>CM076846.1:160796886-161996886 GCA_039519185.1 Astragalus membranaceus | reverse complement strand
GAGTCCAAAAGGGTATTTTGGTCATTTCACAATAAAAATGATAATTCCTCATGAAGGTCATTGAGCATGCATTCTAAGATTCTAGAGGTCATTTCTAGGGTTATAGATTCATTTTTGAAGTGGAAATGCACTATCGGGCAAAATTAGGGTTTTTGGGTCAAAAAGGGCATTTTGGTCATTTTACCCTAAAAGATAATTTCTCAGTAAAAATCACTGGGCATCTTTGGAGGAATTCATTTGGGTCAAAATGAGTTGGGTTATAAATTTTTGCGCATCATTGATTAAATTTTGCATAAAAAGTCAAGTTTCGAAGAAAAGGGCAAAATGGTCATTTCCGCTAGAGTGAGGCCCAAAATCAATTTTGGGAATGGTGTTGTCATGGAATTTTGGGCCCAATGATTGAATCCTAGGATGAGCCCAAAATAAAATAAAAAAAAAAGAATCTTCATGGAATAAAAGAATGATCATAAAAAGAAAAATCAAAAAGAATCAAAATAAGGTAGTGTCCTTAATAAGACAAAATGTACTATTTTGTGACAACTTGCATTTTTTCCCTCTCCTTCCCTCCTCATGACTGCGAATTTCAGCCCTCCTTTTTCCCTCATTTTGTGTTTCTTCATGCCCTTAATCCATGTGAGTTGTATTCCTAGCCATTGATTAAAATTCTAGATCAAATCCTAGGCTACAACTATGTGCAAATTGACCTAATTGCCCTCAACAATTTTTGTGTACAAAAAACTCTTCAATTTCATATGACACCAGCCATTCCTCACTCATTTGTGTTTTCTCTTTGTCCCTAATCCATGTGCATTGCAATCTTGGCCCTTGATTCAAATTCTATCTCAAATCTCAATGGTTGGCAAAAGCACAATGTCCTATATACCCTTAATTTTGCACCTCATATAAAACCCAAAATAAGAGACCATAGGGGGGAGGATTCTCATTTTACCCTAGCACACAATCAGCTCAAAAACCCTCTCCTCCTCTTTCTCCAAAACGGTAGCCCCTCCTCTTTCTTCAAAATTCATCATCAAATCCTTCAAGATCAAGTGATTTTCGTGGTATTCAAGAAGAGCTTCAAGTGTTCTTGGTTTTTATTTCATTCTCTACTTCATCTTTTCGCTAAATCTTGAAAGGTAAGCCTAGATCCTTGCTTCATTTTTAATTTTCTTGCATAAACTCATCTTCTACTCCTTTTTCTTCACATATCATCATCAAAAATAGCTAAAATGTAGTTTGTTGTTGTTGTTGGTGGGTGAGAGTTGGCATCTCACCCTTGAATAATTGTTTTTATGTCGATTTTGCATTTGTTAGTGAAATGAATTTTTGTTCATGTGTTTTTCACCTTGTTCATGAGTTTTTTATCAAATAAAACTTATTTTCCTCACCTCTTTTGCTTCGGCCTAGGGCCTATTTTGTTGAATAATATGTTTTCTTGCTTGTTCCATGCTTGGAGATTGATTTTTGGGTTTGATTCTACCATGAGTGCCCTCGGGTTAGAGCTTAAATCCTAGGGTTTATGTTGCTTGATTGTTTTCTTGAATTTTTGAGTTGGATAAATACATGCCTTGCTTGATGCTTGTCTTGTAATTTTACATGTTAGTTTAGGGTTGTGCCTTATGTTGCTTTTGTGTGCTAATTTACAAAGTTTTGGCATGAAATTGAGGATGAATTGTTGCTTGATGTGCTTCGGCCTTGGAGGCAAATTTTTGATCATTTTGTTGCTTGAAACTTGCTTCTTCGATCTTACTTGAGTGAATAAAATTGGTGACATTGTGTTTTTCACCTTTTTACTTTTTACTTTACCACTCATTAACTTCTTACCAAAAGTAAAAAAAACATTTTAACTTTTTACTTTACCATCTCATTAAATAATTACCATTTATCTCATGCATTTTTACTTTACCATTCACTAACTTTTTACTAAAAGTTTTACCACTTGTCAACTTGCAAAAATACCCAAAACATTTTCTCACTTGCATTTCAAACTTTTTCATCTTCCTAAAATAAACCCCAAAACATTTTTACCACTTTCAAGACAAAAACATTTCATCTCATTTCCAAAACACCAAAACCCAAAAACATTTTACTATTCATTACCAAAACATTTTCACATTCATGCATCTTCACTCATACTTAGTTTATGCGACACTCTCATGCATTCTCATATGCTTATGTCCCTTGCATCCTTTTATGCATCCTTGTATGCCATTTATTCATAAACAAAATGCTATGCATTCATTCACTTGTATGCTTTGCATCCATTCTTAAATGTTCATGCATCCATTAATACCATGTATTGCATTCAATAATGCTCATTCACTCCTTGTATACTCATGCATTCACATGCTTGCCTAATCATGCATCCTTGCTTACATGTTCAATCATCAAACCTAGAATACTCTATGTCTACAATCAATGGTATTCACTTGTTCTTGATGCCCTTCAAATGTCTTGACTTAATTGTGCATAAACCCTCTCACACAATCATGCGCCCTTATAAGACTACCAACATGTGTATCATAGAGGCATATGTGCTCCTCTTTGAGATTGTTGCCGACATGTGTAGCAATTCTCCTTCACACACAAACACAATTGATTTGAGAACTTTATCTAGCATCTTTGACAATTAAATCCTTTGATTGTATTGACATGCTTAATCTTGGTTGGTGATCAACATGATCATGATTGTTTGATTGGTCAATATGTTTGAATTGCATTCATTGTTTTCATTTCTAAACAAACTAGCATAAAAATGGTTGTTAGTGACAATCCATCACAACCTTTGTTGGTTTGATTGTCATGAAGGCCGCAATTTCAAAAAATAATTTTCATCTGCATAAGCTATTAGTGGTAATCCATCACAACCTTTTGTTGGTTTGATTGTCATGAACGCGTCCAACTTCAAAAACATTCTCCTTTTCGAATTAGAACTACGTCGCTTTGATTCCCATTTGGGATACGTAGGAGCGAGCCACGTCCTCGTCAAGCACAACAAACCAAAATTAATTCGATTGCGAAAGCCCTTTTTGATCATCTAAAATAAAAACCGATTATCATTAATGATCACTCGCGCCGTTGCCGTTTGGTTGTTAATGATAATTTCATTTTCAAAAGAGTTAGTAGCGCGGCCACTCTAAACCGTTGTTGTTTGGTCGTCGCGAACACTCGAATCAAAAGCAAAACCGATTATCATTAATGATCACTCGCGCCGTTGCCGTTTGGTTGTTAATGATAATTTCATTTTCAAAAGAGTTAGTAGCGCGGCCACTCTAAACCGTTGTTGTTTGGTCATCGCGAATCCTCACTCCTACTGCGAAAACTCATCTAAACAGACTAAAAAACAAAAACCTTTTTAGGACAACCAAGAACTACGTAGCTTTGAATTCTCCATCGCACCAGGAGATACGTAGGAGCGAGAGGCCAACTCTCGTCAAGCGCCAAAAATAAAAATTTTCATTAAGTCTTCTCACTCCCTTTTCAATAAAGAGGCAAAATAAAAGCATTTTCAAATCAACACTTCAAACCACACATTTAATTAAAGGTTCCCTTTCGGTAGAAAGGAGGTACGGGGTGCTAATACCTTCCCCATGCCTAACCGACCCCCGAACCCATATCTCTAGTTTTCGAAAGACCATCCGCCTTGTCTAAAAGACCTTTTTTCAATGTTTTGGTCTTAAAATTAAAATATTGGTGGCGGCTCCATACCTTTTCCACGTTGTACAATGAGAAGTCCGAACCGGATTTTTTGGGGTGCAACACCCACATAAAGCCCTTCATATACCCTATTATAGAGTTAGAACCCCACCCTTACCTGGGTTTTGAAGATTTCGCAGTCACCTCCCTCCTTGGATGAAGAATGCGCAGCCCCCTCTCTATTTCTCACCAAGAATGCGCAGCCTCCTTCTCTCCTTGTTTTTAGGTTTTCTCTAATCCTTATTTTTCTTTCAACTTATGACAACTTAAGCTATGGGACACTCTTCACACTCCCCTTAGATTACTATTCTAACATAAAAATAAGCCCATACAACATAATAATATTATTACTACTCTAATATTATTTTCCACACTTAATTAACCTATTAATTAAATAAAAGTCAACGTAGTAAACTATACTAATAATTCTCAACTTCAACAACTCTCACACTTAATTATTAAATAAATTAATTAAATAATTAATTAAATATTTGGGGCGTTACAACTCTCCCCCACTTAGAATATTTTCGTCCTCGAAAATTTTACCTGATTCGAACAACTCGGGATAAGATTCCCGTATCTTGATACAACATCATATCACTACAACACAAACAATAGTTAGAACAAAATGACAATACTCGATCGTCAATTGACACAATAACTGGAAAACTTGGCCGGACAGACCGAAATAGCTTTGAAACCACTAATGTAACACCCCATTCTACCCGGTAAAATAATACGAAAATCAGAGTTTATAAAAATTTCCAACAAACAATGGAGTGCCACACTTGCTTCGTAAAAACAGCAAACAGATTAATTCGCCTGTGAAAACAGATACATAGCACTCTACTTTTTAGATGAACCAATAAACAACCTTTTAGTCTTCAAAAATAAGTCACCTCATTACTACGCAGCGGATTCGCAACAAAACTCAATTCAAAATAATCGTGGCGTCTTTAACCAACTTAAGACAGCTCAAAAACAACAAAATAACGACTTTAAGTTCCAACAACAAAATAACATAGCAAAACAATCATAATGAAAACATGTGTTCATTCCCCCCCGAGTGTTACGTATCAGAGCGACGACACCGACTCGATCAAACGAAGGGAAGCAGCCTTCATTCGTGATTACCTGCACGTTACCAACGGAAGGGTAACATTCAAACAGAAGGGGTGAGATATCAAACCATATAATAGAACATATGAAAAGCAGTATGTTAGAGTCAGAAGACATAAGTTCACCACTTCACCGTCATCAAACAATTTCAATCAATCACAAGTCATCAACATACCACTTCACCGTCATCAACAACTTCAATCAATCACAAGTCATTAACATAGCCACTCAAGTATGCAATATGAATGCGACTCAATACTATGCACATGCATGTGGTACCATTGGAGCAGAACTCCCTGTCGTCGTCGTAAAAATCCGCCAGTAAATAGTGGCATCAACAATGCAAAAGCCTTCAACATAATTTGCCAGTCCAGGCCAACGTGTTTTGAGCATAGCTCCAACATAAAAATGCTATGTATGCGACGCGATGTGAATGCACAAACAATCATCAATGATTACATAGCAACACACACCAACAACGGAATTCAACATTGGCCATAGGCCTACAACATAATATCTTGCCAATAAATAGAGGCAATCCGACCAGATACACGTCGCCAACTTCACACAATGGTAATCACAACTAGGCGCAACATCATCAACAAATCAACAACTGAGCCAACAATTTAGCAACTTAACAAGTTAACAGTTTCGCAACTCAACCAACAGTTAACAACTAAACAAATTAACGATTAACAATTTAACGACTTAACCAACAATTAGCCAACCGTGGGCCTAATGCGCCTAAAGTACCCAACAACCCACAAGACGGCGCCCAAATGCGCCCAGCAACCGAACGAGGCAGCCACACATGGCGCCCAGTGCGCCCAGCAATCAGCAGACAACAAGCCAACAGGCAGCCACATATGGCCCCCAGTGCACCCAGCAACCAACAGACAACAAGCACAGGCAGCCAGACATGGCGCCCTTGGCGCCCAGTGCGCCCAGCAACAATCAGACAACACAAGCAACAGGGCAGCCAGACATGGCGCACTTGGCGCCCATGG
The DNA here is from genome assembly GCA_039519185.1 of Astragalus membranaceus. Lineage (NCBI taxonomy): Eukaryota > Viridiplantae > Streptophyta > Magnoliopsida > Fabales > Fabaceae > Astragalus > Astragalus membranaceus. Next base: position 161,991,064 of record CM076846.1, on the reverse strand, counting down.
CGCCCAGCAACCTCAGCAACACAAGCAACGGGAAGCCAGACTTGGCGCCCTTGGCGCCCAGCAACATTAGCAACACAAGCAACGGGCAGCCAGACTTGGCACCCTTGGCGCCCAGCAACACAAGCAACGGGCAGCCAGACTTGGCCCCCATGGCGCCCAGCAACATCAGCAACACATGCAACGGGCAGCCAGACTTGGTGCCCTTGGCGCCCATGGCACCCAGCAACATCAGCAACGACGCCCAGGAACAACAGGGGCAGCCGCAGTTGGCGCCCAGCAACAACAACAGACAAATTTCCATCAAACATATCTCTACTTCCGTGAATTAATTAACCTACCAAACGGTATCGAAACTTAGCAAAGGACCCCTCTATGGAAAGCTAAGAATGTATAGTTCCTGACTATAATTGTTATTTTGCAAAATAATGGTCCAATTCGTACAGTTTCAGTACATAAGCAACAAGGTTCAGAAAACAGGACAGCCACCATGACCTAGCTTGTGACACCTCTAAAATTATCAAAACTCAGTCAAATGACATGGGACTTGAGCCTAACCTGAAACAAATTGAGTGCAATTTTCAATGAATCAAGAATCATTCAAAAAGGAGTTCAAACGAAAATGTTATACACGAAATACCGGAACCTATATCCCGATTGTTTCCAGAATTTTAACCTAACTTGTGACACCTATAACTCGAGCTATACAACTCCAAATGCAACCAAACTAGTGCCAAATTAACAAGAATTAAGTCTGGTTTCTGAAAAGGTAAACCACATAATTTTTGGACCACTAGATTGTTCCAAGTTACTGTATAACCGAACCTATATCCAAATCGTTTCCAGAATTTTAACCTAACTTGTGACACCTATAACTCGAGCTATACAACTCCAAATGCAACCAAACTAGTGCCAAAGTAACAAGCATTAAGTCTAGTTTCTGAAAAGGTAAACCACATATTTTTTGGACCACTAGATTGTTCTCAACTACTATATAACCGAACTTATATCCAGATCACACCAAACAATGAGTTTAGCAACAAAATTGGCTTCAAGCATTCAACAAATTTCAATAATCAAACATATTATCAACCCAATTCAGAGATAAACATGTTTTTAAACTGAAAATAGAAGCAAATTCGTGGAACCCACATAAAGCCCTTCATATACCCTATTATAGAGTTAGAACCCCACCCTTACCTGGGTTTTGAAGATTTCATAGTCACCTCCCTCCTTGGCTGAAGAATGCGCAGTATTGAGTCGCATTCATATTGCATACTTGTGGGGGTGTAATGTGATAGTAAAACCTCTAACATATAATATGTGTCTTGGATTCCTTAGCTAGCTTGCTAAACCAATTCACTGTATGTTAAGTTTTATCTGTCAAGGACTGGTTCCATGGCTTGCTACACAGCTCCAATGCATTATATCTACGATGTTAACCCAGGAAACCTCTTTTATAAATTTATTTTTCAAACTTTTGAAATATGTCGGGGATTGTTGTAAATTTTGTGATATTTCAAAGTTTCTAAGTGGATTTTGTGAAACAATAATTTATGTAAAATAAATTTTACTTAATGATATATTATATTTGTTGGGCTTACTTGAGCCTACCCAAAAATTCCATTTTCTACAACATCTAAATATGATTTTCCACTTGCTTGCCATTAGTGGGGGATTGTTGGAATACCTCTATCACATTACACCTCCTTGGATGAAGAATGCGGAAACAACAAGAATTGTGGGGGTGTAATGTGATAGTAAAACCTCTAACATATAATATGTGTCTTGGATTCCTTAGCTTGCTAAACCAATTCACTGTATGTTAAGTTTTATCTGTCAAGGACTGGTTCCATAGCTTGCTACACAGCTCCGATGCATTATATCTACGATGTTAACCCAGGAAACCTCTTTTATAAATTTATTTTTCAAACTTTTGAAATATGTCGGGGATTGTTGTAAATTTTGTGATATTTCAAAGTTTCTAAGTGGATTTTGTGAAACAATAATTTTTGTAAAATAAATTTTACTTAATGATATATTATATTTGTTGGGCTTACTTGAGCCTACCCAAAAATTCCATTTTCTACAACATCTAAATATGATTTTCCACTTGCTTGCCATTAGTGGGGGATTGTTGGAATAATGGCATTCAAGTGTGAGGGAGTTACAAAATATAATTTTATTATTAACAATAAATATTTTATTATTTCGTAACTGCAATACTAAACCAGCAACAATAAATATTTTATTATTTTGTAACCGCAAAGTTAAGTCCGTCGTTTTAATTTTTTAACAGGAAATTAAATCGATTTTATTTTACAACGGCCATTTTATTACGCCGTTTTATTGCTATTAATTTCGTAACAGATATTTTAATATTATAATTGATTTGTAACGGTTGTTTTAATGGTATCATCTATATGCTTAGCCTATATAAACACCACTCGAGTAGCGCTTGAGACATATCAAAAAACTGATTTCTCTCTTGCACTCTCTCCTTCCGAATTATTCCTGGGTTCATCTCCTGTCGCTTAAACACTTCCATTCTTGCCAGTTCGGAGCCCTCAGTTGCTACTGCAATCTGAGACGAGACCGGTTGTACCTCGGGGAATTTGCGCTATTGAGGCGGATAAATTCTTCAGGGCAGTCCGCAGGTTTTGTTCACAGCACATCTGTCTATCTGCAGTTTAGACAGTATCTGTCTCTGGAGTTTCGACAGCTTCTGTCTCAGGAGAGTTGATTCGACAGCATTTGTCTCTGCAGTTTCGACTACATTTGTCTCAGCAGGGTTGATTCGACAGCATCTGTCTCAGCAGGATTGATTCGACAGCATCTGTCTCAGCAGGGTCGATTCGACAGCATCTGTCTATTTGCAGATTCGACAACAAGGTGTGTCGGGCGGTCCTAGCCCTTCAAGTGGCCCTAGCCCTATCCCTTCTAGTGGCCCTAGCCCAACCCCGTCGTTCCCTAATAACTTAAATAGCCTAAATTCCTGGAATGCTGTTTTAAATGCATTGCTACACAATGCTCGGGCTACACCTTCGCCGAGGCCATGCTGCAACCCCTTCGATACTCTTACTGACCTTCAAGCTGCACAGTGCCTCTGCACTTTTCCTCAGAAATGGAAATTTGGGCAGAAACCTTAACATTCCTATTGCCATGACATTCACCTATCTTACGGCTTTTTGCTCAAGGACAGTCCCAGCTGGTTTCCAATGTGCCTAATTCATCACCACTTATACACAACAAATTATAGTGTGTGTGTCTTCTAGTCAATAATATGCTTGCTGCGTGTTTGCTTGATGTGGATTATTTCCAGAGCATTCTATGTCTGTTTTATATTTTCAGAGTATAATGAATAAATTCCCTGTGGACAGTCCCAGCTGGCTAGCTAATGTAGATTGCAAGCGAAGCAAAGATGAAAAACCAGTGTTATGTATTAATTATATTTGATGGAGAATTGATGATATATAATATATATTTGAAGTATTTATTTATTTATGTTTTTGGAAGAAGAAGAAGAAGAAGAAGAAGAAAAAAGAAGAAGAAGAAGAAGTAAACCGTAAACACTTTGTCACTATTATGTTTTATCCGTCGATGCATATATACACTGTATTTTATTTTTGATTTTAGAATATATTAAAAAGAGACTGTAAACCGTAAACACTTTGTCACTATTATGTTTTATCCGTCGATGCATATATACACTGTATTTTATTTTTGATTGAGAATATATTAAAAAGAGACTGTGACAATAACATTTATATTTTAAAAAAAAAAAGATAGTGATTAAACGTAAAAACGAAAATATGACAAAACTTGAGGCAAATTATTGTCTTTCTTCTGATATATATGGCAAAGAATGTTTGTAAATATACTAAGTAGCTTAAGATGCTATATGGGTATGCTTCAAACTCGGGTAGACGTGTTGATGTTAACACCGAGCTTTTGACGGGATGAAAAGTCATGACTCCATTTTTTCAATAACAAATGTGTTTTTTTTAAAGGTAAAAGATCGTATGTATGTATATATATATATATATATATATATATATATATATATATATATATATATATATATAATTCTGGGTTTTAATTAAAGAACTCAATTCTTTAATAGTAACATGTTTACTTTCTACCCCTTTGAGGAAAATAAAAGACCTAGCTTCTGTATCATTTTGTTTTAAGGTAGTTTCCCAATTATCTGGTTGAAGGATTAAAACTTCATTTTTGACTTTATTAACAAAATAATTTGCAAACCATTTAACAAAAGGAACATAATCCTGAGTTATGGTCAACTCTTCATAATAATCATCTTTGATATATATATATATATATATATATATATATATATATATATATATATATATATATATATATATCAAAACTAGGACACTAGGGGTGAATACTAACCCCATATAGAGTGCTAAAGAGCACAAAAGCTAATTCCGACCAATACACGACAAAGAGACAACATGCCACTCACAATAATGACAACTCGGTCCACGCGACCTAGCTAGGAACCAACGCCCGAAGAGGAATTTAACCTGCAACCACCTGTTCACAATCTGGAGTACTTTGGGGGAAAATATACACCCATTACGCATCTCCCATAGAAGCAATAGCAAATGTGAATATTTGTTTTTTTTTATAAGAGCAAATATTAATATTTGTTATAGATTTGCTACTTCTTAATTTTTCTATCCCAGCCACAAAGAGAACCTTATAACTCCTAAAAGAAAATTCATAATTGTATCGTATTCATGGAGTGTTTAGCTCCATTTGCATTTAATTCATTGCCCGATCTTATGTGGAAACCTCTTATAAGAAAAGAAGTCACATAATAAAGGGTCTATACAGCACTAATTTCATGCAATAAGGACGAATTGATCAAATTTCATGAAAACATTCCAGTCATCGTATATGATTTTAAGACAATATGATTTTGACAGACTAAGTAAAATAAACAATATTGCTTTAGAAAAAAAAATGGACAGGATTTTCTACTATAAAAATTCATTTTTAGGGGTAAAAAACTAAGAATCTTTCTTTTGATAAATTACCAGCTAGCACTCATAATTATCCAACGATTATAAGACGATACGATTAATTTTTTTTTTGTTTCAAAAACTTTAGGTGAGTAAGGCTCCGGACGCTAACTAGGGTCAGGATGAGACTTCACGGCTCTTTGAGCGCTTACAGAGGTACTTACAGATCACCCACCAAAGACGTTAGGAGCGGAGTTGAACCCATACTCTTGTGGGGAATGAGCCAACTCCTAACCAACTGAGTCAACATTCATTGGCAGACGATACAATTAATAATCATACGTCGAGATATAAACATCAAACAATTAATATATTAATGGTACAATTTATCATTTTTTTTCACTAAAAATAAGGCTTTTTTTTACGTGAAAAAAAAGGAAAAAAAGGTTTTCATTCATTCAAATTAGTGGATTACATTGAAAACAATACAAATTCCATATAGTTCCATATTGCTAAAACTGAAAAGGATGAATCTGCGAACAAGCTCACAACATCCAAGTTAATACCATAAAACGGCAAATTGCCTACAAAATGACAAAATTAAAGCCACCAGAGTACCTATGCCTCCGAATCTGTAGTGTAGCCGACCAAGTGTTCATTAGTTGAATCTGTAACGAATCGAAGTGGATCTATCAATCCAAACGAAACCAACATCGTAACAAGACGGGAAAACCAAACTACGTCGCACAAGACGATGAACAAAACAACGACGCCACACAAGTCGATGAATAGAACAACGACACCATATTTAGACGACAAAATCACAAAAAAAAAAAAATCTCAAAACTATGTGAATAACACTGATTTAGATGAAAGGAGGAAAAACGATGTACATGGGTGATCCTGGGTCGGAAAATGACCCAAAACCACCCCTCTACAATGGATGATGAAGAAGAAAAGTTCGAGAGAAGATGGAGCAAAACTTGGGCCAGCTAAAACTGAGACCTCTTCTAAAATATAAAAATTTACATTAAACTATGGTACAATTTATCCTTCTAAAAACATTACAATTACAAATTATCCCTTACTACAAATTAATGTGGCGCTTAGAACTTTATTTAGAAACATCTCAATTACTCATATATCAACTATTAACATTACATCTTGTAAAATCCCCTATTTTTGCTATTTAAATTATTTGGCATGAAATAATATTTGGTGATTTATTTAAATTGTTGGAAATAAAATGATATGAAAATATAATATATATATATATATATATATATATATATATTTTGCTTGATTGACTTATTATGAAGATTGTGTGGCTATTTAAAAATAATTGTTCATGGTTAAATTAATTAGGGTTGAGAGGAGTCATAGGGAATAGATTAGTAAGTGAGGGGCATAGTTGTCTTTTCACCTAGTCCCTTTATATACCCCATCCAGCTGAAGCAAAAATAAAAACACTCACTTCATTTCCAGAAATTCAGAACCAAGGGGGAAAGGGAAGGTGAGCGCGAGAGAGAGGGGAAGAGGAGAAGGGGGAGGGATCACCCAAATCTGAATGCATGTTGCTCTTTTAGACACCATTGGAACCACCTCTTCATTTCCTTTATTCTGATTCCAGCAACTTCATCATCGCCCCCTCCAATGCCAAATCACCATTGTTGACCAACAAAGCTTGGCTTAGCCAAAATACCAAATCTGAACCATTGCATGTGAGTTGGGTGAATGTTAGAACCCATTTCAGTCCCTAAATCGCATATTAGAGCAACTTGGGAATCAATTCAGTGTTTAAGTTCAGAGCTCAAGCAATAGGGAAGCTGAGTTTTCGATTGGGTCAAGTTTAGAGCATTTGGAGCAATTCCGGGGATAATTCGTGGGTTACGGTTTTTCGGTCCGAGAAGAGTCGGCGTTGTCGCGTGCGATTTTCATCCACTACTAGAAAAACAGTTTTTAGTGTCGGCCAAAAGCCCACGCAAATAGGCCAAAAGCGGACGCTAACTGTGAATTAGCGTCGGGTTAGCGCTAAAATGTTCGAAGGTAATTGTAGTGTCCCGTTAATTTAGCCGACACTAATTTTAGCGTGGGCCTGGCCGACGCTAAAGCCGACGCTAACATTTGGACCGACGCTACAAAGTCAACTAAATTTAGTCAACGAAATCATTAGCGTCGGTCCTGGCCGACGCTATTTAGTCAACGAAACAGAGTCAACAAAAGCATTTGCGTCGGCCTGGCCGACGCTATTTAGTCAACCAAAATAGTCAACCAATTAATTTGCGTCCACGAAGCCGACGCTAAAATCCATCTTTGGTAGCGTCGGAAAGGCCGACGCTAACTTTGGTTGTTTTTTTTAAATATAATTGTCCTAATGCTTTTACCCTGTACCCTGTGTCTTTACTACCACCACTACTCCTAAAGCATTTTTAATACAATCATCCAGCATACCATATCAAAATGCTTAATACCATAAAACAAAATATTCTTGAAACAATAAAATATAACATATTCTTGAAACAACAAAATATAACATAGTCTTGAAGCTCCAAAATATCAAATGTTTTGTCATCCTACAAATACATAAAAGTAACCGTAACAACATCAAGTCTCGCCATCAAGCGAGTCTTCATCCAAATCTTCATCATAATGAGGATGAGAATGAGAATGGCTAGCACCACATGATCCACGCTCCAAAGCATCGAGGCGATCCAAAAATAATTTTCTCATCTCATCTAAATCATTTTGGCACTTCTGAGAACGCTCATTCACCTCTTGAGCCTGGGCTACTGCATCTTGAGCAATCTTCTCAGCTCTAAGTCTAGCTTCCCTCTCTGCTTCCAAAGATATCCCAAACATGAAACCAGAAGGATTCGGGGATTCTTGGATAAGCGATTTGGACCCAGGTCGGGCGTTCACAGATAAACCTGCTGTGCCAAAGAGGCGACCACGGGTGGGAGGCCCTGCAGCCAACGTCCAGCACTCAACTGCTACCGCTCCATCTACCTCTTGAACATCATCTCCAACCAAGTCATCCACATTTTGTTTGTATGTATCCTGAACAAACAGAACATCAACAACAATTAATTTTTAGGGCAGCAACTGAAGCATCATGGCATAACAGCATGTGGAAAAAACAGAACATGGGGGACTTGTTTGTATTCTTCATGTTGATTTCAAATCAACCCTGGCAACAAATCTTAAAACAGAACAGCTCATGGCTCAAGCCCATAAATAAACTTCAATTCTCACCATAAACAAAAAAAAGAGTAAAAACAACAACAATCAGGGGTATGCTGCCAAAAGAAAGTCATTCATAATTCAAAGTTCCACAACTCAATAGGTGCCACAAAATTGAAAAGGTTGAGATTGGGGGTCATGAAATAGAGGCAGCAGAAAGCAGATAGAGAAGCAGATAGAGGTAGTAGAAAGCAGAAATAGAGGCAGCAGAAAGCAGATAGAGATACTAATACAGGGATAAGGAATACTAGTACAAGATACTAACATAGCAAACAGAAGATGGACAAATCTAAAACACATATATCCAGCAAATCTAGCATCCTAGTACAAGATAAGGAATACTAATATAGGGGAAGGAAAAAAACTCACAATCATAGTGAACCTGGCATAATCAAGCAAATCTAAAACACCACCTACTACAATATCCAGTGAACTTGGAAAAAAACTCACAATCACAGTGAACCTGGCATAATCTAAAACACATATATCCAGCAAATTTGGCATCCTTGAAGCACAAAAGAAAATGGCATATTTCAAGGTGAATCGACGATGACAATCAAACCATGAATTCTTCCCGCCATATTTCAAGGTGAAAGCTTTTGTGTCTTCCATACAATGAGGGCATGCCAGCTTTCCTTGTGTTCCCCATCCAGATAACATACCATAGGCCGGAAAATCATTGATTGTCCACATCAAGCATGCTTTCATGATGAAGTTTTGTTTTGTGGATATATCATAGGTCAAAATTCCATTAGACCACAATCGTTGCAGATCATCAATCAATGGTTGCAAGAAAACATCTATCTTTACTTTAGGGTTACGAGGTCCAGGTATGAGACAAGTCAAAAACAAGTATGGTTTGGTCATGCACATTTCGGGGGGAAGATTGTAAGGGGTAACTATTACCGGCCAACAAGAGTATGGAGAAGCAGAGGCTTGAATGTAAGGATTAGATCCATCTGAACACAGACCTAGCCTTACATTTCTAGGCTCACTAGCAAACTCGGGTGATGCCATCTCATTCCAGTTGCAGACTCGGGTGATGTATATAGTCTTTGTAATCTGGGAATGATAGGGAAATAGAACGTTCTCTTCACTGGGACATCTTTGTAGTTTCCCGTACCAATCCTACGAGGAAGGAACCTAGGAGCATGACAAATTTTGCACTCATATAACTTACTATCATCCTTGTAATATAACATACAACCTGGTTTACAACAATCAATCTGCTCAACCTTCAGCCCTAACTTAGACACCAACTGTGATGCTTGGTAATAGTTCTTGGGCAAGCATTCTTGAACTGGACATACACTATTAAGCATATGAGCAACAAAATCTATACCTTTTTGTGGAATATGCCAATTAGTCCTAATTTCCAAAAGTTGAACAGATATTGACAATATAGACCGCGTAGCCCCCTTGTAGATGGGCTTGTAGCGCATATCAACTTGTCGTAGAACTGCTTTGCATCTTCGTTGGGCAACTCATCCTCACGAGGGACATCTTCATCTTCATATACGGCCTAAAAACATCAAACACCATCTGATTTATTGAATCAAAATGGTCGTCATGATGCACATGCCCACTACTATTCGAACCACCCCTTGTACCAAGATCGTTGTTCACTTCTCCGTGTTCAGTCCAAATCCAATAGCCTGGTTGAAATACATGTCGGTACAAGTGAAGCATAACATTAGTTGGCGTAGATTTCTTCCTACACTTGCATTTTCTACACGGACAACTTATCCCTCCGTCAGATATATAAATGGGTAGCTTCCTGGCCCTCTTCACAAAGTTTTTAACACCACGAACAAACTCTTTTTTCAAGCCATGCCTATTAGCATTTGTCCTATTATACATCCAAGTACGATCCATTTTCTATAAGGCAAACACTTAACTTGTCAAATACTAAATAAGTTAGAAAAATACAAATCACTAAATTCAAGGAAACACTTTCACCTATGTGTAAAACACAATACACTCACATAACTCAACATACGATCCAACCATCCAGAAAACAATATCATTTGCTGAACAAAAACTCTTGAGCAACTATGTCCTAATTTGCAAAAAATCAGACCATACACAAATCGATAGCAATATATTCCTATCAAAGTTAATTCGCTAATAACTTATATATCAAAAGAAACATGAACAAAACACTGTCCACAAAATCAACAAAACTGATCAACTAAGGAAAATCAACATACACAAAATACACAAAATCTATTTTGAGGAACCCTATCAACAAAACACTGTCCAATAAACCCTAAAATCAAAATACACAATATCAAAAAAAAAACTGTTAATACAGAAACCCTATCAAGTGAGGAAATTTGTCAAAAAAATATATTTTGAGAGAGATAGAGTGAGAGAGAGAGAGAGAGAGAGAAAGAACGAACCGTGAGAGTGAGTGAGAAGTGAGGGTGAGGCGGCGCACGGTGGGAGTGAGGCAGCGCACGGTGAGAGTGAGGCGGAGGAAGAGGTGACCGGAACGTGACCTAGAAAACCAGAATAGAGAAAAATGAAAAAAACAAAAATGGTGAAAATGAAATAGAAACAAGTGGAGAGACTACTAACCTGCGAGAATGGATGGCGGTGCACGGTGGTTGCTGGTTGCGATGACGGATGGCGGCGCACGGTGTTGAGGAGAATGAGGGCGTAGGTGAGGTTAGGGTTTCACCGAAGTTGAGGAGAATGAGGGCGTAGGTGAGGCGATTCGCGAGGGAGTTTGGAGGTGTAGGTGAGGTGGGGGTGATTGAGAGTGAGGGACGGAGGAGAACGGAGGAAACGACGATTCAGTGAGAGTGAGAGACGATGAGATGAGAGCGACGGTGTGAGAGTGTGAAACTGAGAATTGCTAAAGTAACATAGGTAGCGCCGGCCAGTCCGACGCTAAGGATAATATTTAAAAATTAAGCAGCAGAGCGTCCGCCAGATCAAGATTAGCGTCCGCCATAGCCGACAATATATTTTTTTTCAACAGAAAAAAAATTCGTCGGTTGCGTGGGTCAAGCCGACGCTAGGCCGACGCTATTAGCGTGGGTGTCGTGGCCGACGCTAAATAATGGACGCTAAAGAGCCATTTTCTAGTAGTGATCGCCAAAGGTGAGTTCTATACTCACTAGGGAATTACTGTCATGTGTCATGTATTCTGAAATTCAGCGCCGCGTTTTGGTGAAATCCGGTATCGAACCGTTTTATGAAAATACCGTTTTGGGAACCTTAAGCCGTATGATCGTTAATTATGATTTTGAGAGTGTTTGCATGATTGTTGTGTTGATTGATTATGTGTTATTTGATTGATGATTGGTTGATTGATTTGGACAGGAAATACTGGTTACTATATATGTTTTTAAGTCTCGGAGGTCATAGAATGCCTCGGTATCGGATTAAAAGCGAAACGAAACAAAACCGAGTCTTCAAAAAGCCATTTTCAGCACTTCTGCCAACGGTCGCGTCGCGAGCCGTGGCCGTCGCCTCGCGACCATGTATTATTTTGCGACGAAAAACCTTTCTGTAACTTTTCGCGTCGCGACGCAATGTAATTTTCAACAAACCTAACCGATTTTGTTTTTCGCGATAACTTTTGATCCGGTAGTCCGATTGAGGTGTTTTCAGTGGCGTTGGAAAACTTATTGAAAGGTCTATTCAGATGTATGCTTCATGTTAAAAAATTCTCTGTTTTGAAAGTAATTGTGTTTGGATTAAATTGTAATTATCTATATATTAGGATAACGAATTTAGTAACTCCGAGTGAGATCATGTTAAGTTAAGATAAGACGAACTAGAGACCCTAATGTTAAGTATAAGATCATGTTAAGTAAGAGATCATGTTATGTCTAAGCTCATCGTTATGTTCATGTTCAGGTATATTAAAATATCACTACAAGAAAAACAGGATTTTCCGGCGGGCAAAATCTGCCGGAAAAGCCATATTTCCGCCGCAAAATTGGACTTTGCGGCGGATTTTTGCGCCGGTAGCCAGCTCGCAGCAAACGCTTTCCGCCGGTAGCCAGCTCGCAGCATTTTTTAAATTTTTTTTTTTAAAAATCCGGCGCAAATGCCAAAAATCCGCCGCAAAAGCCAAAAAAAATTTTAAAAACCGCCGGAAATGCCTACAATCCGCCGCAAAATCCAAAAAAAAAAATTTAAAAATCCGGCGGTAAAAAATTTGAATTTTTGAATTTTTTTTTTCAATTTTTTCAAATTTTAATGTTTAATTTGTATTTTAATAAAAAGTAAGAAAAAATGAAAATGAAGTAGAATATGAGAAAAAATGATATAGAAAAGAATGAAAATAAATAAATGAATGAGAATGTAGAAGTAGGAAGGAATAAGAATGAAAGAGAATATTAGAAGAGAATGATATAGGAGAGAATGTGAATAAAGAAGTAAGAAGAAATAAGAATTAAGGAGTGAATGAAAAAGAATGAAGAAGAAAGGAGAAATATAGAAGAGAGATATGTAGAGAAATTTATGGAGATGAGAGTATATGAAATATAGAAGAGAGATATGTAGAGAAATATAGAAGGGAATGAGAATGAAATAAAGAGTGAAATGAGAGAATGAGAGGAGTGTAGGAGAAATTTTTATTTATAGGCGAATTTTTTCCCTCCAAATTTTCCGGCGGATTTTTGAAATTACCGGCGGATTTTTTGGCATTTGAGGCGGATTTTTTTTAAAAAAAATAAATTTTTTTTGGCTTTTGCGGCGGATTTTTTGGCATTTGCGGCGGATTTTTTTTTAAAAAAAAAACTTTTTTTTGGTTTTTGCGGCGGATTTTTGAAAATTGCGGCAGATTTTTTAAATTTTTTTTTTAAAAATCCGCCGCAAATGCCAAAAAATCCGCCGGAAATACCCCAAAATCCGCCGAAAAAGTTTGCGGCGAACGGAATCTTTCCGGCGGATAAAATCCGCAGGAAATTCCTTGCCGGAAAATCCCCTTATTCTTGTAGTGTATATACATCAGTTCAGTTAGGGTGACGACCCTATTTCAGTTTAGTGTCCTAGGGGATGGGAAATCATGAGCCCTATGAACCTTGGCCCCATGAGGGATCCATTAGTGATTAGTGGAATGGGTTCACCGGGAGTTTATTTTTGCCAAATGACTGGTGACATGCTTAAAATCATTGTTCATGTGTTGCCTCTTGTAGCCGGCTTAAGGGTTATGAGGACAACGTTAGTTTAAGCCACATAGTCAACTATTAGGACTATGAGTTATGAATTAAGAATAATGAATCAAGCATAATTGAACCGAGAGAGTTAGTAAGGGGTCTCGATAGAACTCACGGAGACAAGTTGTCTCACCCTTCATATGTTGTTGTTTTTCAGAGTTGCAGACTAAGTTGAAGACGATGAGGCATGGTCATGGAGACGCTTGAGGAGTTGCTGACGATTTCATTTATCTTGTTATGTACTTTCTTATTGTATCTTAGAATGTACGATTGTACGACTTACGTTGTTAAAGTTGTAAATTGCTTCCGCATACTTTCTATTTTGGTACTGAACACTAGTTTGAGTGGTGTGAGAACACTTTATGTATTTTCATGTTAAGTTATGTAAGCGCACTTGATGGTTTTTAGCATCGAGGTATTAGTATGTGTTCAGTATTTGAAACAGGAGGTACTCTGATTTATGCCAGTAGTGCATTTCGGTAATTTCTACAAGTTAGGAATTATCGGGGTGTTACAATTGGTATCAGAGCAGTTTGACCTAGTCGGGCTTAGAATTCGAGAGTCTCTTATGTCTTCTAAGTGTGATTCCTCTTAGTATGCTATTAGACGTTTAGCCTGATCAACTAAACACTTTGTGCATATTTTGCAGAATCATGGCTGATAGAGGTAGGAGAAGCGTCCCCGTCGATCCCCATTCCGAGTGGATGCAGAATGTAATTGAGAATCAGCAGAAGATGATGCAGGACATGATGCAGATGCATCATGAGGCGATGAATCGGCAGCAACCGAATGTTCAACAACCTCCTCCGGAAGATCTGAATAGAGCTTATTTCCGTTTTCAGCAGATGAATCCCCAAAGTTTCATGGGAGGGCCTGAGGTGATGGTGTCTCATTACTGGTTGGATTCGATGGAGAAGATTTTCAGGACTCTTCAATGCAGTGAGGAAGAGAAGGTTCTTTTTGGCACCCATATGCTCGAGGAAGATGCTCAGACATGGTGGACCAATGACCATGAATTGATGGTGAATCAGGGGACTCCGGTTACCTGGGTCAACTTCAAGGACATGTTTATTGGCCACTTTTTCCCTCCGGTGATGAAGTTAAGCAAGCAAGCCAAGTTTTTCAATCTGAGGCAAGGAGAGATGTCAGTAGGAGAGTTCACGGCCAAGTTTGAGAGGCTGTCTCAGTTTTATCAGTTAGCAAAGCATGCACCGAATGATGAGTGGAAGATGCAGATGTACAGGGCAGGCCTTCGTGCTAATATAGCCCAGGATCTCAGCTCTTATGCTATGACCAGCTACGCTGCCCTGGTGCAGCAGACATATGTTGCTGAAGCGGATCTCAATAGATTGTATGAAGAAAGGAAAGCGTATCGGAAGGAGAAGAAGAAGGCATTGGAATTTCCAACCCCAAGTGAGGAGCCGAGGAGTAGCTCCAACAAAGGAAAGCAAGCAGTGGTGTCTGAATTCCCAAGAATCGGTAAGTGTTCGAAATGCGGAAAGCCTCATAGTGGAGAGTGTCGTTTGGGATCAACCGTGTGTTATTATTGCAAAGAAAAAGGGCATTATGCTAACGAGTGTCCGGTGTTGAGTCATTATTATATGATGATTTTCATTCAGTTTGCAACCAAAATGTCGGTGGTTTATTGTTTGATTCATCCAATTGCTAAGGGTTTTAGCATAATTTTAGTTTTTTGTAATAAGTGTGGAGCCGTAACAAAATGTATGAAAAACCTTCAATTTGATGTGGCGTTTACTAGCGAACCAGACACTTGCCTAGTGACGAAACGGAGAAAAGAAGAAAGGAAAAAGATCAGACAGCCTTCGCACCAAGCAGCCAGAACGATCGCGCCACGACCAAACTTTCTGCCTTATATCGCGTCGCGACCAGCCATGCATCGCGTCGCGATGGCTGGACGAAAGCTGGGTTAAAAGATCAGTTTTTGCGTTTTCTGAGGTCTCTTCGGCTTGGGAACGATTCTAGGGTTTGGAGCAGCAGCTGGAGGTGATTTTGGGGCCTTCCCAACACCTTGGGAACAAGGGTTTTGAGGTTCTCATGGATCCATCTGTATGTAATCTTCTTCTACTCTTTAATCCTCTTCCCTATTATGCCATGTAATTGTTAGATTTGATTTGGGAGTGATGATCCTCCCTAAAACTCTTGTATGGATGTTCCCTATTGGTCAAGTATATGGCTGTTATTCACTTTATCCATTGTCCAAATCACCATGTTCTTAATGCTTTACAAGTACACATGATATTTGTCATGATCTAGGTTAATGATCGCCATAGGAATATGGGTTTGTTGCTGGAAATTGGGGGGTTTGGATCACATGCTAGTAATCATCATAGGGATATGGGGTAGCTTGTGTGAATTCATATAAAATTCTTGATCTTAATGCATTACCCTTTGGCATGACTCACCTAAGGAATTAGGGTAACTCTTAGGGTAATAGGGGTTTTGAGGCAAGGAATTGTCCTTAACCTTAATTAGTGAATTGAATAGGATAATTTGGGTAATAACTTGAGAGTGGCTGGATGTCATATAAGAGTAGAGGGGAGAGGAATCAATTCCGAATCGCTTCTATCGTTACTTTATGTTATTGCACTTTCTATCTTGTTGTTACAATAAACCAACTTTATCACAAGTATCACGACTTAGAATTAACAACTTGCCTATTGCTAATGAATCACAATCCCAGTGGATACGACCGGTACTTACCGTAAAATTATATTACTTGCGACATTTGGTACACTTGCCAAAGTCTTAACATCCGGCGAAGAAGAGGAATAGAGAGAGCAGGCCACCCCCGCACGCGGAAGAATCTATGTGTTGGACGCCCAAAAAGGAAAAGCTGATGATGGTTCGGCGAAAGGTATATTTAGTCCAATTTTGAGGACAAAATTTTTAAAAGTTGGGGTGATTGTAACATCCCCTATTTTTGCTATTTAAATTATTTGGCATGAAATAATATTTGGTGATTTATTTAAATTGTTGGAAACAAAATGATATGAATATATATATATATATATATATATATATATATTGCGTGGTTGACTTATTATGAAGATTGTATGGTTATTTAAAAATAATTGTTCATGGTTAAATTAATTAGGGTTGAGAGGAGTCATAGGGAATAAATTAGTAAGTGAGGGGCATAGTTGTCTTTTCACCTAGTCCCATTATATACCCCATCCAGGTGAAGCAAAAATAAAAACACTCACTTCATTTCCAGAAATTCAGAACCAAGGGGGAAAGGGAGGGTGAGCGCGAGAGAGAGGGGAAGAGGAGAAGGAGGAGGGATCACCCAAATCTGAATGCATGTTGCTCTTTTAGACACCATTGGAACCACCTCTTCATTTCCTTTATTCTGATTCCATCAACTTCATCATCGCCCCTTCCAATGCCAAATCACCATTGTTGACCAACAAAGCTTGGCTTAGCCAAAACACCAAATCTGAACCATTGCATGTGAGTTGGGTGAGTGTTAGAACCCATTTCAGTCCCTAAATCGCATATTAGAGCAACTTGGGAATCAACTCAGTGTTTGGGTTCAGAGTTCAAGCAATAGGGAAGCTGAGTTTTCGATTGGGTCAAGTTTAGAGCATTTGGAGCAATTCCGGGGATAGTTCGTGGGTTACGATTTTTTGGTCCGAGAAGAGTCGGCGTTGTCGCGTGCGATTTTCATCGCCAACGGTGAGTTCTATACTCACTAGGGAATTATTGTTATGTGTCATGTATTCTGAAATTCAGCGTCACGTTTTGGTGAAAACCGGTATCGAACCGTTTTATGAAAATACCGTTTTGGGAACCTTAAGCCGTATGATCGTTAATTATGATTTTGAGAGTGTTTGCATGATTGTTGTGTTGATTGATTATGTGTTATTTGATTGATGATTGGTTGATTGATTTGGACTGGAAATACTGGTTACTATATCTGTTTTTAAGTCTCGGAGGTCATAGAATGTCTTGGTATCGAATTAAAAGCGAAACGGAACAAAACCGAGTCTTCGAAAAGCCATTTTCAGCACTTCTGCCAACGATCGCGTCGCGACCATGTATTATTTTGCGACGAAAAATTTTTCTGTAACTTTTCGCGTCGCGACGGAACCTGTTCGCGTCGCGACGCAGTGTAATTTTCAGCAAACCTAACCGATTTTGTTTTTCGCGATAATTTTTGATCCGGTAGTCCGATTGAGGTGTTTTTAGTTGCGTTGGAAAACTTATTGAAAGGTCTATTCAGAGGTATGCTTCATATTATAAAATTCTCTGTTTTGAAAGTAATTGTGATTGGATTAAATTGTAATTATCTATATATTAGGATAACGAGTTTAGTAACTCCGAGTGAGATCACGTTAAGTTAAGATAAGACGAACTAGAGACCCTAATGTTTAGTATAAGATCATGTTAAGTAAGAGATCATGTTGTGTATAAGCTCATCGTTATGTTCATGTTCAGGTATATTAAAATATATACATCAGTTTAGTTAGGGTGACGACCCTATTTCAGTTTAGTGTGCTAGGGGAGGGGAAGTCATGAGCCCTATGAACCTAGGCCCCATGAGGGATCCACTAGTGATTAGTGGAATGGGTTCACCAGGAGTTTATTTTGCCAAATGACCGGTGACATGCTAAAAATCATTGTTCATGTGTTGCCTCTTGTAGCCGGCTTAAGGGTTATGAGGACAACGTTAGTTTAAGCCACATAGTCAACTATTAGGACTATGAGTTATGAATTAAGAATAATGAGTCAAGCATAATTGAACCGAGAGAGTTAGTAAGGGGGTCTCGATAGAACTCACGGAGACAAGTTGTCTCACCCTTCATATGTTGTTGTTTTTCAGAGTTGCGGGCTAAGTTGAAGAAGATGAGGCATGGTCATGGAGACGCTTGCGGAGTTGCTGACGCTTTCATTTATCTTGTTAAGTACTTTCTTATTGTATCTTAGAATGTACGATTGTACGACTTACGTTGTTAAAGTTGTAAATCGCTTCCGCATACTTTCTATTTTGGTACTGAACACTAGTTTGAGTGGTGTAAGAACGCTTTATGTATTTTCATGTTAAGTTATGTAAGCGCACTTGATGGTTTTTAGCATCGAGGTATTAGTATGTGTTCAGTATTTGAAACAGGAGGTACTCTGATTTATGCCAGTAGTGCATTTCGGTAATTTCTACAAGTTAGGAATTATCGGGGTGTTACACATCTTCGATACTGCAAGTTGGTTAACTATAAAAAAAATAGGTCTTTTATATTTTCGTTAACTTATTTCCAGTTTTCGATTAGGTCTATTATTTTTTCGTTGTAACGAATAGGTCTCTTAACTTTTAAAATCGTTGCATCGTTACCCTTTTGTAATTTCCGTTAAACTCTGTTAAAAACATGTTTATGTGGCTACTGGTGCTGACGTGGCCTATAATTAAAATGACACGGCAGTTCCAGCTTGGATTTTATTTAATAATTATTATTTTTTAATTAATTACTTTATGAATTTTAATTAAAAAGAAAAAATACTTCTGGTTCATCTTCTTCCTTGTAAGAAACTAGAACCTCATCAATAAAAAAACCCATAACTTCATCGTCCAGATCTTCGATCTTTATCTACAACAATCGAATAAACATACCAGATTGAACGAAACAATAAAACGAAAACCCACATCTAGAAGAAGAAGAAGAAGAATTGTTTCTTCGCAATAACAACAAAACGACTGATCTGCCATCAGAACTTCATCGTCCATAACGAAAATGAAAACAACAACATCACCAATTGATTGTTACTAAAATTAAAAGGGGAAGAAACAAATCTGCAATAGTTTTCGTTTTTGTTTTCTGCACAACAGTGTTTCAATCGTTTTCTGCACAACAGTGTTTCAATCGTTTTTGTTTTTTGCACAATATTGTTTCAATTGTTTTTTGCGCAACCCCATCACCCATTTAGTGCAATCATTTTCGTTTCAAATTCTTCAAATCCAGATTTCGCCTCAGTCATTTTCTGTTTTCTAGTGATTTGGTTTTCGATTTCGTTTCCCAGCAAATTCGATTTCGATTTCAATCGTTTTCGATTTCTGCAATTTTCCCAGTGATTTCGATTTACAGTGTTTTCATTTTTGATTTACAGTGTTTTCGTTTTGCAGGGTTTGAGTTTTAAACGCTAATGGATTGAAGAAGATGAAGATGAGGAACCCCATTTGCCATTGTTTTGGGGCTTTTTTTTATTTTGATAAATAATTAATTGTTAACTAAAAATACTGAGTGATCAGCAAATAAAATTGCTACATAAGCATTAAAAAAAGCCACAAAAGCACTCTAACGCCACTTAAGCATTTTTGTAACGAAATTATCAAAAAAACCGTTAAAAAGGGCAACGATGTTTTAGTTTTAAAACATAAGGGAGCTATTCGTTACAACGAAAACCTAATGTACCTAATCGAAAACGGAAAAAAAGTTAAGAGACCCTAGATGATATTTTGCCTAAAAACTAATAAAATTAATGGAATGAGATAAAGTTCTAAACTAGTTCTCCAAACACAAATGCAGCTATCTGGCGGGAAAGTCATGCAAAAAAAAGACAATCGTTCATGCAGCACGCAAGGGCGATCCAAGCATAAGGAAGCCCTGGCTTAAGGTCACCAAATGTTGACTTAATAAAAAGGCCTCTAAACAAAAACAATTATATCATATGTTACATATGTATACGAAAGTGCCATCCGTGGGAGGCGCCATCTGTTTGCTTGGGAGGAGGGTCTACTGGGGCTTGGTTTTATTCGGTTGGCTTCCTAAAAAAAATTCGAACCAAACCAAACCAAATCAATGTGGTTTGGATTGGTTCAGTTAGTTCGGTTTTTTCCGGGACAAAACATAATTTAAAATATAGTGAAAATTAACTAATTTAATCTTAAATATAAATAATACTATTTATTTATCTAAGCAAAAGAAATGTTTCTAATTCTAGAGTGAGAAGTATGAGATAGTAAACAACGAAATCGGATTTGAGTTAGTAAGTGAGTGAGAGTTGTTGTAAGTTGAAGCCCAAATAGCGAGCAAGTCAAGGAAGGCCGTAAGTCGTAGGTTTATTTGCGGTTTGGTTTGGTTCGGTTGGTGAAACAAAAACCGCGGGCCGAACCAAACCACGCGGTTGACTCAAAAGACAAACCAATTAGATAAGATAAAATCCGGTTTTTTGCGGTTTCGGTTTGCGTTGGTTCGGTTTACAAGTTTCTATTGGGTTGGTTCGGTTTTGAACACCTTTAGGTTTACTGCCACCACACGTTTTCAAATTGTGGCGGTTAATTATCACTTGTTACTATATGACAATCTATTTTTTTCAATTGCGACAGTTAGGAATTGCCGCTAAAATCAACTACTTCTTTTCATGAATTGTGGCAGTTTTAACCGCCGCTAAAGATATATATATATATATATATTTTTTTTTTAAAAAATTCCTGGCATATCATATTTGTTTAGATTTTTTATGTCTATTGAGTTATTAATTGTATTTAAATTTCAGATTTTGCTAAACTATTAGCAATTTTATTTCAACGAAATAGCCCTAAATGGTAAATTTTTAATCTTATTCCAAAATATAAATTCCAACAAGATATCAATTCCAACTGATCAAATTCCCCTATATGTACACTTAAAATATTAAACTTGTAATTTCATAACATAAAAATGCTCAAGTTCATAACATAAAGATATTAAACTAGAAGCATGAGATACATACACGGGATGCTCTTTCCTAAGAACATTCACATAGGCCTCATTCTCAGAAGAATACCGCTGGATTTCATTTTGTAATTGTTCCTGCAAGTATTGAAGAAAAACATAAACACTTGAAAATATTTGTCTTTCAAATTAATCAAATTCTTGCAAGTCTAGTACTTGATGAGGACAAATCAGCTGGAGTTTTTTCAATGGACTAGGCTTCGGTACAATCACTTTTATTGATGATATACTAACATCTCAACCTGAACTGGGTTCTCAAATAGTTTGGAAAGCTCAAGGAGTGTATCTGGCAACTTCAGCTCACGTGAGTAGATGATGGTATTCACAGCATTGTTTGAAGGAGGGGAATATGGAGAAGTTTTGAATTTTTATGGCCCGTTCAAGATAGGTGGTATTCTACAGCTTATTTAGTGACATGGAATCAATCTTCAAGGGATTATTTATAACAGAAAAAAGATACAAATTCTTCAAACTACAATTTAAAGGAAACAAAATAAAATTCAACCATTACGCCAAAATTGGGTTTTAATAACGGGCCTTTTACAACGCTTGTTACTAACAGCGCTATCACATAGGACACAGAACTATTCAAAAACAAGTTAGGAGAGTGATATAAAGCTATTGTTTAATAGCGCTTTCTTTAACAAGCACTATTAAAAGATTCCAAGTATTTTTAAAAACATCTCGTTGGGTAGACGATATTTTTTCAATAACATTTTGGCTAAATTACACCAGTGGTCCGTTAAGTTATTTATTTGTAACGTTTGGTCCTTTATATATTTTTTACCAACCTAATCCTTTAAGTTAGATAATGTGTACACTGTTAGCCCCTTTTAGTATTTCCGTTACAAAAAAGCCAAGTTTGCATAACGCTGTTGACATGGCAGTAACGGAACTGATATGTCCCTCTTTTTTCTGAGTAATCATCATCATCTTCAAACTCAAGAACAAACCCAGATCATTGAGATTACCCAGAAACTCATCTTCATCTTCATCTTTTCTTTTCTTTTCTTTTCTTTTCTTATCGTACAAATTTCGTTGTAGAAATACTGATTTGAGAAAACCCAGAAAACAAAAATCGTTTGTGATAAAACCCAGAAAACCCACTATTTATTGTTTATGAATATGAATAATAATAATAATATGAAGCTTTTCGAGATTTGTTTAGGGATTCTTAAAATCTTTTTATTTCGAACAAAACCCATCCAAGATCGACAAAAATGGTAGCCTAAATCGCTAGATCGAACCGAATCTCTCTCACGGATTGAAAACACCCATTTTTTCCAGATCTGATATTCCTCATAAATGGATGTACGATTCTCGAAATTTCCATGGGGCTTCTCTTAATTGAAGATCAACTAATAACATAGCTGAAAAACTCGCGTTTTTGTTGCCTAGCTAGATCATAAGATCAAATCGGGTATGAATCAACTCGATCTTGATGACGGTGGTTCAGAGTCGATTTTGACACAAACTCGATGCTGGTACCTGTTCTCTTAGTACACAAACAATGTTCAGAGGCGATCAGTGTAGCAGCGGGGAGGTGCCAATGGGCAGTGGGGGAGAGGGTGGGGCGTTGGGGCAATGCCGAGAGAGGGTTTGGAGATGAAGAAGATGAAGATAAATTTTGAGTTTTGTTTGTTTAATAAAAAAATTAATAAATATGATTCAGATTATTAATTATTGGTCACATAGACATAAGTAAGTGACACATAAGCACCGTAACGGACACGTCAGCACCGTTTTTGCCAATTGGGTTTTTTTGTAACAGAAATGCTAAAAAGGCTAACAATGTACACATTAGCTAACTTAAAGGACTAAGTTGATATAAAAAAACATAAAGGACCAAATCGTTACAAATAAATAACTTAAATGACCCCTGGTGTAATTAAATGAAATCAAAGGATTTAAAGGCTTTCTTAACTAAAAGTTGTTAAAGGATTAAAATGAAATCAAAGCCTTTCTAAAACCCTCAAATCTCAACCGCTCATGATTTGATCTATGACCATGATTGGTTCCTCTCACCTTTCTAAAACCCTCGCGTGATATACACACACACACACACACACACACACACACACACACACATTGTATCAAGTGAGACGAGTTTTAATATGAGAGGGAGAGAAGAGTAAATTTGGATCGTAAGCAATACATAAGTGGTTGTGATTAAAATGTGGAGGTTTATCATATTGACTTTTTCTTTTAATCTAAACCGCTCATGATTGGTTAATCTCACATTCTCATTATATATATATACTCCCTCTCTTATAACACATCATAAATAAAAGTGAGTCAACAGAAGTTGATGTATTTGGCCCAAACTTTGAACGAGATACATCAACTTTTGTTGACTCACTTTTGCTTAAAATGTGTTACGGAGAGAGTATATATATATA
Source organism: Astragalus membranaceus (assembly GCA_039519185.1). Classification (NCBI taxonomy): domain Eukaryota; kingdom Viridiplantae; phylum Streptophyta; class Magnoliopsida; order Fabales; family Fabaceae; genus Astragalus; species Astragalus membranaceus. The sequence goes on along the minus strand of CM076846.1, from coordinate 161,967,536 downwards.
TATATATATATATATATAATGTGTATGGAAAACAAAAAAAACTATACAATAGGAACTTGTCGGTCAATGTGAGGCCTGCACAATAGACTGAAAAGCAAGAAAATAAAACAAGCCAAAACTCTAGGACGATATATCCAAACCACCCCACCCGAGGAAAAGAAGGTCCAAAGAGCAAAACATATTGGGTTACTCTTTTAGGGTACTATTTTTCCTCATTGGGTCTTTTTTCTATTGAGTTTTGGCCCCGAGAGGTTTTAGTGAGGCCCGTTGTACATGTTTGGGTTGGAGTATCCTTTGTTCTCCAATTAATAAAATTATTTTGTTTATAAAAAAACATAACATATTGCTCCTAGCACTACAAAAAAAAGCTTATTTGTGAGGGACGTTAACAAGGGAAAGTTATTCCCTTGCTAAAACTGACGTTAGCGAGGAAATTTGCGAGGGAATGTGGATGTCGTTCCAACTCTCGGTTAGCGATGGAATTAATGGCATTGGCGACGGACCAGTCCCTCGGTAAGTGGAGGCGGGAATTTGAAAAATTTAGCACGAAAAACAAGGTCATTAGTGACGGAATTGGTCCATCGCTAACGTGAATCTGACCGTTGCGCCGTCCTTGGGAAGTGGGATTTGCTGTTAGCGACGGAACTAAGTCCCTCGCTAATGCCAAGTGACAGTTAGCGACGGAACTAAGTCCCTCACAAAGGGCAATTTTTTTTACTTCAAATAACCACACACCACACAGTCTCATTTCATCTTATCTCTTCTCTCACCTTTTCCCTCTTTCACTACGAATTCTCTCCACCTTCCAACACCACCACACCACCACCACCATGAACTCCTCTTCCTCTCCTCTCTCTCTCCTACGAATTCCTCTTCTCTCACTTACGAATTTCTTTCCTCTTTTTCTCTTCTTCCTCTACCTTCCACCACACCACCACCACACCACCACCACCACAATGACCTCCTATCCTCTCTCTCTCTCTCTCTCTCTCTCTCTCTCTCCCCCTCTCTCCTACGAAGTGAAACACAACCACTGCCACCACATAGCTCCTCCCACCACCACCACCACGAACTCCTCTCTCTCCTACGATGTGAACCACAACCACCACCACATAGCTCCTCCCACCACCACCACGAACTCCTCTCCTCTCTCTCTCTCTCTCTCTCTCTCTCTCTCTCTCTCTCTCTCTCTCTCTCTCTCTCTCTCTCTCTCTCTCCCCTATGAAGTGAACCACAACCACCACCACCACATTAATAATATAATATAATGTTCATTACTAATATAATAATAAATAAAAAACAGGTTTAAAAAAATTAAAACAACACATAAAACAAGCCATTTAAATTGGGACATGTGTCAGTCATGATTTGCGACAGATCTTGCACTACAAAAAAAAAGCTTATTTGCGAGGGACATTAGCGAGGGAATAACATTCCCTCACTAAAACTGACATTAGCGGGGGAATCTGATTCCCTCGCTAAAATTGACATTAGCGAGGGACCAGTCCCTCGCTAATGGTTAGCGGTAGAATTTTTGACATTAGCGACGGACCAGTCCCTCGCTAAGTGGAGGCGGGAATTTGAAAAGTTTAGCACGAAAAACAAGGCGATTAGCGAGGGACTCCCTCGCTAACGTGAATCCGACCGTTGAACAGTCTTTGGGAAGTGGAATTTGCTGTTAGCGAGGGACCAGTCCCTCGCAAAGGGTAAATTTTATTTATTTTTACTTTAAATAACCACACACTCTCATTTCATCTTATCTCTTCTCTCACCTCTTCCCTCTTTCACTACAAATTCTCTCCACCTTCCAACACTACCACCACCACCACCACCATGAACTCCTCTCCTCTTCCTCTCTCTCTCTCTCCTATGATTTCCTCTTCTCTCACATACAAATTTCTTTATTCTTTTTCTCTTCTTCTCTCCACCTTCCACCACCACCTATCCTCCATCTCTCTCTCTCTCTCTCTCTCTCTCTCTCTCTCCTACGAAGTGAACCACAACCACCACCACCACCACGGGGAAGCAGCAACAGAGACAGATTGAGTGCTAAAGTTTCTGTCCCTGTAACGGTTGATCCGTCGGATTTTAGCCTTCCATGACCTATTGATTGTAGTGTAGGAGGTGGCCCTCCCAAGGCTAGAGGACTGGTGACAACAGTACCATAACGGTTTTTATTTTAAAGCAACATAGGTTACCGCGCGAGGTCGTGGTAGAAAGAATCTTGGCCGTGGTCGTAGTTCATTGGTGATTGTCAACGACGGGAGTGAAAGTTTTTCAGGTAAGCCATACTTCCAAGGTGAGCCGTAAGGCGAACTATTAGAGCCTTTTACCTTTATGATATTTTTTTAGGATGATGGGTGTAGCTTTCTTTCATGTAGGAATTTCTCCCGCTGTAATATATAGGAGTTCTCCCGGCTGGCTTTTTTTATGATAGTTGTGGTCTCCTTCCTACCGAGGGAGAAGAAGGGTAAAAGCAAAAAAGGTACCACCACCACATAGCTCCTCCCACCACCACGAACTCCTCTCTCTCCTACGAAGTGAACGACCACCACATAGCTCCTCCCACCACCACCACGAACTCCTCTCCTCTCTCTCTCCTACGAAGTGAACCACAACCACCACCACATAGCTCCTCCCCACATTAATAAATATATAAAAACAGTTTAAAAAAGAATAAAACAACACATAAAACAAGCCATTCAAATTGGGACACGTGGGAGTCAGAATTGGGACGCGTGACAGTCAAAATTAGCGAGAAAACTGTCCCTCGCTAATGGATTAGCGAGGAGCGATTTATCGAGGGAACCAGTCCCTCGCTAAATCCCTCGCAAATGGTGATTAGCGACAGATTTGGGACGTTTTGCGAGGGAAAACACTACAAGAAAATCGACGATTTCCGACGGCAAAATCCGTCGGAAACGCACTGATTTTTGTCGCAAATTAACGTTTCCGACAGACTTTCCGATGGACAAATTTTCGTCGCAAAATCGCTCATCGCAAATCGTTTCCGACGGATATGTTCGTCGCAAATGAGTCCTTCGCAAAGTCGTCGGAAACCCGTCGCAAATTTCCGTGGCAAAGTCGTCGCAAACATTGACACCTTTTCGTCGGAAATCCGTCGCAAATCCGTCGGAAATTTTAAAAAAAAATTAAAAAAAAAAATTAAATTATACATCCAAAATAATATTTAATAATTATATCTATACATACTAATTTCATATACAAAGGAACATATACTGGATCCAATCCATCTGATTCCTACTATATTTCAACATGGAATGAATCCATCAAATTTTGATCATCCACACAGCATACATAACAAGCACCATTTTCTAGCTTAATAAATCTCCCTAGTACAACATCTACCTATGTGAAATGCGTAGCTACTATATCCCTATCCACATCTGACATAGTTATAATTGTCCAGCACTAAATTGAATATCCTTCTGTTGATGTTGGTGAATATCCTTCTGACATTGGTGAATATCCTTCTGTTGATGTTTCTTCGCGATCTCTAAGTGTCCTCAATATCAAAGTCTTTAGTAAATTCATCACTTGGACCGCATGCATCTGATTTCTTACAAGACATCATTTTGAATGATTTAGAGAATAGTTCAATATAAAACCAGAATCATACATTTGAATTGCATTTAATTATCTTCATTCATGCAAAAATAAAGCCAAACTGACAAACTCACATTACTGAAACTCCTGTTTTCATTACAACCTTTAAAACTGAAGAAAACTAACAGCCAATCAACGATGTAGAATGTATTAAAATTGTTAACACAAAGATACCCTCTAAACTAAAGTGTAGTTTCAAAAAGTACTGCTAGTTTCAAAGATACAAAAAATCTACTTAGAAACTGTCTAAAATATTAATTTCGATTCAGTCTAGCAACATCTATCAAAGATATCTAGAAACAAAATATTAAATATTAAATATTAAATATTAAAAACAATTTATAACCTGCAGCATTGGTGGCCGCAATGATATTCTTTCTTCTGTAGTAGACTGGGGACCTTCTACTGTAATTAGTGCCAACTCTCCATGCTCTGCGACTGCTCTTGCCTGTGCCTCTTTCATTTTCTGCTCTTCTTTCATCTTCTTAGTATCAATGTCAATTTGTGTAAACCCAGCATCCACAAAAACAACTCTGAAATCAAAACATTTAAGGTAAAATAAATTATGAATTTTGGCTGTCAGAGATACTAATCAAAGATCATTTACGAATGCTCACTAGACAACTTTTAAGTTAGGGGCAGTAGGTTCATTTAATATGACTATCTCGTTGGTCATTACAAAAAAACTTTGAATATCACAATAAAAATTTAGAAATGATGAAAGCATCGTACCCTCATACCAAAGTAAGTCATACTTTGTCATTTCTACTTTCTAAACTAAAGCAAATCTACAAAATTTAGTGGACCTATAAACCCAAAAATACAAAACAAACTGAAAAATATCGTAGACAAAGGCCATAGCTTACTCTATAGTAGTTGGTGTTGCCACAAACAGTTGCCTCCGATGCCAAACAGCACTAGTAGCATATGGAATTGAAACATCTCCCAGGTATCTATATTGTGGGCGCAAAGAAGATATGACTATGTATTGTTGGTATGCAAATGCACAGTACTCAACAGTTTGGTCCCAAGCAGTCCATTCTGGCTGAGGAAGTAGACCCCCAACAGGCTGGAATGTCTCCCAACTGAATCACAAACAAAATGATACCGCTGAACAATTTGGACAGGCTGGCCATTTCCCCTGAAATTTGATGACTAATCAGGATAAAACAAAGAAGACATAAAAAGAGCTGTAAAAATAAAAGAGGTGGGCCTAATATCCAGGTGAAATCTGTCATGCCACCGCGCGCAAGGGCCGCTATTTGATAACAGTGAACCACAAAGATGATATAACTTATACATATATAATAGCATGCCCTAGAAGTTCTATATTTCTTGCTTTCTTATTATATTTGCTTACTATGTTTCCTTGCTCTAGCAACAGGAGGACTGGAATTTAAACCAGTTTGTCTGATCCAAAACTGAATAATAGTCATCTGCGGTTAAGGTAGAAGCATAAAAGGGCCAACAACATGGTTGTAAAATGATCTTAAGGTATTAAGTAAAATGACTTCTTTAAGTTAATAAAATCATGCTTGTATCAAAGCAGCTCTTAAAATGAAAGAAATATAGAAAGAAAAAGGGAAACAAGAGTTTCAACCAATCAATTTTAAACAGAAATCAAAGAACATTATAGCATACGTCAAAATGGATTAGATACATACACATCAATCAAAGAAGAAAACATTAGAAAGCACCCAACAATACATTAGGGCCAGAAAGCAACCTCATTAGAAGAATAGACTATCAAATACATACCCCACTCCTCCAATAGAAAGTTACAAATATGAAAATTGAATCAAAATATTCTTACCTCAGCTCCATAGTAACCTCCAATCAGCCTTTGAAGAAATTCACAACATCTCATACACAACATCTTAGCATTGACTTCAACAACTGCACATAAAAAACAGCAAAACAGATCCATGAGCTTACAGGACAAAAATGTTTGTAGTACAAACAACATTAAATGTATATAAATAGCATCAAAGTATACCAAATAATACATTGAAGTACAACAATTTGAACCATTAAAGTCCCTGAAATAATACATAAACTCAATATTTACCACAAAATGTATATAAATAGTACAAACAACATAAAATGGCAGTTTTGTTATGCCAATAAATTCAAAAACATAAATTTTTATTTTCCTTTTCATAAATGTCAATATTTTTTACTCACACAAAGGAGTCTCTGTCGAATCTGGATCTCTGTCGAATCTGGATCAAGAGCTGGTTGAGATATCTCCAACCCTTTCCTTTGACCAACGGGTCCTCGAACCAACCCTCTCGTTTACTGCTTTCTTTTAAACAGAATCAAAACCAAACCCACAGAAACATAAGAAAATTGACAATTGTGAAATTGAAAAGCAAAGGGGTTAGCACATTGCTCTGAGTAAATGCATAGGCAAACCAAGGAAAACTATCGGTCAAATCATTATTGTTTAATCAGAATTTAAATGGTTTGTCACTAACAATGACTCATTCTAGGAGATTATGGCATTGTTTGTTCCATGAGGGTAACCCCATGTAGTGGAAAAATGCTAAGGTTGGTAGGTAGTTGTTTTCTATTTCGTTCTTATCTATTTCTTGTCCTGCCTTCTATTTATAATATTTTTCAGTCATAAGTAAATTTCTGCATTATCAAAAAAAATGCATAGCCTACATATTAAAAAAAAAAACAAGAGTTTGGTTGGATGCACCTCAATTTTTTCTCAGGTACTAAATTCCTTTCAATCACATTTTAAGCAATCTATATAATATATGATTTCAAAGTGGTAAAACTAGAGGAAATAATAATGTTGATGCAAGTACATGGAGAAACAAAAAAGAGTAACATTTGAGTTTGATTGCAATACCTGGAAGAGAACCTTAATAAATATACGAGAAGAAGAAGTCGTGTCCTCTTCAGTCAAGCGGATATATGCTAAAACATGCCAAGGCAGAGCAAATGTGCCAAGCAAGTGAGCAAAAAATTTTGCAACATTTCGTAGTTTATTCGTTTCAAGCCGGTGAATCATCGAGTATTGCTGCACAAAGCACTTCTCAAAATTTTCCTGATGAATTTTGTTGATCATGCAGAACCGCTGCCCGAGAAGACCATTATATCGGAGGTAAGTTCTTTCTTGGCTGCAACATTCCAAAAGCATAATGCACAATTACATCTGCCATAAATGACACAATTTTCATTAACTTTTGTTTTTGCAAGTAGATAGTTTTAGTAATTTCAAGTAGAGATTCTAAGCTCACCTCTTGACCTGGCTCCAGATGAATTTTCAGAAGCTTATGACCAGCTTCCTCAAAATCTACACTAGACATAATTGTTAAATAAATTGTCCTTCGAAGATTGACAAGATTTGTCTCGGTTTCATCTTTTATCTGCATACTTTCTTCATCTTCTTCATCAGATTCATCATCTTCGTCTGATTCCGCATCAGAGCCTTCCTCGCCCAAGAATGTTTTCTTCAACTCTTCATAGCGCTTTTCATTCTCCATATAATTGGGGTTTGGTTTGAATATAATTGAGAAAAGTAAAACGAAAAAAAGTAATCACAATCACATATTACTATTAATTTGGTCTCTGAATCAACATGCAGAAGACACACTCAGAGACTAACTTGAAATTTTGATATAATAAGGGCCTGAAGTGATAGCCTCTTGTACATTCAAAGACCAAATAGCTGTTTACTTTTCTTTTAGTGACATGCAAACAATATTTTTTGAGCATTATAACCTGTTAGAAAAACATACCTCCATGCTCAGAACTATCAAAAATTAAGATACAGATGCTGACATGTAGTTTCTAGTAACAATTAATGATAATAGTACGGTTTTGATATATCAAAAGAGAGTTACAAGCCTCAACCCGGAACCCAATTAATAAGGGACTCAGGCACCTACTTTAACTAGACAGAGCACCTAAACAGAGTAATACATCCTATTTTCTTGCAAGCCACACATATCTAACACGCCTTCAATTCAGCTTGGTTTCTTTGAGCCAGTCCTCCCTCAAACTATGTCTATAACACAATTTCATGCACCTGAGATCTTAAAACCCTTGACTCCACCCTCTCCTTCTCTAGCTGAAGAGGTAACTTCCAACCAAATAATGTTTACCAAGCTTACCATGCATTCATAAAGTGGGTAATACCATGAAACAAAAATGAATAAATAACAATATAACATGAAATACAACCGATATTTGGAAAACGAAAGAGTAGTGATGATCATATCTACCAAAGCCAAGCACACTATCACCATATTAGTTAGGTTTAACAGATTGCCATTCAAAAATAAGGAAAACAAAACTATCACCATATTAGTCAAGGGAATACTCACCGTGAAGGCCTTTAGGTGAGAGATCCTGCAGTATCGAACCACATTCTGACAAAACCAACAGCTACTTCAACACTGTCATCGGTAGGATTTTCAAGCAAAATCGTGAGTAACTCTAGAGCAATGATCTCATGAGCCACTTGCTGAATCACCAGATGTGCTACAAACTTAACAGCAGCCAGTAATTGAGGCTACAAGGGATAAAAAAATTAACAGTTAGAAGTAAAACAAAAAGTGAATAGACGTAAATTGGAATGGTAACATTGATCTCTGCCAAGGACAGCACATCAGGGTGCTCAATTACACACACACACACACCTTGTCATTCCGCTTATAAGCTCTCTTAAGCTGCAAAACAATCCTTCTGAGCAAAAGATCCCCTACTTCAGGAAACTTGGTATTCACAACAGCAACTAATGCAGCAAACATATCGGTAAACCCCCGTGACGCCATCTGCGACTTCATACACGATCTACAAAAGAGACCTCTTCTTTCATCACCATTAATGCCAAGTTAATCTCTGATACCCAGGACTACTCTTGTCCTCAACTTCTTTCATCATTCTAGCCAACTTAAAAGGAGGAATATAAACACCTCCACTCTTCCCCAAGTTAGATGCATCACCATTAATGCCACCATGCCTTAGAAATGTTTTTACTATAGGACCTCCCAATTCAAACTTCAAAGACTTTAAAATTTCAGCTTCCATAGCCACAACCTTTTAACAAAAATAGTATCTAAAATTAGCATCTACCCAAAACAAAACAAACAAGCCACAGACACAAAACATCTGAACACAAGAATCACCTCTTCCTTAGAATATGTATTATCAGTAATGTAACAAAATTCCTCAATCTCAGGTGGCTTAATCTCCTCATATTTCCTATTTGCATGATAATAAAAAACAAGAACGTTAAAATTATTAAACTTTAAACAAAAACAAGAAACAAGAACATAAAAAGAATTTGAAATATGAAAATGGAAGAAACTCACGAAGCAATGAGCATGGAAGAAACACCAAGCAATTGAAGCTTCTGTCTACTTGGGTCATTCAACGAAAGATTGGAAGAAACTCACGAAGCAATGAGCATGGAAGAACACCCCTCATACTAGCGTTAATATCCTTCTGAACTTTCTGAATGTAATCATGTAATGGTCTTTTACTAGGATCCACCTGAATCATAAACACAAAAATTAAAAACCCTAATTATAATGCAAATCCCCAAATTGAAAAATAGAACCCTAGTAATGAAATTAAATTGAAATGAACTATTGCAGTACCTCCGATTTACGAAGGTAATTGTAAATATCAGAAACATAGGGGAAGAGAAACGGAGGAGAAACGGAGGAGAAACAAAGGAGAAACGGAGGAGAAATGGTTGCCGGAGAAACGGAGGAGAAATGGTGCGAGCGCGAGCGAGACTACCTTCGTCTCTATGGAGCACGTTGAGCGGCGGCGACGGAGGGAGGAGGAGGGTAGAGGGCGAGGGAGGTCGTGGGAGGAGAGACCGAGGGAAAGAATGAGAGTGAGGAGAGTGTGATTCTGATTTCTGAGGGAGAGAACGAGAGTAAGGTTAAGTTTTAATTTTGGACTGTTGGTTTGCGACGGATTTTAAGGGGTTTGCGTCCAACAATTCCGTCGGAAATTTGCGACGACTCTGATTCCGTCGGAAACTTCAGCGTGAATTTGTCCGCCTTTTTATTTTATCAGTTGCGACAGTGGTTTTGGTCGCAAATCCTTCGCAATTTGCGACGGAATGTTTTTCGTCGGAAATGTTCGCAGGAAACAAGCCTTATTCTTGTAGTGAAAATCCCTCACTAATAACCAATTTTTTTGTAGTGTTGTCCCTTGCTAATTAGCGACGGAATTAGCGACGGAACTATCCCACGCAAATTAGCGAGGGATTCAAATTCCCTCGCTAATCCATTAGCGATGAGCAATTTAGCGAGGGAATCAGTCCCTCGCTAATTCCCTCGCAAATAGCAGTTAGCGATGGAAATAAGCTGGCTTGCGAGGGAATAATCCCTCGCTAATAAGCTTTTTTTTTGTAGTTATATCCTAGAAACATTCTAATGGGTCCACACACCACTCAAAAAATAGGCTATGACTCGACTTATTCTTTGTCAAGAACCAATTCCACGAGTACAGTTTGATCAAATATAAAGTTTTTGGGAGGTCAAAAGTCTTATTAGAAAAAGTTACCTGATTTCTACTTTCCCAAATCGCCCATATAACAGAATACCAAATCGTTAAAAGACTCCTTCCACCCCTTCTAAAACTGGCCCGAGAGTAGAGAACAAAGTGGGTAGATTAGGTGGAAGCACCATCACCCATCCTAACCACTTAAAGATCAGGTATACCAAACCTTTTCTGCAAACTCAAATGACAGGAACAAGTACGGCTCTAACTCCAATAACCCCCTATAGTGGACACACCCAATAGCACCCATGTCTGAAATAATGTCTTTTAAATAAGTTAGCATGAGATGGAAGCCCATTAAAAAAACCACGCCAAACAAAAGCAAGAACTTTGAGAAGCGGCCAACTCTACCACTACTTTTCTAGAACTATGATGCCGGAATGATGAGAGAGGACGACGTTAATTTCTAACCACAAGAATATAATGGGACCAACTGTTCCACATGCAAAAACTAGCATTTGAATAATTCTGGGGATTCCAACAATGTTACGGTGGAATCGTGAGTCGCTCAATAGGTGCAAAAACTTTGATATTGATCCACAGATTAATCGATCTGTCCCAACATAACTTCACAAACCACGAGCACCTAAAAATCTAAAAACTAATTCATTGGTTAATTTGTTTGGTCTACCAGCGAAAATTCTCATGTTCACACATGAGTACAGTATTTCATGAACTAATCAATTAATACTCCTCCAAGTCCCACCAAGTTCGTTTATTACTAACATTTTACAACCATCGCTGATGAGTCCCATGTCCTTCACCACTATATAATAAACCAGTAAAATAACTCGTATCTTCACAAAAACTCTTTTACATAAAAACTATTACTACAAGAGTTTAATATTAAGATGGCTTCTAGAAATTGCTCCTTCCTTGCTCTTTTGCTCACACTCAACCTCCTCTTCTTCACACTTGTTTCTGCATGTGGTTCTAATACATGCCTTGGTTCAAACCCCAATCCCAATCCTAGCCATTCAGATGCCACGTGTCCCCGTGGTGCTCTCAAATTTGGCGTGTGTGCTAATGTACTAAGTGGATTGCTGAATGTGACTTTGGGTCAACCACCAGTGACCCCTTGTTGCACCCTACTCCAAGGCCTTATTGACCTTGAAGCTGCAGTGTGCCTTTGCACAGCCCTTAAAGCTAACATTTTGGGTATCAACCTTAACATTCCCATCTCACTTAGCTTGCTTCTCAATGTTTGCTCAAGACAAGCCCCACCTGATTTCCAATGCGCCTAATTCTATATGTCAGCTAGACTGCTACTTGTAGCTCTCCGTGATTTTTCTAATTCCAATAAGGTTTTTTTGACAATAAATTCCAATAATGTTGATCATCAAGAGATAAGCAAATTGAGTTGCTTATAGTTTAACTAGAACGTCTATATTGTCTATGTTTCTCTCATGTTTGATACGATGAAATGAAAATAAGTTTGTTGCTGCTAAAAAAATTCAGACAAGATGCAAAACTTGCACTTAACAGACATTTGTGTGAGCTCTAGATTGCATTGCGAGGTGGTAGTTTTGTGTACCCATTTTGGTACTTCTTTAGAGTTTTTATTTATCTCTCATTAGCTGTATTGGGTTGAGTACTGCCACTATGATTGAACGTCCTACACTTTTTCGGACACAAGATAAAATTTTAACAATACCTCGAAAAACAATGTCGGGAAATGAAGTCAAAATATTGAGCGCCAGATAGGGTGGCATAGTCCCCTTACCCCCCTAACTCTCGAGGGCTAGTGTTCCGGTACACCAAAAGCCTCACGTTGCTTGGGAATCAAGAAAAATTATAGTTTATAAACACCCATATCCTTAACCGACACCTTAATTTTAACTAACAAAATTATGATGGCTCCCATGTGAGCCAAAACAGACAATATATAGCTGAAAAAAATGATGTTTGGACGGTCAGAATAGTTGCGCACTAGATATTATAGGGGCCCATAGACCCTTTAGCCTCTAGGTTTTGATTTTTACACCCCCACAATTATACCCCATACCCCCCACGTTTTAATTACTTTATTCCAATTTTACCTTTTCAAATATATTCAAAATTTAATTCAGAAGTCCAATTTTTATTTTTTTTTCCGGAATTATCTATGTAATACATAGTTCTGAAATGGCATTTTCAGAATTTTTCGAATTTATGTTTTTGACATAAATCCGAAATGTATTTTTTAATTTTTGATTTATGTTTTTGACATAAATCTGGCATGTTCAACTTAATTTTGGGAAAGTTGTTTAATAGCGCTTATTTGAGTAAGCGCTATTAAAGATTTATGTTTGCAGAATATACTCTTTAATAGCGCTTACTCAAACAAAAGCTATTAAAAGATTTCCCCAAAATTAATGTTTACATTCCGACATAAATCCGGAATGTATTATTTAATTTTAGATTTATTTAGGATTTATGTTGACAACATATCCAAAATGAAAAAAAAAAATGTGTAGGGGTATCCGTTAAAATTAAAGAGTAAAATGAGAAGTTTGGGGTTATATGGGAGGTAAGTGGATCAACTGTGAGGTATAAAAATCAAAACCCTTAGGGTATGTTTGGGAGGGGGTTTTTGGCGGGGAAGGGAGGGGAGGACATATTTTTCAACTCTAAATTGAGGAAGCTATTAAATGTCTCTAAACATAAATCAAATGTGATTAAAAATGTTATATTTATATCTATCAACTTGTTCTTTTAATTTTTTAAAATCTCAAATAATATTAAAATATAGACAAATGATAGTTTATAAACATACCCCTAACCTCTTGACCTTGACATAGGGGTTAGTGTTCTGGACCACCGGCCAGTACACCAAAATGTCTCATATTATTTGGGAATCAAGACCAATGATAGTTTATAAACGCCGACACTATTAACGCACCGAAACACTTTTTAACTAAAGACAAAACCGTAGCGACTCCATGTAGGGACTCAAGTGAGAACACGATTTTTTTTTTTTCATAAAATAATTATCTGAGACAAATTCGACCTTATTAGGTTTATCGATGATGAAGCTAACTTAGGCGACAGAAGTCGTGGAATTAATCAATCTACAAGATCAAACAAGAGGAAATTTCGGGGGTAACATAGTGGAATTGAATGAGCTAAAAGTTTAACAACTTCATCCTGTAATTATTTAAGAATAGGGAATCAGAAATCGTTAACAGCAACGAGAAAGATGCTTAATTTTGCAACTGAGTGATATTTCATGGTCGATGTGATGTTTTCCTAGTTCGGTTTCCTTAGGTAGTAAAATATTAATTTCTATTATATATTTATTTCTTTCTTTTCTCCGGGTTCACTAACGTGATTGAACATGTATTCAAATCATGGAGAGAATATGTATAGACAAACATTCTAATAAAAACGAAAGAATCTTCCCATGTTTTAGCTAAGGAAGAAACAGATCATTCTATTATTTAAATGATGGAGGTAGAGACATCAGTAAAATTGACGAATCTCTCCGTACTAGCTATAGGCCTATTTTTAATTTCATGATGTGACTATTTGTGTGTTTCTCATAGGAGTTCGGTACATAAAGCAAATTGAGGGAGAGAGGTTCGGAAATAATTACAAAATAGCAGTATATCACTTCTGAGATTTCTTAATCGATCGTGATCCCAACTTAGTGAAAGAAAATCAAAATCCAATTAAGGTCTTGTTTGTTTATGGGTTGATTCTCCATCCAGCTGCATGTGTGGTTACTTATATTATTTAGGCTAAATTATAGTTTTGGTCCCCCTATTTTTAAAAATTCAGACATTTGGTCCCCCTATTTTAAAACTCAGACATTTGGTTCCCTAATTTTAAAAAATCAAAGACATTTAGTCCCAAGAGGAATTTTCAGTTTTTTATGGCCAATAATCAAAGACATTTGGTCCCTCAATTTTAAAAAATCAAAGACATTTGGTCCCCCAATTTTAAAAAATCAAAGACATTTGGTCCCTCATTGGACTAAATGTATTTGATTTTTTAAAATTGAGGGACCAAATGTCGGAGTTTTAAAATAGGGGGACCAAATGTCTGAATTTTTGAAAATAAGGGGACCAAAACCATAATTTAGCCTATTATTTAGATATGGTCCCAGTTCTCCATCCAGCATGTGTGGTTGCTTCTTCTGTCACATGTGACACTGCATAATGTATGCATACTAGCTATTGCAGAAATAGGAAAAATAATTGCACATCTTTAACACACCAATTTCCCATTTTTCTTGTATAGGTATTGAATCATATGCACCTGCTGGGCAACACAGCAAAAGGTAGATCAATCTCTGTTAGAACTGAAATGGTGATAAGATTCAAATTCCTAGATTTTTTATGAAATAGCAAAATATTTTATTAATATTTAGTATTAATTAAAGGTACTTCAAAACTTCTGCAATAAATAAGCCCAACATTGCTTTTAAAACCAAACCAACTAAATGCGGTTCATGTCTACGATTCGATTATTTTAGTAATTCAATGGTACTTTCATCCCGGTTCCAGCGGTTGAACCATGACCGGAAAATTTCAGTGATTCGATTTTCAAAAGTGGAATAAAACACAAAGCTCCAATTGGTGGAAAATCCACTCCAAAAGCTAGGAATACTGTGTCAAAACAGGACACACGATATTGTTTATGCAGTTCGGCCAAACTTTGCGTACGTCTGCGACTACAGAGTAGCTGTAGTTCCGTTTTATTAATTGTCTCGATGCGTTGAGTGCAAACACTAAAGCGTTTAAATAGGCTTTTCTCTGAGAAAACCTAACGGGCCTGGGTCAAATACATATAAATAAATCTACAAATCTACTATTTACAACTTCCTTATTTCCTTATTCACATCCCCCCTCAAATTGATGCGGGTCATTAATGAGCATCAATTTGCTGACAAGAAACTGATGGCGTGGACAAGGAACAGCTTTGGTCAAAATATCTGCAACTTGAAATTGAGTATTGATATGAGGGATGGATATAGCATGATTATCATAGGCTTCACGAATAGCATGACAATCAACTTCGATATGCTTAGTACGCTCATGAAAAACCGGATTTGCAACAATCTGGATGGCACTTGTATTGTCAGCATAAAGAGATGTCGGTTCGGTTTGAGGAAATCCAAGTTCACCCAAAAGACCACGAAGCCAAAGTATTTCGGAGCATGTCGTAGACATAGCATGATACTCCGATTCGGTTGAGGACTTAGAGACTCTCGCTTGCTTCTTACTTTTGCATGAGATCAACGAAGAACCAAGAAACATGCACCAACCAGTGACAGAGCTGCGAGTGTCAGAACACCCAGCCCAATCAGCATCACTGTAGGCACTCAACTTAAGAGGGGTTCCACTAGGAAAGAATAAACCCCGTTGAGAGGTACCTTTCAAGTAGCGAATTATACGACGAACCGCTGCCAAGTGAAGATGACGAGGAGAATGCATGAACTGACTTACTTGCTGAACAGCAAATGAAATGTCGGGTCGTGTAATGGTCAAGTAGTTAAGACTACCCACGAGCTATCGATACAATAAAGGATCGGTCAAAAGTTCACCCTCGTCACAGTGGTATTTAACATTAACTTCAAGAGGAGTATTCACAGGATTAGCAGTTTGGAGGCCAGCCATAGCAATAAGGCCGGTCGCATACTTATGCTGATGGAGAAATATACCCTTAGAGGTAGAATGAACCTCGAGTCCAAGAAAATAATGTAAAAGATCAAGGTCTTTCATTTGAAATGAGGCTTGAAACTTTTGTTTAACTTCTTGTACGGATGATGCATCAGAACCAGTAATGATCATATCATCAACATAAAGAAGGAGCAGAACAATGCCCGTAGATGTGCGGTGAATGAACAAAGACGAATCATACTGACTTTAAGTAAAAGAGAACCCAAGTAGAGTGAAACGGAATTTCGCATACCAAGCTCTACGCGCATGTTTCAAACCATATAAAGAGCGTTTGAGCTTGCACACCCCCTTAGATGAAGAGAATAGGCCCTGAGGGGGAGTCATATAAATATCTTCAGTCAGGTCGCCATGAAGAAATGCATTCTTCACATCCATTTGGTGGAGAGACCACCCATGAGAAGCAGCTATAGAGAGCACCATTCTAACAGTAGTCATTTTAGCAACTGGTGCAAATGTCTCATCATAATCAATACCATATTCCTGCTTGTTGCTCCAATCGAGCCTTGTACCGATTGAGAGATCCATCAGAATTTAATTTCACAGAATAAACCCATTTACAGCCCATGGGTTTGATACCAGGAGGGCAAGGAACAATATCCCAAGTGAAATTGTCCTGAAGGGCCTGAAGTTCCTCATTCATGGCATTTACCCAAGAGACATCTTAAACAGCCTGCGAATAACAAGTAGGAATAGATGTTCCAGATAGAGAAGCAGTTAAAGCAGTATGTGAGGAATCAAACCTGTTTGGGGAATATCTATCAGGTGCTCGAGACGTTCTACTATAGAACGCAATGGTGCAGGTGGTACAGAATCAGGATCAGGTGGTGGATCAGCGTCGGAAGGGGAAGTGGGAACGAGTCCTAGTTGGAAACGTTCTATAGGTGAATGCGGGGTAGAAAATTGGGGGAAGTATAGCAATTTCATTCAATCCAGGAGAAGAGCAAGGAAACATAAACTGATCATCAAAAAATGTCACATTTCTAGAAATGCGAAAACGATGGTTGGAGACAACATAACACACAAAACCCTTATGAGACTGACTATACCCCATAAATGCACATTGGACAGATTGTGCCCCAAGCTTATGTCTTTAAAAAGGCGAAAGTAAGGAGAATCAAACCCAATCACCGTGGAAGGAAGACGGTTGATCAAAAAGAAAGGTGTGCAAAGATCCTCCACCCAAAATTTGGATGGAACAGAGGCCTGGAGAAGTAAGGTACGCGTCACATCCAACAAGTGACGATTCTTACGTTCTGCAACACCATTTTGCTGAGGGGTATTGGGACAAGATCGTTGAGACAGTATACCTTTTTGCTGTAAGAACTCCTGAAACTCATGAGACATATACTCACCACCAGAGTCAGACCGAAGAATTCTAATACTGGTTTGAAATTGATTTTCAACATACATCAGAAATTTCTTAAACATAGAAAACACTTCAGATTTATATTTAAGAAAATAAATCCAAGTAAAACGGCTATAATCATCGATAGAGGTGACAAAATATTTATAGTGAGCATGAGAAGCGACAGGAAAGATTCCCCAAACATCACTATGAATAAACTCAAAACAAGTAGAAACACGATGAGCACCAGACGGAAAATGAAGTGTTTTACTTTTAGCTAATTTGCAAACAGAACATGAAATAGAGGTACTGGAATCTATCAGTTTAGTAACTAACAAGCCAGTCTTAAATAAGTGAGACAACACAGCAGAGTTTGGATGGCCCAATTTCCTATGCCAATCCTCACATGCATTCAATACACTACTACAAGCAAGAGATAAATGATTTGAAATAAACTCGAGTGGAAACACTCTTCCAACTTTAGGCCCCTTCGTGATCACCTTCCCCGACACCCGATCCTGCACAAGGCAACCATCCGGAGTAAGATTAACATCACAACCTTCATCCACTGATTGACCAGCAGACAATAAATTTGAGGCAAGCCCAAGTGGTACCAGCACATTTCGAAAACTAGAATTTATGTCACGAACATTAGCTATAGGAAGGGTACTGCCATTAGCAATTTGAACTTTCTGATTACCAATATAAGAACGTAAATTGTGCAGGATTTCAGAGAAACCTCTCATGTGATTCGATGCACCAGAGTCAAGTAACCAAGATATGAAAGAAGACATACCAGTAATGCCCAAGGCAGAAAGAGCAGATAGTACTACCATTTGTTGAATTAATTCAGGCTGTAGGGCACCACCATCAGATGCACCAGTGGTGGAAGGACCAGCGGCAGAGCTAGAAGTGGCATGGAATGCCTGCACCGGACGCTTAGTCGGTCGTGTAGGACGCGTAGGACATGCAGAGATGATATGACCCTGCTGCTTGCAGTAATTGCAAAATTTCTTAGGACAACTACGAGCAACATGTCCAAATTGTTTACAAGAGAAGCATTGAGTTTGTTGCATATCACGGCCCACACCTCTATTTTGCGCAGCATATGCAACTGTCACAAGTTCAGAATGGACGGGATCATTAAACATGGTTCCTTGAGTATTAAGACGTTGTTCTTCCCTGAGCAGTTCACTAACACAGATATCCAAGGAAGGAACAGGGTTCCTATTCACCAAAGCACCTCGAACGGCCTCAAACTCCGAACGAAGTTTCATGAGAAATTGATCACGTTTACTAGTATCATAAACATCACGAACGACCGACAATGACAGCTTGGGAACAGCAGCATAGATAATAGCAGAGTGTTCTATCCATAAATTTAGAAAACCATAATAATATTCTTGAATTGACAAATTACCTTGTTTGTAATTGGCGATCTCTAACTCCAATTGAAAACGCTTGGCTGTATTGTCCTGGTTGTAAATACGCTGCAAATAATTCCACATTTCTTGAGCAGTTGAAAATGCTCGCAAATTATTGATCATCTGAAGATCCATAGTACTGAGGATCCAAGAAATAACCTGAGCATCTCGGACTTCCCACGCGTCTAAGGCGGTTTTATCTTCCGACGCCTTAGAAACCCCATCAAGGTGACTCCATAATCCTTTGCCTTTGACATACATCTTGAATTGAAAGTCCCAAGCAGCATAATTCTTGTCGTTAAAGTGAACACAGAAACTATCGCTTTCTTTTTCCGAAGCCATTAAAAGAAAATAGCCAAAACAAAAAAAAACACAACCACAGCGCACAACAACGCACGACGGAGGACGCGCACAACAGCGAACCAGAACGGAGGACGCGCGCACAGAGAAGCAGAACGCGAACAACGGAGGACGCGCACAACAGCGAACACCAACAGCGCACAACAAAGGATGCGCACAACAATGCACAACAAATCAGAACGCGAACCAGATCGCAGGAGCAACACCGAAAGCCCAATGGGTGGACTTCGCAACCAAGGGGGAACCCAGCGAAGAAACAAAGTGCGAATAGAGTGAATCGCAACCGAGAGCGAACCCAACGAAGAATGAATCGCAGGACCAAGAACTGAAAGAAGGTAACCTAGTTTGATACCATGTCAAAACAGGACACACGATATTGTTTACGCAGTTCGGCCAAACTTTGCCTACGTCTGCGATGTACAGAGTAGCTGTAGTTCCGTTTTATTAATTGTCTCGATGCGTTGAGTACAAACACTAAAGCGTTTAAATAGGCTTTTATCTGAGAAAACCTAACGGGCCTGGGCCAAATACATATAAATAAATCTACAAATCTACTATTTACAACTTCCTTATTTCCTTATTCACGTACTGAAAATCAATACTCTAAATCTTCTATTTCTTAGAGATGCACTCCAAAAAGTACAAATTCTCATTTCCCAACTGGCGTCATATTAAAATTTAAATAATAACATATGCATGAAATAGTTAATAAGACTAGCTATCTCCAATGGGTGCCCCAATTTCCTTTGGGTTCCTTAAGTGCTGCTCGTCACCTGTAACGTCATTTTTTAGGAACAACTTATTCTACGAGTAATGCTATTTGGACCAAAAAGTGTACCAAAATACATATGCGTATGAGATACGATGAGAATATGTGTATAATACATTTATTTTTTATATTAAATTAAGTTCAGTGTTATATAAGCGTATAATATATTTAATTTAAAACAAAAAATAAATATATTATACGCATATTTCCTCCATATCTCATACGTATTAGTATTTTGGTACACATTTTGGTCCACTTAGCATTAGTCGATACTCTACTCTAGTATTTGAAAATGAATCTCCCCACATGTCACACTTTAATATTTGTATTTAAATTTGTTTCAAATCACAATATTAATTCAATTATTTTATTTAATATTTAAAAATATTAAATAATGATAATAAAAAATATT
The DNA here is from genome assembly GCA_039519185.1 of Astragalus membranaceus. NCBI lineage: Eukaryota > Viridiplantae > Streptophyta > Magnoliopsida > Fabales > Fabaceae > Astragalus > Astragalus membranaceus. The sequence goes on along the minus strand of CM076846.1, from coordinate 161,947,399 downwards.
TTGATGTTATAATAAGTCAAAAATAATGAGAATTACATTATATAATTAAAAACGATCAGAATTATATTATTTTTTTCGAAAGGCAATATATATATATATATATATATATATATATATATATGGCTTATTTACAGTTTTGGTCTTATTATTACGACCAACTCACGATTTCAGTCCCCCAATTTTTTTTTTCACGATTTTGGTCCCTCTATTTTCTCAATTTCTAAAATCAAGGTCCCCCTCTAATTTGGTCAAACTTGTTGCTGATGTGGGCCTCACTTAACTGATGTGGCAAGCCATGCTAGATTGCCACATAGGATTTTAAATTTTAAAAAAAATTAATTTTATTATAACAAATTGTTTTTAAATAATTAATAATTTCTAAAAAAACACAAGGAGATCTCTAATCCTCATCTCTGTCGTCATCCTCGTCCTTCCCTCACGTCGAGCCATCATCCTCATCTCTAATCCTTTCCCTTCTATAGTCATCCTTACCCCCATCATCCACAAAGCCTCAGATTCCCAAAATTCCAATCATTCTACATTAGTTGTATATTTGAAGAAACAAAATCTCTCTAAACAATTTCATCAAAAAGCAAAAACGTGGAAGGGGTCTGGTGTCATTCCAGAGCACAAGATGTTGGAGGTGGGATGACTTTTTCCGGCGACAAGGGCTACAATTGAATCTCGCAGATGCAATGCAATTGCGGTGGATATAGAATACGGAAGGTGGGGATTTTGGATCTGATTCAAAAATCAAACCCTAGATCTGTTCAAACCCAAAAATAAAATCAAGAGAGAAACCAAAATCAAACCCAAAGTCAAATCCAGAAGGTGATGAGAGGAATGTGAGGGAGAGAGTGTGATGCGAGAGGGAGAGAGAGAGAGAGGAAGATGTTTCTTTTGTGGAACTTCTTTTGGTTGTAATAACAATGAATCTCTCTAACCAGAAGAAGATTCGACCGAGGTGGAGCAAAGATGGAGGAGGAGCGGCAGGCGGTGGCGGATCGGAGAAGAGTGCGCAAGCAGCAAATTGAGAATAGGTCGGGTGGAGCAGTGGGCGCGACTCGCGAATGCCAAGCCGGCGAGAAGAGTACTGCAGAGAACAGGGCGGCAACCGACAGCGATGGATGTCCATTTGTGTGTGAGTCTCTATGCAGAGAGAAGACGCATGTGATTAGTGAAGAGAGAACTAAACTAAAATATATTTTATTTATTTAATAGATTAAAATGATATTTTTAAAATAAAATGGCCATGTGACACTCCAATATGGCTTTCCATCAGTAAATTGACTACTTGGAAGATCATAATGCACTGCTAAAAGTGGAGGCTGTCTTGGGATAAAGAACTTAGAAGTTTTTAATTTGGCTCTTCTCTCTAAATGGAGGTAGTGATATTTCTAGAGGGAGATAGTAACTCAATTTGGAAGCCATTGCTTGTCGAAATATACGGACCAGCTGGCCCTTTGTTTAGAGATGAAGATTATAATCGGGGCTTAAAGGAGTCTTCACTTTGGTGGAGGGACTTAATCACCTTGGGGGCCGCTGGGTCATGGAAAAAAGTGGTTTAACGAGGTGGTAAGAAAGAAAATGGGCAAGGGCAGAGGCGGATTCAGGGGGTGTTCCCTGTGTTCCCGGGAACACCCCAAATATTCTCTTTTAGTGGTAATACATCCCAAATATCTTGTCTTGGTGGTAATACATCCTGTCTTAGTGTCATTGAAGGAACACCCTATTTACTCATGAAGAAAAAGGAACACTCATATTTTGCATCCATTTGCACCAAAGACCCAAATTTCACTTACCCAAACACCACACACTTTTATTATAAAAAAAAACGCCACACAATTGTGAAGACCTTTAATGCTAGTGTCACAGAACATACTTTGAAGATTCACTTCTACTGGGCTGGAAAAGGAACCACTGGCATACCAACAAGAGGAGTTTATGAACCTTTAATATCTGCTATTTCAGTGGATCCTAGTAAATCACATCCTGCATCTTCCTGTTGCTTAGTTTTTTTTATCAGCTTAGACAATTTGGCAAATAAACACTACAGACACACTATCGCACAGTCACATCTGGGTTTGAACCCGAAAGTCGGTGTCCCCATATTGCTGAATTTGTTAATGCAACCAGCAGTGGGGGATTACTGTCATTATGAAATGTATAATTTATTTATTTAAATATATTATAGTTGTTTTTAATTATATTTTTAGCAAATTGTGTATTTAAAAAATTTGACACCTCCGACTACGGGGTCCTGGGTCCGCCACTGAGGAACACCCTATTGTAAAATCCTGGATCCGCCCCTGGGCAAGGGAGACACTATAAGTTTCAAGGCAGATTCTTTGCTGGAAAGAGAGCAAATTAAAACTATAATCCCGTCGTTATTCAATATGTGCGCTTTGAAGGAGGCCACGGTTTCTAAGATGGGTACTTGGCAGCAACATGGGTGGAGTTGGGATTGGGCTTGGGTCGCTAATTTTCTTCATAGCAAGGCCCAAAACGGGGCAAAGTTTCCACTGTAGCACCAAAAAATTTTTTTTTTACCAAAATAGCACACCTTTTAGATTATTTACCAAACTAGCACACATCCCATTTTTAGTGTAGAAGTCGCCGCCCCCCAAAGAGACTTCTGAACTAAAAAATTTAATTTTTTTTTAAAAACTAGTTCAGAAGTCGCCCCCCCCCAGGGTGACTTCTGAACTGTGTTTTTTAATTTTTTTATTTATTATATATTAATTTAAATTAATTTAATTTAATTATTTTAATTAATTTGGAAAATTAATATTGTTAATTGTAAATTAATTCTTAAATTTTTTCTGAAAAAAAAAATATTTGAACACGTTAATGTGTTTAAAAAGTAATTACGGTAAAAAATGAAGATATTAAAAATTGGAACAGAATTTAATATTGGATAAGAACAGAAATGAAAAACACAAATTGCAAAAATACAAGGATAGGAAATTTAAAACGAAACGACAGGAAAACATAAAACAAGAAGAGGCAAACATGATTTAAACTACTTCTACTTCCACCATACATTGTCAGGTAGGGGACATCGGATGACTGGAGGCACAATGCTACGGACGATGGAATCGCCAGACTCTCTGGTTTTAACGCACAATTCGAGATAAGGTTCAATCAAACCTTGGAAGCTCTCATGTTTCTCAAACATTTCACGAACATCTTTGTCTTTCTTGATAGGCACGGGGCACATCCGAATACGATTACGTGGGCCGCTAAAGATGATAGGCACGGGGCTGATGCTTGGTACTTCTTTCTATCCCGTTTAAGAGCGTGGGTGACACCCCAGGAGGGTCTCTGTTTGATATCGGATAGACACGAGTCTATCAAAAGTGCTGTTAGGCGGGTAGACAGCAGTTGGAAGCACGTGTTTTGTATTCGTCACATAGCACAGAACTTCATGAGACACTTCAAGAACACTTCGGCCAGGAAAGCTATGGTCAATATGGGTGAGTATTATTTTTTTATAAAAAAAACCCCTAATATTTTTTTCATAACTTCTTTACCAACATTATGTTTTGTTGCTTCAGCATACTCAATGACACAAATATCCGCCAATCACTACAAAGTCAAGATTGGTGGTGAAGTGGGTCCTGATGGAGTGGCTTGGGTTGAGGACATAAACCCCGAACAATTGATGCAGTGGTGCGATGGAGGTTACCGTTGGGGGCACATGACAACCAACCTTGCTGAGTGCATTAATAAAGTGATCAAGGGCCTGCGAAATCTCCCTATACATTCTTTGATAGCGGCCTCATATTTTAGGCTGAACGAGACTTTTGTCAAAAAGGGAACCCAGGCACAGGCAATGTTAGAGTCGGGAACTATGTACTCTGAAAAATTGATGGAAAAAATAGATCACAACCGAGCTGTCTCGAACACGCACAACGTGGCAATTCACGACCGTGCCCAAAAATTGTTCAGAGTGGAAGAAATTATACGACCACAAAGTGGGAGACCCGCGGGCACATTCGTGGTTAACTTCAGAGACATGACGTGTGAGTGTGGGGAATTTCAGGCACTGCACTATCCTTGTTCCCATGTGATCGCGGCATGTTCAAAAGTTAATTACGATCACATGGAATTCGTGCAACCACAGTACACAATGCAGTATGTTTATAATACATACTTAGAGGAGTTCCCACCATTGCCATCTGAGTTGTCATGGCCTGATTTCAATGGCCCAGAACTGCAGCATGATCCATCTAAACGGAGAGATAAAAAGGGTCGTCCACAGTCTACCCGTATTCGTACAGAGATGGATCAAAGAGAAAGGGGTAGTCGAACAAAGAGATGCCGCATTTGTAGAAATGAGGGTCACAACAAAAATAACTGTCCAAACCGCAATCTAGACTAGTCAAAAATAAATGTATTTATTTCTGACATGTTTTAGTATTTATGTTTGTTTCCGTTGTAGTAATATATTTTTCAATCAATGTAATCCGTGTTTTTTTGGTGTTTTTTCAATGGTCTTGATGTTGCCGACACTTTTGGACGCACGATATCTTACCGACACTTTAAATACATTAACGTGTTCAAATATTTTTTTTTCACCAAAAATTTAACAATTAATTTAGAATTAACAATATTAATTTTCTAAATTAATTAAAATAATTAAATTTAATTTATTTAAATTAATATATAATAATAAAAAAAATTAAAAAACACAGTTCAGAAGTCACCCTGGGGGGGGGGGCGACTTCTGAACTAGTTATTAAAAAAAAATTAAATTTTTTAGTTCAGAAGTCTCTTTGGGGGGGGGGCGACTTCTACACTAAAAATGAAATGTGTGCTAGTTTGGTAAATAATCTAAAAGGTGTGCTATTTTGGTAAAAAAAATTTTTTTTGGTGCTACAGTGGATTTTTTGCCCCAAAACGGGGCTGAATTGAAGGAGTTACTGATGGGAGTTGGACCATCACTGGATATCGAGGATAACCGGTGTTGGCTGCCAGATTCATCAAGGAGTTTTACGGTTAAAAGTTGTTATTTGTGGTTGTGTTCTTTTTTTGTAGGTATTGATGGGGGTGGAGGAAGTGCAGGCCGAAGCATTTAGAAAACTATTGTGTAACGATGTTCCCTTGAAGGCGTTGATCTTTACATGGAGGCTACTCTTGGAACGTATTGCTACTCGGGAGGCGCTATCTAGACGTGGGATATTGACGTCAACAAGAGACCTTTGTTGTCACTAGTGGAAAAATTGGAAAAGAATTGGAGTTTTTAAGTCGGATTTTCAATTATCTGACTTAAAAAGTGGACGTGGTGGCAAACTTGTAATTAATACGAATAGAAATTCTGGTGCTCACCTTTTGAAGTCGGGTGGAAACATACGTCCGACTTTATATGTTTAATTAATTTTTGCGTGCAAACCTTCGCACACACGTTCCTAGTTGTGCCAAAAAAAACAAAAAAACACTTCTGAAACAAACCCTACGCGTTCCGTTCCACACATCGCTCTCTTCGCAAAAATCTTGCTGCTCTTCCCTTGCTCTCTCCGCCAACCGCCATCGTCCTCGCTCTCTCCTCTCCTCTCTGCCGCCGTCTTCATCTCTCTCATCATCGCCGACACTGTCACCATCTTCCATTCTTCTCTTCTCCCAAAACCCAAATCAACTCCAACACTGAATGTGAAACCCTACACGTTCCATCGCACTTCCCTTGCTCTCTCCGCCAACTCGTCGTCATCCTCCCTCTGTCTTCTCTGCCGCTGTCTCCATCTCCTGTTGTTTCCGTCTCTCTCCCTATCACCGTCACCATCTTTGTTGCCATGGAGGAAGAAGGGGAAAGGTACAACCAGATGTTGTTTTTCACTTTTACTATTTTCTCTTCCTTTCTTAGTTGGTTGTGGAGAAACGTTTTTCTGTTTGGTTCTAACCCTTTCTCTTTTTCTATTGAAGGGTTTCTATATTCTCTGTTTGGTTCTATTGTTGTCTGATTTTGTAATCAGATGTTGACAAACATATTGTTTGTTTTAGGGTTTGTTTATCTAATTTGTAGTCTATTTGATTTATTGGGTTTGATTTATTTCTATGCACTGTTCTGATTTGCTTTTAGTATTTTGATTTCTTAACATTGCTCTGTGGTGAGATAGAGCTATAGCTAAAAACCTATCTTACTGAAAGTAATTTTCTGCTAATGTTTTGAGCTTAAATATGAGGTTACTCATAAACGCATTATTAATTTCTAATAACTTGTTTTATGTTAACATTGACTCAATTGCTGAAACCATATTATCTGCTGTTTGTATTTTATGGAAAGAAGCAAAGTAACTTTGTCGACAGCAGGATCATTTAAATGATCTTAATTGCAAAAAATTTCTTTGTTATTCTACGCTTTATAGTGGTGCATAATTGATTTAATGCAGCATGTAAATATTGAAAAAGGTAAAAAAAGAATTTCAGATGTCAAATGATGCTTTATCTTAAATAGAGCTTTTAATTGGCATATGATATGTGTTGGGGATTGTTTTCATGCCTAATTTCAGTTTTATAACAATTTTAAAAGTTTTTAACAGTTAACACCAATTGCATTCTATTGTTGTAGCCTAAAAGTCATTCATGTTGTAATCAATTTGAGAAACATATTACATATTAACCATCAATTTAAGTTTATTGTTCTGCTCCACATTGTCAGCTACCAATCCTATGTTATGCATAGCAGGAATATATATATATATATATATATATATATATATATATATATATATATATATATATCCTGGTATTTTGTTGCTTTATTGTTGGTCTGAAGTCATGAAGGGTCGTAGAAAAAGCAATTTTTTCTTCTCTTCATGGTCATTTTGTTTTTTATATAATTGGATTTACTTCCATAATCTTAGGTTGATTATAGATCTTGTTTGTATCATTGGTTCCATTTTATATGCTGTGCAGGATTCTCCAATGTGCGGACCGGCACAGCAGTTTCTTACATTGAGGGCCTTTGGTGCTCTTCCAATTGTGATTGCCGTAGCTGCACAAGGCACTTTCCGTGGATTTAAGGATACAAAGACACCTCTATATGCTGTTGGCAAGTATTGCATCAGCTTCCTCCCTCTCTCCTCTCTCTCTCTCTCTCTCTCTCTCGCTCTCTCTCTCTCTCTCTCTCTCTCCCTCCCTCCATTTACTTACACATATGTGTCATACTATTGATATTATGAAATTCTTCCTGGTGGTCTTTGGCAAAATTATGAAGTTTAATTTACAATGGATTATAGCCTTGAAATAGTTCAACTTTGCCAAGAAATGAACTCTTAAACTTGCCTTTGTAAAGCTACAAAGAAATTGCATCATTGACTCAATTGCTGAAACCATATTATCTGCTGTTTGTATTTTATGGAAAGAAGCAAAGTAACTTTGTCGACAACAGGATCATTTAAATGATCTTAGTTCATGGTATATTTAAGCAATAAAGGAAAATGAATGAATTGAAAATCTTTTCACATTTTCTTCATTTTACCTTTGTGTTGCATAGAGAGCAGGAAGATCCTCTACTAAATTCAATGATTGTTTCCTTTCTAACTTATATCTGTGATTTGCATGATGGTTTTATATGAACCCTCACCACTATTTGGCTCTATGGACTGTCAGTTGTTTTTTTACATGTTTATACCCTGCAAAATGCTCGATGCACCCCTGCTACTTGTGTTGTTGTTGAAAAAAGGAATACATGACTAGGTAAAGTATTTTTGCTGGATGTGTAAATGACAAAGGCTTGCCTATAAATTTCAGGTGCTGGAAACTTTCTTAATGTGGTATTGGATCCAATATTAATATTTTCTTTTGGCCTTGGCATTGGTGGTGCTGCAATTGCTACAGTGATATCTGAGTATGTCAGTGATGTGGTAACTTAGTATTATATGTGCATTTTGCACACGTCCTTTAATTCATGTGATCTTCTGCTTTTAACAGAATTTGCCTTTTTGGTCACCAGATATTTAACAGCTTTCATTCTGCTATGGAAATTGAGTGACAAAGTGCTGCTAATCCCTTTTGACTTTGCTGGGGGGAAAGTTTTCAGCTATCTGAAATCTGGTACCTATTTTTCAATTAAGTTCAATTGCTTATTGGAATGATTATGAAATGATCGGAGTTGATTGGAAAATTGGCTAATAGTTTCCGTAGTATAACAATGAAAATTTCCTGGACAAACTTCATCTGTGCATGATTGTGGTTAGCAAGTTTGACTCAGTTGGTATCTCAAAAATGCCTTAAATTTCCCTCTCCAGGTAATTATGAGAAATAAAATATTTAAGAGAGTAAAGTAACCACGGGATCTAGTCCAACAGAACATCTCTACTTTTTAATATAAGGATTACAAGACTTTCTTGATACAATAGGATCTCTGTCAATCTTATCCAACAAGAATGACTTACACTATCCCTCAATTCTCTCACCAAGTTGGCTGGAAATATGACACTCTTTCTTGAAGGGGATTACAATTACTTTTTCTCACTTTGTCACTCTTGGAGTTGATTTCCTGGGATGGATGGATTCAACAATTCAGCCCCTTTTTATAGAGGTTGAATGTTACCCATTTCATGAACTTGATCTAATGGACATTAGTTATCCCACCTTTCCAAGAACCTTCACTCACCGATTATGGTGTCAATGTTGAATCCCAAGACCTTGGAATGTGCTTATTTAATTTTCACTGCATTTGATATATTCGAGATTGCTTGAATTTGACGTTCCATCCATTATGGAGAGATTTCCAACACCGTGTTAACAACCTCATCTAGTGGGAAAAACTTCTGATGTTGATTTTATACTGAAAAGTATATTCTCTATTGATTTTTATACTGAAAGTGCATTCTCTATTGATTTTGCACTTATTTCTACCTTTTGCTTGAAACTCTTGGAGAGACTTCACTGATGGACTTCACAACTATGACTGGACAGAAGAAATCATGAGTTGAAAAGCAAAGTGGTTTAATTTTTAGTTTGAACTATTGCATCTTGTAGGTGGTCTTCTTATTGGCAGGACTTTGGCTGTGTTTATAACTATAACACTAACAACATCTGAGGCGGCTAAGCTGGGCCCTATACCTATGGCAGGTCATGAAATTTGCATGCAAGTTTGGTTGTCTATATCTTTACTCACTGATGCTTTGGCACTTGCTGGTCAGGTTAGATAAACTATTGCATTGGACTATGAAGTGTCATTTAATTCAGATGTATACCAAAGTTAAACCAGATCGAATGATCAAAACATATCTCATAGGCAGTTTAGCCCGTCCAGTTTCCCAATCACAAGAATTCAGAAGAATAAAATTTCATAATTATAAACTGTTGGAAAATTATTTAGTTATTGCAATTTGTTTGGCTGAAACTTACCTTATGTTGTTATTGTGACATTCATTTCTTCAGATTCTTCTTGCCAGTAGTTACTCCATGGGAAATTATGAGCAAGCACGACTGATTATATATAGAGTGATACAGGTTACTGGTTGTAATCACCATAAATTGCTTCCCTTCTTTTTTCATGAGATTAGAACTTATACTGATCCATAATTATTTTCTTCTACTCTTCTTTACATTTCTAGCAGATTGGTTTAGGAGCCGGAATCACTTTGTCTCTGATCTTATTTTTTGGGTTTGGAGCATTTGCTAGTTTAATTAGCACAGATTCAGAAGTTCTTGACGTTGCTCGGTCAGGTATATTGGTAAGAAATCACAATTATTCACTGAGAATTACCTGTATTACCATTTGGTAGGCTTCATGTCCCTACCAAAATGGCTTCATGTCCATTGATCAATTTATCTAGTATAGTTACTTGGTTCTGATGAATGATTAAATTTTGGGGTGCTATAATTTTTTTTTGAAGAGTATGAATCGACAACAATGAAAAAATATAATTGATTGTTGCATGGCTACAAGTTGAAATGTATTTCATATGGATTCCTTTTTATGTTGAAATTTATTTTTAGATTTATACTATTCTTCCTCTTATATGGATGATCATATACCTACTGCTAAAGCCTCATTTAAAGCTAATGTTTTTGGACTGTATCAGAAAGCAAGTGCCTGAAGGGCGTCTAGTTATTTTGGCGTGCTAATCTTTTAGTGGGACTATTTAGTTTTGTTATATGCAGTTTGATTCTCCATTCTGTCTCTGGGTGCATGTATACATAGTGATGTTGTTTGAAATATTTGAAACTTTTCCACCTGTGCAGTTTGTTGCTGGATCTCAACCAGTGAATGCCTTAGCATTTGTTATTGATGGGATCTATTACGGGGTATCAGACTTTGAATACGCTGCTTACTCGATGGTAATTACCTAGTTCAATTATTAAAAGATCCTGAAAGTTTGAAACGTTTCATTTTTTCTTCTTAACTCGCTTCCTTAATGCCTTTTTTCCTTTCTCTCTTTTCCCCACTTTTTACCTCTTATTTGTGGCTTTTGTTATATAGGTGCTAGTTGGACTAGTTTCTTCAATTTTCCTGGTGGTGGCTGCTCCAGTACTTGGACTTCCTGGAGTCTGGACAGGATTGTTTATCTTCATGGCTTTGCGTGTTCTGGCTGGAGTTTGGAGGTAAATTATTTTGATGGTGATAGTTGTAAAACTTTGTATCAGTGGATAACGCATTGCACTATTCATATTTGATTACAGGACACATTAGTTTAATGAGATTTTGCATGATGTTGCAGTTATTAGTTTTTCATAGTCTTTTTATCTATCCTGTTGGGAGGAGGGGAATGAATTGGGTAGGATGCTTTATCTAATTCGATTCCAATTTGGTTGGAAATTCTTATAGGAGAAGCAGAAAGAATTAATGCTGATTTTTCTACTTGTTTATACCTCATATGTCATGACTTTTATCTTGTTGGAATTAATGCTGATTTTTCTACTTGTTTAAAGTTTTGGGAATTATTTGTGGATGGAGATTTGGATTGTGATTGCAACTTCAAGTGTAAGAAGGGATTTTAGTAACTAATGCATCCATGCTGTAGGAAAATAATATATTCTACAATTCGGGGGAAGCACCAAATAAAGTTTTTTTTTTTTTTTAAAAAGGAACATTTAAAGTCGGGCGCAACTAACGTCCGACTTTAAAAGGTTTTCCACAGACCATAATTAAAGTCGGAATTAAAAAAAAACCCGACGTTAAAGATTTTCTACAGGCCATAATTAAAGTCGGACGCACTAATAATCCGACTTAAAAACGTACTTTTTAAGTCGGACCTTAATCCGACTTTAAAAAAACATACTTTCTAAGTCGCTTTGATAGAAGTCGGGTGAATGCCCGACTTTAAATGTCCGAAAGGTCCGACTTTGAATCCCATTTTTCCACTAGTGTGTGTGCTTTATTTCAAAGAAGCATCCACACATCTTTTTGGTAGCTGCGAAATCGCCAAAAGGGTGTGGAGTAGTGTTTTCTCTTGGAATCTTGCATAACGATTTATTGCTCAATTTTTTACAATTCGGTTGCTTAAAGGGAGGAAGAGAAGGGGGTCAAGCACTTAATTTGGATAGCTGTGGTTTGGAATTCATGGGCGTCTAGGAATGAAGTTTTGTTTAGGGGAGAAGTTGTAACTGTAAAAGCCATTGTTATTTATGTAATATATACTGCTTAGAGTTGTTTTGTATCTAGGAAGGGGAGGAATAGGAGAGTATCTTGGTCGGATTGGTTCAATTGCCTGATGGGTTGTCTTCTTTCGGTGTAATGTACTCTTTATGTGAGATACTATTTTTCCTCCTTGGGTCTTTTTCGCAATGGGTTTTGACCTTTGTAGATTTTAATGAGGCCTCACTTTCGATGTAAGGGTTGGAGCACCCTTAGTGCTCCCCTCAATAATAATTGCTTAACAAAAAAAAATGTACGTTAGTCATGGGGGTGCAGACCGGTCCTTCTAAATTCATTTTGAGTAGTAGTATTTGGGCTTCCGGTTAGTCCTCGGCAATTGATTACTTGGAAGAACATAATATGCACACAAGTCATGCATGGACAAAGACTTATGATACTAATGAATTCCTTAGTAATAATTACTAAATTTTTCGGTGACCATTATACAACACTCCAATGGTTAGTACATACTAACCACAATTTAGTGTTTGTGTGGTTAGTATATGCTACTAACTATTATACAACAATCCAATGGTTAGTACATACTAACCACAATTTAGTGTTTGTGTGGTTACCGAATTTTTTTATTGGTGGGAAAATAACTATTATGCCCATTTAGTACTCTAAGTCAGACTCCTGGTCATGGACTCATGGGGGCGTCGTGGGAGACCAGTCCTTCTAAATTCATTTTGAGTAGTATCCAAATAATTTCTCTGACTGGTTAATAATCTTTGTGAGTCTCGTTACATAAACGGTAAGCCTTGGCAATTGTGGGTTCTAAGAGACAAATAGAAGGACAACAATACATAACAAGACAAGAATGTACGTATTGTTGTCCTTCTATTTGTCTCTTAGAACCCACAATTGCCAAGGCTTACCGTTTATGTAACGAGACTCACAAAGATTATTAACCAGTCAGAGAAATTATTACATAACAAGACGAGAATTGTCCATTAGGTTGTTTATCACTCTTGTAACATCCTATGGGGTTGATCTTGTGGGGGCTGATTTTCTATGTTGAAATTTCTAATGTAGGGTCTGTAAACATTGTGTAATTATCAGGGGGATAAACAGTGGGCTAGATTGTCTGTTGCTCACTGTTGTTCAAGCCTGAGTCTTTTTTCCCAATGGGTTTTGGCTCAGGTAGGTTTTGAGGAGGCACTCCCCGACCCTTCCCTGCTCTCCATTGTAAGGGTTGGGCACCCCTTGTGCTCCCTTCAATGTTATTTTTGCTTATAAAAAAAAACATAACAAGACGAGAAACTACAGCTTTGTCTTCGCCAACTGGTGATCTAACCCCCATAGCCTGTGTGCGGGCAGACCTACCTCTTGTGTAATGGGTTAGAGTACCACTTGCACTCTTTTTAATTCGTTTTTTGCTTATAAAAAAAAAACATTACAAGATGAGAATTACATCAACCCTGAAATTAAACCCTAATACAAAAGAGAAGCACACATAATAACTAGTAGTAGTACTTAATTAGTAACAACATTAACTAACCTTGATAATATTATTAATTATGAAATATATATACTTATTAACTAAGTGCATGCATGCTTGTAGAGCCTAGACAGGTGGACAAACAAAACCAGGAGGAGGAGTCGTCCCACAAGTTATCAAGACTTGAAGTGCAATAGGAAGGAATATATTGAGATTCAAAAGCTTAGCCCTAATAACAGTGCAAAGACAAATAGCAGCTTCAAGATCAAGCAATCCTTGGATAACAGGACAACAAACATTCTTAACAGGGTTCCCTATAACCACATGCACAAGACCTCCAAGCACATCCAAGCAAAGTCCAAGCTTAAGGGCATCAATTGGACAAGTCCTTTGAGTTGGAGGTGGAAATATGGGAGAGGTTGGTGGTGGATATATGATCGTCGGAGGAGGCTGCACGGGAGGCGTGACAATGATTGGTGGAACAATCACCGGAGGAGATACTTTTGGCCTGCCTCCGCCTTGATGTGGTGGATGTTTGTGATGACCTCGGTGCTGGGGCGGATTTGGCTGAGTGCATGGACCACATGCATGTATTGTTGGTGGTAGAATATTCAACATCAATATCTTCAAGATGAAGAATAGAGCTTTAGCTTTAGATTTTGAAGACATGATAACGGTTGCAGTAAACTATTCTTGTTGCTTTTGTAACTGAGGACTTTGATATTCAAACCTATCAAAAAAAAGATATTCAAAAATGGTATAGTCTGCGATTTATGTAGTTGCTGATGAGCTTTAATTTTACAGCAAGTGATTTAATAAGTGAAGCGGTGACGGTTCTTATTATGAATTTTAATCAGGTTTTCATGTTGGAAAAGCTAGAATCAAATTTTCAACTTGGTTAATAACAGATGTCAGGGTTGTAGAACATATCCCTAGGCTTCTGAGTGACAGAGATATAAAGAGTTAATTGGAATTTTTGGAGTTTTGTTGAGTTTCTGATTTCGAGAGTGACTACCCGTGACTCTCGTTCTGTACAATCCGTGAACAGCTTGTGAAGCTAAACATGGTGCGGTTTCACGGATTTCCTTTTCAATATCTATTAGAAAGTTAGTTTAGAAAGTTAGTATAGAAGTTAGTTAAAATTAGTTTTTTTTAATATAAATTGCACTATATATAGTGATCACCTGTTCATATTGTATTAAGTTTTTACTTCACATTTCGTTTTAAATTAAATTTATATTCAATTCAAATATAGAGTTTGTAACTCTTAATATGGTATCAAGAGCGCTCTAGCTTCCGCATGCCACTCTCCTCGGTGATTCCTCCATCGTCTTCTAACGAATTTCCCCTTCTATTTCATGATTCTTGAACAATGGTGCTCATCGTGGTATCATAAGTTTCTTTTCAACATTTCTTCTTGCGTGTGTTCAAGAAGTTTATTGAAGTTTCTTCCTCGATCATCCCTCGAGCCAGCTTCATCATCTTTGCCGCGTTTTTGTCTCTGGTTTCTTCTTGGTCCAGCCGTGTAGCTATGGAAGAACTAATGATACAACAATTTTTTCCCGAAAGAAGCCATGTTTCACTTTCTTTATCCCTTCATGCATGTGTTCAAGAAGTTCATTGAAGTTTATTTCTCGATCATCCCTCGAGCCAACTTCATCATCATTGTTGTGTCTCTGCTCTTGTTTCTTCCTAGTTGAGTTGAGTATGTAACACCCCTATCTACCCGTTACTTCGTTTATAAAAATCAGAGTTTGAAAATCTCGTTCATAGGGAAATGTTACACATACTTCAATAAAACGTCGCTTAGCAGTTTTGAAAAACAGTTCAACTCAATACTCATGCATTCGCGTAGCACATCACAAATAAAGAATCTCCAATCTCATTTCAACGTCATTTATAAAACTCAACATAACACAACCCAATACGCAGCGGAAAATAGTAAAACATAACCAAATAGTCCACATGGACATAATAATCAAAAATCATAAATAAATGCCGAGTTCGTTATCCCCCCTGAGTGCTACGTATCAGAGCATGACGACTCGACTCAAAAGTGAAGCTAATACCTTCACTGGGAATCACCTGCACGTTACCAACACGGGGGTAACATTCAAACAGGAAAGGGTGAGCATCATTTCAGTCTATATAATAGAAAATATGATAAGCACTAATCATAGGCTACGCACTAGAACAATCAGCATCCAAACACCAAATACTCACATCATAGTCATCTCTTACATCATTTACAATAACTCATTACATATCATGTAGATTTATGAAATGCAACCCACTCGCGGGTATATGCATGAAGGTACCTTTTCACAAAACGTCGCTTAGCCACTCAGGCCTTATCATCACTTAGCCACTCAGGCCTCAAAACATCACTGGGTTTATGCATATGGGCATGAGACACTATGACATGCACCACTCACAATACACAAATACACAATTACTCAATTCATAGTCAACTATGTGACCCGTCACTTACCGGTTTGCCGATTAAAGGCACAGCACCTGTCATTTCATAATTCACACACAAATAACGTCACTTAGCCTTTTAGGCTTTAACATCACTTAGCCACTCAGGCCCCAAATGTCACTTACACATAAACATCATTCAACTCAAACATTAGCCACCGAGGGCAAAAACGTCATTTGACTAGCCACCAAGGGCATCCTCGTCATTTACACATCAATATCATTAACTTTGGCCACTAGGGGCAAAACAGTCATTTTGACACTACCGTGTTAAAACTGTTGTTTATACACCAAAAGGGGTTTTTTAAAGAGTTCCACGTCATTTTTCAATGTCACTGGGACGATCACCGGGGACAGCCACTTGGGCGCCCACAAACAATCAGAAAATAACAATTTTTCATTTTAAAAATTAGACCCATAGGTGGACAACGTAAAAAGCTTCACGACACTTTTTGAATCGTTCAAAACGGACGTCTGAGTCAAAAGTTATGATAAAAATAAGTTTGGGAAAAATTAGACAACGTTCTGAAAATTGGCGCCTTAGGCGCCCAGGCAACACAGGCACCCAGCGCCCAGGCGCGCACAACACAACGCAACACAGCGCCACAGGCACCCAGCGCCCAGGGAACAACAACGCGCGCACAGCGCAACACAAACAAGACACTGGCGCCTAGCGCCCAGGCGCAACAACGCAACACGCACGCCCCAGGCGCCCAGCGCCCAGGCGCGCCAGACACGCACAGCACACACTCCATCAGGCGCCCAGCGCCCTGCACAGGCACTTAGCGCCCAGAAAAACAGCAACACACCCAGAATTTGTTCAACAATTTCTTCAACACTAAAAATTGTTTTCTTAACAATTTTAAAGTATAAAACTCAAAATTTTCCAGCAACTAAACATACACATATTTTAATCAATTTCTCAAAAATTCAATTGGGCATTGTCTTCCCCATCCCCTTGGCGCCCTAGGCGCCTATACACCATCCATTCAATTTTGCGAACAACACAAGCAAATCCAACACAATTTCAGTTTCATGATCAATTCGAATGCCACAAGTCACTAACACAAACGCATACATATCAAGAATTTCAGTCTCATGATTAAGTCCACTTCGCATACATATGTACACATAATAACCAATTACCAACAATGCATCAAGAAACATCAAGAACTCATGTATTCCTCAATTCGCATACATCTATATATAAAAACTAACATCAACAATGCATCAAGAAATCTAGTCTAACCCTAGATTTAGAACCTATCATAGAATGTATTAGATAGAGTGATAGAGCTCCCCTAACCTCGAAATTGAAGAACGGAGGCTCCGGAGATAGTCACGTACAGGACCACAGCAACAAAATCAAGCTCCTTGCTCTTCCTTGTTTGCGACTTCTTCTCCTCTTCCTCTTCTCTCCTACGGCGCCTCCTTGCTCTCTCTCTATCTCACGCTCTTTTCTTTCTTTCTTGTTTTTCTCTTTTGATTTCGCAACCACTAGCAAAACCCTAACCCCCTATGCGCTACTCCACTTCGCATATGACAAGGATAATGGGCTTGGGCTTCTCACTTAGGCCCAAGTCCATTTGGTTTGGCACCTCCACTTTCTACCACTCCCTACACACATTAGTATAAATTCTAATTAATTATAATACATCAAATAATTTAATTTAAATCCCCAATTACTTAATTAATTAAATTAATTAAATAATTTTTGGGTGTTACAACTCTCCCCCACTTAGAATATTTCGTCCTCGAAATTTACCTGATCAAACAACTCTGGGTAGGATTCTCGCATCTTGCTCTCTAGCTCCCAAGTCATACTCTCGCCGGCAGCTCCTAGCCAGACCACTTTCACTAATGCAATCTCTTTGCCTCTAAGCGCCTTCACTTCACGATCCTCAATCCGTACGGGCATCGTCTCCACAGTGAGATTATCCCGCACCTCTACATCGTCCATATGGATCACATGAGATGGATCCGAAACATACTTCCGAAGTTGTGACACGTGAAACACGTCATGCAAGTTCGAAAGATTTGGCGGTAAAGCCACTCTATAAGCCACATTTCCGATTCTTTCAGAAATCTGATAAGGACCAACAAATCGAGGAGTGAGCTTCTTCGATTTCAACGCTCGACCAACACCGGTAATAGGAGAAACCCTCAAGAACACATGCTCCCCCTCCTGAAATTCTAAATCCTTCCTCCGCTTGTCATGATAACTTTTCTGCCGACTCTGCGAAGCCTTCATCTTCTCACGGATCATCTTGATCTTCTCTGTAGTCTCCCGCACAATCTCCGGACCCAACACTACACTTTCTCCCGACTCATACCAACATAATGGCGTCCTACACTTTCGACCATACAATGCTTCAAACGGTGCCATCCCAATGCTGGAATGGTGACTGTTGTTATAAGTAAACTCAATCAACGCAAGGTAGGAACCCCATGATCCCCGCTGTTCCAATACACAAGCCCTCAACAAATCCTCTAACGACTGAATTGTCCTCTCTGATTGACCGTCTGTCTGGGGATGATACGCCGAACTCATTTTTAACTTAGAACCCAATTCTTTCTGCAAACTCTTCCAAAACTCGGAAGTGAACCTCGGATCCCTATCTGACACAATACTCTTCGGAACACCGTGCAGCCTCACAATCTCTTTGACATATACCTCTGCCAACCTCGACACCGGATAAGTGATATTAATAGGAATAAAATGAGCAGACTTCGTTAACCTATCAATGATCACCCAAATAGCGTCATGACCCTTAACTGTATTCGGTAACCCCGTCACAAAATCCATCGCTATGCTATCCCATTTCCACTCTGGGACTTCCAACGGTTGCATTAACCCTGCTGGCTTCTGGTGCTCGACCTTCGACTTTTGACAGGTCAAACAGGCATACACAAACTGTGCCACATCTCTCTTCATACCATACCACCAAAACATCTTTTTCAGATCTTGATACATTTTCGTCGCTCCAGGATGGATACTCAACTTGCTACGATGACCTTCCTCTAAAATTGCCTTTCTCATTTCTTCATCGTCTGGAACACAGATCCTACCCCGGAACCTCAACACGCCACTGGAATCTAATTTGAAACCTTCGTCTTCAGACTGACCGACCCCATTAATTAAATCCACCAGCTTGACATCTGTCTTCTGAGCTTCTCTAATGCTGCCCAGGAAATCATTGTCGATCTTTAACATTCCCAGCTTGACACTGCGAGGTGTCATCTTACAAACCAAACTCAAATCCCTGAATTCTTCAATTAACTCTAATTCTTTCACCATCATAGCCGACATATGCAAAGACTTTCTGCTTAAAGCATCAGCCACGACATTAGCCTTGCCGGGATGATAATTCAAACCGAAGTCATAATCCTTCAAGAGTTCCAACCACCGACGCTGTCTCATATTCAACTCTTTCTGATCGAACAGATACTTTAGACTCTTATGATCACTGAACACTTCGAACCTCGAACCATAAAGGTAGTGCCTCCAAATCTTGAGCACAAATACCACAGCAGCCAATTCCAAATCATGCGTAGGGTAATTTTTCTCATGAATCCGCAACTGCCTCGACGCATACGCAACGACTTTCCCATTCTGCATCAACACACCACCGAGACCCATCTTCGAAGCGTCACAATACACAACGAACGGTTCCTCTGGATTAGGCAACGTCAAAACAGGCGACGTCGTCAATCTCTTTTTCAGTTCCATAAAGCTTTCCTCACACCGAGCATCCCAAACAAAAACTTTACCCTTGCAGGTCAACTGAGTCAACGGAAGGGCCAACTTGGAAAAACCCTCGATGAACCTCCTGTAGTACCCAGTCAAACCCAAAAAGCTTCTAATCTCCGTTACGGACTTCGGAGACTCCCACTCCAATACTGCTTCTACTTTTGCCGGATCAACCGCAATACCATTACCAGAAATCACGTGCCCAAGGAAACTCACCTCTTTCAGCCAGAACTCACACTTCGATAACTTAGCGTACAACTTTTTCTCTTTTAAAACTTCCAACACTGACTTCAGGTGCTCAGCATGCTCTTCATCTGACTTAGAATAAACTAGAATATCATCTATGAAGATTACCACAAACCGATCTAGGTAATTATGGAAAATACGGTTCATATATTCCATAAATACACCAGGAGCATTGGTCACACCGAACGGCATCACTGAATACTCATAATGCCCATACCTTGTCCTGAACGCTGTCTTCTGAACATCTTCATTCTTCACTTTAATCTGATGATATCCGGACCTCAAATCAATTTTGCTGAAAACACGGGCACCCACTAACTGGTCCATCAGATCGTCGATCCTCGGAAGCGGATACTTATTCTTGATAGTTACCTTATTCAACTGACGATAGTCCACACATAACCTCATGCTCCCATCTTTCTTTTTCACTAACAATACCGGAGCTCCCCACGGTGATACACTCGGTCTTACAAATTTCTTCTCAAGCAATTCTTCAAGTTGCGTCTTCAACTCAGACAGTTCCGACGCCGACATTCTGTACGGAGCCATAGACACAGGCCTCGTACCAGGTACAAGATCAATCGAAAATTCAACTTCTCTTTCCGGTGGCACACCCGGAATTTCATCAGGAAAAACCTCAGGAAATTCACGTACTACCTTCAGTTCTTCAATAACAGCCTGACTCTCAGCAGACAACGAAGCCATCAACGCAAATAACTGAACTCCTTCTTTCTTCAATTTCTTCAACTGACCAGCAGACACCAAAACCGAACTTTCTTCACCGAAACTAACCGACTTGCTACGACAGTTGATATGAACGTGATTATTCTCTAACCAGTCCATGCCTAAGATTACATCCAGACCTCTCAATGGCAAACATACAAAATTCACAATAAAGTCCCTGCCGAAGATCGACACGGGACACTGAGAACACACCTGGGACGTAATCACCGACCCCTTCGCAGGAGTATCGACAACCATATCCCCACACATAGCAGATAAAACAAGACCCAATCTTTTACAGCAATCAACAGAAATAAAACAATGGGTAGCACCAGTATCAATAAGAGATTTCAGAGAAGTACCATTAATAAAACACGTACCTCTAATCAGACCATCATCATCATCAGGCTCCTCTCCTGCCAATGCAAATACCTTCCCAGTAGACCTTTCCTTTTTCGGCTTTGTACACTTTGTACTGATATGCCCAGACTCACCACAGTTGAAACACACCACATCCTTGACTTTACACTCAGCTGCCATATGACCCTTTTTACCACAACGGTAGCAATTTCTGTCATCCGACCTGCATGTAGTACTCTTGTGGCCAGGCTTGCCACACTTATAACAGACGATGCTAGCAGGGGCATCTCCCCCACCAGAACCCTTACCTCCAGCAGCTCTCTGATAACCCTTACCCGCAGGAACCTCATACGGCTTGCTTCGACTCTGAAACTTGCCCCTTTTCTCAGAAGTAGCTTTGTAGCGAGCAGTACTGTCCTCCTCGAAGATCCTGCAACTGTCAACCAGATCTGCGAACACACGAATCTTCTGATAACCAATGGCCTGTTTAATATCAGGCCTTAACCCATTCTCAAATTTTATGCATTTCGAAAATTCAGCTGTAGCCTCACTGTAGTGTGGATAAAATTTTGCTAGTTCCACAAATTTTGCCGCATAGGCAGTCACAGACATACCACCCTGCTTCAGCTCTAAAAACTCTATCTCCTTCTTCCCTCGGACGTCTTCAGGAAAATACTTCCTCAGAAATTCCCTGCTGAATACCTCCCAAGTAATCTCTTCCTGCACAGCCTCTAACCTCTGCCTAGTAGCCAACCACCAGTCGTCGGCCTCCTCGGCTAACATATGGGTACCAAAGCGGACCTTCTGCTCAACAGTACAGTTCATCACCCTGAAAATCCTCTCGATCTCCTTCAGCCAAGCCATAGCACCATCTGGATCATATTTGCCCTTAAAGGTGGGCGGATTCTCCCTCTGGAAGGTTGTCAGACTTCGAAAACCAGCATTATCTCCAGCATTCTGCTGACCCTGCATCGCCTGAGCCATAGCTTGCAATGCAGCAGCAAGAGCAGCGTCGTCTCGTCTGGCCATTCTAGCACTGCAACAGAAAACAGAATTCAGAAACGAGTAACAAACTCAATGTTACTCAACACGACGACTCAACTACCGGCCGGACAGACCGAACTGCTCTGATACCACTAATGTAACACCCCTATCTACCCGTTACTTCGTTTATAAAAATCAGAGTTTGAAAATCTCGTTCATAGGGAAATGTTACACATACTTCAATAAAACGTCGCTTAGCAGTTTTGAAAAACAGTTCAACTCAATACTCATGCATTCGCGTAGCACATCACAATTAAAGAATCTCCAATCTCATTTCAACGTCATTTATAAAACTCAACATAACACAACCCAATACGCAGCGGAAAATAGTAAAACATAACCAAATAGTCCACATGGACATAATAATCAAAAATCATAAATAAATGCCGAGTTCGTTATCCCCCCTGAGTGCTACGTATCAGAGCATGACGACTCGACTCAAAAGTGAAGCTAATACCTTCACTGGGAATCACCTGCACGTTACCAACACGGGGGTAACATTCAAACAGGAAAGGGTGAGCATCATTTCAGTCTATATAATAGAAAATATGATAAGCACTAATCATAGGCTACGCACTAGAACAATCAGCATCCAAACACCAAATACTCACATCATAGTCATCTCTTACATCATTTACAATAACTCATTACATATCATGTAGATTTATGAAATGCAACCCACTCGCGGGTATATGCATGAAGGTACCTTTTCACAAAACGTCGCTTAGCCACTCAGGCCTTATCATCACTTAGCCACTCAGGCCTCAAAACATCACTGGGTTTATGCATATGGGCATGAGACACTATGACATGCACCACTCACAATACACAAATACACAATTACTCAATTCGTAGTCAACTATGTGACCCGTCACTTACCGGTTTGCCGATTAAAGGCACAGCACCTGTCATTTCATAATTCACACACAAATAACGTCACTTAGCCTTTTAGGCTTTAACATCACTTAGCCACTCAGGCCCCAAATGTCACTTACACATAAACATCATTCAACTCAAACATTAGCCACCGAGGGCAAAAACGTCATTTGACTAGCCACCAAGGGCATCCTCGTCATTTACACATCAATATCATTAACTTTGGCCACTAGGGGCAAAACAGTCATTTTGACACTACCGTGTTAAAACTGTTGTTTATACACCAAAAGGGGTTTTTTAAAGAGTTCCACGTCATTTTTCAATGTCACTGGGACGATCACCGGGGACAGCCACTTGGGCGCCCACAAACAATCAGAAAATAACAATTTTTCATTTTAAAAATTAGACCCATAGGTGGACAACGTAAAAAGCTTCACGACACTTTTTGAATCGTTCAAAACGGACGTCTGAGTCAAAAGTTATGATAAAAATAAGTTTGGGAAAAATTAGACAACGTTCTGAAAATTGGCGCCTTAGGCGCCCAGGCAACACAGGCACCCAGCGCCCAGGCGCGCACAACACAACGCAACACAGCGCCACAGGCGCCCAGCGCCCAGGGAACAACAACGCGCGCACAGCGCAACACAAACAAGACACTGGCGCCTAGCGCCCAGGCGCAACAACGCAACACGCACGCCCCAGGCGCCCAGCGCCCAGGCGCGCCAGACACGCACAGCACACACTCCATCAGGCGCCCAGCGCCCTGCACAGGCACTTAGCGCCCAGAAAAACAGCAACACACCCAGAATTTGTTCAACAATTTCTTCAACACTAAAAATTGTTTTCTTAACAATTTTAAAGTATAAAACTCAAAATTTTCCAGCAACTAAACATACACATATTTTAATCAATTTCTCAAAAATTCAATTGGGCATTGTCTTCCCCATCCCCTTGGCGCCCTAGGCGCCTATACACCATCCATTCAATTTTGCGAACAACACAAGCAAATCCAACACAATTTCAGTTTCATGATCAATTCGAATGCCACAAGTCACTAACACAAACGCATACATATCAAGAATTTCAGTCTCATGATTAAGTCCACTTCGCATACATATGTACACATAATAACCAATTACCAACAATGCATCAAGAAACATCAAGAACTCATGTATTCCTCAATTCGCATACATCTATATATAAAAACTAACATCAACAATGCATCAAGAAATCTAGTCTAACCCTAGATTTAGAACCTATCATAGAATGTATTAGATAGAGTGATAGAGCTCCCCTAACCTCGAAATTGAAGAACGGAGGCTCCGGAGATAGTCACGTACAGGACCACAGCAACAAAATCAAGCTCCTTGCTCTTCCTTGTTTGCGACTTCTTCTCCTCTTCCTCTTCTCTCCTACGGCGCCTCCTTGCTCTCTCTCTATCTCACGCTCTTTTCTTTCTTTCTTGTTTTTCTCTTTTGATTTCGCAACCACTAGCAAAACCCTAACCCCCTATGCGCTACTCCACTTCGCATATGACAAGGATAATGGGCTTGGGCTTCTCACTTAGGCCCAAGTCCATTTGGTTTGGCACCTCCACTTTCTACCACTCCCTACACACATTAGTATAAATTCTAATTAATTATAATACATCAAATAATTTAATTTAAATCCCCAATTACTTAATTAATTAAATTAATTAAATAATTTTTGGGTGTTACAGAGTAGCTATGTAAGAACGAATGAACCAGCAAATGAAATCTTTTTCAACTCATGTATTTAACAATTCAATTTTTTGCTAGAAGTGTTGTTCGTTTTTGCAAATTAAAGATCTCATTCAACATTTGGATGTGTTTTGTCCATCATCAGCTCCACCATGGGAACAGTCTTTCGAATATGTTTGGTACTGGACTGGGCCAGAGAATTAGAGTTCGGCCCAATGCAAGAGCAACCGAACTCAAGCATACAGGACCTCGGCATGGCCCGCAAAGAGAAGTTACCAAGGACAGGTGTCGCAGTGAGGGGACACGTGGAACTCATTTGGCTGGAGCCGAGCTAACCGCTGGTAACCGACCTCCCAAGACAACTGCCGAGGAGATTGGAGAACTAGATATAGGACTCTAGGCCAGAGGAGAAGAGGACATTTCATTCTGATACTAACTCTACTTTCTGTACTGGAGAAGACCTCCATACCTGTAACAACCGAGTTGATTGAATAGAGATATTCTTACCCAAGAACATTTGGCGCCCACCGTGGGGCCCGGTAAATTTAATCCCGGCCACACCTTGCATTTTCACCACCAATGGTAACCACCCGTCGCGGACGCCGGCGTCAACCGCCGTCATCACCCCCTCGCAGAACACAAGCCTTGCAAGCAGGACCACATACACAGGATCCTGCCACACCGGAAACAATTCAAATACCGGTTGCTCAACCAGACAACGCTGCGACCACCCAAACAGTTACTGAGGAACAACAACCAATTCCTCAACCAAGCCAGGCTGCGATGCCTGAACATCCGTTCATGGTTGGCGTCAATGCAGTCCTCGAAGAACTGCGAAAGCAGAACCAGTCCCTGCAACAACAAGTTGATGAAATGAAGCAAGAAAGAGATCCTAACTCGCTTGATAGAGTCCAAGTGGAAAAGCCCCAACCATTCACAGATGCCATCATGAATGACTTAGTTCCCCAAAATTTCAAACCACCACCCTTGGAACCATATGATGGTCGCCGAGATCCTCAGGAACACCTAACCGCATTTGACACGCAGATGGCCATCATTGGTGCGCATGAAACGCTAAAGTGTAAACTTTTCTCCGGCACCATGAAAGACACGGCGTTACGATGGTTCATGAGCCTTCCTCGGCAATCCGTTATTTCTTATGCCGACTTCACCAAGAAATTCCTCAGACATTTTTCAGACAGAAGACACAAGAAAACCTCCACTGCTACATTGTTTAACACCCGACAGCGCCCAAATGAAACTCTCCGTGAATACCTGGGAAGATTTAGTGACATCACCGTCGACGTGGAACACCCTGACCAGAGGCAATTTGCAGACACGTTCACAAACGGGTTGCGTGGAGGACAGTTCAACGAGTCACTAGCAAACAAGCCTGCAACCAATATGCAAGAGATCTTAGCCCGAGCAGAAGCATACATGAAAGGAGAAGAAAGTAATGCCGAGAAGCGGCACCGAGATGAACGCGAAAGGCAAACTGACAGAGGATACGAGCGCCGCAGCAGATATGACGACTATAGCCGAAGTGTTTCTCAACGGCGCGATCCTCCACCACCTCCTCGGCGAAGTTCTCCACCACCTCCTCGGCGAAGCAGCCCTGTCAGAGGAACTTTAACACCTTTGAATCAGAGGCGTGCGACAATTTGAAAGAGGGCCTACACACAAGGTTAATCCCTGAATTAAACCAAGCAAGAAGAGTCCTAGGCAGAGACAGCAATAGTTGGTGCGAATACCACCGAGGTCGAGGACATGATACCGAGAACTGCTATGCCTTAAAGAATGAAATCGAGAAGCTAATCCGACGTGGTTTATTGAAACAATATGTGAAAGATGACCCAGGACACTCACGTGCCAGAACCCCGGAACAGCCGAAGCCTAAGTTGCAGTCTCAAGTGGTAACGTTGGCAGAACATGCAGATGAAGTCCCACCAGTGCAACATACTCTCAACACCATTTCAGGAGGATTTGCGGGAGGGGAAGAAACAAGCTCTGCTCGCCGCAGATATGTACGCCAAGTCATGCATATCAGCAGTTCATCCGATAGTTCCATGATACCCAACATTCCTGATCTCACTTTTTCTCCCAAGGACTTCGCGGGAATCTCTCCACATGAAGATGATCCTCTAGTCATAGTAGTTCAAGTACTCAACTACAATGTCAGACGTGTATTGATTGACCCCGGATCCTCAGCAGACATCATCTATTGGGAAGCTTTCAAAGGTATGAACTTATCTAATGAACACTTGCAGCCTTACCATGGTACACTAGTCGGTTTTTCAGGAGAACAGGTGCAGATAAAGGGTTACATTACCCTCAACACCACATTTGGCATAGGTAACAATGCCAAAACAATCAAGGTCAGATACTTGGTGATTGATGCTGACT
This sequence comes from Astragalus membranaceus, assembly GCA_039519185.1. Lineage (NCBI taxonomy): Eukaryota > Viridiplantae > Streptophyta > Magnoliopsida > Fabales > Fabaceae > Astragalus > Astragalus membranaceus. The sequence continues at coordinate 161,920,763 of CM076846.1, read as the reverse complement.
CGTCTTATAATATCATAATGGGAAGGCCAGCACTCAATATCCTCGGCGCAGCCTTGTCAACCCGATATCTCACAATGAAGTATCCCCTTGACGACGGACGAGTTGGAGTCCTTAAAGCAGATCAGGAGGCAGCAAGAAAGTGTTACTTAGAAAGCCTGAAAACGAAGAAGAAAAACGCCGTAGACTCGACAGTAAAGGCCACATCTTTCAACATTAATTTTGCTGATTTAGACCCAAGGGAAGATTTCAGTGATCACCGATTGAAGCCAACTGAAGATCTCAAGCAAATTCAGATCGGATCAAGTCCTGAACAGACGACAAACATTGGAGGTGCCCTCCTGATGGACGAAGAAGTAGCAATAGTTGAGTTACTAAGAAAGAATATTGATCTCTTCGCTTGGACCCCAGCGGATATGCCAGGGATTGACCCATCGTTCATTTGTCACAAACTATCATTAGTTCCAGCTGCAAAACCGATCTCACAAAGAAAGAGGAAGCTCGGACTTGAACGCAGGGTAGCAGTTGCAGAGGAAACCCAGAAGTTGCTTGAAGCTGGTTTCATCAAGGAAATTCAATACCCGACTTGGCTTTCTAATGTGGTGTTGGTAAAAAAGTCTAATGGAAAGTGGCGCATGTGCGTGGATTTCACGGACTTGAACGCTGCCTGCCCAAAAGATCCCTACCCTCTGCCCAGCATTGATGGGCTGATAGATGGGGCCTTTGGATATCGCGTTCTAAGCTTCATGGACGCATATTCCGGTTACAACCAGATCAAAATGGACCCAGATGATGCAGACAAAACAACATTCATGACTGATACCTGCAATTATCACTACACTGTCATGCCTTTTGGCCTAAAAAACGCAGGCTAAAGTGCTCCCGGGATCCCTTATCTTTATTTAAAGTAACGAATTAGTCCTTTATGTTTTTTTTATCCAAAATAAGTCCTTTATCTTTCAAATTTTTGACACATAAATCCTTTTCCGTTAACAGTGCTGATTTATGTGTCAAAAAAAAGGATTTATGTGTTAAAAATTTGAAACATAAAGGACTGATTTGGGACAGAAAAGGATTTATGTGTCAAAAATTTAAAACATAAAGGACTGATTTGGGACAAAAAAAAGATAAAGGACCAAATCGTTACTTTAAATAAAGATAAGGGACCCCGAGAGCACTTTAGCCAAAAACGCAGGTGCATCATATCAACGCCTAATGGACAGCGTGTTCCAAGGCCAAGTCGGAAGAAATCTTGAGGTGTATGTCGACGACATGGTGGTCAAAACCGAGGAGAACCATAATCATGTTACAGACTTAGAAGAAACCTTCAATTCCCTCAAAGCATGAAATGCGGCTCAACCCAGCAAAGTGCTCCTTTGGAGTACAAGCTGGAAAATTCTTGGGATTCATGTTGACCAATAGAGGTATAGAGGCGAACCCTGACAAGTGCAGAGCAATACTTGAGATGCCAAGCCCATCAAATCCCAAGGAAGTTCAGCAACTAACGGGACGGTTGGCAGCTTTATCACGCTTCCTATCTTGTGCAGGTGAAAACATCTTTATAAATGTTTCACTCCCCCCGCCAAACCCCATTGGCAACGCAAATTCTCAACATAACTCACTACTATTTTCTTATATTGTTTCCATTTTTTGTAACTAACTGTGTGCAGGTGACAAAGCTTTCCATTTCTTTGCTTCTTTGAAGAAAAGGGGCTGCTTCGAGTGGACAGCTGAATGTCAAGAAGCTTTTCAGGCGATTAAAACTTTCCTATCCTCTCCTCCCATCTTGATGAAACCAAAAGTAGGAGCGCCGTTGTTGCTTTACTTAGCAGTTTCAGAAAGAGCCATGAGTTCGGTCTTGGTGTCTGAAGAAGGGAATCAACAAAGACCGATATATTTCTGCAGCAAAGTATTCAAAGGAGCCGAGGTCAGATACCAAAAAATAGAGAAGTTAGCTCTGGCTTTAATCACTTCGGCACGTCGACTTCGACCTTAATTACTTCCAGAGTCACCGGATAATTGTGAAGACGGATCATCCTATCAAGCAGGTTTTACGTAAGCCTGATCTCTCAGGTAGAATGGTTGCCTAGTCAATTGAACTTTCTGAATACGATGTTGTCTTTCACCCAAGAGATGGCATAAAAACTCAGGTTCTAGCAGATTTTGCTGTGGAATTGACACCACCCTCATTAGAACCAGAGGTTTCTTCCTGGACCCTCTCGGTAGATGGAGCATCAAACTTAAAAGGGAGTGGCGCAGGCATCACACTTGAAAGTCCTGAGGGCCTCCTCATTGAACAATCATTAAGATTCGACTTCAAAGCTAGTAACAATCAAGCGGAATATGAAGCTCTAATCGCAGGAATGAAGCTTGCAAAGGAGGTCGGAGTCCAACATCTCAGAGTGCAGAGCGACTCCCAACTCGTAACTTCCCAGGTTTCTGGCCAATTTCAAACCAAGGATCCACAACTCGGCAAGTACCTCAAAAAAATTAAACTACTCTCCGCTGGTTTCCCCTCTTTTGAATTGTTGTACGTCCCCAGAGAGCAGAACATCCGAGCTGATATCCTCTCCAAATTAGCAAGCACAAAGAAACCTGGCAACAATCACATGGTGATTCAAGAAACACTCCCACTGCCAAGTATTGAAACAAAAGAGATCCACTCGGTAGAACTGTCAACCAACTGGACTACTCCAATCATAGCCTTTCTGCAGCATGATATCCTGCCTCACGAAGAAACTGAAGCCAAAAAGATGCGGCGTCACGCAGAGAAATATGTTATCGTCGCAGGCAAGCTCTATAGAAGGGGTTTTGCAGCAACACTCCTACGCTGTCTGACACCCACTGAAACAGAATACGTGATGAAAGAGATCCATGAGGGCATATGTGGCAGCCACATCGGAGGACGTTCATTGTCAAACAAAGTCATAAAAGCAGGATATTATTGGCCCCAACTCGACAAGGATTGCATGGACTTTGTGAAGAAATGCGATAAATGCCAACGACATGCCGACCTTCACCATGCTCCTGCAACCACGCTGCAATCCATTACAACTCCTTGGCCTTTCTACAAATGGGGGGCTGACATCTTGGGCCCATTTCCAGTTGGACCTGGTCAGGTGAAATTCTTACTTGTTGCCGTCGAATACTTCTCCAAATGGATAGAAGCAGAACCTGTAGCAACCATCACAGCAGCTCGGGTCAAAAAATTCTATTGGAAGAATATTATCTGCAGATTTGGTATGCCAGCAGAAATAGTGTCAGATAATGGTACACAATTCGCAGCTCCCTTGTTACAGATTTTTGCACTGGACTTGGGATCAAGAACAAGTTCACGTCGGTAGAACATCCTCAGGCAAATGGCCAAGCTGAGTCAGCAAAAAAGTCATATTATCTGGTCTAATAAAGAAACTTGATGAACACAAAGGTGCCTGGGCAGATCAGTTATGTCAAGTGCTTTGGTCATATCACACGACCCCACATTCTTCAACTGGTGAAACCCCTTTTAAGCTTACATATGGGGCGGATGCTATGATACCAGTAGAATTGGGTGAGCCTAGTTTCAGGCGAGAGAACACAAGGGAGGATATGAACTCAATCAACATGGCAGTGAACCTAGATCTCCTGGAGGAAATTAGAGAGGCCGCTCATCTACGAGAGTACGCGGTGAAGCAGCGCGTAGCTCGGAAATATGATTCTAAGGTCATCCCTCGTGAGATGAAGCAAGGCGACCTTGTTTTAAGGAAAGTTTTGGGGCCAGACACAAAGGGAAAGCTTTCACCTAATTCGGAAGGTCCATACAAGATGCTTGAGAAGCTGACTGCCGGAGCTTACAAGTTAGAAACGCTAGCAGGACACCCAATACCGAGGAGTTGGAACTCGGCAAATCTCCGCTTCTACTTCAGTTAAGCTTTTCCAAGCCATTTCTGTAGCAATAATGGTGCACTCTTTTCTCCCACTGGGAGTTTTTAATGAGGCACCCCCCTGTTTTATCTCTTCCATACTTTCATTTCCTGTACATTAGACAACTTCCCCATGAAAAGGGTTGATTATGTATGTACTCAAAATGATGCACAGACATTATAACGCCAACGAATAAAACCTGGCAAGTACTCTTTTCTCCCACTGGGAGTTTTTAACGAGGCTTGCCAGTTGAAAAAGTGGTGTCAACGCATTTTACAATTTTTTACTGCTAAGTCTTTGCTGAGAACAAATCAATACAGCTCAGTTAAAACAAAACGGAACAATTTACAACTCACCTCTGCAAAACTTCTAACCGAAGTCATTTCGAAACACTTCGGCAAAGATCAAGACAAGTGATTTGTTCAAAATCCCATACAACAATGATTGGAGATCCACGACCTAACAAATATAAAGGTCAAACCAATCTGGGATGATGTCGGGTTAAAACTCTTAAGAGAAAGAGATACTCCCTCTTGCCGAAATAAGGTAAGAAAAAGGGAACTATTGGAATGAGCAAATGGATCGGGTTCTACTCCATAGTTACTCCTCGTAGTCCTCGTAAACTCGAGATTCACCCATGGAAGTCCTTATAAATTAAAATGACTCACTCAAACTACTATCTACTGGCAAATTCAGAAACTCGGCGAAGTGTTTATAAACTTTATAAACATGCCGAAGTCTTCATACACTCAAAACGATTTTTCGAAATTAAAACAGAAATGAAAGAAATTGCAGAAAGATAAATTTCATTCATAAGTTGAAGATACAAAAGGTAACATACAACGAAACAACGAGGAAAACCGAAAAAAGAAAAGTAAATCAAGAAGATTCATTGAGTTCCTTCATCTCGGCATCCTCTTCCTCGGGCGATGGCAACAACACCAATTTGCCATCCACAATCTCCTTTAATGGATCAAGTCCACTCACATCTAAAGTGGGGTAGAGCGCCAAGACTTGGCTTTTAGCTTTCTCAAAACCCTTCAAGAGAGCTACAACATTCTCAATGTGAAGTTCTTCAATCTCGGCCTCCTTGGCAACACGCAAATCCGCTAGTTGAGATTTCACCTCAGCCAAAGACGCCTTAAGTCCAGTATTTTCAACTCTCAATCCAGCAATGGTAGATTCATGAGAAGAAACCTTGCATTCTTGCTCCTTCAAAGTAGTTCGGACTTCCTCAATCTTGGCTTCCCACTGAGTCTCTGTTTCTTCAAGTTGCTTACGCACAAACTTTTCCTTTTCCTCAAACAGCTTTACCTGCTCAGCTAACTTGGATTTCAACGCTTCATTATCCTTCACCAACTCGGCATGAGCAGCAATGGCCTTCTCAGCAGCTTCAACATCTTTCCGCCCTTGGCGTTCTCGGCTCCTAAGCCTGCCGAACTCGTCACAAGCCACATGACTAAGGGCAGCAGATTTCAACGCATAAGACTGCATCGCCAGGAAAGCTTGTTCCACCCCAAACTCCGGATGCGGTCACCATCATCAGCAGTAGTAATGTGTTCCCTCACAAAGTGTTTCAGAGGGAAGCGTTTGTCCCACAAGGACATGATCTCCCATTGGCCCTCAAAATCCTGCAGAAATTCCATCCAAGAAATCTCGCCTTCAGAACCCTTAAATTCTTCTTAGAGGAAGAACCTTCCTGCACAACAGGCCGTTTTGCAGGAGTTGGAATCGCAGCAGCAGTTTCTTCAACCTCTTTCACAACGGCACCCCCTTTATCCTCCTTCAACACCTCAGAAGAATCTCTGGGTACGGCTTTCAAGGGAATAGCCGCGATGGGGGTAGAGCTGAGATGCATTCCAACAATAGTAGTTCGCCGAGTATTTTTGGCAATCTTCACCAAGCCTTTATTCGAGCTTTCCATTGCAGAGGTTCCACTTTGATTTTGAGCATTCAGTTTCTCCTTTGCCAACCTCTCTTGAGCCTTCTTGATGTAATTTTTGATGTCCTTCTCCTTCAAACCCATCCTAACTGCACAATGAGATAAAAGGAAACATTAGAAGCGGTTACAAAATACTAAAAAGAAGGTGGGAAAAAACTTACTCAATAGATTTTGAAGACCTTTGTCATCCCCCTCCAGACTAATCACCTCCTTACAAGTCATGGTATGCAACCTTTGCAGCATTGCTGCGTCCTCAAGGAGCTCGGGACTTAAGTCATCCGAGATAACTCCAGTCACACCAAAAACCTCACTCTGCCAATACAAAGGGAAATGAGGCGCTCCTGTATTGTTTATGAGAAGTTCGGGAAAAGAAGGAGGAGCTCGAACTCGGAAGAACTTCGCCTTAAAATTCTTGTATGAGGTGGTGAATAAACTAAAAAGGGGGCGAGGAGAATGGCTATGGAAAAATATCCATTTTCCCAAACCTTCACCCTTAGTCCGGAAAAACTGGAAGAACACCCCTACATTTGGAGTCATACCCAAAGCTCCACAGATTATCTCATAGGCGCGTATAAATCCCCAGCTATTCGGGTGAAGTTGCGTTGGAGCAACGTTGAGAAGCTGCATCACGTGGTGTTCAAAGCGGGTGAAGGGCATTTTCACCTTCAAGTCTTCAAAAAGACAAGCGTACATATAAGTACTCTCCTCCACCACTCCCTTAGGTCGCATCATACATACAGGCTCGTTATGCTTGCAACACTCTAGAATCACATCTTCTTCATTTCAAGTGGAGGACACGGTGTTCTTCCGCCGAAAAGCTATCAAGTCTTCTGGCTTTGTAAACATGGTGAATAAATCCCGCGCTTCAAAGTTAGGAATAGACTCAACACTCTGTTTCGATGCCATCAACACCTTGATTCCACGCGTAGGAGTAGAAGGAAGAGCCAAGGGCCCCACCTCTTCTCGTCTAAAGTTTGAAAAGGCCACAGTGTTTTCGACGAAATGAACCTTGGTTCCTGGGAAAAGAGGAGAAGCAAAGTCAGCATCCACACCATCCGAAGAATCGGAATCTGAAGAGCTAAAATCAGGAAGACTTGAGAGTGTCTCGGAAATGGATGATTCGAGGCGCCTCCACTTCTCCTTTATTTTTTCCCAACGAGGCCGAGATTCATCCAAAATCACTCGATATGCTGAAGGTACCTCACTCACCTCATTTCCATTTTCATCAACTTCCCAAATTTCTACCATTTTAACTAAGGTACAAGAGAAAAATGAGGAAGAAGAATAGAAAGGTATACCTCAATGCAAGCAAGCGAAACGCTGAAGGGAGGCGAAGCTTCACAGCAAGCAAACCTCGGCAGAAGAGCGAGCAGAAATGAAAAGAACAGACGAAAATAACGAAGTTCTCACATCCCCTGCGCGCCCTTTAAACCATATCAAAAGCCTACCTTCAATGCACACGCTCATTCAAGCGTGAGGTAGGTGAAACGTTCCACTGGCGCGTCACCTCAGTCAGCTGTCCATCAAAACGCTGACATTACACGCTTTCCCAAGTCAACGATCACTTCAACCGTCAAAACAAATCAATAAAAGTTCAAACCTCTTCGCCGAGCTCACTCAGCTCGAGCTTGGGAGGCTGTGGACTGGGCCAGAGAATTAGAGTTCGGCCCAATGCAAGACCAACCGAACTCAAGCATACAGGACCTCGGCATGGCCCGCAAAGAGAAGTTACCAAGGACAGGTTTCGCAGTGAGGGGACACGTGGAACTCATTTGGCTGGAGCCGAGCTAACCGTTGGTAACCGACCTCCCAAGACAACTGCCAAGGAGATTGGAGAACTAGATATAGGACTCTAGGCCAGAGGAGAAGAGGACATTTCATTCTGATACTAACTCTACTTTCTGTACTGGAGAAGACCTCCATACCTGTAACAACCGAGTTGATTGAATAGAGATATTCTTACCCAAGAACAGGTACATTTTTGGATTTGCTCCTACTACTCTTAACCCTTTCTCCTTTCCATAGAATTCAAGGTTTGCTATGTTTGATAAGGAATTCACCGTTTGGTTGTATTTCATCTTGTTTTCTTATTGGATTTTTGGATTGATTTCTTGGATCCACATTTTTGTCTTGGGGTTTTTGAAGACTACCCTATGTTCTTTCATCGATGCGTGGTTTCTTGCAAGTACTTAGTTGCCGTCAACAAAGTAGCCCTATTATTTGGCATTGTAGAGTGAGATTTCATTCTCCTAAATTTCCCGGTGTGTCTACGATGATTGCTTGATGGAGTTGATATTCACGTGGTTTGTGTATTTGAATTTAGCATCTCATCTCCAAGTTGGGAGATCTTGACATCTCTCTTCCAACTTGAGGGGGAGTATTAGAAAGTTAGTTAAAATTAGTTTTTAGTTGTAACAACTTTTCACAATTAGTTAGTTATTTGGAATTTTGTATTTACTTTCACTAGAATGTGCACTATATATAGTGAACACCTGTTCATATTGTATTAGGTTTTTGCTTCACAATTCGTTTTAAATGAAATTTATATTCTATTCAAATATATAGTTTGTAACTCTTAATACTATCCCTTTGTTTTCTTCACAATTTTTGCAATATTCTGCTTTTCTTTTGGGAAAGAAGTTTGCCACTTCTTTGGATTCCTTCTCGACACGTTAATGAATGGAAGAAGCATATTAAGCCAATTTTCTTTTGACAAGTCATATTAAGCCAAATTAATTGCTGCGAATTTGGGAGATTTCTAGATAGAATTTTATCTCTATCCTAACGCAGGTGGCTGGGGAAAATTCTGCTTCTTCCTTATTTTATGAGTGAATAGTTGATTATTGGTTTGTCTAGGAAGCAGGCATTTTTTAAAACTTTATCTACATCATATTTGTATATGAGTTGAGTCCGCTTGTGCTCAATTATATCCTCCCTCATTTTCATAATATAAGATCTCATTCCACTTTTTACAATTATTAAGAAAAGTTGGTTGTGTAATTAATATGTTAAAATTTTGTATGATTATTACTAAATTACCTTAAACAATCAATGCTAATTTTTCATATAATAACACAATTGAGTACTATTAATAAGGTTATATTTGGAAAAAGAGTAATAAATATATTTAGAAAGTTGTAAAGGGCCTTATATTTTAGGACAAGTAAAATTGAAAAAGGAGTCTTATATTTTAGGACGGATGGAATATATATATATATATATATATATATATATATATATATATATATATATATATATATATATATATATATACTCACAATTTAGATGACGTATATATTATGTTCATGACACTACTATTTGTGGAGGCTTCTACGCAAAATCTCTCTGGATGCTAGAGTCTATTTTGCGAATCTTTAAATTAGCCTCCCGCCTGAAAGTTAATTAACTTTTGGAAAAGCAGGCTTATGGGTCCATACTTATTTTACTACTATGGCGACATTCTACAGTATTGTAAGTACATTGGTTTTAGTGGGGGCTAATTCCAGCGATCTAGTTAAATGATAGACCATGTCATTTTTGGGGCACAATGCTTATAAACTCCGTTCTCAATAGTATATACCTATACTCTTGTTCTGGACTGGAAACCCCACTCTGGCTTAGACTGGCTGAAGCCAGCCCATAAACAAGATCAGAGGCCAACCCTTGCTAAATCAACGGTTCAGATCGATCATTGCAGAGACTCGCATGATTAACGGCCGAGATCGACCACGCTGATCCAATGGCCAGTGCTGCCCCTCTGACACTATATAAAGGAGTACTGTTCACACTGACAGGTACACTTTTTGCCCATATCGTTACTCTGCTCACACTCTTACTCTACTGACTTGGGCGTCGGAGTGTCGTTGCAGGTACAACCCGGGCATAGCTCAGAATACGACCAGACATCAAATATCAACTCAACTCATACATTCGGGCTGAAGACTCACTCACGGCCGTTTCCTTGGGCGAGCACTTCAGTTCATTGGCGACCACAGTCGGAGCTCCATTTCCAGGCGTTATCCCACCTCCGTTCCGATGGCTCCACGAGGTAGACCACCCCGACAGAGGAACCCGCACTCACAGAGCGTGGTTGATGTCCCAAACCAACCGCAAGAAACCTCGGAGGGCGTCCCAGTTACTGTTGAGAACACAGTTCAAGGCGCACCCTCCGGACCGGCTATTCAGGCAAGTGTCGTTCTACTGGCCAACGCCGTTCAACAGATTCTGGAAATGTTAACACAACTAACTTCAGGGCGGGCAAACATCGAACCCGAGCCAAACCAGGGCGACGTTCAATCCCAATGGTAAGAAGAAATCCCTCTAGGCGACATAGATCTCCTCCCAAAAGGCATCTTATGCACCGGTCCCTGCCCCGGCGAAGAGGACAAGGAGGGACACCACGCTCCTCGACCGATCCTACTTATTGGCCAGAAGAGCCCTCGTACCAAGAATCTTGTTACGATTCATTTGGATCGACCTCCCGGTCAAGGAGCGGGTCATTCGATCAATATGCCCATCCTCATCACAAGAGGCGTTCACCAGAGTGACGCTATCAATACGGGTACCCACCAGAGCGACGTGGTCATCGAGGCCGACGCTTCAAGGACCGACCACCTCGCGGAGAGAAAAGCGACATGAGGATGGGACCCTTCACCCGAGACATTGGCGAATATCCCATCCCTCATGCCCTTGAAAAACCTCTGTCGGATTTAAGAATGTACAACGGCGTGAAAGACCCCGCTGCCCATCTGAGATATTTCGATTTGATGATGCAATACCGGGGGGCATACGGGCCAGTGAAGTGCAAAATATTTCCACTAACCTAGGAGGGGCCAGCCTTAGAATGGTTCACGGAGCTGAGACCGAACACCATCTCCTCCTGGGAACAACTTGCTAGGGTTTTTTTTGCCCATTTCACAGCTTCAAGGGTGAAACCCAAGTCGCACGCGATCCTGAAAGCGATCAGACAAGAGCCTGGGGAAACCCTCCGCGACTACATAGAACGGTTTAACAAAGAGGCTGCCAACGTAAGGGGACTGGAAGACGATATGAGACTATGGTTCCTCCGGGACGGGCTACGTACGGGCAGTCTGTTCGAAATTGAAGTGGGCGTGAACGAACCGCCTGATTTGGAAACTTTCCTCCGCAGATCTCAGAGATTCATGAATTATGAAGAGAGGACGATGGCGACGCAAGTTGTGGCAGGGGGGCCGACCAAAAAACCCCAAGGGGAGTGCGACCAGAGGTCGAGAAGGGATCATGGAGGTCCGTCAAGGGACTCCAGATCTAGAAAGTTCTCAGATCGCACTAAACTCAATACCTCCTACGCCCAAATTCTGAATGAATGTGCAAATACATAATTTAAGGATATCAAGAGGCCTGAACAGCTTGTCCTTAAAGAAGGACAGCGCCTGTCCCGTAAGTACTGTCGCTATCACCACAGTAATGGGCACGACACCAACAACTGTATGGCCTTAAAGATGATATAGAATAATTGATCAGAAACGGTAAGCTTACCCAATATGTAAAAAAGAAATACAGCAATTGAACGGGATGGTGGCCGCGCTTTCACGATTCATTGCCAAAGCAGCAAACAAGTCGCTCCCACTCTTCAAACTGCTCAAGAAGGAGGCGGAGTTCGAGTGGTCGCCTGAGTGCGATCAGGTGCTGGATCAGCTGAAGACCGCTCTACTACAACCTCCTGTACTGACAACACCAGAGCCAGGAGAAACTTTGTACCTTTACCTAGCGATCACTGACGAGGCACTGGCCGTAGTGTTGGTACGCGAAGGCGACTCCAAGCAAAATCCTATTTATTTTATCAGCAAAGCCCTTCAAGGTCCTGGGCTCAGGTACCAGAAGATTGAGAAGTTGGCACTCGCGTTGGTGCTGGCCGCTCGAAGACTAAGAGCATATTTTGTGGCCCATCAGATCGTCTTGAGGACGGACCAACCCATACGACAAATCCTCCACAGGCCGGACCTAGCAGGAAGGATGATAAAGTGGGGGGCGATTGAGCTGTTAGATTTTGGCATCAGATATGAACCCAGGTCGGCCACTAAAGCACAAGTATTGGCCGACTTCCTTACCGAGATGACCCCGATCCCAGAGACAATAATTTCAGTTTGGACCTTACATGTGGACGGCTCGTCAAACAGCAAAGGCAGTGGGCCGGGCTTGATTCTTGAAAATGCTGAGGGGACGACTATTGAAGTGGCTTTGACGATCTCATTTTCAACATCCAACAACCAGCCGGAGTGAGAGAACTACCCGGACAATTTCACTACGCCAGAAGTTGAGAAAAACGGCGCCCTATTGGACAGCACTCTTTAAGGAAGCGCTGCTTTTGGTTAAAACGCGCTGGGAATGGGCAGCGTTTTTTAAGGAAACGCTGATTTTGGTTAAAATGCGCTGGGGCAATGGGCAGCGCTTTTTAGGAAGCGCTGCCTATGGTGAACGCGCTGGGGGCGATGGGCAGCGCTTTTTAGGAAGCGCTGCCTATGGTGGAACGCGCCGGGGGGATGGGCAGCGCTTTTTAAAAAGCGCTGCTTATGCCCAAAGCACAGAAATGAATGGGTAGCGCTTTTTAAAAAGTGTTGCCCATCGCTTTAGTCAATAAAATTCCTCTCACTCACTCTCAAAATGAAGAGTTGTGAACCAGAAACCCTTTACTTATTCTTTTCTTCACTTCACTTCATCTTCTTCTTTTCTTGCATTTTTTCTTTCACTGCTTCTACTAGGGTTGTTTTATTTCTTGATAAATCTTACAGATTCAAGGTATACGAAGCCTCCAATGGTGATTAGAAGCACAGATACAAAGGTAATTACTTTGTGATTTTGCATCTGTTTTACAATTCCTCTTTGTAAAAACTCTAATTTCTCTCTGGGTTTGTTTCACACGTGACTGTTGCGTATGAATGAGATGGTGAGTGATTTCAAGATACTGAGACAACACTCTCACATGTTGTATTCCTCCCTTTCTTTCTATTAGATCTGTTTTTCTTCTCTTTCTCTCTAATGAACAAACCCTAACTTGTTTGTTTTTCTTTTGCAAGGTAACCACACTCAAAATTAGAAGAAGAAAGAACTTGAAAAAGGAACAATAGACTTGAAGAATGAAATTGTTATCTGAAAAGTGTAAACAAAATTAGGTGAACAATAAACAATAAAGAAAAACAGAAAAACTTGAAAGAGGACTAATAAACAAAAACAGAAAAAAGAAAAATAAACAAAAAAAATTAAAAAAAATATATACAATGGGCAGCGCTGCCTATAGGTGAACGCGCTGGGGCGATAGGCATTGCTTTTTAGGAAGTGCTGCCCATAGGAGAACGCGTGGGGCGATGAGCAATGCTTTTTAGGAAGCGCTGCCCATTGTGGGAATGGAATCAGTAGCGCGAAGTTAATTTAGCAGCACTCAAAAGCGCTGCCCATTGCTAAAAAAAGCGCTGCCCATCCCCAAATCTGTTGTAGTGTTTGAATATGCAGAGGTAAAACACGTCCCTCGATCATAAAAGACTAGGGCAGACATATTATCAAAGTTGGCCAGCACGAAAAACCCTGGGAACCATAGAAGTTTGATTCAGAAAGTCCTACCTCAGCCCAGTGTCCGACTTGATGTCGCTCTGACTCCGGATATTTACATGGTCAATCTAGAAGATTGCTGGATCGACCCTATCCTCAGATACATCAAAGACGGAGAAGAACCAGACGACCACAAAAAAGCAGCCTTGGTACGTAGGCGAGCGACATCTTACTCGATAATTGAGGGGAAGCTTTTTCGTAGAGGATTTTCCATGCCACTCTTGAAATGTCTCCCACCAGAGGAGGCTAGTTATGTCTTAAGGGAGATACATGAGGGGATATGTGGAAACCACCTTGGAGCTCGAGCTTTAGCAAAAAAGGCATTAAGAGCGGGATACTACTGGCCCACAATGGAGGACGATGCGAAAAAGTTAGTAAAGAAATGTGATAAGTGCCAGCGACACGCAGACATCCATGTCGCTCCCACAGTCGAATTAAACAGCATGACTGCACCATGGTCGTTTGCATGGTGGGGGATCGACCTCTTGGGTCCGTTTGCAGTCGCTCCTGGGCAATTGAAATACTTGGTCGTTGCGGTAGATTATTTCACCAAGTGGGTGAAAGCCGAACCTCTAGCAACCATCACATCTAGGAACTGTTAGAAGTTTTTCAAGAAGGACATCCTCACCCGTTTCGGGATTCCTGAAGTGTTGGTCTCATATAACGGTACCCAGTTTAAAGATAAAAATTTTCAAGAGTACCTGGCCGAGCTAGGGGTGAAGTAGCGCTACACCTCAGTCGAGCACCCCCAGACCAACGGTCAGACAGAGGCCGCCAACAGAGTCATCTTACGCGGGCTGAGGAGGCGGTTAGATGATGCAAAGGGAAAATGGGCAGAAGAACTCCCATACGTACTATGGGCGTACAAGAAAACCCCCCACTCTACCACTGGTGAGTCTCCTTTCAAGCTAGTTTATGGCACAGCCGTTGTTATCGCGGTCGATATCGGAGAACTGAGCTAGAGAACAACCCCAAGCCACTCCAAGAAAATTAGGAGGCGATCAGAGAGGAACTTGATTTGATTGAAGAGCTCAGTTCGCAGGCCGCCCTAAGAGAAGCATTGATCAAGCAAGGGATGGCCACGCGGCACAACGCCTAGGTCGTCCCAAGAGACTTTGCTTTGGGACAGCTCGTCCTTCGAAGAGCCAGCATCGGTCAGAAGAATGCTTCTCAAGGGAAACTCGCCCCCAATTGGGAGGGCCCTTATAGGATCATCTCCAAGACGGGGAAGGGTGTTTACCAGCTTGAAACTATGAATGGAGGACCTATCCCAAGAACTTGGAACGCGGTGAACTTAAGAAGATACTTCATTTAGTTGTAAAGAATGAATGTCATGATATGAAACGAACTATGTAAACCGGGCGGGACACTCTTTTTCCCACAGGGTTTTCTATTGAGGCCTGCCCGTCATGAATAAGACGAGGCATTATTTTTATTCGGTGTCCAAATTTTTTTTCTCGCACTAGGTTCGCTAACTTAACAATACGAGCAGGCCCTAAGCATAGCCCCGCAGGGTCAACGACCTACGTGGCGAGTTAAAACTGAACCGAGTTTGGTAAACTGCCCGTTAGGATTAAAGTACTTGGACGAACCATGCTACAAATGAAGCGACCTAACGAGACGGCCGCACCTCCACGAGCGAGTTCAACGAAAAAGAACGAGCACAAGCAAGTAAAATAAAAAGATAGTGTATTAAAAGAGATTTTCCCGGGGAAGGCCGGGCTCCTTAAGTGCATATTACAACAACGAGGGCGAATTCGAAAGCCACCCAAATAAGTACAAATCCACGAAGGGGCCATTCAACGAAAGATCAAATGAATTATGCTGGTCGCTTGTGTCATACCCTAATTTTGTCCGGCAAATTTAAAGTTATTAGAAAATCCAAAATATTGTCTTTGTCGTTTATATGTGTCTTTCCCAGTCGTGTATAGGCGTGTTACTTCTCATTGGTGCGCGTGTGCTATTGTTAATAATGTACACATTTTTGTCCCCGTTGCGGACGAGTGTTCGCGTCTCGTTGTGTACGAGTGTTTATTTTGGTACGCAAATTCGCGTATTCTCGTTTCGGACACGTGTTCGCGTCTCGTCGTGTACGTATGTTTATCGTCGTTGTTATCAGTTTAATTTTGTTCTAAAAATACTAATAAAAATCAGATGTGGAATAAATGTTTTCTTATTATTATTATTACAATTAATCTTTGTTACAAAAAAGGTACAACCAAAAGAAGTCAACTTTGTTACACATATGGACAAAAATAAAATACAAAAAAGTACAAGGAAAATTAAACTAAATTCAAAAAAGAAGAGGGACAGGCGCTGTTGTCCCCCATTGTTTCCCAGCTGAAGTTGTTTTTGAGAGTGAAGCCCAAAGTGCTTTCTCCTTGTCCCCTGGCTTTACACATTTTGAGCAAAAAAGCATCTGCTGCTGCTGCTCCTCCTCTGCCCCACTACTCTGCCTACTCTGCAAAAACATAACAACACAATGGGGGATCCTCTATAAAAAACCAGCAACCTGTAATAGTAAGAAAAAAAAAACTGGGCAAAAATGAGGAATAACACAGAATTAAAATTAGAAGGAAAAAGGAGAGAACAGAGAGAAGGAAAGCCACTGAGCTACACTGTCTCCGACCACCATCTGTGGTGGTCGCCGCCGTGCACCACCACCGTGCACCACCACAGAGACCCCCTACACCAGCTCCCTCATTCTCTCCTTCCCACCTCACGAACCCCAACCACCGAACAACCACTGCATCGCCCCCATCACCGCCGTGAACCACCGTAATGACCACCACAAAGATCACCCTCACGCCAAATCACCACCGTAACCTCATCGCTGTTCATAACCCATCTCTGTCACCGTACCTCCCTCCATCGCCGCCGTAGTCACACCACCGAGCGCCGTCTCGCACCCCCACCAACAAACCATCACCTACCCTCGTCGCCACCTACTCCTCTCTTCCCCCTCTCCGTCGAAAACCGTCACACACCCTCATCTCTCTCTCCCTCACCGTGGCTCCTTCTTCTCTCTCCGTCGTCTTCCCTCTCATCTTCTCTCTCACCTTCGCCGGCGCCTTACCACGGCCCCCCTCCGGCGACATCATCCCCGTCCGCTTCTCTCCATCGTAATCCCCTTTCTTTCTCGTTTTCCCTCTCTCTCCCCTTCGTTCTTTTTTTCCTTCTTTCTCTCTCCGGAATTCCTCCTTCTCTCACCTCAAAGAGGAAGCGGCGCTGGGTAAGCTCAGATTAGGGTTTTTTTGATTGTTGCCTTATATACGCGTTTAATGTATATTTACTTTTTTTATTTTTATTTTTAACACCAGAATTATAATCACACCCCGTATGTTATTGTCTGCGCCCCTCCCCTTTCCTGAGCCTTTTTCGCAGGCCAGTTTTATTAAAAGCCCATCGACCCAAAAATTTGTCTATTACCAGTCACACCCCCTTTTTTGATAATACTGCACCCTCGCAGCTAATGGCACCTTCCTCGCTCTTGTTTTACAACTTGCTATGTTTTGCCTATATTATTCGATCAAAAATCATTTTCCCATAAATAAAAAGTACCAAACACACAAATATTTTTTTACAAGAACTACGTGCGATTTGATTCTCTACCAGGAGATACGTAGGACCAGAGGGCGGCCGACCTCTGTCAATTGCACTAATAAAAAACCTTTTTTTTTCCTTTAAATTCATTTCTCATTTTTTCTCAAAAAGTATAAAAATAACTAACCGTTTATCGAGTCTTTTTTTATTATTAGGGTAAAAACATTATTTTTGAATTAGTAAACGCTTACACATTTCGTTAAAAGGTAACCTTCCTCAGGAAGGATGTCGTAGGGTGCTAATACCTTCCCTACGCATAAACGACTCCCGAGCCTAAATCTGGTCCGCAAGACCCCTTTATCCACTCAATAGGGATTTCCCAATGTTTGCCCTTAAACTAAAACTTTGGTGGCGGCTTCATTTCAAGAACTTCGAAGAATCCCTCCTCCGGATTTTTCGGTCGCTACAGCTGGCGACTTCACTGGGGACAATTAAGAGAGTCAAGCCAAATTAACTAAATGTGTAAGTATTTGTTAATTTTATTAATATTTTGTTTTTACCCTTATTCTTATATTATTTATTTATTAGCATTTCTTTATATTATTGAACCTTAGGGTAGACGACTTTTTTGTTATTATTGTTGTACATCTTGTCTAGTTTGGTTAGTTTAGGTATTGTGCTCTCATCACACACCTCACTTACACTTTTGCACACACCTTTGAGTGGGGCCCTATACCCGGGTCTGCAAATAACCTAGGACGAGTGGAGATTATTAGTGACAGTCATTCTGGATTTTATCTGTCTGACTCTCATGAAAGTCTCAACCAGAGTACGCTCTTTCATGGTATCCCACACCAGGTAGCTCGCTATCGTTGTGGATCATATCATGAAGGGGATTTTAGCTCTGGAGACCTTTGTGAGGAAGCGAATAGAGCCACCTGAGAGATTGATCACATAAGTGACCCTAGATCATGTTGAAAATCCCAATTTAGACATGACCCACCTAGGACACAGGGGCACTATACTTACCCTCTCTATCAATCTGGTTAGTTTGCCTCCAAAATTAAAATCACTCAAAAAATTTCATGCTTCCTTCATTTGCATGCATACGAGACGACATCATTCCTTTCATTCATCATACAAAAAATTATCATAAAATAAGATCATTTTTTTATCATATGCGTCACATTGCCATTTCCCTACCGTACCATTCATCATATATTCATAATTCATAAATATCGAAAAAAAATCATCAAATAGTGTAGGCATCTTGTCATTTGCAACATCATTATTACAAATTGCATGAGACATTCTATAACATTTCGCTCATATTGTCATCATAGTCCAAATGCACAATTTCTCCATACATGCATCATTTCTCCATACATGCATCATAGTCCAAATGCGCAATTTCTCCATACATGCATCATTTTATCCTAGTTGCATCATCTCTCATACTCATACATCGCATTGCTATTATAAAAATTTATTTTTAAATGCATCATCTTCATGCATCATAAAAAACAAGGACAAAAGTCATTTATTCTTATCCATCTCAAATGCATCAGTCCTTCAACATGCGTCAAAACAAAAATTATAAATTTCTTCATTATTGCATCGTTCATCACCCAATAGCATTTTGTTAGTTTTTTATTTTAGTTGAAGCATAAAAAAAAGGGATAAACCATCACGCATTTCATTCATCTCCATTGTTGCTCATGTACAACAAACGTCCATATGTTCAAGCATTATACTTTATTCAAAGAAAACACAAAAAAATCACCATTCATTCATACTAAAATCACTCTTCCATAAGCATTTCATTGTTATTGCACTATCATGCATCACGAAGGTATCATTTTTTTCAAAATTGCATTCATCTTGCATATCCGTACACCAAAAGAATATTACCCCCATATTATATAAAGGTTATGTTCATTACTCTTTTCCACGCATTAAAAAAAAGTCGCTGCGAGTGTCATGCATTTTGTTTCCTCGCACACAAAAAAGGCAATAGCATCATAGGCACCGATATTCATTCATAATCATTCAAAGTCATGATCACACAGTGTAGGTACCACATCATTCATAAAGTCTTGAATTACATTAAAAAAAAACATAACATTCATACATCATTTCCCTCATGTGGTCATCCTAGTTTAAATGCAACAATTCCATATTCATGTGTCATTTCCCATATAAAATAAAAAAATCATTTCATTATAATTGTATCATTTGTCATCCAATAAATCAAAAAATAGGAGTCTGCATACATGTTGCACTACCTCTCGTAAAACGAAAATAATCGCATTAGAATCAAACATTTATTTCTTTATGCATTCTCATTTTTCATACATATCTGTCATCATGGGCATTATATTTCGCTGGAAAATAAAAAATCACCATAGAACGAGTAACTTGTTTTCATATCCATCTCGTTCTCATAGTACTAACATGCATATCATCCTCCAAAAAAAATAAAGACGCTACATAGTTGTCCAACTTTCATCATCTTGCATACTCAAAAATATACTATATTCGTTACTCCTCTTCATGCATAGAAAAATAAAAATGCATTAGTCATCTGACATGCAAAATAAAAGAAAAATAATAAAATGATGCCACTTTCTTGCATTATTCATCATCATATTGCATTGCGTCCGAAAAATCATTTCGGATAGTCAATCTTTTCAAGCGATCATTCATTCACATTTCTCGCATCTGCATCAGGCAACATTATTCGTTCATGCATACATTGCATTTTTCTTTCTTTTCGCGAAAAAGAAAAGAATAAAAAAACATGATCACAATTAAAAAAAATTTGTGATTGAATATCTCATTTAGCATGCATTTCCATCATCAAATAATATAGGCATTTCATCATTTGCAACATCATGAAATGCATAGCATTCACGCACCTTTTCACTCATCCAAAAACTGTTGTTTCATTAAATCATCCATACGCCATTTCATCCACACATCGTTTATATACCGTTTCAACATGCATCATTTCAAAAATTACGTCATCATTTTCGCATCATTCATAGATACACATTTAGCATTTCATTCTGATACATGAAAGAGGCTCTGCATCGGTCACGTGCCGCATTGTCTCCAAAAATCATTTAGAATAACTGACCTTTCCAAGTGATCATTCATGCACGCATTTCATGCATTCGCGTCTGCATTTTCGTCATTTTTCACCATGTGTTCCTTCATGCATTAAGACACAAGGTGCATTTAACTTGATTATTCTTGTTGCGTGAGCATAGTTAGTCTTTCAACTAGAAAATAAAAAAATTATCATGCATTCATAATAGAATACGGTCATCGTTTTCATTATCATGGTACCAACATGCATCTCATCATCTAGAAAATAACAAAATATCATCTTGCATAAGCCACACGCCAAAAATGAGAAAATAATATCACCTTGATATTATAAAAAATTTACATTCATTCATTATTTCATTACTCCTCTTCATGCATCATGAAGAAACAAAAACAAAAGTCATTCATTTTCATGCATCTCAAAAACAGCTCCTCCATGCGTCATAAAGAACAAAAACAAAAGTCATTTATTCCTCCCACATCCATCTCAAGGGCATTAATCCTCTCACATGCATTAAAACAAAATTAGGATTTGCTTCATTTTCTTCTATTCTTGCATTGTTCATCATCAATAGTTTTTTGTTGTTGTTGTTTTGTTAGCCTCTCACTCTAGTTGAAAATTTTTTTTTTAAAAAAAGGATAATAAGTAAAAAATAAAAAATAAAAATCACACACTTTCTTAAGGTATGATTACGCATTTCATTTACCTGCATCATTGTCTGTGTACAACAACATCCATATGCTCATGCATTCTGTTTTATTCAAATAATTTTTTCCAAAAAAAACGAAACTCATAAGATTTTTTGACACGCTGTTTGATGAGAGACGATGCCTTCTTGAAAATATATTTTAATTGATTCCTCTTCCTTGGAAAATGTTGCCATACTCTAACTTGATTCACCAACATTAAGTCCTTCACCCTTCACTCCATATACATCCTACTCATACCCACCACATTCATGGAAACCACCTACCCACTTAACCCTTCAATGGAATTCACCGATGACTCATTCACCATCATAGTCACTCCAACATTGACAACATCTTCAAACCCTTGCTCCTGCAGGCTTGACCCTTAGCCTAAGAGACACACCCCACCAAAGGCATTAGCCAACATATATCTCACACCCGTGACAAGAAGCTTAAATGTCTATTTTGTTAACTTGTGTGGTTTTGACAATTAAAATTGTTCTATCTTAAGCGGTGTTAACTCTCCATGAAGCATTTACAAAATAAACTAACCTGACATGTGTGTTTACCGTTGTTTGAGTCAGTTATACTACCCCCGTCTCTCCGCCACTTCCAAAACCAGACCCAACCACCCATAAAAGGCCCAGTCCCCACAAGAGTATTTCATTCGCTTTCCCCCGGTGATGAAATTTCACGAATAACACTTTGTACGCTCCATACTGGGGCAGAGTAATGATCACTAAGATTTTCTGCTAGCATTCTAAACACTCGTGCAAGTCTTTTGAGTAAAAAAAAAACACAAAAGAGATCCAAAAAAGAAAAGCCCGTTAGGTTGAAAACTCGCGAGAGCAGCCTGAGCAAAAATTAGGGCATAAAAAAATAATAAATAAAGAAAAGCAAATATATTAAAATGAAGTTTTGTCCCATAGTTACAATTTCAAGAAAATAAGCAATCATGATTTGAATTGGAGTTTGGCCATCTTCCTATATCCAAAAATCCAAAAAAAAAGAGAAATGCCCTTTGCTACCCACTTCGAGCCAAAAAAATCAAAAATCTTTCAAACACCTTAGACAAAGATCAATCCCATATCTAACAGCTCGCTCAGCTCGAAAGAAAAAAGAAAAATCACAAAAAAGTGAAATTAAAAAAAGAGGATCGAAAAATCCTGAAAACCAAAACGGTAGAACTTTGTGAGCTGACACTTCACACCATCGAGCATATAAAAGATCATTGTCTGAAATAAACCCTTAAACACTTCCTTTGGCCTAGGCATCCTATCCTCCATAAACCCTCAAATGCGCTACAACCCTAAAACAGGTACATTCTACCATGAAGCACATAAAAGATTCTTTGTCTCAACCAACCCCGAACACTCTCAGGAGCAAAGTAATCATTTCCTTCATGAATCATTAACCACTGGCCATATTACAATCCAAAGGCCTATTCCGATCAGTGATTGGTTGCTTCCATTTTTCTCAAAGCTTATACTCTAGGACAAAATAATCAGAATAATTTATTTGCTCAAAAAAAAAAGAACAAAGAGAAAAATATTATTACAAAAAAAAAAAACTTAAAAGGGCTTGCACGCTCGAAGTTCATCAAGAGAAGATAACAGTGATCATCAACAAAGTGAATTTTCATCGAACCAAAAACTCTCGACTGTCTTAGCTTGTGGAATCCTTCCCAAGGAAAACCACAAATCCCTACTAAGACAGTTACTTGACTTATCATATCAAAATGGGGCAATACCTCACCCTCCATTCCACTCAAACTCAGGGAGATTTTTTTTAGCATCCCCAAAATACCCTCATCTTTCATCTCGTTCATATACTACACTCATGTAGCCGTACTAGAGCAATTTCCAAACCATTATTCTAACTTTACACCCTGTCACAATCCCACTCGAGATGGGGAAATCTTCACCTCTCATGGACTGGGGCAACCTTGTCCTCTTGTAGACCGGGGCATCATATCCCTCGATCCGAAAGAATCTTTCTGCCTCTCATTCCATTCATTCCTAGCCACGCGTCACCCCAATACCTGCATAGTTCCCAATCCCCCAACCAGTCTATATCCTTAGTTGTTATTGTCCTCCCTAGACAAAGGCAGACTGTTTCACTCCCCACTATTTGAAGTCAAATTGGGGCAGTCAAACATTTTTACCTTGGGGCAAGCTTATCTCTCATAAGTTTGAGCCAATAAACCTCATCCTCCACTCCACTCATGTGCCACACTTGACTATACCTGCATTTTTGAACCCTAAGTCAACTGACACATTCATTTGCATTCGCACTTTTTTTTCATATTTATTAAGCAAATGCTTCAAAGAGAGAAACACGTGTTAATGACAATCCCTCTAAGATAACACCTTAGTCTTAAAAGCTTAGCCATCATGGGTCATCATAACCAAATGAGAACTCATTTGAACAAGCCTGCAAATACATATCTCGATCTCTAAAAAAGGGCACTAATAAATTGCCACAAGCCGCATTTTTCAAAATGGCAATCTTGAGCTTACCAGAGTTCAAGTCCAAGCCATCAAAAATCTTTCTTCCAAGGAACGATCAATTCAAAATGTTCAGCCCTCTGTTTCCAGCATCAAAAGTTTCGTTTCACATCAAACATTTTTGTATCCTTACAAAAAAAAGTGTTGTTATCAACAAATCATGCATTATACATATCCTCATTATTCTAGAATTAAACCATGCATCTGATCATACCCATCACAACTCTTTCATACAAGTATTGTACATGCATTCATATTCCACTTGTTTTGCTTACACAATTTTGCTTCTTGTGCATTACACATTGCGTATGCGGGCATGCATAGCCACGCATAACATGTATCGCTTCAATAAAATGCCAAATGTCGGTCGCATCATTACCAAAAGCCTGTCTACATCTCAATCAATCACATCATTGCACCATGTATTTAGGCATTTCCTTTTATTCACCATAGCGTTTGCATCAAAATATTACGTATCCATCACATTCACATTCTCATTTGATGCATTCATCAAATACCAAAAAGGCAATAAAGCGAAAAGACAGAAAAAACCTCCCACATCCCAACAAACATACAATCATTGCATCATACAACATCAAGTCATGCGGCTACCACAACCCTTCATCTAAGCATTACGTGTGCCCATTCATTCATTCATTCATTCATTCATTCATTCATTTATTCATTTATGCATGAAAAAGAAAAAAAAACAAAAAAAAGAGAAAACCAAAAAGGCAAAAATTATCCACATTGCACCTGTTACTCCCACCAAAGTATAGATCATTCCATCATGCAACCAGCAGTACATTCGTATTCGCATGTTATCTGCATTCGCATACACAACTTATCAATTTCTGTTTCGACCAGCATAAGCATCCATCATTCACGGGCTTTTTGTAGTCCATTTACTTTCGCATTACACACTGCATACATATAACTTTTTTTGATAGACGTGACAAGTGCCGGTCTCGTCGTTGCCGAAAAGCTTTCTACATCACCAATCATATCATTTGCTATGCATTCATGTGTTTCCTTTTATTCGCCCTAGCATTTGTATCAAAGTATTATATACGCATCATATTCACATTCGCATTGTATGCATCAAGAAAAGAAGCAAAAATAAATAAGAAATAGCAAAAAGAAAAGTCCATTCATTGCATTTATCGTCACACCAAAAATTAATCACTACAGTCACATCCACATTTCATACACCGTTGTCGACTTTCTCATTCCACCAGGTTCAACACCCATGGTATACCCATTTCATTCATCATCCCCCAGATACCAATCATTGCACGTTCATCACGTTACACGCATGACATTGTTTGCTTCGATAGACGTGTCAAGTGCCGGTCTCATCGTTGCCCCCAAAAAGAGTTTTTTTTACATCACTAATCATATCTTTGTATCATGCATGGCATTTGCATCAAAGCATTTACATTTGCATCACATTCACACTTTGCATATACCAAGGAAAAAGTGAAAAGCAAAAAAAACAAAAAAAACAAAAGGAGAAAAATTGCTCATTCCATTACATTCATCATCAGCACAATCACATTCATATCTTATCTGCACTCACATACGTTGGTTGTCAACCTCCATGTTCCATCAACTTCAACTCGCATCATCTGCCACACTTCGTTCATCCCATCGGATACCTACCATTTCACATACCTATATTGCACGCATACATCATTCATTGCATTTTTAGACATGCCAAATATAGATAGCTTTTCCCGTCTCAGGTGAATGCATTCATTAGGTAAGTTCAAGGCAGGTACGCCACGTACCAATCCCAACAGTTTGTTCCCTCGAAGTCAGTGCTCCAAGCGCTGGTCTCCTACCACAGCCCAGAATCTCAGTACTCCTCCAGACCCCCAGCGGTCCCTCAGAGCCCAAGCGCTCCTTCAGACCATCAATGGTCCTTCAATCCAGATCGCACGTCGCGTCATCGAGCAACCGACGGATCATCCGGCCCCAGGCCCTTCAGACTAGCTGTGTCCGCCTAAAAAACACAGTGCACGTCCTTCGAGGTGCACAAATCAGGTCAACGACCTGACCTTGCCCCCATGGCCGCTCGAAAAAGGCCACCCCCGAAGCAGACCGTTTTACTAGCACCGTTGCTAGTTTGCGCTCCATCAGACCCATTGGTCCATCAGGCTTAGGCATGCCCTTCAGACCTCGTCGGTCCTTCAGTTTAACTCCAATCAATGCGCCAAGCATCGACTGCGAATTAGACCATCAGAGCCCAGTGCTCCTTCAGATCCCCGGTGATCCCTATTTACTTTTATTCTATATCGACCCATTATCTTTCAATAATTTCTAAAAATAATCTTGACAAAATTAGTGTCTTTCTATCTTCATTTCTATTTTACTCGAGAAATCTGGAAACTCTTCATATTTCCTAGTAAAATATAAATAAAGAGGGGCAGCTGTCATACCCTAATTTTGTCCGGCTAATTTAAAGTTATTAGAAAATCCAAAATATTGTCTTTGTCGTTTATATGTGTCTTTCCCAGTCGTGTATAAGCGTGTTACTTCTCATTGGTGCGCGTGTGCTATTGTTAATAATGTACACATTTTTGTCCCCGTTGCGGACGGGTGTTCGCGTCTCGTTGTGTACGAGTGTTTATTTTGGTACGCAAATTCGCGTATTCTCGTTTCGGACACGTGTTCGCGTCTCGTCGTGTACGTATGTTTATCGTCGTTGTTATCAGTTTAATTTTGTTATAAAAATACTAATAAAAATCAGATGTGGAATAAATGTTTTCTTATTATTGTTACAATTAATCTTTGTTACAAAAAAGGTACAACCAAAAGAAGTCAACTTTGTTACACATATGGACAAAAATAAAATACAAAAAAGTACAAGGAAAATTAAACTAAATTCAAAAAAGAAGAGGGACAGGCGCTGTTGTCCCCCATTGTTTCCCAGCTGAAGTTGTTTTTGAGAGTGAAGCCCAAAGTGCTTTCTCCTTGTCCCCTGGCTTTACACATTTTGAGCAAAAAAGCATCTGCTGCTGCTGCTCCTCCTCTGCCCCACTACTCTGCCTACTCTGCAAAAACATAACAACACAATGGGGGATCCTCTATAAAAAACCAGCAACCTGTAACAGTAAGAAAAAAAAAACTGGGCAAAAATGAGGAATAACACAGAATTAAAATTAGAAGGAAAAAGGAGAGAACAGAGAGAAGGAAAGCCACTGAGCTACACTGTCTCCGACCACCATCTGTGGTGGTCGCCGCCGTGCACCACCACCGTGCACCACCACAGAGACCCCCTACACCAGCTCCCTCATTCTCTCCTTCCCACCTCACGAACCCCAACCACCGAACAACCACTGCATCGCCCCCATCACCGCCGTGAACCACCGTAATGACCACCACAAAGATCACCCTCACGCCAAATCACCACCGTAACCTCATCGCTATTCATAACCCAACCGTGGCCACCGTCATCCATCTCTGTCACCGTACCTCCCTCCATCGCCGCCGTAGTCACACCACCGAGCGCCGTCTCGCACCCCCACCAACAAACCATCACCTACCCTCGTCGCCACCTACTCCTCTCTTCCTCCTCTCCGTCGAAAACCGTCACACACCCTCATCTCTCTCTCCCTCACCGTGGCTCCTTCTTCTCTCTCCGTCGTCTTCCCTCTCATCTTCTCTCTCACCTTCGCCGGCGCCTTACCACGGCCCCCCTCCGGCGACATCATCCCCGTCCGCTTCTCTCCATCGTAATCCCCTTTCTTTCTCGTTTTCCCTCTCTCTCCCCTTCGTTCTTTTTTTCCTTCTTTCTCTCTCCGGAATTCCTCCTTCTCTCACCTCAAAGAGGAAGCGGCGCTGGGTAAGCTCAGATTAGGGTTTTTTTGATTGTTGCCTTATATACGCGTTTAATGTATATTTACTTTTTTTATTTTTATTTTTAACACCAGAATTATAATCACACCCCGTATGTTATTGTCTGCGCCCCCTCCCCTTTCCTGAGCCTTTTTCGCAGGCCAGTTTTATTAAAAGCCCATCGACGCAAAAATTTGTCTATTACCAGTCACACCCCCTTTTTTGATAATACTGCACCCTCGCAGCTAATGGCACCTTCCTCGCTCTTGTTTTACAACTTGCTATGTTTTGCCTATATTATTCGATCAAAAATCATTTTCCCATAAATAAAAAGTACCAAACACACAAATATTTTTTTACAAGAACTACGTGCGATTTGATTCTCTACCAGGAGATACGTAGGACCAGAGGGCGGCCGACCTCTGTCAAATGCACTAATAAAAAACCTTTTTTTTTCCTTTAAATTCATTTCTCATTTTTTCTCAAAAAGTATAAAAATAACTAACCGTTTATCGAGTCTTTTTTTATTATTAGGGTAAAAACATTATTTTTGAATTAGTAAACGCTTACACATTTCGTTAAAAGGTAACCTTCCTCAGGAAGGATGTCGTAGGGTGCTAATACCTTCCCTACGCATAAACGACTCCCGAGCCTAAATCTGGTCCGCAAGACCCCTTTATCCACTCAATAGGGATTTCCCAATGTTTGCCCTTAAACTAAAACTTTGGTGGCGGCTTCATTTCAAGAACTTCGAAGAATCCCTCCTCCGGATTTTTCGGTCGCTACAGCTTGTAAACCACGGTCTCAGGCTTGATAATATTGTTGTCCTCATCCTTCTCCGCAAGTTTAACTCAAGGTTGGGATAGACATATTTCACTTGAGCCAAGGCTTCGTCAATCCGCTCCTTGCACAAAGCCACTGAAGATTCAATCAACTGATCATACTCCCCCAAAGCATCATCTCGCTCCTTACGCAAGACCAACTGATCTTTCTCCATTACTTCAATGTTTTTCTTTAGAAAGACAACCTCCTCTTCAAGCTCCTTAACCTTATCCGATAACCCCTTGAGTTTGATCTCCCAGGACTTCACTTTCTGATTTGCCTCAGCTTTGGCGGCCTTTAAATCATCCGCTCTTTGGTTACGTTGGAGAGTGATGTCCTGGTCTCATTAAGGGCATCTGCAGTGGGCTTTAGGGCGGACTCTAACTCTCACTACAAGAAAATTGACATATAGTGACGGCAAAAATCCGTGGGTAAAGGGTTAAAAACTGTGGGTATAGCACCAAAAACCTATACCGACGGACAATTTTTTCATGGTCTTTATTTGGCTATACCCACGGAAAAATGGTGTTGCTATAGCCTATAGTGACGGTTTTTCTTACCGTTGGACAAAACCTCAGAGCTATACCCACAGTTACCTTTCTGTTGGTATAGGTTTTAACAACACTCTTAATTTCTCTATACCCACAGCTGAACTTCCGTTGGTATAGGTTTTCGTGAAGCCTTCTAATTTGCCATACCCACCATTTTAGTGACTTCTCTTGTCATTAACACTTATATAATTAGTTAAAAACTAAATATGAAATAAATAAATATATTTATGAAACAATAAAAGAAAATAAAACTCAAGTCATATTAAAAATTAATCTCAAGTCTTACAATCATGCCAACATATTGTAAATTAACATCAAGTCTATTAAAAGACAGGCTTCCTACAGACCATAGGGTTCTATAATCAGCCAAATCCACCATATCTATTAAAAGACAAATTAATACATAAACACAAACAACATGAATTCCTTAATCAGCCAAATTAACCACAATTGGGTTCTATATATTTTCTCCAAGAAGACCATTTTCATCGAGAAGCTTCTTTACCCTTCCTGAAGTGTTTCGTGCATGCCTCCAAGCCCCCCACCCAGCTTCTTTAGTTCCTCCTGTGCTAACAACCACCCCATTTCTCGTTCAACTTCCCTCTCAACCAAAAAACTCGAAGTTCTTCTTATCTTTCTCGATCAGCTCTCTGTTGTTCCTGAATCTCAATTTCTTGTTTCTTCACAACCTCATTTGCTTCATTCTGAAGCTGAGCCTTATGTCTAAGCTACTTCAAGCTGAAAAGAGTTTTGCTACACAAAGAAATCAATCATGGGAATAAGTAAAATTAAACCAAAGAAAAAGAAACGATCAACACCTATAAAGTGAACTACCTTCTAACCACACCAGAACCAACTACGCCAACAATAAAGACCAACACCTACTGGACAGCAATCTTATTCAGTAGAAAAGTACACCAGCAACCAACAAACATATGATAGAGCTGATTGTGTCCTTCATTATTTAATTAGATGCTCTGAAATCCACCAGCAACTCTCCTATTAAAGTAGATGCTCTGAAATCCAAACCTCAATTCTCCTATCAGTGGCTTTTTACCATACTTGATTCTTAATGATCCTTCCAGACTAACCTTATTTTTCTTGTCCTTCAAACCAGACAGCATCTGCACATCAGACAAAGTTTTATAAATGTGGAATCATTGCTAATAAAAAAAAATGTAAAACAGAGGACAATGCAGTAGCAACTATACATAAACACAGTAAAACAGTTGCCTTTATCAAATAAATAATTAGCAAATGCTGTTTTGCAAATTAGGAAAACCGAAAACCAGAACAAAGCCATAAGGAACCGAACAATCTCTTTTGATTTTCATTAACCAATAAGCTAATAAAAAGGGATGATTTTATTACCTATCATCAGCTCTAACTTAATTTAGTATATGAGAACCAATTACCAATATATTTTCATAACGTGCAGAGAAAGTATTTGCTGCTGATACCTTGGGAGATAAGCAAGATGCCTTATCATGTCAAGCTTCAAAGCCAAGTCCAAAATCAAAGCCCTGCCTCCAAAACCTCTATCAATATTCCAGCAGATATAACTTCTGCATCCATCTGCAATCACAATTACTATAAAGAAACAATAAACAGCAATGAAATTATGATACTCAGTTTTCAAACCCCAAAATTAAAGAGAGTTTCTAATATTTGCAACAAGAGTTTGTTTAGATAAATTTTACAAGAAAATAAAATTGAATTGACTTTATCATAAGTTAACTATGATTTTTTTAAATAATAAGCTGAAGTCAGGTTCTATCATATCTAACTAACTAACTAACTAACTTATCCATTAGCAAATATCTCAAGTTAACATTTTTATAGTTAAGATAAAATACTTATCTGAATAAAAAACTATAATAAAACTAGAAGTCAATTCAAACTAACTAAATAATACTCTGATAAAAAAAACTAACTAAATAATACAACTCGCCTAGTCTTCATTGTTTTTAAATTTGAAGATAAAATTAATTAATGAAGCCAGAATCTGCAGAAGCCAAAATGAAGAATAAGAAACTGAAATAGTGAAACGGCGTTTACCTGATGGAAGACAGCTCGCGGTGTGTTCGATTCTGGGTAATGTCAGTCATTTTCCATTGGGTGTTAACATCAGCAATAAAAAGCTCACATTTCTTGGTTCCTGAGGAGGTTATAGCCTGCAAAAATAACCACAGAGGGTTCCAGAAAATCTTAGTTGGTTATGTTATCATCAGAAATGAATCAAATATAAGAGGACCATTGGTTATGTTATCATCAAAAAATCTTTTAATAATGAATGAATCAAATATAAGAGGACCATTGGTTATCTTATCACTGAGTTAGAATGTTAATTGAAGATATCCACATTAGTTTTCGCCAATAGCATATAAAATTTCATGATACATGGAAGGAAAATGCAATCAGCCAGCACATGTACAACACCTGTGTTAGCAGCAAGATTGCGCTGGCAGAGACCTTCAAATTCATCACATATGTCCTTGATGTGTTCTATGTATTCCTTGGCCTCATTGTAGTCACTTAAGTAAATTCCACTGTCATAGCATGAAAAGTCATGAGATAAACTCTGCACACAGCATTGCACACTCGAGGTAGATTCAAATATGGTGGATACTCTCTAGTGCATGATCCACTTCTGCTCACAGCATTGCACCATATACTTGACAATTTCATGCTTCTCATCGGTTTCCCATAACTCTGGTAATGCCTCTCTGATATTATAGATACTCTCTAGTGAATGATCCACTTCTGTACTGCGCACTGATATTTCCACTTGCATCCATAGGTGGCATTTGGACTTAATATTTGGATTCACATTGTATAGTTCAAATTCTTTTCACTGTCAAATCATCATTTTTTTAGGAACAAATCCTTTTAAATCATCAAAACATATGCAAACTAGGTACAAAGAACTTTAATGTTGAATAATCCAGTTCTAAAACCAAATTGACGTGTGATCGATGTGGTCAAATGCAACTAATATTTCGTTCAATAATCAGTAACAATTAGGAACCACTTACCATTACCGTATGGAGGCCTAAACCTTTTGCGGTCACTAAATTGCGAACACTGTCATCGAAGAACAACTGAAAAGAGTAAATAAATAATATCATTAGTCAGTAGTCACATAGTGAAAATGCAAATAATAAGAATGGTGATGAGATTTCTCCTATATATTTTATATGCATAACCCTTTGACAATTAATAACTAACGCTTTGCATCATGTCATATCTACTTGGAGTATAATATATTAATTAATGACATCAAGATATTCGCTCTTACTGTTCTTTGAGGATCAATGTCAGCCAACTCAAGCCTTTTCAAATGCATCTTCAAAGGGTTTGCAGACAAATGGAGTTCTTGGTAGCAACATGAGATAATCAACATTAATCACATGAATAAAACCCTAATCACAGAAAATCAACAATAATCAACAGAAATCAAAATTAGAATTAGGGATTAAGGGTTGTACCAAAATCAGAATCAGAACAAGAAGGAAATGAAGAAGGAAATGAAAACCCACAATTCGGTTCCCAAATCACAACTCGTTTCCAAATTCCCAAATCCCACAAACCCTACAACACGAAATGAACAAGAAGGAAAACGAAAATGAAATCAATCAGTGAAGGAAAACGAAATGAAGAATAAGAAAAACGAAAACCTAACGGGGAAAATTCGGTTCCCAAATCACAACTCGTTTCCAAATTCCCAAATCCCACAAACCCTACAAATCGAATTGGACAAGAAGGAAAACGAAAATGAAATCAAAGAGAGAAGGAAAACGAAATGAAGAATAAGAAAAACGAAAACGAAATGCTTAAGGAGGAAAACGAAAACAAAACGAAATCTAACCTTGAGAAGTACTGCAGTGCAAAAGCAGAAGGATCCGCGAGCAGAGGCTAGCAGTGGGCTGAGGGAGGGAGCACGGAGTAGAGCGCCAGTTAGAGGCGGGGGCGTGTGGTGGTCGTCGGACTGAGGAGGGTTCGTGGCTTTCTCGTTTCTGGTTTTAGAGTAGGGAGAAAGAAATGAAGGGACCGATTAGGGAAAGCAGCGAATAAAAAGGGGAGTGATAAAAAAAAATTATTTTGGAGTGGCAATACCCACTGTTTCTGAAACTTGTGTAGGTATTGCATACCAATACCCACAGTTTTGTTTATCATCACTATAGGCGTCCGTTGGTATATGTCAAATTTCTTGTAGCGTCTAAAAGTTTCTTTTTTACAGACTCTAGCTCCACCCGGAATTCTGAAATATATTCATAAGCACGATTTAGGTTATCGGTTTTATCTAAGTTATCACTCTCCAACCATAAGTTTCGGGCGAGGAGACGCTTACCTACAGTCCCGTTCTGCCTCCCCCTACTTGAGTTTAGCAAGCAGGCGAGCACCCGCCTTGGCAACGTTAGCCATGAAGAGAAGGGGATTTTGACGGAAGCGATCTAAATCTGACTCTGATAGATCTTCCAAGTCGAGATTGGAGGACGGCCTCTTCTGAGCATATTTCTCCTTCGTCGGTTTGGTTTTCTTGTGGGGAGGGTCGATCTCGGCAGCCTTCCCACTGGATCCAGCAACTTGATAAGAACGATCTCTTTTCTTATGAACCTGCGCGAGCACCTCACCCCCTGATCAGCCTCAGTGTTAATTCCTCCCTCATCCAAAGGAGCAGTGACAATGGGAGAAGGGGCGGCTTGAGACTTTTTTCCTCTCCTGGCCCTCCTCATAAGTTCTTCATACCCTACGCTGGCCATTTCACCTACAAGAAGATTAATAAACGATTAGAATGCTGAACGAGTAATGAAAGAAAAAGGAAGATTTCGAAAGCCGGTCGCACCAAGAACGATTTTAAACTCAGCGTCGCTCCGAACCCGTGCTAACTGGTAGCATTTAATCATCTCTTCGTTCATCCAAGAAGCCATATTCTCGAGTAGTTCAAGAGTTTCCAAGTCGCTCTCCCGAAGGAGACATCGAGTCCTATACGTGATCGGACTACGGCGATAATGTGTGTATGTCCACCCCATGGGAAATTTAAAACCAGTCACTCTTCCCCGATTGTCCAAAGAACCGACCGCTTTGCAAGCCTCATCACAAACGGGCACGATCCACATAAAAGAATGCTTCCAAGGTTTTAATGAATCAGAATAGGGCTTGAAAATTTTGAAGTCCTGATGACCTTTAACCCGTCAAATCAAGCCACCAGATAGATATGGGTATGAAGACTTGGCAACTTAGTCCCACATCGGCTAGGGATGAGCTAAATGAAGGGGATATAAGAGAGTGGACTCATATACCTAAGGTTTTGGATGGAGATGTGGTGTCCAAGTCTCTTGGTGGTCCAGGTCTTTAGCTCATTGTTGCTCCCGGTGCTCCCCCAGACTCCCCAACACAAAAGGAGTACAAGGTGTACTTGAACCTAATTACTTTAGGCTCATAACGAATTAAGGCATACTAGAACACCATTTCGAGAATACTAAACTCGAGGTTCTACCAGCCCTTTCGACAAGCCAGCACCTATTTACGACTCGTTGAAACAATGACGTCACATTTACAGTAGTCCGCCTAAAAATTACATCATTCCTAGCCCCTCAATTAACCCACGCGGTATCAAGCCAAATTAAGTATTTTACTTTCTTTTTCCACTTCCCTGATATGAAACCACAATAATTGCAGAAATTTCTGAAATGGATCTAAATGATGCACCTCCTGAACGCCTAATCAGTCCAAGATCAAATACCAAAATACAAATTGCACAATATAATCGAAGAACATGTGGCTATGAGTTTCATCGAACCAAAAACAGAGAGGGCAAATATGTGTTCTCAATTGTAATAATTGAGTAACAATTAGCCCTATTACTATTATACGGTTGTATTTATATATTGAAGTGTATTTATTTATAAGCAAAATTAATATTAAGATACAAGGGGTACTTTAAATGAAGACTAAAAAATCAATTACTTATAATAAGATATACATATATTATAAGGGTAATTTTGTAAAGTATTCTGGGCGGGAGGTGTGGTCTGCACCCCCCCAAATTGACCGCGAGGGAATTTTCTCCCTCATCCCCATCGCCACTGAGAAGTATTTTCTACCCGCAATGATCCTCACACACACGGGTAGAAACTACCACCTTGATGAGGGGAGAAATACTCTTTTCCCACTCCCCAACACTCACTTCCCCAATCCCCAGTTTTTTCTAAAAACCCTAAAATATCCTGCCACTCACTGTTTTTTTTCCTTCTTTTTATAAGCAAAAGAAATTTATAGATATGGAGTACAATGGTATAGACAATTTTCCCTCAACTGCAATTACAAATTAGTCGAACAACATTTAATTTTTTTTGTCCAAACATTTAAACATTTCAATTGGTATAAATTCCAATGTGAAAACCACATAAACCAGAATTTCTACCTTCCTAGAAGCTCAATATTTAGGGGCTTTTAGGGTAAGCACGATGTAGATACTAACACTCACTCTTAGATGTTGGAGTGCTTGTAGGTGGCGGCCACTCTGCGTTTCTCACAGGATCTCGGAGCACTACCGGATTCTTCTCGTCATCACTGCTGTACCTCTCTTGAGTTCTGTTCGGAACAAGTTTCAACTCACATTTATGCCTTCTCACCGTGGTTCCCAAACAACTACGCAATATATCGCCCCCCAGGTGATATCAGATTTCAACGTTCTTATTTTACAGGCTAAGTGCCAATTGTTTTGCAGCATTCACATGATCAGCACATGTTCTTCAGACATCAGCTGCATTATTAGTTTGTACATTTTAGTTCGAAAATGTTTCAGATGAACAGCAGCGAGTTACAAACCAGTGTTTTTAACTGAAATTAGGCAATGTTTCAACTTCACTGTTGATTATAGGCTTACATATATAAGTGACATATATATATATATATATATATATATATATATATATATATATATATATATACACACACACAAAGTAGTAGAGTAGAAAACTATATTATATAAGCCAAGCGTGAATTAGATATATCATATTTGATATTTGATGTAACGTATATACACGCAACACATTTGACAACGGGATATGAGTTGTAAGAGACAAATGCAGAGTAATAAGAACAATTTTGAGCCCCGGTGATTCCATTTTCAATAATAAATGAAAAATGACAAACACGCCTAAAATAATTATATATACAATTATACACATCGCATGCTAATTAATTATTTAGTTTCAATTAGACAAACTAATGAAAATTTAAGAACATGTACGTATCAAATGAGATCATGAAGTTGACTACTAACCAAATTGGAACTCATATAGCAGATAGTTCAAAATGTGGTATATAAAATATATTATAGTCCCACAGATTTAAAGCACATTTCCACCCAATGGGCTCATTCAGAAACTCACATGGGCTTCCAAATAAAACCAATTATTTAAACCTTAAAATACAAAAAAAACTCACCAAACTTCCCTATAAAATCCACCCTCGTCCCTTTCAAACTCCATCACCAAACCAAAGAGTACTGCACTCTAAAAGTCATTAACTAGCAGCTTCCAAAGTTCCAAAATGGCTTCCAAAGCTGCTATTCTTCTTTCACTTAACCTCCTTTTCTTCACAGTGGTTAGCTCCACTTATGTCCCTTGTCCACCACCACCATCCAAAGATCACTCACACTCACACCCAACTGTCCCAAAAACACCTTCTTACAAACAACCCCATTGCCCTAGAGACACTATTAAGCTTGGTGTGTGTGCTGATGTGTTGGGTTTGATCAATGTGCAGCTTGGTAAGCCACCAAAGACCCCATGTTGTTCTCTCCTTGAGGGTCTTGTTGATCTTGAAGCTGCTGTGTGCCTTTGCACTGCTCTTAAGGCTAATGTGCTAGGTATTAACCTTAATGTCCCTATCAACTTGAGCTTGATACTTAACTACTGTGGAAAGAGGGTCCCCAAGGGATTCGTTTGTGCTTAAGATTTTATTTTTGTTATGGTGTGTGGACTTTGTACTTTGGTATTTTATGTGTTGGCACTTTTCATTTATTTTGCCAATGAACATTTTGTTCATAATTGAATTTTATCATTATTGTTGTGATGGTACTTGGAACTTGAAGCCACCTTGTCTTCTTTTCCAGCCTCACTAATCTATTGTATTTCATCTATGTGAAAATTCTACGAATAAAATTTCTACTTTTAGTGAAAGATTCATGATCCCCTCTATAAATTCCCCCTCCCCTCATTTTCTATATTACTTACAGCAAATCAGTTTAAGTAACCACAAAAATACTGTAGTTGGAAGTGAGAAAAACGTTATCTAAGCTTCAAACCAAGAGGTAGAGGTTGTTGATAAATATTTATTCTTCAACTACTTATTTTATTGCTTAAATATGTTAAAATTTAAATATACGAAGAATGAAATTGAAGTTTTTCCAAAAAATTTCACATAAACAAGATATACGAATAAAAAAAATACAACTAGACAAAGTTGAAATTTTTTGAAGAGGTAAAAAAAAGAATTTATTGGATCACATGCTGTTATGTTTTACAAAAAAAGAAAAGAAAATCAAAGCCATTTCAAAAACTTAATTTCTAGCGACGGTTGCGACAGTGGTGCTCGTGGTGGTTGCGATGGTTGACGGCTCGATGGTGCTTGTGATGGAGGTCCGGTGGAGGTAGGGTGTTAATTATGGGTGGCTTGGTTTTTGGGGGTGTTGGGTTGTATGGTGAGGTGATGAGGCCATGAGGGTGTGTGGGTTAGAGAGGTGTGTAGTTTTAAAATTTTGGGGGTGTGGGGTCGGAATGCGGGATGCAAGGTGAATTCCCTGTTATTATTTGGGCCTGACTTTTCCCACATCCCCTCTTACTCACCACACACCCCTAAATCATGCGAAATGACCAAAGTACCATTAATGAGGACCAGTGCCTCAGTAATTTTTTTTTTTTGAAATTTGCGTTGGTTCGGTTATGGCCAACTGAACAGGTTCGGCTGCCCTCAGCCGTACCTTATATATTTTGACACACACCCCCTTTTTTGAAATTTATATGGTTCTGTTGTTCTATATTTTGTTCGGTACATGACAACCGAACTGGTTCGGTACATGACAACCGAACTGGTTCGAAGACTGGCAACCGATCCAGTTCGGAGACGGGCCAACCGAACCATTCTAAAATACAGCTTGAGGAGGTTTCCACGCGAGGGTAATTTAGAAATATTTTAGGTTTAGGGGTGTGTGGTGAGTAGGAGGGGTCGTGGGAAAAGCATGGACCTATTATTATTATTACAAAGAGAAGCAGTTAGAAGGGAGAGCAAAAAGAATATGAAACCCCATAGACAAACCGTAAAACGCAGAATCCAGCGTAATCGTACTCACCTTCAAGCATAGACAAACCGTTCCAATCTTCAATCAAACACAAACCGATTTCTCTCTTCTGTCTGGAAAGGAAGAATTGAAGGCGTAATCGAACTCACCTTCTCACCGACCGGCTACTGATTTTGATTTCTTCCTGCTAGAGAGAAAACTCAGAGTTTGTTACAAGATTCATAACTGAATTCTGTTAAAATGATTTATTGCTTTGAGTCTATTTACATTTTGAGTTTATGTACTGGTGTCAAGCTGACTCAGCTTTGACAATCTGACTGTACTAAAGATTGACTAATTGACCTTTACATATTGACTATTTGACTTTTACATATATCTATTACTTCCTGCTACAATGGTTGTGATTTCTTCCTGCTGCTGGTTTTTACGTCCATGTCCGGTTCGTTTTATTTTGTTTTGATTACTAACCACAGATTTGTACCACAATGGTTAGATGCCACTAACCACAAATGTGCATAGCAATTAATGGCTAGATGCCACTAACCACAGATATGAATAACTGTGGTTAGATGCCAATAATTAGATGCAACTAACCACATATATGCATAACCGTGCTTAGATGCCACTAACCACAGATTTGCATAACAATGGTTAGAGTGCAGCAAAACCAGCCAAATTGCGAACAGGAAAGAAGCACCAGACAAATTCGATTGCAGAGAAGAAACTGAAGAAGAAAATTATCCATTCTTGCTTGATGTTTGCGTGAAAAAGGATGAATTATCCATTCTGAAGAAACTAAAGAACCAGGAGAAATCAAACCTGAAATGAAAAGGATGAATTATCCATTCTTGCGTGATGTTTGCGTGATCGTCCGGCGAAGAAAATCAAACCTGCGCATTTGATCATCCGACGAAAGTCCTTGTGAGTGATTCTTGCGTGATGTTTGCGTGATCCTTGCGTTAATGCGTAACTGATATCAAAGCCGTGAAAAACGGTTACCATATTCAGTAGGTGTTAAAATACATCAATGCCCTTATTCAAGATTAGCCTTTAGATCTGATTTTATTAAGAAATCAGGAATCAAATGGCTAAGAATTGTTTTGTAACAATAACTAAGGAAAATCCTTAGTATTGTAAGCCAAACCCGTTTTCTTTCGATATAGGCTCCTGATGAACTAGTATTTAATACAAAATAAGAGGGTAAAGTAGTCCTAAGTACTAGCGAAAAAGCATCACTTAAGTCTAGAAAATTCTAATTGTTGCTTTGATTTTTGTAGGAAGCATCAAATGGAATAAAGAAGAAAAAACCAAAAATCTAGAATAAATTTGAAGAAAAACGTGCAATATAATTATAGATGATGCTATGCAAAGGTGTCCGCCCAACCTTGCATACACCGTGATCAATCGTCGGATTTTTTTCTTAGATGTGTGGCCATGCATACTCTTATGCGTGATCATCCCCTTCCATGCTTCTTCCCGATTTTTGACCAATATATGCATCAACGTGCATCCATCAAGGGTCAACGTCTCATAGTAGGTCCTGCAAGCCATGCACGGCCGTGCATATGAAAGTGTGGCCTGCACCACACTGGTCCATAGCAAGTCATGTGTTAATGAGCTCCAAAAAATGGAGAGCTCTAATATCGAAGACCAAAGGTTAAGGACTAATTGTAATGAGCATATGTCATTTTTTGCTCAATCTCTCAATATGTTTCTTATTTGCTTCTTTATTGTGTCTATTGATTTGCATTAGATATGGGGGAAAGGGTGAAGAGGAAGAATATTAGGAGTTTGATCTGGGAAAATCATTTGGATTTTATTGTAGTTCAAGAGTGGTTATTAGATCGTTGTCCACTTGTTCTTAGATAATCAAACCTTTTTTGGGGGGCCAAAACCTTTTAGGTTTAACAATCACTGGTTGCACCATAAGGAGTGTAAGGATATTGTCTCCAAGTGTTGGACCAGTTGTTTCATGTCAAGTTGGATAGGCTATATTAATCTTATGGAGAAACTAAAGCTACTCAAACGGGAATTGAAGCGGTGGAAAAGGAGGTGTTTGGTGACGTGGATGTGAAGATACTGGTTTTGGTGGATGAGACTTCGGCAGTCGATCTGAAAGGAGAGTAGTCGGGCTATTGGCTGAGGAAGCAGCGATTAGAAAGGAAAATTTCTCAGCTTTCTGGGTTTGCTAAGGAGCAAGGATAGTGTGATGTTCCATAGGTCCAAATCTAAGTGGATGAAAGAAGCTGATGCGAGCTCTAGGTACTTCCACTCATGTGAAAACCTAGGAGGCGCATAACTGCATTTTAGCTTTGCGTGTGGGGGAGAATTGGCTGGAGAATGTTGGTGGCATTAGAGAGGCGGTATCTTCTTTTTTCACATCACCATTTTCTGAAGAAATTTGGGACTGCCCCACAATAGATGAAGTTTCCTTTCCTGTCCTCTCCTCGGCTCAGGTTCATTAGTTGGCTATCATGGCAATTCTTAGAGGAGGTCGAGTAGGTGGTGTTGAGTTATGATGGGAACAAAAGCTCGGGTTTGGATGGGTTCAATTTTTCCTACATCAAAGCTTTTTGGCCTCTGATCAAGGATGAGGTGGGAATTCTTTTCGATGAGTTCTACACTATGGTACGCTCCCGAAGTCTTTCTCTTAATACTTTCTTGCATTAATTCCCAAGGTTGATTGTCCCTTCACGTTTGATAAGTGCCAATAATACTTACTTTTTAATTTAAAAGATTAGCACTTATTGAATCATTTGATATAAATATAAATATACTACAAAAAATTTTCTGTCGGTTCCGGCGGAAATTTGGCATTTCCGGGAGATTTTTTCCGTCGGTAAATTTCCGACGGAAAACATAATATTTCCAGCCAAATTTTTTCCCTTCGTACCTTTCCGGCGAATTTTTTAAATTACTGGCGGATTTTTTTAAAAAAAACTTGTTTTTTTTATAAATCTGCCGAAATTTTACTGGAAGATTTTAAAAAAAAATCGCCGAAAAAATACTGACAGAAAATAATCTGCCGGAACCGTCCGAAAATGCACATAAATAAAACTTTCTCGTACACTCTTTTCATTCTCTCATTTCACCTTTTATTTCCTTCTCATTCTATTCTACATTTTCTCTATCTTATATTTTCTTCTTCTTTCTCATACTCTCTGATCTCCATAAATTTCTCTATATATCTCTCTTCTACATTTTCCCTTTTCTTCTTCCTTCTCATTCCTCCTCACTCATTCATTTATATTCCTTCTTACTTCTTCATTCTCATTCTCTCCTATATTATTAATTCTCATACTTTCATTCATTCTTATTCATTCCTACTTCTTCATTTTCATTCCTCTATTCCTTCTCATTCTCTCGTATATCATTTTTTCGAATATTCTCCTTCATTTTCATTCTTTCTTACTTCTTATTAAATTTAAAAATTCAAAATTTTTTAAAAAAATGCCAGAAATTTTTTTTACCTGCGGATTATTAAATTTTATTTTTTTTAAAATCTGCCGGAAAACATTACCTACGAGCGTTTTACTGGCGAAAAAAATCCGTCGTAAAAACGCGATTTTTTGTAGTGATATGTTAAGAGTTTGATTTTGTTGCTGAGGTGGCAATAAGTTCAGTTGCGCTCCCTCTCAGTCTGTGCCACGTGTCAAGTTTCTGTTGGTCCAGT
The DNA here is from genome assembly GCA_039519185.1 of Astragalus membranaceus. NCBI lineage: Eukaryota > Viridiplantae > Streptophyta > Magnoliopsida > Fabales > Fabaceae > Astragalus > Astragalus membranaceus. Next base: position 161,879,290 of record CM076846.1, on the reverse strand, counting down.
TCAAATGGTTGTTAAGTTCGTTTTTTGCTTAGTTTTGGCGCCAAGAAGCTGAGTTCAATCGAATATATATTTTGAGCTGATGAATCCTTTTGTAATCGATCTGTAATCATTTCAAGGGGTGTGCGAGAGTGAAACACAGGGAAATTCGGGGTCAGGGAAGTGAGGGGGATTCGAATAGGGTTTGTTTCTCCATTTTGTACAATTTCATTCGAATTGATTAATGCAACAAGAATCAAGCTATTGCTTGATTCCCCAGATGTAAGTATCTCAAAGATACTGAACTGGGTAAACATTTTCTGTGTGTTCCTCACTTTAATTTCTGCAATTTACGTTTTTCCCCAATTTCGTCAAATTAGGGTTCATAACTTCGATTACTTGATACGCGGAATCAAGCGCGCAATTGATCTCTTCTTCTCACTCGGTTTTGTTCTGGGATCGTGTTCTTGCAACTCTCTTTGCAATTGCGTTCAATTCTTGGCTCTATTCTTAACAACTGGTATCAAGAGCGTCGTTAAGAAGAAAGAACTTCCATGGAAATGGCTAAGTACAACATTGAGAAATTCAGTGGTAAGAACGACTTTGGCTTGTGGAAGATGAAGATGCGAGCAATGTTGGTGCAACAAGGACTTGAAGAAGCGCTCGAAGGTGAAGATAAGCTTCCTGATACTCTGTCTCCTAAAGAAAAGAAAGATATCATGAATAAGGCTTATAGTGCAATCATCCTCTGTCTTGGAGATAAAGTTCTTAGGGAAATCTCTAAGGAAAAAACCGCTGCTGCAATTTGGCTAAAGTTGGAAGGTCTGTACATGACCAAATCTTTGGCCAATAGACTTTATCTCAAGCAAAGGCTATACACCTTCAAGATGCAACAAGGTACATCAATTGGAGACCATATAGATGAGTTTAATAAACTCATACTGGATCTGGAAAACATTGATATAAAGGTGGAAGATGAAGATCAGGCCCTACTGTTGATAAGATCTCTCAATAGCACATATGATATTCTTGCTGACACTCTCATTTATGGGAGAGAGTCCATAACATTGGAGGAGGTTCAAGCTGCCCTCATGTCAAAGGAACTCTCCAAGAAAAAGGATATCAAAGAAAATGATCAAGGTGAGAGTTTAATGGTCAGAGGAAGGAATGAAAAAAGAGAAGGAAAAGGAAAGAATAGGTCTAGATCAAAATCTAAACCTAAGCATAACAGGTGCTTCATTTGTAATAAAGAAGGACATTTCAAAAAGAATTGTCCTGATAAGAAGAATGGCAAGAGCCAAAAGAATGAAGATGAAGGTAATGCCTCGTATGCATCTGATGGATATGAAAGCTGTGAGGTTCTTGTGGCTGCAAACTGTGATGACAGTGAGCTCCATGCCACTACAGAAGCAAAAGCAGAAGAAGACTGGCCCATGGACTCAGCTTGCTCATACAATATGTGTCCAAGAAGGGACTGGTTTGTTGATTACAAGCCACTAAGTGCTGCTAAGGTTCTAATGGGCAACAACAAGGCTTGCAATGTAGTTGGCATTGGAACTGTCAAGGTCAGGCTGAATGATGGCACAGTGAAACTCCTCACTGAGGTGAGACATGTACCTGAGCTTAAGAGGCCTCTAATTTCTCTAGGGACTCTTGAAGCTGCAGGCTACAGTTTTAAGGGAGAAGGTGGCATACTCAAGGTCATGAAAGGATCTAGAGTTGTCATGAAAGGAGAAAGAAAGAATAATAAGTTGTATATACTCCAAGGGAGTACTGTGACTGGTGAGATGAATGTTGCCAGTACCTCCACTGATAAAACACTCTTATGGCATCAGAGGCTTGGCCATATGAGTGAGAAAGGAATGAAAGAATTGGAAAAGCAAGGACTTCTTTGTGGAGACAAAATCAATGAGTTAGGATTTTGTGAGCATTGTGTGATGGGAAAGCAAACCAGAATCAAGTTTGCTACAGGCATTCACAAAACAAAGGAGAAGCTAGAATACATTCATTCAGACTTGTGGGGGCCAGCTCAAACTCCAAGTCATGGAGGAAAGAGGTATTTTCTAACTTTTACTGATGATTACAGTAGAAAAGTCTGGATTTACTTACTGAAAACTAAAGACGAAGCATTTAACTACTTTGTTGAATGGAAAAAGAAAGTTGAAAATCAAACTGGTTTGAAGGTTAAGGCACTTAGAACTGACAATGGACTTGAATTCTGCAATGATGAGTTTAATAGATTTTGCAAGGATAATGGAATCTATAGAAACATGACTGTTAGGGGAACTCCACAACAGAATGGTCTTGCAGAAAGGTTAAACAGAACTCTGTTAGAGAAGGTTAGATGTATGCTGTCTTGTGCCAAGTTACCTAAGTCATTTTGGGGGGAAGCAGTTCACACAGCATGCTATCTAGTAAATAGAAGTCCATCTACTGCCTTGAACTTTAAAACACCTCAAGAAATGTGGACTGATTGTACACCTAAGTTTGAAAACTTGAAAGTGTTTGGTTGTCCAGCTTACTGTCATGTTAGAGAAGGAAAGCTAGAGCCTAGATCTAAGAAAGGAATCTTCATGGGATATCCTGATGGTGTGAAGGGCTACAGAGTATGGCTGCCAGAGAGCAAAAAATGCATTATTAGCAGGGATGTGATATTCCAGGAATCAAAGCTGAATGGTGACAGTGACACAACAGAAACACTAGAAAGACATGACCAAAATAAGGAATATCACATTGAGGTGGAGTCTGTAAACATAAGGGACACTGGTGAAGGTAATGAAGAACATAGTGATAGGAATCACAATGATGGTCAAGACACAAATTCCCAAGAGAATTCAGACTCAGAAGAAGAAAATGATGAGCAACATAATGACTATGTTCTTGTTAGAGATAGAGCCAAAAGACAAGTCAAGCCACCAAATAGGCTTGGATATGAATCTGATATAGCCTATGCTCTAAATACTGCTGAAGAGTTTGTGAGTGATGACCCCAGAAGCTACCAAGAAGCAATGGCTAGCACACATCGCAAAGAATGGCATTCAGCCATGACTGATGAGATAACATCACTGCACAAAAATCAAACATGGACTCTGATAAAGAAACCTGCTGGTGTAAAACTGGTTGGCTGTAAATGGATTTACAAGTTAAAGGAAGGAATGACAGTGAAGGATCCTCCAAGGTTCAAAGCCAGGTTAGTTGCAAAAGGATATACACAAAGGGAAGGAATAGATTACTCAGAAATCTTCTCTCCAGTGGTCAAGCACAGCTCCATTCATGTTCTTCTATCACTGGTTGTGCAATACAATATGAGATTAGAACAAATGGATGTAAAAACAGCCTTTCTGCATGGTGTGTTGGAAGAAAGAATCTATATGGCACAACCTAAAGGCTTTGAAGAAAGAGGAAAGGAGGATCATGTATGTCTTCTGCAGAAATCACTCTATGGTTTGAAGAAATCTCCTAGGCAGTGGTACAAGAGATTTGATAACTATATGACAGAGATCAAATACAAGAGAAGCTGCAATGATAGTTGTGTCTACTATAGGAAGATTGATGACAGTAATTACATCTATCTTCTGCTATATGTAGATGACATGTTAATAGCAAGCAAAGACAGCAGAGAAATTGATAAGTTGAAACAGCTACTACACAAGGAATTTGATATGAAGGACCTTGGCAAGGCAACTAAGATACTTGGAATGGAGATAATCAGAAGTGAAGGGTCTTCAGGTCTAAGGATCACTCAAGAGAGTTATGCCAAGAAGGTTGTTTCTAGATTTAGTATGACAAATGCTAAATTCACAAAGCTACCTTTAGCTGCTCATTTTAAACTGTCAAAAGAAGACAGTCCCTCCACAGACAGTGAAAGGGATAAAATGAGAGAAATTCCTTATGCTAGTGCTGTAGGTAGCCTCATGTATGCTATGGTTTGCACAAGACCAGATTTGGCTTATGCTTTGAGCCTTGTCAGCAGATATCTTGCAAACCCTGGGCAGGAACATTGGTCAGCAGTAAAATACATTCTGAGGTACTTGAATGGCAGTTTGAACACTGGTCTAAGGTACAATGAAGGGGGTCCTGATGTAGGTGGAGTAGAAGGCTTTGTTGACTCTGATTTTGGAGGGGATCGAGACAAAAGAAGGTCTCTAACAGGCTATGTTTTTACACTGTTTGGAAATGTAATTAGTTGGAAAGCATCACTTCAACATGTGGTTGCATTATCCACAACTGAAGCTGAGTACATTGGGGTAACTGAGGCTGTGAAAGAAGCATTATGGCTCAAGAGTTTAGTGAGTGAACTAGGAGTCAAGCAAGAGAGTGTAAATGTGTATTGTGACAACCAAAGTGCAATCCATTTGTGTAAGAACAATGCTTACCATGAAAGGACAAAACACATAGACACTAGACTACATTGGATTAAGGACATCATCTCTCAAGGGATGGTCAATATTCAGAAAGTTCACACCTCTCAGAACTCAGCCGACTTCATCACCAAGGTAGTTCCATTAAGCAAGTTCAAGCATTGCTTGAATTTGCTAAGTGTTGGTTAATTAGTGTGATGGTTTTGAATCAAGCTTTGTAGTGGAAATTCTTGTTGCATATCTGGTATTATTGCCAAGGTGGAGATTGTTGCTGAGGTGGCAATAAGTTCAGTTTCGCTCCCTCTCAGTCTGTGCCACGTGTCAAGTTTCTGTTGGTCCAGTTCAAATGGTTGTTAAGTTCGTTTTTTGCTTAGTTTTGGCGCCAAGAAGCTGAGTTCAATCGAATATATATTTTGAGCTGATGAATCCTTTTGTAATCGATCTGTAATCATTTCAAGGGGCGTGCGAGAGTGAAACACAGGGAAATTCGGGGTCAGGGAAGTGAGGGGGATTCGAATAGGGTTTGTTTCTCCATTTTGTACAATTTCATTCGAATTGATTAATGCAACAAGAATCAAGCTATTGCTTGATTCCCCAGATGTAAGTATCTCAAAGATACTGAACTGGGTAAACATTTTCTGTGTGTTCCTCACTTTAATTTCTGCAATTTACGTTTTTCCCCAATTTCGTCAAATTAGGGTTCATAACTTCGATTACTTGATACGCGGAATCAAGCGCGCAATTGATCTCTTCTTCTCACTCGGTTTTGTTCTGGGATCGTGTTCTTGCAACTCTCTTTGCAATTGCGTTCAATTCTTGGCTCTATTCTTAACAGATTTCACCAAATTTGAATTTAGCAACTAAAGGTTTAGATTTAGTAGTCTTTGTTGCATTTGAATCCCTTTTTGTTGTTTTAAACAGATTGGAATTGAAGTGGAAGAATTGTGAAAAGAATCCAAATAAAGTTGAGAGAAGGAGGAAGAGTAAAGTTCATCAAGGAAGAAAACAAGGCAATTCTCGTCCAGCCAGAATAGGTCATGTCCAGCAAGAGCTAAATGGTGGTCCAGCAAGATGTTGGACAGAAACTCCTCCAAATGGTCGTCCAGCAAGACCGACTTTCTTCATGTGCAGGAAAGTTGGTTTATTAAGAGCTCGTCCAGCAAGCCCTATTGTGGTCCAGCGAGTTGTTTAATGAGACCCCGAATTCAAGTGATTCTCAACTGAATAAAAGGGATCTTTCACTCGTTTTTCACATATTATGATATCTTGAAAGAGGCGGAGCATATGGCATGAAGAAAACCAAGAGAGGAGTGAATATTCATCATAGGGAAGCTTGGAAAAGTGGAACTTTGATTGTTCTTCAATTCTTACTCTTGTACCTTTGAAAAGCATCCATGGAAATTGATTACTAACCCTCTTCTTATAGGGATTGGATGTAACTGACTTCACTTTCATGTATATCTAAAGTTTCTGCATGAATCTATGATCAATCTCTTATTTGGTTTAATGATTTTGTCTTGAACTTCATGCATTTGATAAATTGATCACTTAGTGAATGATTATGGATGATTTAATTGGTTGGGAAACTGGTTATAGAATGTGAACTAGATAAAATCATCTACAACAACAAACATCTAGGAATAGATCAATTGTTGTAGTCTTGTTTACTTAAGCTTAATGCTATTGACATATTAAATGGCAGAGGAATCTTCATTTATATCAATCAATAGATGTTTCAACTTTTATTAAGGAATCAATGATTTGTTGTTTGCTTAAGAACATAAATTTGGAATTAAAAAGGGCTGTGACTCAAATACTTAAAAGCATTGGAATTGGATTTCATTCATGACATACAAAGATTTCCATGTTGAATCTATATCAATTAATTCTGATTTTTTATTTATCTTACCAATTCATCCGACTAACTTCTTTACAATTTCAAGGAACGTATATAGATTCATTGTATTCATGGTAAAGTGAATCATCAGCTTTATTTACATTTGTTCCGATATATGTTGTAACAGTTAATCAATCTAAGTACACTTGAACCGTAAGATTTCTATAAATTTGTTTATGTCGATCTGTATATCGATGTACTTTATATACAACTTTAATACTTTTATTTAATTAAAATATCACCATCATCAAATAAGACTCATCTTTTTTTTTTGACAACAAAATCATACTCATATTTAATTGCCAACATGTGATTGTATACCCGTAGTATGTTCTTAGCATTTCACTAAATTGATATACACTTTTATTGACTTCTTTTAATTATTAATTATGTAATTTGTTTATAAAATTATTCAAATTTAATATAATAATTAGAAAATTGCTTCCCGTGATGCACGGGTTGCATACCAGTATCATACATATTATTTTTTCTGCTAAAAAAAAGCAACTTCACTGCTTAAATGGAAAATCGTGGCCAAATCGTACTCTGATGTTTAAGCAAGTTATCCAACCGTGGTTTTTTGTGGTTGACTAAACTGATTTTTGTTGTAGTGAACGTAGTAAAAGAAATAAGGGAAATGATAGAGGGAATCATGAATCTTTGACTAAAAGTAAAAAATTTATTAGTAGAATTTTCGCATAGATGGAATACATGAATAGAGTGAGGCTGGAAAAGAAGACAAGGTTGGCTTCAAGTTCCAAGTACCATCACATCAATAATGATAAAAATCAATTATGAACAAAATGTTCATTTGGCAAAACAAATGACAAGTGCCAAACATAGAATACCAAAAAAAAAAGAGTACAAAGTCCACACCATAACAAAAATAGAATCTTAAGCGCAAACGAATCCCTTGGGGACACCCTTTCCACAGTAGTTAAGTATCAAGCTCAAGTTGATAGGGACATTAAGGTTAATACCTAGCACATTAGCCTTAAGAGCAGTGCAAAGGCACACAGCAGCTTCAAGATCAACAAGACCCTCAAGGAGAGAACAACATGGGGTCTTTGGTGGCTTACCAAGCTGCACATTGATCAAACCCAACACATCAGCACACACACCAAGCTTAATAGTGTCTCTAGGGCAATGGGGTTGTTTGTAAGAAGGTGTTTTTGGGACAGTTGGGTGTGAGTGTGAGTGATCTTTGGATGGTGGTGGTGGACAAGGGACATAAGTGGAGCTAACCACTGTGAAGAAAAGGAGGTTAAGTGAAAGAAGAATAGCAGCTTTGGAAGCCATTTTGGAACTTTGGAAGCTGCTGGTTAATGACTTTTAGAGTGCAGTACTCTTTGGTTTGGTGATGGAGTTTGAAAGGGACGAGGGTGGATTTTATAGGGAAGTTTGATGAGTTTTTTTTTTTGTATTTTAAGGTTAAAATAATTGGTTTTATTTGGAAGCCCATGTGAGTTACGAATGAGCCCATTGGGTGGAAACTTGAAAGTTAGCATTTAGCACAAGCTGGCAGATCAACATGGATGAAGGAAATATGCTTTAAATCTGTGGGAATATAATATATTTTATATTCCAAATTTGGAACTATCTGCTATATGAGTTATAATATGGTTAGTTGTCAACTATATGATATCATTTGATATGTATATGTTCCTAAATTTTCATTACTTTGTCTAATTGAAACAAAATAATTAGCATGCGATATGTATAATTGTATATATAATTATTATAATTAGACGGGTTTGTCATTTTTCAAAATTGTTCTTATTACTCTGTACTTGTCTCTTACAACTCAAATCCCGTTGTCGAATGTGAATATATGGAGAAATTCTTAGGTAGTCTCGCATACAACTTGTACATTTATCTAAGTTTCAAGCTTCTCTTTCGGATGCGTTTTAGTGGGAACTTAAGAGCCGGTTAATGGCAACTGTCAAGTAAAGTGAGAAAAATAAAAACTGAAAGTTGATCTTCTCCATCGTTACCCCCAAATGAAGTTCTACGGCACAAACCCAACATTGCTGTCGCTTGGTGAACTCACGGTTTTTGATTTACCCTTCAAGGCCACTGTGAAGAGATGACATGGCATATGGAAAAAATGGGACAAAACAAAGATTTAAGATTACTACAGCAATTAAAAGAAAACTGCAAAAAATTTGGAGCTTTAGTCAAAATTTAAAGAAACTTAACATAATATAAGCTGTCAATTTTTTATGTTGATCTTCTAGCTTTTGAGTTGCGAAATCATTAATCAAAACTTTACAAAGCAACTCTAACATTTCACACTCATAGATAAGATGGCTAATCTATTCAACCTATATCTTGTAACATTATTGATCTCATATATGATTTAAGCAATTTTTTAATTAATTTTGAAAAACTTCTTTTAGTAGTAAGAACTATTACCAAGTGTATCCATATATATATTATTCAATGTCCAATATATATTTTCTGAGAGGCAAACATTAATATATAATAACAGTCAGGGGGTAATCAAATAAAATACAGATGAAAAGTCCACCTCCAAAATGTAGGGAAAAGTGAAAAAACAACTACATCCTAAAAATACAATCGATAGAATCTTCGAACCACTCATAGAATAAACAGGATGAAGAGTTACCCCTAGCATAGAACCAACGCAATGAAAGAGATAAAATCCAGTCAAAACATCTCCCAATTAAAGTTAGGTGCAATGCAAGAGAAAATACAACTATTTCTCAAATCTCAAATAACCCAAATAATAGCTTGACGTCATCAAGCCACGTCTGCACCTCGCTGGACCGCCCACATGAATGAATTGGAGAAACCGAGATGAAATATCCTGCTGCATCCCAAAATCAAAACCCAACCAACTAATTACGAAGGTGTACCAGATCGTGGAAGCAAACCTACAATTACAGAAGAGATGAAGATCTCATAGGCACTCCGACACAATACACACCATATAGCTGCAATATCCATAATCACCGTCTTCTAAAAAAGTTCGACCGAGTGGGTACTCTACAGGAAATATATACATTTGGAAAAAATCCAATGTTTTGATATGAGTTTTCTTAGGCAAAAGAAGTAAAGAAATTTCATTAAAACTTTGTGGTGCGAAAAGCGATCCTTAAGAAAAAACAACTTATAAAGAAAAAGAATATCCCACCTTATTTTTATTAAAAAATAAAAATGAATACAAAAAAAAAGTAAGGGGCATATACCAGAACCCTTACTTAAAACAATATTTGAATCAATAGGAAGGAACTCCTAGCCTATTTTTAACAAAATCTTCCCTAAGAAAGGATGGTACAATATTCCCCTAATTATATCCAACAAAAGTACAAGTAAAAGAAGCTTGTTAGCACAACTATAGCCTTCACGATACTTGGGAAGACTAAGATTCACCGGCCGTAGAACGAGTTTGATAACCGACTTTTCTAACATCCTTTCGATTTTGTTGTTTAAACTTTTTTCTGTGAATTTTTGGAAACAACTTCTTCAACTTTCCCATCCGGATTAGACTCCAAGTTGTCTTCCTCTTGGCTATCTTCATTCAACATATCACTACTACAATGTTTATTCAACCATGTTAAGTCTTGTTGGATAACCTTCGGTGCTTCCTGCTCATCCGCGAAAATGATCCTAGAAACAGTGTTCAATTGATGTGCTAGAGTATAACCAGCACTATGAAGAGTGCCCTGAAACTGCACCACCCTAGGTGGTGCCCGCCTTGAACGACTTCTGATCAAAAGGAAAGGGGCTTTACGAGATGTGAGTAATTGTTTTCCCTTGATTAGGATCAATGCTAAGGGCAAGAAATGTAGGCGTTTCAGCAACTGTGTCTTCTTGAATTTCCTTGTGAGGCAACTTGCATCCACGGTCAGCTTCTATTTCATTATCAGGAATGAAACCAACTAGAGGATTTGGATCTTGATCTGTTGGAACCTTGGTGTGTTATGAATTGAAAAAGTTCCACGTTGGAAAGAATATGCACTTTAAGAGAGTGCTTATAAGTGTGGACTTCACACATTGGTTTGGACCTTCAGGGATAGCCAATTTTGTGAAAGGGGAGAACGCACATAAACTAACTAGCACGCGCGCGCCATCGGCGTCTGTCCACCGACTAGGCTCAGGCTTTGGCTGTGTGGTGTAATTTAGTTTTTCGAAAATAATTATTTTATTTTTTGTGTGTGTTGCTTACTCCCTAAGTCTCCAACAGTCAGATCTCTTAATTGTCTCACAAGTTTTGACCGGTCAAATATAGTTGTTACGCTAAACGTGACCAGATACGTTGCACAGTCAAAGTGTTGTTATATAGAGCCATATTTTTGGTTCTTGCGAAATCTTATCCAACAACTACTTGCGCAATCTCTTCACATGAGCCACACTGAAACTTGACGCATTTTCAAGTTTCTTCTCGCATTTTCAAGTTTCTTTTCTTAAGAGTGGTTTACGAACCATATAGAGTGGTTTAAGAACCAAATTGACTAGGTTTTCAAACCATATAGAAGGTGTATTATCTCGAGCAAAATTTCACCGTGTAGTGATCTTTCGTATCAGTTTCGACTGGCCTATTTTATCCTGGGGACGCACTACAAGAAAAAAGGAATTTTACGTCACTTGGTTGGCGTCACGTGCCTACGACTGACGCTAAAGTAGGGATTTTGGGTTTCAAAACCGGAATTTACCGTCGGTCAATACCCACCGCTAAATCCACGAAACCGACGGCATCCTAACTATCTCCATTGTGCGCCTGTCTGGTGTAGTTTCCCGCAAGAACCTAATTTTTCCCTCTCTGCGCGCAAACTGCTCCCAAAATAACCCATCTTCCCCACTCAGATTCTTTCCCGCAAATCTCTCAACTCTGCGCGCAAACTGCTCCCAAAATAACCAATCTTCCCCACTCAGATTCTTTCCCCCAAATCTCTCAACTCTGCGCGCAAACTGCCTTCCAAAACGGCTCCGAGTTTCAGTCAACACCGCTCTTCCCAGTCACCGCCGCTCTTCCCAGTCACCGCCGTTGTGGTTTCTTGCTCTCCTCAGTTGTTCTTCACCATCGGTAACTCTCTCCCCCTCTCTGTATCTCTATCTCTTTCCCCCTCTCCATTTCATTCTTTTATAAATCTCTCAAACCCTAAAAGAAACTCAGATTCTTTCCCAGCTTTGATTCGTCCCCGAGTTTCAGAAACGGCTCGCTCACCGCCGCTCTTCCCAGCTTGTGCCTCTCCGTTGTGGTTTCTTGCTCTCCGTCGTTCTTCACCATAGGTAATTCTCTCCCCCTCTCTGTATCAAGCCATTAAGAAAGATTTGGATTTAAATGGTCTCAGCATGATAAGATATTATCCCATCATTTGATCCATGTAGCCAATTCCACCAAGTAGGACACAACTTTGGTTGTTGTTATTGTTGTAGACAAGCTGGTAAAACAAAGGAGTAAATGGATTTTTGTTTGTGCTGCAATGCTCCTAGATGATTGAAGAAAAATGAATTTTTAGTATCAAGACTTTAGCTTTTAAGCTATTTCAAATTGAAGGGCTCTAGGAATGATACCCATGCCCATTAAGACTGAAAACTGTACTCGTGTAAAACAATTACTGATTTTTGGTAGTAATATTCAGGAACTCTTTCTAAATTTGTGGAGACATTTTTAAACAGTTTCAAACATAGCTTCTGTTGGTGTGATGGGGAAACTCAACCTGACAATAAAGATGCATATCCTATTCTTTTCTCTGTCTCTGAATGTTGATCAACCACCATTGCATTATGATTCTTTGACTATTTGTGCTAGTTGGTAAAAAGCAACTCAATGGTGATTTTCCAGGGAGTCTTCCCTTCAATGGTGATTTTCCTATTCAATATTAATTTCTTTTGAATCCACTGTTGTTTATTAAGAGATGGAAAGATTACAAAATTAAATTGGTGTAGCGTGAAAAACTCTAACCAATGCAAAAACATGCATTTTTATCCCATGATTCTTCAATGCATGATTGAGGTCTTTCACCAATCCTTTGCAAACCTAGTTCCACATGACATAAAAATTGATTAAATTAGTCTAATTACACATTGAATGGTTTTAATTCCTCTTTCATCATGTGAGGTTCGCAGAGGGGATCAATTACACATTAGTGTTGGCTTGTATTGATCCTGCATAAGATGTTATTGTAGCTGTTTGTATAAATTATGATAGTCTCTCTTCTCTAATTTTATACCAAGACTTAGAGACTTTAGACATATGTCCATTTTATTTTTATGTCATTTTGAATGATGCCATAAAGAAAAATGCATGCAGTATTGACTTAGAGGCTTTAGACATGTCTTTGTTTGGTTTCTCTTTCTAGATTTTCTGTTCTTGAAAATCTTTTGGAAATCTGAGAACTGGTTTGTTGAAATGATAAATAGGGTAAAGGTCACGATCTCCGTTTGCACGAACGTAAGGATCGGTTTCACCGGAAGACGAACTGTCACGGGCTTGTCTTGCGCTTTCGAAATACTGAGTTATTGGTAACTCGTTCGCGAAATCCCAATTTCCAAACGCAGGTATCTGTCCACTTCTCTTGAAATAGAGTGAGTGAATAGAATAGAATAGAATAAAAGAAGCTTAAATCTGAGAAGAGTCAAAGAACTTCACTGTAATTGGCAGCATAGTAATGTAAGGTTCCTATTATGTTTCTTGCATAGTCACACTCTTAATCACTACCTATATGCAAGAAATGTTTATAAAAAAGGATTAGTTTCATTTCTTGAAATATGCTTTTACAATTAAAAGATGCCAAAACAGCTTTGCTATATATCACAAACAATAAAATCATGCCACATTTTACATTTTTCTCTTCGTGCATATATCCTGAATGAAATATGCTATGGTGTCATTTAGCATTTTCCTATTATTTAAAATTGAATCTGATCATTGTAAACGGAAGAACAGAACTCTGAGACTGGTTTGGTTCTGCAGCAACTATATCTGGTTCCTATTAGATTTGAGGATAGATATATATATATATATAGTAGTGTAGTACTGAAACACTTCTTAACAACATTGGTAAATTCCGTCGATTGACCTTCTTTTTAATTTGTGGGAGAAGGTGTGATTAGCAAAGTTTTGCTTTATGATGATTGATTAGATAAAGTGACTTTTACTCCTTTTAGATTAGACTCTCTCATGTTATGTCTCCCATTTCTCTCTCCATTGGCTGTTGTATGGTTAAAACTTAAAACTATAATTGTACACTTTTAATTTTGGCCCGACTTACTTTCAGAATTTGTAACAAGCCTTGAATGATGAATACCACATCCACCTTTTTCTTTAACAAGATTGTACACTTTTTGCTTGCCTTCAACTTTTAAGGCACTGGTGCAAAAATGGGATTAGAATTATACATTTAAAGTCCGGCGCTCAGATGCCTGACTACATAAGTACACACGGTGGCAAACTTGTAATTAAGAGGCAAAACTCGCGAGTTTTAAAGTCAAGCGAATACACGCCTGACTTCTAAAGTGAAGAAATATGAAAAAAATTAGACTTTAGAAGTCAGGCGTGTATTCGCCTGACTACATAAGTAGACACGGTGGCAAACTTGCAATTAAGGGTGAAATTCTTTTTTTCTATTTTAGTACTTTAGAAGTCAGGCGCATACACGCCTGACTTCTAAAGTACTAAAATATCTTAATTCTTTTCTTCTATTCACGTTTTATCCCTCACCCTCACCCTTTCTTTCCTCACGCTCACTCTCGTAGCTCACCCTTTCCTCTCCTTCAAGGAGCTAACCCTAATTCGCTCTCACTCCTTTCCATCACTTCCGAGGAACAAGAGATCGAGCTTCAGCAGCAATGGTGCGTATCTCCTCTTTCCCTCCCGTCTCTCCTCTTTCCCTCCCGTCTCTCACTGACCCTCACAGAATACACAACCAAAACGCTCCCTCTTTCTCAATCAGCGACACATCTCTCTCGACCACCACCGCCCTCACCTCCACCATCCCTCTATGGTCGCCACCGCCTCACGTCCTGCCATGCTCGAAGCACCACCACCAGTGACCAGTGACTCTCCTCTCTCTCTATTGCCTCTCTTTTCTCAGTCGCTTTCCTCTCTTCTTCTTAAAAGGTAAGTGTTTTTTCTTCTTCTCTACTTCTATTTTAATGAAATGCCTCCATTCTTAGTTGAATCAAAACCCTAACTCCCAACTTTGAAGCATTCAACCCTAACCCCTCCATTTTTGAATCAAAACCCTAACCCCCATTTTTGGTTGGAATCGGTAGCTGTTAGGGTTTGATTAGTTGTTTTTGTGGATTCAGGAATCAATCGTTGTTGTTGTCAATCGAAACCCTAACCCGCTTTTGACTTCTTTGTTGTTTTGTATGTGGATTCTGGATTCACGTGTAGTTGTTTTAGAACATTTTATGTATATACTTTTGATGCTTGTGTTGTGCTGTTAGCATGATTACAGATTCACAAAAAAACTCAGCACAGTATGCCTTTCTGTCAAAAGTGTACAAGGCAGACCCATGAAAAGCTTTTGTGCAACACGTTGCTGTTATATTGGGCTCATATCACAGCGCAGCTTCTTCAAATTGCTTATAACAATAAAACATTGATATTAGCACCTGTATGAAACTGTTACTTGAAAGGTGTTTGTTGAATATAAATTTGGAGATTGGGTTTGTCTCATCCCTTATGATGAACTTTGTAAATTGATTTGAGTTTTCCTTAAATAGGTGTTTGTTGAATATAAATTTGGAGATGTGGGAAGGCAAATGCAAGAGATTGGTGAGTTTTTATTTTTTATGTTTATTGAAATGTGCCACCATTTCTTTGTTCTGTGCAATGATTGTTATTTGACTGTTGACATCTTGTGTGTATTGGTGGAATGGCATATAAATAAGTGCATTTGTGTGACTTGTTTTGTTGAACTTGTTGATAAACATAGGAACTATATTGGTGAGATTCATATTTCTTGTCAATTGTGAAAACATTTGTACATTGTTTATTCCTGAAATTGGAAAAATTAGCCTCCCTGTTAATTCGAAGATCAAGCTATGTGTATGGCACTACATTGTAAGATAAGCAAGCACATGTTTTTGGATTCTTGGAAACTTTTTGTTGAGTTAGTTAATTCTGTGCTGTGAAAGTTGGGGTTCTAGTTATATGTATAGGTAAATGGTTTTATGGAAGTACAGAAAATTCATAGATAAAGTACTAGAATTATTATTGGAATCTTTAACTGTTTCTCCTCAAAATGTGTTATAGATTTGGCATAGAAGTGTATGGTTCTTTGAGGATTTGATAGTCTTCTTGTAATAAATTTGTTAATGAGCACTCAGCCACAACCTCAGAATAATTTAGAACAAGACCTCTTTTACTTCAGCAGTAGAAGTTCTTTGACATCTTTGTTTTGATCTTATTTCTCTATATCTCTAGGGATGATCTCTTGCCTTGTTAGTTCTTTATTTTTGTTATTATGTATAAGCTCTGTAACAAAAAGGAAAAGATAGCTAATAGATTAGGGAATTCGTTATTTCTTGGGTTGAGTTAGCTTTTCAATATGGTCTTCAATTCAGCAATTATATATATTCCGCAATGGTTTTCATAAACCATATTTACTAGGATTCTAATAATTAGATCCTTCCAATAATTAGCAGAAGGATCAGAACCAGCAACTATAATTCTATTTTTGTTGCTCAAATGGTAATTCTGATGAAAATTATTAAATTGTTATTGCGTGGAATCTCAAGAGCCAACATGATATTTCATTCCGTGATAGATAGTGTTTTTGCTAGCATTGTTCCTCTACTAATATATTGGCATAACTTATTATCATGTATTAATATACTCATGTTGTATTATTGGTTGTATGTTTTAAAGATGCAGTGAAATGTTTTGTTTTTTTGAAAGGTTTGGAAGTGAATGGTTTGGCATTTGATTGGTTGGTTCTTAGATATTCCAGCTGATGCTGATTATGAACTGGAGAACTGGAGCTTAAAGTGGACAGTCTTTGCAGCATGGTTATGGGCAGAACATTGTTCGTCTTGGATTTCTTCCTATGGATTTCCTCTGAAGTGGTGGGAGACAAGACCTTCACCCTCCACTGTGAATTATACTGTTTCTTCAAGACCCAAGGTTGTGATTGAATAGTCAAGATTATCTCTTATCTCCTTTCATGCTCTAACACTATGTTTCATTAATATTTAAATAATCTCTTATTGTCCCCTTTGGATGTGCTGGTGTGGATAAAACCAAAATTTGCACAAAACTCAAGGTAACCAAACTCTTGCTAGGTTTGTCTCGAAACTATTTTGTTTGTGTATGTTGATCTTCTTATTTCTGCTTACAGGTCTTAAAGGTGTACCATTTCCCTGCAACTGTCACTGTTTTCGATTTGCTGTGGGGACTCTCCTTGTAGCGTTTCTATGGATTTTTAAGACACCAAGGGTCACTTCCGCATAGGTATATATCTATTTCCTAATTCCTAATTCCTATTTTAGTTTGAATCTTGATGCTACTCAGTGGTTTGAGTGTCAAATCTGTGATTTTGAACTCTATTATTGTTGACTATTTTGAGCATAAAGGATCTAATTGCTTGATTGCTTGATAGAAATTTTATCCAACACAAAAGTAGTATTTCATTTTCACATGTTTTGATGCAACTTGTGTCCTTTTGCCTTGGTTTAGAGGAAAAGCTTTTCAAATTGATGCTTCCTAACTTAGTGCATTATTTCATTCCTTCATGTCTGACTACTTTCAGAACAGTGTGCTCCAATGAGCTATTCCTTGCCTTTTTGGCTGATTGCTTTTCATTTGGTTGTGATTGTCATAGCTAGCCAGGTTAGTCCTATTGGAGGATGTTGCAAAATTGTTTTTTGGCTTGTGCTTACCTGTTGGACTGACTATGGTTATGCTTCACAATTTTCCTGTAGAAACTGTTGTTGGATCTCATCTTCAAGCTTCTGTGACAATGAAGGCAGCGAATGGTAACATCATATTCAAGGATATTGTGAAGTTTCATTTTAGTTTTACTGCTTGGCATTTTTGGTAATGTGGATGTTTCATATGCAGGTGCCTTTTTCTACAGATGCCATGCCTTCAATTCTTTGATAAAGTGGAAAGCTGGAAGTGATTCTTTTGTAATTGCCAATGCAACTCAGGAGTTGTCATACTTGGAAACAGTGCCAAATATTCAGAAAGTAATAAGCAATTGCATCACTTGGAGGAGTTATATCTTGTCCGTGGAACAAATTTAGACTTATTACTTGTTGAAAGGTTCATTCATAGTATTGTGTCCTCTAGGATTCCAGTTGAATTGGAATGTTTTAAATGTGTGGCTCCAATATTGAAGCTTAGTGAGTTGTTTGCATAGGCACTGAGTCTGTCCATATTATCGATTTTTCTCTTAATAAGTTTGAGTCATCAATATCCAATGATGGATCATTTGTTGCTGGAGGATTTTCTGACTCATCACTTAAGGTTCTTTCTCTTTCCTCCTCTCCAAAAGAAAACCTTCTCTCCTTTCGAGGCTTTATCTTATATAATATGAACCTGTGGTAATTTGTGTCTTGTATCCACAGGTTTGGGATATGGTGAATCTTGAGCAATAGCCTGCTAGTTGTAAGTTTGTAGTTGAAATTTCCTTTTTTAGGCCAACGTACGAACATGACTGTTGTGTTATTTTGTTGAAAATCATTAATATGATTAGTGACAAGCTTAATGCTTCAAAAATATTAGACTCCGTTATCTTTGTGCTGCAGTGCCCAAAGTTTCCTCAAGTTTTGAGGAATTTAACGTGCTCAAATTAGCGCTCTATGTTTTACTTGCTAATGCTATAACAATTAAGTTGTTGCTGTTACAGCTCTTTATCGGGGAGGCAACGACACATCACAAAATGAACAAGTTATTGGCCTAAATGGCCGGAAAAAGAACTACACGTTTCAAGGTCATTCAGGGCCAGTCTATGCAGCCACTTTTAGTCCCTTGGGGGATTTTATTCTTTCTTCTTCAGCAGACAAAACAAGTATGTTTACTTGACCCCATTTGAATGTTCTTTCTAATTCCGTTTCTTGATCACTTTTGATAATATCTTTTATTTTTTCAATGTTATGTATGTCAAATAGTCCTCTTTGCAGCACTATAGTGAAGTGGATTTTGAGATCTCTACTATAATAAAACCGTGGCGCTATTTGAGTTTCGTTTATTTTAAAACACAAAACAGTCGCTATGTGCACTGCACATGACTCTTAACAATACTTTATCAAACCATTTTTTGTGTTTGAATAATAATTTGTTCTGCTATTTTAGTTCTTACTTAAATTTTAGTGTAATTTGACATAGATTTGTGTTTGTGGTTTGTATTTCAGTATGTGATGATTTTATTGAATGGGGGAGTGCCTATTGCATTTGCTGGCACAGAAGAGCCAGCTGCCTATGGAGAACTGATATCAATTGGGGGCCTTGGTCCAACTGTATGGGAAACTCAGTTCTACACTTGCTGAAATTCTTCAAACCAAACTATACATTGATAGTTCTCGATTCTACATCAAGTTTTATGACTCTCGGGTACATTTCTTTGAACTTAGAGGTTTTTTTATCTATTCAATCCATTCAATTATGAGTCTTATGATCTTTGTTGGAGAAAGGAAAAAAAATACGTACTAGATCAATTTCAAGACTGTTTTTAGGGAATTTGTTGCTAATAATACAGGTTATTAAAATAGATATTGTTTTTCTATGTTGTTTAGCAATTCTTTGTCTACAACATCTGAGAAAATATGTTTGCTAACTTAATCTAATTATATGGTGCTCTGTTTCCTGTATTTTAATTAAATGTTGGAATAATAGCATCAAATCAATAGCTATGACCTGTAAGGATATTGTTCTTTAATTCCCTTTGCTTGTTTAAGCACTGCTAAACAAACTACCAAAAGTATAGATTTGTGTTGGATGATATGTGCTATTTTTCTTATGTAGGAGAATATGCAACAGCAAGAGCTGCATCAGCTGCTGGAACAATCATGGTACTTCTCTCTTTATGTTTATATTCTTGTTAATTAAGGATTTAGAAGTTTACTTGATTAATCACCACATACTCTTTAAGACTTGTCAGTTTCATATGTTGGATCCTCTGCATGTGGATTTATGACCACCATTTGAAAGTTTTTTATACTTAGTAAACTAATTAATATCAATTTTTTTCACACAGGGTTTGCAAGTGATGGCACTTTGGAGAGGAATGCTGATAGCTACTATACAACTCATTTCAATGCTAAGAAAATCAACTCGAGAGATTCTGTTTGGTGAAGCAAATGGATAGCTGCTATACAACTCATTTCAATACTACCTTGATGTTTCTTGCTTAAGATTTTTCATTGTTTTATATGTTTCTACTTAGTTACATGACTAATTTGTTTGAATAATGCTTCAAATTAGTTATGAATGGGATTATGTGGAAGTCATTATATGTTTGTATTTGTGTGGAATATATAATTTGATATTGTTGTAAGATTGTGTTGATATAAGATTATAAATGAAACAAAATTTTGGTTTGATTTTGGTCTGTTGAATTAAAATTAGCAGTCATTATTTAGATTAGCTAAATAATTTTTTTTTAAAAAAAAAATTAACTTTTAAAGTCAGGCGTCACTAAAGCCTGACTTTAAATCATACTTACGAAGTCAGGCAAGAATCAATGTTTGACTTTAAATCAGACTTACGAAGTCAGGCGATAATAAATGCTTGACTTTAAAACAGACTTACGAAGTCAGGCGAAATAAATGCATGACTTTAAAACTGACTTACGAAGTCAAGCGAAATAAATGCTTGACTTTAAAACCGACTTACGAAGTCAAGCGAAATAAATGCTTGACTTTAAATCAGACTTACGAAGTCAGGCTATCGCTTGACTTTAAAACTCCTGACATACAAAGTCGACTTAATAAAAGTCAAGCGAGCGCCTGACTTTAAATCCCCTTTTCGCCTGACTTTAATTCCCTTTTTTGCACTAGTGAGGGTCCCCTTTCTTTTCTAAATTTGGCATTCCTCTATGTATGTGAGTCTAGGCATGCCTAAATGCCATTTTTGTCAGATATTTCTGCTGGAACCTTTTCTCCCTCTCTTCAGACTGAATGATTGTTTCTGTTCTGTCAATAATGGTTTATAATTGGGGAGTCTTTAGTAATTGCGGAGATTTGAAGTGGCTGGTTAGAAGTCTAACAATAGATCCTAATGTCCTATATTCCTACCCCTTTTCTCTGTAAGAAATTCACTACTCCTTCCATCATCCCAGATATCTGCTTTAGTAATTCTCTGTAAATTATATTTATCGGATTCGTACTGTTTATCAATGTTTTTTCAATAATTATGATCACAATGCATTCAAGGGTATATCTTCATACTAAATCGTGGTAGACTTGTCGTAGTGATAAAATTTGGGAGGCTGATAAGTTGTGATTGCATACTCATTCTAGCACCAACAGTGTAAGGAAAAAGAGCGCAGAGAACATGAATTATTAAGTTTGTTTACAAAGGATATAGTACTGTTTTTCTGCAATGTACTGCTAAACTAATCCATGCCATTTCTTTATGCTAGAGGACAAAGTGACGCGAAGTTCAGTTTGAGGTCTAAAAGCCCAGGTCCTGGGTCAAGAGGGCCCACCAGCCCAACATCACCTCTTCATCCAAGGTTGCATGTTTTGAGTCTTGAAAACGGTACCAGTAACCTTGGCAAGTGGAAGAAAGGAAAGCTTCTAGGACGAGGAACATTTGGGCATGTTTACCTGGGGTTCAATATGTATTGGGTTTTTTATTTTCTGGTTAAGGATATTTACTTTCAACTCTTTTTTGGATTAGCCTCCAGCAACTCTTATCATGTATACTTTTCATTTTACTGAACATTTAAGAAAGATTTTTTGATTTTGCAAATCTTTAGGTTACAAAATTAAGCTATGCCAATTGCTGTAGACAAACAACGAACTCTGACATCAAAGTACGACTGTTTTTACAGAATGATATCATCAACATTCTTTCAGAATGTGCACTCTTTCCGAATGTCCATATTTTGGACAAATTACAAAAACTATATATATATATATATATATATATATATATATATATATATCCTATGTTTGTTGTAGCTCTCTAAAATGCTTGAATTGCAACTTTGATAGTGAAAGTGGACAATTGTGCGCAATAAAAGAAGTCAGGACTGTTTGTGATGATCAAACCTCAAAAGAGTGCCTCAAACAACTTAATCAGGTAATTCTATTGTTTTTCTCAAGATATGTGCTTGATGCTTTGAGCCATCAACACACCATAGCACTTTAGCAGTTATTCTTTTTACAGTTGCAACAGAGTTTGTTTTGATACATGTTATCATCATTTGATAGTCTAATAAATCTATGCCACATTACTCAATTCACTACAGGAGATATGTTTGCTTAGTCAGCTGTCACACCCAAACATTGTTCAATACTACGGAAGTGAATTGGTACGACTAAAATATTTGACTTTTGAATCATATCCTATATATCATGTATACGCAATGTATAGAAATAGAAATTGGAACATTTCTGATTGTGATCCATTTATAACTATATATATGCCATGCTTGTAGGGAGAAGAAACACTTTCTGTTTATTTGGAATATGTCTCTGGTGGTTCTATTCATAAACTACTTCAGGAATATGGGCCCTTCAAGGAGCCTGTTATTCAAAATTATACGAGGCAGATTGTCTCTGGACTTTCATATCTTCATGGGAGGAACACAATGCATAGGTAATTCGGCTATTCATATTGTATTCATAGCATGCAATTAGTGCTTCTCGAGTTTCTTTTAAAGTATTTGTTTCTTTTTATTGTTACAGGGATATCAAAGGGGCTAACATTCTAGTTGTACCCATCAATTCATAGTCCTGCTCTGTTGTCTTTCTTTCTGTATTATAAACAAACAAACATTGGATGCTTTTTTTTTTCTGAAGAAGTTAGAAGAGAACGAAGGAGTGAGGTGAATAATAATATTATCTTTTTGCATCCCATTATTTATTAGTATATATTTTTAACTTTTGTTGTTTCTTGTTTTTCTATTTCTCACATATAGACATATACAGCTTAATAAAGAAATGTGAACAATCTCAATCCTTTCATTTGGTTTGCCAAGTATAGTCTTCTTCAGAGCTGAAGTTCTCTCTGACCTCTTGTACCCTTCTTGCATATTAATTATTAACACTGCGTTGAAAATTAGCTGGTTACTATATATATATATATATATATATATAGTAGTGTAGTACTACCAAGGTTTAAATTTATTTCCATGTGTTCCTACTTCTAGTCATACTCTACCTTACTAGCATGTAGTAAACATAATTATATTTCTCATGATAATTATATTTTGAAACATTCTGTTCAATTAGGCACTGATACTCATTATATTTTGAAACAAGTGTTTGGATTAAGTAACCCGCAATTTTTTGGCCCTTTTACTGATACTCATTATATCTCGATAAGGAACATGACCCCTGCATAAATATTATATTTTTAATTTTGCTTATTGGAATGCAAAAAGCTAAAAAAAATCATTTAAAACAGAATGTTGAAGGAAAATTTTGAGATTCCTTCACAAAATTATCAAATATAATAGAGCTAGGCAGTGCATTAGAAAAGTTTGATCTTGTGTTGCCATGATATGGACGCATTTTTCTAGGAAAACAGTACCAGAAGAGGAATACCTCTAAATTCTGCTGATTAGGATTTTGTAATTGCCACAACCTCATGAATAACACCTTTATTTTCAGCTTCTGGTATAGATGGAAAGCTTTCTGTACTCTGACTTTTAATGTGCTGGAAAAATGCATTTGGTATTGATATTTCTATATTTCCTTAATACAGGTGAAGTGCAACAACTTAAAAATGAAGTGCAACAACTTAAAAATGAAATTGTTGAGTTGAAGAGTGAATCAAAGATAAAAGATGAAACCATGAAGATGATGGCATCGGTACTTGCTGGACTTTTCACAAAGTCATCAGAGCGTACCTGTTCCACTTCTTAATTTTATTGTAATACGCTCTCACTTTTACATGATTTCGTTTAATTCTTTTATAAATTATTCTTTAATAAATTATTTTACATGACAAATTATTCTTTTGTTTCTATTGTAGCAACAACAAAGTGCTGGTGGTCACTCCTCATAATCAACTAACAACAATAGCTAGCCTTGAAGTGACTTTTATGCTTAATGCTTATTTTGCAATGTAATTGTTGACTCTCAATCATATGATGTAAGTTATGTATTTTTAGGACCAATTGTGCAGGTTTTTCATTGTATCACAGTCATTATCTGGGGATTTAGTCTAGTTTTAGATAATTGTAGTAGGAAGTTCATTTGTGAGTAATTCCTTCACTTTTGGAGCTAAATTGGACTTGAAGACCTCTAATTGGTTGTGGCATCATTCGGCGAACCAGACACTTGCCCGAAAATGCAGCAAAATGGAGGGATTTGATTTCTGTTCAATATCGCGTCGCGACCAGGAGGGTTCGCGACGCGACCAGGAGGCCAGGACTTTCTGTGCTATTTCGCGTCGCGACCAGGAGGGTTCGCGATGCGACCAGGAGCAGTTTTGCGAAGCCAGATGTTTCAGTCTTATTTCGCGACGCGATGGTCACGGGTCGCGTCGCGATGGTGAGCGAAAATTAGGTTTTTTAAAGCAGTTTCAGCGTTTTTCCGGGGAGACTTCGTCTTGGGATCTGAGCCACAATTTGGAGCAGCTGGAGGGTGCGATTTTGGGGCCTTCTCACCACTTGGGAACAAGGGATTGAAGGTTCAAATGTCTTCCTTTATGTTTGTTTTCTATTTTATGTTGGTTTCTACTCTTAGGATGGATTGTAACTAATTTGCTTAGATTAGGGAGAGATGAATCTCCCAACCCTATCATGTGAACCATTGTTCTAATCAATTCAGTTGTTATTCGATTTACTTTGTCTAAATACCTATGTTCTTAATGCTTTTCAATTACATATGATAATTGTGATGATCCAGGCTAGTGATTGCATAGGAATATGAATTAGTAGCTGGAAATTGGGTAGTTAGATCACATGCTAGTAATCATCATAGGAATATGTGGTAGCTTATGTGAATTCATTAAAATTCTTAATCTTAATGCGTTACCCTCTGGCATGACTCACCTAAGGAATTAGGGTAACTCTTAGGGTAATAGGGGTTTTGAGGCAAGGAATTGCCCTTGACCTTAATTAGTGAATTGAATCTAGAAATTGAATAATTAACTTGAATTGGCTAAGGTTCATGTGATAGGCGAGGTGAGAGGATTCGATCCCTAGTCGTTTTTCTCGTATTCTTAAATCACGTTTTGTGTACCGTTACTGTTACTCAATTACCAACCCTTTACAATCTAAGAATATACAACTTTGCTATTGTTTTCAACGCGCAATCCCTGTGGAATCGACCGGTTACTTACCGTATTTTATTACTTGCAACGACAATTGGTACACTTGCCAAAAGTCCTAACAGTAATACATACTTATTTTGATATGTAATATGTGAGAGCTACTTGTGCAATTGTTATCTTGTTAACAAGAGCTACTCTAGAAAGCTATTTGATAAATTTATATCTTGTTATAGCAAGAGCTACTTTATAGAGCTATTGTTATTATTTTGTTAGGACTACTTTGATATTGTAAAACTTCTACTTATACTCATATGGTACCAATGACATTGTTATGCTGTTATTATTCAAGAGCTACTTTGAGTTATTCATAGGACTACTTTGAGTTATTGTCTTGAAAACAGGTTTTTTTATTAAAAAATAGCAGCTGTCAAAACCAAAATAGCATGGCGGTGGTTGAAACCCACCGCTAAAATAATTACTAAAAAACAATGCTTCTTGGTGGTTCAAATCGCCACGAAAGTAAAAGAAAAATGACTATCAACTTTCGGATTTACCGTCGGTTGGAACAGACGCAAAAATTGAAATAACGTCAGTCGACTTTCACATTTACTGTCGGTTGTCACTGACGCTAAAGAAGAAATAACGTCGGTCAACTTTGATTTTTACCGTCGGTTGTAACTGACGCTAAAGTAGAAATAACGTCAGTCCACTGTCACGTTTACCGTCGGTTGTAACTGACGCTAAAGTAGAAATAACGTCAGGCAACTTTCACACTTACCGTCGGTTGTAACTGGCGCTAAAGTAGAAATTATGTCAGCCAACGTTTAGCGTCGGTTGAAACCGACGCGAAATTGACTTCCGGCGGTCGAATATTTAGTGGCGGTTTTGCAACCGAAGAAAGTCCATTTCGCGTCGGTTGAAACCGACGCTAAACCCCATTTTTGACAGACGCTAATTCCCGGTTTTCTTGTAGTGACGTCGTGGTTGATAGCCTACTTGCACAACTTTTAAAGACAGCGACCTAGTCCGCGACTCATCGCAGTAATTTCTTCGGTGGATTGAATTTCTGAAATATTTTCTAAAACTCAAAAACAATAATATTAAGACATTTCAAAATTTAGGCATGACTACCGAAGACATTACTGGCTCTGATTCTGTTGTTTCTGACTTCAGAGTTGTTTCGTTTTCATGAATGTCAATTCAAATAATAGCAACAAAATAATTTTTTAATCTTCATTTAATAAATGTGAAAAGAAAGAAAAACGTTGTTAAAAGATGACATTCAAGTGCTCACTGAAACAACTGATCTGAAAGGAATAGATAAAATAGCTAAAAAAATATTCCTATAGAAAGAGAATAATTTTCCCTATACTATTTATCAATGGAAAGAGAATGATTTTCTCTATACGGCCTTATAGAAAGAGAATGTTTATCTCTATATAATTTTTAATTCTACGGAAAGAGAATAATGATCTCTATAAGAATGAATTTTTTAATTCATATTTTTTGTGAATTTGAAGTTGCATAAATTCTTTTATTCGCATCTTTTGTTGTTGTTAGTGGTTAACACTTAACAGTTAATAATTTTATATCAAATAATTGTTTTTTGATCTCATTAGCAATAACATTATTTTTTGGGGAAGTTATGTTTTTTTTCGATATATTGCAATATATAATATTGATTGCAAAATAATTTTTTAGCAAACGTTTCAAAAATTAAAACTGTAATCGGGCTCAAAAGAACAGCAACTGGAATAGGATCCCCCAAATTTCCCATATTCTAAACTTCAACTACCACCACCTAGAAATGATGTTTCTCCTCCATTTAATCGTTTCAGTTGCGAGAGACCAGGTGATATGACACGCAAGTGTAGAAACAGGCCAAGCTCTGCCCTGCAGGCTAACCTGGCTAAATAGCAATTTGTTGCTATAAATTTTGAAATCAACATTGTTGGTGAATGCGAAGGTTGGTGGATGCACTACAAAAAACAGATCAAATAGCGGGGTTTTTTTTGCGGAGGTTTTAAGAACTCCCTCAGTTTAAAAAAGGGACTTTTCGTTCGTCTAGTTAAAAATTTTGTTTCAATTTACGGAGTTTTAAAACCCCTACTGATTGTCAAGAAACCCCCCCCCCCCCCGCTAATGTAAAAAAAAAACCTTCCCCTCTTCCGTTTTTCGTTTCCCTCTTCTCACTTTCACTACCACTTCAGTGATTTCACGAAACAAAAATTCACTCGCAAAACCCATTTCACAAACCCAGTAACATTTCGCAAAAACTCTCTTCTCAGTCGCAAAACCCTTTTCTCTCTTCTCGGTCGCAAAACCCTATCAATCTCTCTTCTCTCGCTTCAATTTCTCAAGAATCAAACCCTATCAATCTCGCAAAACCCTTTCCCCTTCCCCTCTCTCATGAATTCCTTTCCCCTATCTCGTTTAACAGAAGCAAAAACCTACCTTTCCAGAACTCTCTTGCGAATCCCTTTCCAAAAACCCTCTCGCGAATTCCTTTCCAGAAACCCTCTCACGAACATAGTGGGTTGCCGTATCTTATTGTCGTATCTCTTTCCAGAAAAGGAACTTCCATTATGCGTCTTGGCAACGAAAAGGAACTTCGAGTGCGTCTTCAACTTCTATTGTGCATCTCTGCTACTCCTTTGGCATTCAACTTCTTCTATTTTGAGGTAAAGGTCTTGGCTTTCTTAGTTGTTTTGATTGTGTGATATAAATACTGGATTAGTGGTATAAATCAGTGATTATGTGATTAATGGTATAAATTTGTGAGATAAATACAACATTAGTGGTATAAATCTGTGGCTTCCGTTTTTGCAGATTGATTTTGTGATTTTGTGATTGAGTTTTTTGTTATTTGATTATCTGATTTTGTGGTGTTTGATTATTCATTGTGGTATAAATATGCCTTGTTTCGTTGCCGTAGCTGATTGTCGTGTCTCTTATTGTTGTCGCCGTTGCTTATTGTCGTCGTCGTCTTATTGAAGTGTCTCTTATTGCTGTCGCCGTTGCTTATTGTCGTCGTCGTCTTTTAAACCGAACAGTTGAAATTACATTTTTTAAGGTCATAGCTTCATTTTTACGTTGTCGTGTCTCTTATTGCTGTCGCCGTTGCTGAATTTGTTATATCACTTGAATTTGTTATTGCTGAATCTGTTCCTATGCTGAATTTGCTTTACTGATCTTTTCTTCTTTGGTGGCTTTGAATGCATCACTGGAAATTATGTTCTTATGTGAAGTTAGTGTTTTAATTCTGCTTTACTGATCTTGTCTTAAGTTTCTCCAAATGATGTTTTGGGTAGACTATTGGGGCCTGAACACTCTGGGAGAGTGCGGAGCATGGGTATGGGAGTAACTCCTACTAACGCATTTAGAAATACTAGACTTCGACTTTCAGATTTGAGTCTTTCTTCATCCACTGGTGCCACATCATCTCTTAACATATGGCAAGAAAAGTACACAAACTTGGAATGTGCACTTAAAGCTTACATCATCTCTTAAGTTTTCAAATTTCAATCAAGTTTGACTTAATTGTTGAAAAGTTTGAATCAAGTAAACACTTGTATTATAAAGACATGATATCTAAACAGTTTAGTAGAACCACTTTTTCAGGCAAGTGAGCATGCAAGTGACCCTCATTCTCCAATTGATGCAAGCAAAATTTAGTGGTTTTTAGGATCCTTTAGGATAGGAGGTTGAAACCCCCACAAAAAAGTCCTATCAACTATGGCAATAAAAAAACTCCTACAAATAAATCAATTTCAGGAGGTTTATAACCCCATCAGAAAAACCTCCACTAATCGTGGGGGTTAAAAACCCCCGCAGTAAAACCCCCGCAGTAAAACCCCCGAAAATTCATGTTACCAGTGTTTTCAAAAAACCCCCGCAGATAGATTGCGGCACTTGAAACTCCGGCGTTTTTTAAAACTCCCGCTGATTAAATTTGCGGGGGATAAAAACCCTGCTAATAGACTTAAAAACCCCCGCAATCTATTTCGTTTTTTTGTAGTGATGGTTAATGGCTTTGCTCGTCGTGATCATTTTGAACACACCGTTGCTGAAAATAAGAAAAGTATGTTGAGTCTGGTGAAAGCTTTTTTTAAACAATGATATTTTTTAACGCAGTGTTTACTCCATCCATCGGAAGTTTTGTATACTATACTATTTTTACACGTGTAATATTTGACTTTGACGTTTAATTTCAAACACAGTTTTTTCAATATGAGCCACATAGCATTTTTCCAAAGTTATTTTCTTAAATGACTTAGAAAAAATTGTGAACTTTGTAGTCAAGCTAAAATAATCAAGACTTCGCATAAATCAGTATTTAGAAAATCTGAATGTTTAGATCTGATATATGCGAACCAGATCGAACATTAACCAGAAATTGAAAACGATATTTTATCACTTTTATTTATAATTGCTTTGACTACATTGTAATATAACTTGTGAAAAATAAAAGTGAATTGCTTGACATATTCAAAGTTTTCCAAAACAAAATTTTATAATCAATTAAGTAGAAAGGTTAAGGGCTTTCATAGTGATTGAAGAACAGAGTATGATTCCCATTAATTTAATGGAATTATACATGAAACGACTGCACCATTTTTTTTCTAAAATGAATGGTAAAGCAGAAAGAAAATAGAACATTTACTGAACTGGTTTTGCTATTTTGCTTAATTCTAGGACTTGATCTCTCCTGTGAGAAAAAATTTATAAACCGTTTGTTATGTCATGAATAGATTTGTTGAATCTAAAGAAATAAATTTTTTCCTTATGAGATCTAGAAGAAAAGACAATCCAATATGTCTTATTTTTGAATTTGGGATTGTTTGACTCATGTCAGGATCCCAGATCTTAGAAGATTTAAACTCGCTGGTAGAACCTTTGAATGTGTATTTATTGGGTATGCGGTAAATAGCAAAGCATACAAGTTTTATGACCTTAATGCAAAAGTGATCATAGAGTCAAATGACGTTGACTTCTTTGAAAGTAAACTACCTTTTAAATCAAGAAATAGTGGGGGCACTGAACTAGTCAAGTTTCTATGCCTAGGAACCTAGGAACGTTGAAAACAACTAACAAAGGGAAATAGAACTTCGAAGAGGTAAGAAAGCACAAGTTGCTAAAGAATATGGAACCTATTATACGGTCCATATACTAGAGGAGAATCCAGATAACATTCAAGAAGCTTTGTCTTAATTGGATGCAGCTTTGTGGCAAGAAGTCATAAAACAACGAGATGGATTCTCTAGAGTCTAACAAGACCTTGCACTTAGTTGACTTGCCTCCTGGTTGCAAACCGATAGGTTGTAATTGGATTTTGAAAACGAAACTAAAACCTGATGGAATTGTTGATAAATACAAGGCCCGCCTTGTAGCAAAAGGTTTTAGACAATGATAGAATATAGATTTCTTCGACACATTTTCACCCTTTACTAGAATTACATCCATGAGGGTACTAATTTCATTGTCTGCTATTTATAACTTAGTAGTACACCAAATGGATGTCAAAATTGCTTTTTTAATTGGTGAATTAGAAGAAGAAATCTATATGGAGCAACCTGGAGGTTTTGTGATTCATGGGCAAGAAAATAAGGCCTGCAAGTTGGATAAGTCTCTGTATGGTCTTAAACAAGCCCCTAAACAATGGCATGAAAAGTTTGATAACTTGATTATATCGAATGGGTATTAACTGAATGAAAGTGACAAATGTATTTATATTACAAAACCAAAAATGACATTTGCACTATCATATGTCTCTATGTAGACGACTTACTCATATTTGGCTCAATCCATGCCGTAAATAAAGTGAAATCATTGTTGTGCAACAACTTTGATATGAAAGACCCCGGAGAAGCAAGTGTATTCCTTGGTATTAAGATTACTAGGTCCGAGAAAGGAATTTCTTTGGATCAATCTCATTATATTGAGAAGATCTTAAAGAAATATAACTACTTTAACTGTAAACCTGCCTGCTCACCATACAATCCAATTGTCAAACTTTTTAAGAACACTGGTGACAATGTTAGACAAACGGAATATGCGAGCAGCATTGACAGCTTAAGGTATGCCACTGATTGTACTAGACCAGACATTCCTATGTCGTGGGATTGTTGTGCAGGTTTACCACTCGACCTAGTATATAGAGCATTGGCACACTATTGAAAGAGTCATGAGATACCTTAAAAGGATCATGAATCTTAGATTACACTGTAAAAGATTTCCTAGTGTATTTGAAGAGTACAACGATACTGATTGGAATACTCTATCAGATGATTCCAAAGCAACTAGTGGTTATATATTTAGTATAGCTAGATTTCCTGTAAATGGAAATATAAGGAACAGACCATATTGGCTCAGCTCACTATGGAATCTGAAATGATAGCATTGGCAACCGCCAGTGAAGAAGCTAGTTGGTTTAGATGCTTACTAGCAGAGATTCCTTATGGGAAAATTAATGCCAGTTGTGTTGATCCACTGCGGTAGAACCACGGCTATTGCAAAAATAGAGAATCGCTATTACAACGATAAAAGGCGACAAATATGTCATAGACACAACATTGTTAAAGAATTTCTCTCAAAAAGAGTTGTGAGAGTCGATCATGTACGCACTGATTAGAACTTAGGTGTTCCTTTGACGATGACTCACTCATGATGGTAACCCGACCTAAAAGACTAGAGATCCCAAGAACTAGGTTCAATGGGTAATAACAAGTTGTGAAGTGATGCGAGATGAACATGCCATTATAAGTTGAGAAGCATGATCCCTGAAGCGATGTAAGGTTGAGGTAATAGAATCTCTTAATGAGATCAATACTCTATGTGGAGTGGAGTACCTAGCTAAAGGAGTTGATCTGAACCCCAATGTGGGCGATCAGTTCCTTTGATTCGCCCGGTCACGTTACCGGCTCGTTGAGGTCGCTCGTTGCTTGGGCGAAGGTGATGGTGAAGTCGAGCTGAGTCGTTGCTGGTCGCGTTCAGATCTTCGGTGGGGTGTACCTGCGATGACACTCCGACGCCCAAGTCAGTGGGGTAATATTCGAGCAGAGTAACGTTATGTGTAAAAAGCGTACCTGTCAGCTGAGGTCAGACCTCTATATATAGTGCCAGAGACTCTGCGGGGGACCGTCGGATCGCGTACGGCTTCATCTGAGCCGTTGATTGTCTCTCTACTTCGCTAATTGGACCGCTCGAGGCCGGTCTTGTGACAACATTGGGCTCCGGCCTAGTCCAAAAAAGGAGTACACTTGATAGACTCACCTTTGTGAATGTGGAAGTGGGGCCGCTTCCTATGGAATCTTTGGCAGAAATTCCTAGAGCGTTCAAATAACTAGCATAGACGTGCAGGGCCATAAAAGCATGGGCTTTTGAGAATACGCCTATAAAAAAGGTTGTGTGTGGTTTTGATGTTAGAGATAGAGTTCAAGACTACGAGTCACTCTTGTTGAATCTAAATCCTAATCGCTATGCAAAGGTTCAAGTCATATGACACCTCTGTTTATGCACAATCTTATGGAGGCGTTTGACGCTACTTCTGAAACTGTTTTTAAATTCAAGTGCGGGATTGTTGGAACCTTGGTGTGTTGTGAATTGAAAAAGTCTCACATTGGAAACAATAGGCACTTTAAGAGTGCTTATAAGTGTGGACTTCACACATTGGGTTGGACCCTAAGGGATACCCAATTTTGTGAAAGGGAGAGAACACACATAAACCGACCACCACGCGTGCGCCATCGCCGTCTGTCCGACCAGCTGGCCCGGGCTTGGGCTGTGTGGTGTAATTTTGTTTACCGAGAATAATTATTTTATTTTTTGTGTGCGTTGCTTGCTCCCTAAGTTTCCAACACTCAGATCCCTTAATTGTCTCACAAGTTTTGACTGGTCAAATATATAGTTGTTACGCTAAACGTGACCAGATACATTGCACACTCAAAGAGCCGTTATACAGAGCCGTTTTTTTTTGTTGTTACGAAATCTTATCCAACAACTACTTGCGCAACAAGTCACTACTATGCCTATAAATACAGACTTCTCCTCACTTTTGAGACACACCGAAACTTGACGCATTTTTTAAGTTTCTTCTCTCTTCTCCCTAAACACTTTTCTTTTCTCTCTTGAAACTTGAAGCATTTTCAAGTTTCTTTTCTTAAGAGTGGCTTACAAACCATATAGAGTGGTTTAAAAACCAAATTGACTGGGTTTTCAAACCATATAGAAGGTGTATTATCTCGAGCGAAATTTCACCGTGCAGTGATCTTTCGTATCAGTTTCGACTAGCCTGTTTTATCCTGGGGACGTCGTGGTTGATAGCCTGCTTGCACAACTTTGAGCAGTGCCACGAAACGTCTTAAAGAGAGCGACCTAGTCTGCGACTCATCACTGTAATTTCTTCGGTGGATTGATTTTCTGAAACTCAAAAACAACATGATCTTTTTCACTTCTAGGGACATTATTGACAACAATAAAATTGATCTTTCAATATCCTCCTCCCTAGTGCCATGAACTTGAACAATATCGGATCATCCTTTAGAGTCTAAGAATGCTCTCCAACTTCCTCAGAAAACCCTTAACGATATCATCGTAAATCTCCTTCCCTTTATCTAGAGTCTTCTTGGGCACTTATTTTTAAATTATTCTTCCAATCTTCTGTTGATCAGTCCCCCCTCCTCATTGGCAATAATATCTACTAAAGGATGATTGCGTTTACATTGAGTCATTGAATGACCAATATTTTGACAACTTTGAGCAAAAAAGCGTACATTTTCATACTCCATTCCACAAAGAAAGCAAAAGCTTCCCTTTCAACAAGAATTTGATCATGAAAATTATTTTTCAAATCACCATCAACTAGAAATGCGATTTGTTGGTGTAAAAACGTGTGCAAGTATGCACAGTCAAACAAGCAATAAAGTGATAAGAAAAGATCGTTCCCACAAAAATTATATAGTTTAACTTCTAATTCTAATTACTAGTGTACTTGAGTTAGTGAGGCAAAAATAAAAAGTAAAGCATGGTAAAAATTCATAGTGATGAGCAGTAAATTTAATTGGTAAATAGAAGCAAATCAGTAACAGTGTTGGTAGAATCAGAGATATGGGTATAGCCAAGACCAGATTCAGTAATTACTTCACAAATGACTTAGTGCTGTGATAGCATTCATTGTGCATAATTGAAAATAGACTTTCTAGTCTTAAGATCAGAATATTGCAAAGGTTCCCTTATTCTTAAGCTCCCATTTGGTTATTCTAAAGTGTGTAAAGCATGTTTCAGACCACACTATGGCCCTAGCTTCATATTACTATCATTCACTAGGAAAAGTAATATTCCTATTACTTTTTAACCATATTAACTCATGAAATCAACACTTTAATCCTTTCCAAAAATTAAAGCACGTTACCCTAATTAAAGTGATCAAGTTCAAAAAGAGTATATAGAATTAGATTGCATGAACAAGTTCAACATATTGACACCGCAATGTCTAGGCATTCTGATCAAGTTCGTGACATCTACCGCAATGATGAGTCATCCAATTCTGCCAATCTAGGTAACTTCCTTGTGCTTCTTAAATTTCTTTCCATCCATAATGACTTGATAAAGAGCGTTGTTTTGGAAAATGCTCCTAAAAACCATCAATTAACTGCTTCTACAATAAAAAAAGATATGGCTCATTTTACTGCATTAGGAACTACTAGTGCTATTATTGCTAATATTGGAAATGAATTCTTTTCTATTCTTGTTGATGAAGCTGGTGACATATCAATTAAAGAACAAATGACAGTTGCTTTACGTTGTTTTAATAAAACAAGAAGTATTGTTGAGCATTTTCTGGGTATAGTTCATGTTAAGGATACCACTACTTTATCATTGAAATTAGCAATTGATGAACTATTTTGTAAACATGGACTTAGTATATCAAGAATCTGTGGATAAAGTTATGATGGTGCTAGCAACATGCAAGGAGAATTTAATGGCCTCAAAAGTTTGATTTTAAGAGAGAACCAATGAGCATATTATGTCAATTGTTTTGCTCATCAATTACAGCTTACTTTAGTTGTTGTTTCTCAAGAACACAATGAAGTTGCCTTATTTTTTAATTTAGTCTCCATTTTAACAAATGTTGTTGGGGGATCTTGCAAGCGACAAGACATGCTTCGTGAGAAACAAGTAGAACATATTAGAGAGGCATTAGGAAATAGAGAAATTCCTAGTGGGAATGTCTTAATCAAGGAACTAGTCTTAAACGAGCGGCTGATACTCGTTGGAGTTCTCATTATGCAACTTTGATTTTCGATATTGATGTACTCTGCTATTGTTGTTGTTCTTAATATTATAACAGAAGACGGAAAAGCCCGAGCTCAAAGAGGTGATGCAACCGGTCTTCTAATTATGTTAGAAAGTTTTTATTTTGCTTTCACCTTGCAATTGAAGAAAATTGTCTTGGCTATTTCAAAAGAATTGTACAAGCATTGCAAAGGAAAGATCAAGACATTATGAATGTTATGAACTTGGTTAACATCACAAAGCAGAGGTTACAAACACTCAGGGATAATGGATGGGAGTCTTTGTTGCGTGAAGTAATTTTATTTTGAAATAAGAATTCTTTTAAAGTTCCTACTATGGAAGATATGTTTGCTAAGGGGAAATCGCAACGTCGAGCCCAAACTACAGTAGAACAACATTATCGTGTTGAATTATTTTATACTATTATAGACAAGCAGTTTCAGGAACTTAATGATCGTTTTGGTGAAATAAATACTCAATTGCTCCTTCTTTTTGGCTTCTTTTGATTCAGCTATTTTGGCTTCTTTTGATGGAATTAGCAAGTTTTTATCCACATGAATTATCTCCATTTGATTTAGTAGTGCTTGATAATCAACTAGAGACTTACATCATTGATATGTGTAGTAATGTTGAATTTTCTTCTTTGAAAGGACTCAAAAAACTTTCACAGAGAAGTTGGTTGAAACTGGAAGACACGTTTATCCATTGGTTTATCTTCTTTTGAAGTGACAATGATTTTGCTTGTTGCAATAGCAACTATAGAAAGAGCTTTCTCTGTTATAAAGATTGTGAAGAAAAGGTTGCGTAACCGAATTGGGGATACATGGATGAACGACTGTCTAGTAACTTATATTGAGACAGATGTATATTCAATAACATTCACCCTGAGCTCATTATTCAACTATTTCAAAATATCAAAATATTGAGACAGATGTAAATTTAGACAAGTGTAGCTCAAGATATGGCATTTTCTTTGAGCGTTGTTCAAAATAACATTTTCCAACATTCTTTTTCCCACTTCAAAGTCAATTTTGACTTTGTAGACATTTGATTTAAATCCTGGGTTTTTTTTAAAGTTGAAGAGTTTTTTCTTAGCTTTTCAATAAGGTAAAAATAACTTTAGTACCACATCCACCATATTAATTAACTACATTCAAAATACATAAGTTGTACCAAAGTACAAATTGCTTCAACATCTTTTGGCTCTGTTTCGCAAACCAAATCTGCTAGTTTATAGCAGATTTGACTAGCGAAGTTGACCAGTGGATAGCAAATGAAAAAAATTAGACGTGTTTGGCATGCAGTAGTGGATAGCGTTTCTGGGGTAGTTTATAGCATTTTTTGAAACGTTAATTCAAGTAGCGTTTGAGCTTATAGCTTATACCATCTCATCTTTTTAGTCATTTTTACCCTTATATGTTTGTAATATTCCGTCTTTGTTTTTGTCCTCAATTTTTATAGAGCATTGCTATTTGTTTCAAGAGATTTTTGCAAGAAAGAGAAGAATGCATAAAAATAGGGCATTTGACTGATCAATGGGAGAGTGGGTAGTTACAATTTGTGAGTATAACTGCCACATATCATTCTTCTATTTCTTGCAAAAATCTCCGGTAACATCTAACATTTTCCTTTTTTATATGTTTGTGCGTTACCTATATCATCTGTTTCTTTTTTGACAAAGCCTATATCATCTGTTGGTTGTTGCTTACTTATACCTTTTATTTCTTTCTTTTATATTTGGTCATAAGCTTTTTGTTTGTTTCGGGAAATGCCATTACATTAGAATAAAATTAGGAATTGGGATTATTTTTGTTTCTTTTTGTAATTGCTATTCTAGCATTTTCAGAATCCCATTATAATAACATTTTTTCTTTCTAAAAATATCATTAACATAACTGTACCGAAAGGATTTGGTTTGATTTTAGATAGGAGTGGAATTAAGAGTTACTCTAAGGACCAACACATGTTCTGATTAAAATGAAAAGAAAAGTTAAAAAAAAACATTTGCATCACCACGTTCAAGTTACGAGGCTACTGTTAGCACATAATTATCAAGGTTAATATATTTAAAACATATTTTCAATTATTTTAGAACTAAATTTTTTGTAGTATTAAATCTCTAGTTAAATGCTTAACAATATAAGTTAGATTATTAAAATATAAATTTAAAAAGTTATTTTCTAAATATTTTAATAATTAGTTTAATTATCATGAATTTATAGCAAACTAATTTATACATATTTTATATTGATTAAATAAATCTAACTTCATTAAACATGTCCTTTTATGTCATTTAACATTTATCACCTAGTTCAACCACTAATTTTACCAAACACATCATTCGCCATCCGCTATTCCGCTATCAGCTAACTTATCCGCTATCTGTTATAAACTCATCCGCTATTAGCTAGTTTATCCGCTATTTGCTACTTTTTGCTAAACAGAGTCTTTCTCTTCAGGATTTCTATCTCCTTCTTCCTTCTCTATTTCTAATTTTATTCCCTTTTTTAATAATTAGTTTTTTGTTTAGAAAAAATTAGAGTACAATAATATTGATATTCATATATATTCTGGACTGGACCAAGAGGTCCATTTAGCAATTCCAGGAGGTGCGTTTAGCAACAGATATGGATTGGCCGAATCACTTTGGCCCATATCCACCACACACAAGCCCAATCATGCTTGGATGGTCAAGATCAGCTCCGCCGATCCGATGATCCACAACGGGCACGACTTCCTATAAATATCGGCTCGCTTAGCCAATTACAAGGTACACACTCTTCCCTTGCAAATTCACTAGCTTATTCTCATACTGACTTGAGCGTCGGAGTGGCTTTGCAGGTACCCCCCCGGGCGCTCACTGACCTCCTGCCAGGGCAGTAAGAGACCTACCAACAGCAGCTGACCAAAATACTGCTAGGTACAGAACATTGGCGACCACACTGGGAGATATCTATCTCTCACAATCACTACTCCTTGAACTTTTCTCTTGCTACTCCATGGCTCCCAGAGGCAGACCCCGGGTTCAGAGCATTGCCTTACCTGCACCCCGACCAGAGGATACCCCTCGAAGGCACCACGTCCATCGTTCCCCCAAGGCGAAGGCACGTGCACCGATCTCCCCCTCGGCGACACAAGCATGAAGGGTCGGGCTCACCTCCGAGGACCCCTCCATCCCCTCCAGAGGATACCTACTAGATTCACGATTCCCACTCCAGGACCTCCTCGCGTGCATCCCCCTATTCTTGTGAGAGGCCAAGGAACAGCCGGAGGCACAACCGGGGATCACCATCGAGGAGATCCCCCGACAAGTGAAGGTATCGAGATTTAGACTATGAACACACCTCCCCTCGGAACTCAAGAAGGTTTTCCGATGAAGGACCATTCACTCGAAGGGTGGATGAATGCCAAATCCCAAGGGCCTTGGAGACGCTTCCAGCCCTCAAGATGTATGATGGTGCGCTATAGAGGATCCAGGGAGCCTGTTCATTGCAAAATCTTCCCCCTCACTCTCGAAAATTTCGCATTAGAGTGGTTTCAAGAGCTGAGGCCAAATTCCATCTCCTTGTGGAGTCAGCTGGCGAGAATGTTCACAGCTCGCTTCACTGCCTCCCGGTTGAAACCTAAGTCTGAAGAAGTGCTGAGGGCCGTCAGGCAGCATGAAAATGAGACGCTAAGAGAATACATTGAGCGTTTCAACAAGGAGGCCTCATGTGTTCGAAATTTGGAAGACAAGGAAGTCTTTTCCAGATGGATGTAGGTATCAACAAACCTAGGAACTTGGGCGAGTTCCTTCAAAGGTCTCAGAAATACATGGATTACGAAGAGGACGATATGGCTTACCGCGAGGCAACCAAGGTAGGGGGCGACAGGGAAGACGCCCGGGAAGTCCGCCAGTGAAAGGTAACAGGAGACGGACATCGTGAGGCGCGCCCCCACAAATTCACAGATCTTACCCCCCTCATCACGTCTCGGGCCAAGATCCTGGCCGAATGCGCTAACACTGAGTTCAAAAATGTCAAGAGACCAGAGCCTTTGGTACTGAAAGATGGCCAGAAACCCTCGAAGAAATGGTGCCATTATCATCGAAGCGAAGGCCACGATACCAATGGCTGTCGTGCTCTCAGAGACGATATTGAGGAAATGATTCAGAGAGGGAAACTGCTGCAGTACGTGAAAAAGGAGGAAGAACCAAATAGCTCGCACAAAAGAGCCCGATCCCCCGGAAGAAGATCCAGATCCCCTAGGATGGGGAAGGCCCCAGTCGGTGAAGGGGTCAAAGACGATGACAGCGAATCCTCCGAGAAAGAAGACACCCGTAAATCCAAAGGAAGGCCAGTGGCCATGGTGATTCACGGAAGCAACCCCCTTGATGATTGGGGATCAAACAAGTCGATGAAAAGGAAGTGGAAGGAAATCTTGAGCGTTGCATCAACCTCAGCCCCTATTAAGGAATCAACCAGACCGCCCTTATCCTTTGACGATAAGGATCTGCTTGATGGAAAACCGAATAAACACGTCCCGTTGCTCATCACTGCCATCATGGCCAACATTGAGGTAAGAAGAATCCCGGTCGACCAGGGAAGCGCAGTGGACATCATTTTCGAAGACTTGCTGCAAGTGTTGAACATATCCCCCGATAACTTGACTCCATACCGAGGACGGGATCTAACATGTTTCAACGAATCAAAAACCAAACCACTGGGCCACTTGGAGTTGATGGTCACCTTTGGAGACCCCGATGGTAAACCACCCTTGTTCAGAACTGTCAAGACAGCCTTCCTAGTCCTCCCATGCAAGTCGGTCTACCAATGCATCATTGGGAGACCCACGCTGGGCAAACTGGAGGCAGTAACATCAACGGCTCACCTTAAAATGAAGTTCTACAGCCTGGAAAATAAGGTGGTAACCCTCCAGGCGGACCTGGGTACGGCACGCAGGTGTTTTTACATGAGCATGAAGGATGAAAGAGAGACTGCTGGAGTGAGAGTCTCAGACAGAGGATCCGGGAAGGAAGCTGAGGTAAATTTGGCAGCTTGGGATGCCAGAGGTGGTCCCGATAGTGAGGAAGAGGAAGAAGATTCCACCCTTACTAAGGAGCCAAAAAAGTGTTTGAAGTGGCTCAAGCCAGATGAAGAGTGTTCTGACCTCCTTGAGGAGATTAAAGAGAAACTCACCATCCACCCAAGGGAGAATGGGGACCTGTTTCCTTGATCTGCAGCAGAGGGGCCAGGGATACCACCTGAGGTAGCCTGCCACCACATAGCTGTTGATCCTAATACCTAGAACGCCCTTAAGCTAGAGAAGTTGGTTGTATGAGCTTTGTTTTCATATCAAAATGATGTAGTAGCGTGGACTGATAACACGCACGAATGAATGAATAAATTTTACTGTTTACACGTCAAAAATATTATGCCAGCAATATTTACTATCACTTGCAGAATAGAAAGCCAGGTCCTAATACTAACGGCGGGGGACCGGGTAACTAAGTAAAAGCCTGACGGTAAAAAGGGGCGGCATGAGATCAACGCTACGATCGTTTGCGCCTCCCTACAAACCGAGGCACGAGTCAACCTACTAGTTTCACGAGGCGACTTTAAACGTGTCGCAACCTCTGATGGGCGAGTTAAACTCAGACCGAGTTCTGATAAACTGCCCCCGGAGTTAACATTGCCACGAGGCGCGAGGCGACTTTAAACGTGTCGCAACCTCTGATGGGCGAGCTAAATTCAGACCGAGTTCTGAAAAATTGCCCCCGGAGTTAACATTGCCACGAGGCGCGAGGTAACTTTAAAATGTCGTAACCTCTGATGGGCGAGTTAAATTCAGACCGAGTTGTGATAAACTTCCCCCGGAGTTAACATTGCCACGAGGCGCGAAGCGACTTTAAACGTGTCGCAACCTCTAATGGGCGAGTTAAATTCAGACCGAGTTCTGATAAATGGGCACTTGGCGTGCAGAAAGCGGTAAATGGGCACTTGGCGTGCAGAAAGCGGTAAATGGGCACTTGGCGTGCAGAAAGCGGTAAATTGCCCAGGCTGCCTAAAACCTGTAATCCTTAAACGGACTCTTGGTGAATCCGAGTTTGCACGTGGCTTTGAGGAGCACGCTTCCTGTTGGCCTTTCCGAGCGACCGGGGGGATCGTCATCAGCTCCGGAACTGATATACTGATCAATGCACGGCGTCCACTGTATCTTAGGCTGATACAACTATTCCGTTGAACCTCACATGGGGCTGCGGTCCATCGCGTTGCTCGTACACGATGTGAGACCTGGGCAGAAAGGAGCGATGATCTCTGT
The DNA here is from genome assembly GCA_039519185.1 of Astragalus membranaceus. Classification (NCBI taxonomy): domain Eukaryota; kingdom Viridiplantae; phylum Streptophyta; class Magnoliopsida; order Fabales; family Fabaceae; genus Astragalus; species Astragalus membranaceus. Next base: position 161,838,093 of record CM076846.1, on the reverse strand, counting down.
GCTCCGATCCGCAATGCGCGCTTGAGCGCTTTCTTTTCTATTTCTCTCTTTTCTTTTTTTTTCTTTCTGAACTCCCAACTTGGGGGAACATTTTTTGGAATTTGGGGGCGAGGGCTAACACCGAAGTGCTCATCCTCTCTTTGTACCTGTAGCTGAAAATGAACAAATGCATGCAATGCAAATGCCACGATTGCTGTTTTCCTTTTTTCTTATGATGAATGATGAGCTTCGTATTTCCTTTGTCTATGTCAGATGACTGCATGATATTCTACTGTTCTTATATGCTTTGATGGATGCAATGATTTTCCCTTTTCTTCTCTTGTCTGTACGCAATGCATGATTTTCTTTTTCTTTTGCTTATGTCTGATGAATGCATGATTTTCTCCCGTCTTTTTCTCTTTCTCTAGCTTCTCTTCTTTCTTTTTCTTTCTTTTCTTTTCTTTTTGTTGCTCTCTTGGCTCTTCTCTTTTCTCTCTTTTGGCTTCTCTTTTTGCTCTTTTAAGAATCATGGGTATGCGAATGCAATGACATGCAAAGGAAAACCTCTTTTTTATTTTATTTTATGAAATGGGGATATTGCTGTAAAATGATGAATGACATGAAATGATGAATGACATGGGATGTTCTAGCTTTCTTTTCTTCTATGAGATGCAAGTATTAATGTGATGCAACTGTATTGCTTTGATGTTTGATGCAAATGTATGCGGTGATTGATGCTTTGATGAATGAAATGCTCCTGTTCTAACTTCTGTTTATTTCTTTTAGCTTCTTCTATTAATATGATGCAATGCTCTGATGTTTGATGCAATGATTCTTGTTCTTTTTTCTTTTATGGAAATGCTAACGTTAATATGATGCGTATGCACTGCTTTAATGTTTGATGATTGAATGACAAAGGAATGCTTGTGAAATGATGAACGATATGGAATGCTGGATGACAGGGAATGTTTTTGTGTTGCTTTTGCGGTTTCTTTTCTTTGTTTTCTTTTTGCTTTCTTTGCTTTTTCTGTGAAATATCTGATGCAAAATGTAATGCTCTAGTGATGAACGACATGCAATGATTTTGTTCTTTTCTTTTTATGAAGTGCGAACATTAATATGATGCCAATGCAATGAAAAGATTTCTACTTTTTCTGTGCAACTGACGTGGAACGTTTTTTTTTTCTTTTGCTATGTGATGAATGCACAAAATGTGAAGATGCAAATGTAATGCTTTGATGCATATGCTATAATGCCTAGATGCATGAGGTAAACATTTCTGTGATGATGAGATGCGAGACTTTGAATGCAAGGACTTGAGATGATTATGGACCATTCTGTTGAAAAATTGAATTTGATTCGAACTCTGGTGTTCTCAAGGTTTTTATTTACAAACAACCTCACTTGTTTTCTCTTTCTTTCCATGATGACTGAATTTTAGATATCACGTAAACAACTTGTGTTCTCTCTTTTTGAAGCATTGTCTAGTAAGCATGCATAGGAGTGCAAATGTGAATGAATGAGTCAGTTAACTTGGAATTGGTTTAGGACATGGACATTTATGGCAAGTGAAGGAATGACCGACATGGCTATTGCCGAAGCTTGTGAGGGATCAAGAGATACAAGATTGCCCCAATTCAGGTCTTTGATGAGTGAATAGTTTGCCTCTGTCTAGTGGTGACAACAACTAGGGGTGTAGAAGATGATGAATTGGGAATGCTTTGGCTTTTGAAAGGGAAGGTGGATCAAAAGAGATTTTGACTCAACCCATAAAGTTTGATGTTGCCCCAGTCATAACAAGGACGAAGCTGCCCCAATTAGAATGACAAGGCCTTGTTTAGGATAGTGAGTTGAGAGATTGCCCCGGTGAGGTTTTTATGAGAATGAATGAGGTGAAGGAATGAGAATGCACCTGCCCCACTCCCGACTTGGTGACTATGAATGAAAGGCTTGCCCCTGTTTGGTGGTATTGACAATTGGAGTGACATGGGATGGGCATTGAACAGAATTTCCCAAGACTAGGGTGTGTGGGTGGTGAAGAGAATGCCCTAACTTTTGGGTCTGAGTGGTATTCTCAGTGCAAAGCTTCGGTTCTCTACTGATGTCTTGACTTTTTGGTGCGAAAGAATCCTTACCTGGTGACCACTAAACCTTGTTTTAATGCATCTTGAATGTGCTTTGGAGTGCAAGTCCCTCTTTTTTTATTTTGTCAGCTTTCTTTTTTCTGACTAATCGTTTTTGTTTCCTCAGTTCTCTTTTTTTCTGAGGGTTTATTCTTTCTTGATCAGCTTTCTTTTTTCTGATCGTTTGTTTTTCTTTCGAGCAAACACATTGTACATAGATAAGCTTGTTTGTCCTAAGATTAGAATTTGAGTGAACAAAAGCAACCGGTCATTGATCGGAATGGACTTTTCGGGATTGTGGTGTTTTGTGGAGGAAGGAGGGTTAGGCTTAATGAAGTGATTGAGGCTAATGGGAGGATGAGTTTTGTTCGGCGATGATTGACGGTTAATGGTCTATGAGGAAGATGGTTATTGGGCTTGTTTGGGCTCTGTTAAAGCAAATTCGGGTCTCATGGTAGAATGACTAAGGGGTTTGATGTTGAGGCCAAAGGAAGTGTTTGAAGGTTTATGGAATCAGGTGTTGGAATGATGAAGTGTTTGAAGGTTTATTTAGACAAGGATCTCTTGTATTTTGTGGTAACATATACCAGCTCACCACTCACATTTCTTTTGTATTTTCTTTTGTTTTGGGATTTTCATTTTTGAATCCCCTTTTTTTTTATTTTCTCTTTTCCCTTTTTTTTTTTGTTTTGTTTTATGATTCTTTTCCTTCTTTGACTCGGGTGAGCTGATAAAAAGTGATGCGTTATTTTTTTATTTGGGGTGATCCTTGCCTAGGGTGATCTTTGGATTTTGGTTTTCCTTGGCTCAAGGTGGGTAGGAAAGGGACTTTCTGGGATTTTGGGGTTTTTGAAGAGATGACCAAACTTCATTTCAAATCCCGATTGCTTATTTCTATAAGACTTAACTTTAGAACAGTAATTTATCTATCTTCATGTGTTTGCTCTTTTTTTCTTTTTTGTGCCCTAATTTTTGCCTGGACCGCTCTTTGCGAGTTTTCAGTCCACCGGGCGCTCCTTTTTGCCTAGGCCGCCCTTTGCGGGTTTTGAACCTAGCGAGCTTGTTTTTTTTTTGTTTTATTATATTATTATTATTATTATTATTTTGAGAGACTTGCACTGAAGGAATATGATACCGACAAGGAAAATAAGTGATCACAGACCTGCCCCAGCATGGAGGACTTGAACCAAAAGTCAAATACGCACTGATGGGGAGAATATGCACTTTATGGGTGGACGGGGCGGGGCTAGACTTGGACGGGAAACTGTGGTAAGGGAGGAAAACCAACGGACCCAAGCAAGAGAATGTACTCATAGCATGCACGCTCATTAGAAGAATGCTTCACAGAGAGTTAACATCAGTTAAAAATTTGTTTTTCTTTGATACACTATTTCAGTCTTTTGTCATAGAATGGATGGGATGCAGTGTTTTGAAAGAAATGCAAATGAGCTATTGATTTGAAAAAACTGAGTGCCCTGGAACACTTTGAGTTTGCCACCGAGTAAGGATAAACTTTTTCAAAAAGGATGATTGTTTTGCAAGAACGTCTCGCTTCTCATCACAACTCTTATTTTATGCAATGAATGAATGAACAAATGATGATATGCAAGTATGATGCAAATGCGTGGAGAATGACCACTCGAAGAGTGTGGCTTATTCTAAATAATTTTGTTATTTTTAATGCAAGACAAAACATGGAATGCCAATGCGAACGATGCAAGAATGATTCCCCCTTTTTTTTCAAAATGATTTTTGATTTTGATTTTTTTTTTATTTTTTAGAGGTGAGACAAGGTACGAAATACCAATGCTCTCTTTTTTCTTTTAAATGATGAAAGATGCGGGAATGATGCTTTTCTCTAAATGATGATTTTTTTTTTTAGGGGCAAGGCAAAGTATGAAATGCCAATGCCCCTTCTTTTTTGAAAGATGCATGTATGGAGGAATGAAATGGTGCATGAATGCTACATTCTGAATAAATTTGATGATGATTTTTATTCATGATTATGAATGAGATGCTTTCTTGTCTTCATTTTTTTGTGCAATGAAATGCATGATACTCACAATGATTTTCTTTTTTTGTTTTTTAGTTTTGGAACATGATTTTGAAAATTATTTGGAGATGCAAATGATTTATTGGAAAAAGGTTTTAGAAAAATGTGCTTGACGGGGTATGACCCGCTCCTACGTATCCCCATTGTAATGAGGAATCAAAGCTTACGTAGTTCTACTGTGTCTTTTTTGAAATAATGCTTATGCATGAATGTCTCATCTTGGATGAACTTGACGAGGATTTTTTTTGCATGATTATAAATGAAATGCTTATGCTATGCAGATGATAATTGTTTTTTTGTTTTATCTTTAGGTAATGAAAGGGAATGCAAGATGAATTTTTTTTTTATTTTTTTTTCAAACTTTTGTTAGATGCAAATGCAATGGTGCGAAACGATGTGAATGCGAAATGATGTGGATGCGAAATGATGTGTCATTTACATAAAAAGAGGGTAAGAAAATAAGGATATTATTTTCTACGATTTTAAGAAAAAGGAATGTCTAAACTAATGCAACAAACAAATGCGTGCCCCCGTGTCCTACAAAGGGTGGGAATCCTAGGGTCTAAAGTCGACGAAAGGGGTAATCCTCCCATGTAGGTTCTAATCACTTCCTTACAATGGCAACCAAGAGCTAAAGTCTCTCTCATGATGTCACCCACAATCGTAGAAAGCTACCGAGTGTGAGGCATCATGATAAAGCGCACTCTTGGGCGGAACTTTCATGAGAGACATACAGACAAAGGTCTACGAATGGCAGTCACTAATCGTTCCCACTCTCCTAGGTTTTTGTTCAGACCTTGGGTTTTAGGCCCCACTCAATGCTCACAAGTATAGGATGTGAAGTGTGTGTCGAGGGCACAACACCTAGGAATAACTACCCTTCCCCACCTGCAAATGAAAATCCAGAGCAGTCCAGACAAATAGCATGTTGTTTATCCTAGGGCTCAATATCGATCCAATATAAACTAATCTAGGGTCCAATAACAATGCACTACTTACCTCAAGAAATGGAGCAAAGAAAAAGGGGACATGATAAGAAAGGGGAAGTATGCATGTGCTTATCATAGGAAAGGGAGCAGAGAAGAAGGGGACATGATAAGAAAGGGGAAGAAATGCATGAGGGAACTAAGCAAAGAAGTAACTATCTATTGCAAAAGCAAACATAGAATAAGAATGCACATGGATGTAACATGCTTATGAAAAAGGAAAAAGAAGAGAGGCAAAGCAAGATATTCAAATCAATCATATAAATCACACATTTAATTAATTAGGCTTAACCCACTTTTGAAAAAATGTTTTTTAGTGTCCCCAGTGAAGTCGCCAGCTGTTGCGCCCGAAAAAGTCCCCGAGGGAGAACCTTCCTCGTTCACAACTTTTCCTAAGACAATGAAGCCGCCACCAATATTTATTAAGGAAAATATTAGGAAAACCTTTTTTGGAAAGCGATTGGCCTTTGAAAACTGAGAGTTTTGGGTTCGGGGGTCGGTTACGCGCGGGGAAGGTGTTAGCACCTCACACGTCCTCTCTACTGAGAGGGAACCTTTAATTAAATGTGTGGTTTTAAATGTTGATTTGAAAAATATCTAATTTGCCTCTTTATTTCTTATTGAAAATGAATTAAAGAACTTAATAAAATTTTTTATTTTTGTAGAGAAAGGAAAAAAAGGGTTTTTAGAAAGAAGTGCTTGACGGGACATGGCCCGCTCCTACGTATCTCCCGGTGCGATGGAGAACTCAAAGCTACGTAGTTCTTCTGTAGAAAATGTTCGTGTGTTTGGTGTTTTTTAATAGAGGGGTTTTAGGATTGTGTGATCTGTGTTGAAGGACCACTGGGGGTCTGAAGGGCCGCTGGGGGCTGAAGGAGCGCTGGGGCTCTGAAGGACCACAGTTCACTTATCCTAAAACGATGATTAACCCGGCCGTACGACCGACTTAATCCCCTACTTTGAAAATAAGATCTTTGATTTTTGAAAGAGATGTGTTTGTTTTTATATTCTTTAATTTTAGAAATTGTTTATTTTTGCGCTTGACAGGGGCGTGGCCCTGCTCCTACGTATCTCCGGGTGGAGAATCAAATGCGACGTAGTTCTAGGTTCTTTTGAAAAAAATTGTTGAAAACTTATTGTGAAAATGATTTTTATTTGTTATGCTTGACGGGATGTGACCCGCTCCTACGTATCTCCTGGTGCGATGGAGAATTCAAAGCTACGTAGTTCTTCTTTGTTTGGAAAACGGTTTTTGTTTTTTATCTTGTTTAATTTGTGAAAATTGAGCTTTCATGATGATCAATTGAGCAAAGGCTCCAAGTGACCACCGTTAGCACTCCATTGTTAATAATCATGCAAGCAAAGGCTTCGCAAGACTACTAACAAAGTTTTTGATTTAGTGAAAATCTTTAGGAAAATTAGGCATTCATGATGATCAATTGAGCAAAGGCTCCAAGTGATCACCACTAGTACCTCGTTGTTAATAATCATGCAAGCAAAGGCTTCACAAGACTATTTAACAAAGTTTTTAATTTATGAGAAAATATTTTGTCTTGAAGAGGATTAAATTAAATTAAAAAAACGAGAAAGGGGGTGAAATGGTAAAATAGGGTGTTATTAGAAGGGGGCTGTATAATTAAATAGAGGGGGTGCGAGTAACACCCAGCAGCCCAACTTGTATTGCTGCGAAATCTGGGCCAAAGTAGAGGGAGGTGCGTAATGGAAAATGAGGTGTAAAGAGTAATCTGAATATTAAAAATAAAATTAAAATAAAATAAAATGGGAATTGGGAAGAGGTATAAAGGGAAAGTAGGGTTTTTTATTAAACCTAATTTCCTCTTCTTGCTGCGCCGCAACACTTCCTTTGTGGAGAGAGAGCGCTAAATTCGCGGAGAGAGAGAGAGAGCGCTAAATTCGCGGAGAGAGAGAGAGAGAGAGCAGATCACGGAGCGAGAGGGGGAGAGTGCGACTGAGAGGGAAGCGGAGTGGTGACCGGTGATGGTGTGGGTGACGACGGACGGTGGCTCTGTTGAGTTTGACGGCGAGGAGAGAGGGATTTCGTGGAGAGAAAGAGGAAGAAAACGAAGGGGAAGGGAGAGAGATTCTGCGGTGACGGCGGTGGTGATGGGGGAAACAGCGCCTGACACAACGAAGGAGGACGATTGAGAAGGGAGAGGATGCTCACGGTGACGGTAATGGAAGGAACACGCCGACCGACCGTTCCTTGGCCGACGATGACGGTAGTGAGTGGGAGCGCGCGAACGGAGGGAGGACAACGGACGGAGGTTGGCGACGGAGATGACCACCGTACGGTGGTCACGCATTTCTGGTTCAGTTTTGGAGACCGGCGAGAGGGGGGCTTCCGACGGTGGCTCGTGGTGGCGACACGGTTTACGACCACCGTACGTGGTGGCCGGAGGTATGTTCAGATCCTAGTTTTCCCTTTTTTACAGTTTTCTTCAGTTCTCCCCTCCTCCTATTTGAGTAATTCTGAGTTCTCCCTTTTTTATTTTTATAATAGTTTCTTTTTATATTTTTTGTGCCTATTGTTTGTTCTAAAAAAAACCTAATTTTCTAAAACTAAACTAGTTACTTAACTCCATTTTTTTTTTGGGACAGATTATTCTAACCTAATTTTTTAACTAGAAAGAAAACTTTTTGTGACATAAATACATTGACAGTATCAGTATTCAACCTATTATGTTCCTAATCCCTAATTTAATTTGTTCATTATGTTAATATATTTACAGGCCTAATGGATTTTTAAAACCCTAAATCATCATCTATGCATTCTGTTTACATTTTTCTGGACGTATTATATGTTCAAAAGGGGATCCTATTTTAAACAATCTTAGGGTCTAAAGAAAGGTATGTTAGTATATTCTAGAAAACTAACAAACTAATATTAGTTTATAGATGAACCAACCTTTACTCCAGCTTCTGCTATTTGCCTTCTGCTATTGCTGTTTACTGGTAATTTTTCTTGCTACTATTGCCTATTACTGCTGCTGCCTTCTGTTCTGAATTTTGCTAAACCTTCTTACTGCTACTACAGCCCTTGCTTCTGTTTCTGAATTTTTGCTGTTTTGCGATTAGGGTTCCGGCGTGAAACACTAATCTTTTACTCTGATTCTTCTCAATTTTCTGTGTCTCGTCTCTGATTTTCTGTGTCCTTTTGGATTGTTGTCTAGACTTGTTTATATAGGCAGGAATTCGGTTTAGGCCATTAAAAAAACGATCCTGACCTGATTTTGTTTCCATTTCAGGTTTTGGCCAGCTCAAGGAGAAAACTTTCTCAGCAAGATTAGGGTTGGAACAAAGACTTGCTCACCATGGAGCATATGGGCAGCTGCTGCTTTCGTTTTTTTGTTTTTTTGTACCTTTTTGGGATTATGTATTATTTTCGGATTTGTATTTTTTGGTATTTTTAGTATTATCATTTTTGTATTTTTTTGGACATTTGGACTCCTAAACACTATTAAATTGTAAATAAACAATAAATAGAATTTTTTTTGCCATTTTTTGATACTATATTGCTTAAATAAATTATATAAACAGAATAAGATTAATAACAAGAAAAAGGAGTCGGGCCAAATACAAAGACGAGAACGGGCCAGACTAAACAAATACGCTAAAACGAGACCCAAAAATAGAAAAATGGGCCTGTTAACTAAAAGCGCTAAAAATTAACTTGGAATTGCATTCTTAGGCCCGAATTGAAACGACAAGCCCAATCGCGAGAAAAATGACTTTGGTAGTCTCAATTAGGTTCGACTAAATCCAAATACAAAGATTAAATTGAAGAACGCACGAAACGACCGATCATTCGCGTGCATGCCTAATTTAAAACAACGGTATTTCGATTTAGTTGAACAGGGTAATTGAAATTGGCTAGGATTAGTAACTGAGACGCCATACTGATAATTCTCGTAATCACGCGACTTCAAAACACGATTTACAAAAAATAAACGACTAAAAACTAGAAAAAGAAGACGGACAAAATTGGGGTATAACACACTTGCTTGTGCAACCGACTTGAGGGGAGGTCCAATTGATCCGGATATAAACTCAACTCAACTAATGGGATAATGTGCCACCATAGATAGGCCCAAATTTTCAGGCTTCCATGACAAGCCTGATTTCACAACTATATAAGCTAGACCCCTGTACATTTTCACTCTACCGTACACACTCCGCTCAATTAGTTACTAACTTTAGCATCAGAGTGTCTTGCAGGTAGTCACCATTGTCGTCTTCACGGAGCATGGAGCACCACCACGTTATATGCTAATTTTGTTACAAATTTTCCTGCAAAACTACATACAGATATTTTTTTAGGAAATTCAACTAGAGAAATTTCCTCTACATGTTTTAAAATTTGTAAGAAAAAATAAATTATGAAAGTTTTAGAGGAGAGAAATGCGTAAGAAAACATGTAGGAAACAAATGTCTTAACAGGATCCACATATAGTCATAAAAATTTTAGTTGTGTTAAAATAAGAAATAAAGAAGAGAAATAGAGAAGAGAGAGTGAGGTGAGAAAGAAATTGGAGAGAAATTAAAAAGTTCTTTTGTTTGGATTAGAAGAAAAATAGGGGAGAGAAATGAAACTAGTGGGACCCACTATTTTTATCAATATCTCCAAAGTAGAGAAGATATAGAGAGAATGGTGACTAGAGAGAGGGATGATGGTGTGTCAAAGCAAAGATTGAAAGAGACTAGAGAGAGGTTAGGTGTGTTGCTTGCACAAGAGGAGGCTTTTTGGAGCTAAAGAGCAAAGGTGTATTGGTTACATGATTGAGATACTAATTCAAAATTCTTTCATGCTATGGCTAGTGCTAGAAAGTGGAAAAATATGATCACTAAGATGAGCCGGGAGGATGGGGTAATTGTCACGGCACAACAAGAAATTGGAGAGGTGGCCTCGAATTATTTTAAACAATTGTTTAGAGGAAGCCGAGGTGACTATGATCTGATTTTGAGCCAGGTGACGAGGAGGGTGAGTGAAGAGGACAATGTTGAGTTACTGAAGCCGTTGGTGTTAGTGGAGTTCAAAAATGCTTTATTTCAAATGCATTCGGATAAAGCACTGGGCCCAGATGGTTTAAACCCGACGTTTTTTAAACGTTTTTGGAATTTGTGTGGTGTTGAATTATTCCAAACCGGAAAGACTTGGTTGGAGGAGGGGGAGTTTCCACCAAATTTAAATGATGCAAACATAGTGGTAATTCCCAAAGTAGATGATCCTATTTCTATGCAAGACATTAGGCCCATTTCTTTGTGCAATGTTATCAACAAGATAGTTTCAAAAGTACTAGCCAATCGTATGAAACCTTTGCTCCCAAAGTGTATTTCGAGTGAACAATCGGCGTTTGTGGAGGATATAGGTCAATTCTTGATAATGTTTTGGTTGCCATTGAAACTTTACATCACCGAAAGTGTAAACAAGTGGGAAGGTTGGTGAGATGGCTCTCAAGATAGATATAAGCAAAGCCTATGATAGGGTGGATTGGACATACTTGAAAGAGATGATGAAAAGGATGGGGTTCGATGATAGGTGGATTTATTGGATGACTATGTATCTAGAAACGGTTAGCTACTCGATTTTGGTGAACAGTGAAAAAATGGGTCCTATTATTCCGGGGCGAGGGTTGAGGCAGGGTGACCCACTGTCACCTTATCTCTTCATTATTTGTGCTGAGGGACTCACTTCTTTACAAAAAAAATATGAATCGAGAGGAGATTTACATGGTGTTAGGGTGTGTAGGGGGCTCCATCCCTTACACATCTACTTTTTGCTGATGACTGTTTCTTATTTTGCAGGGCCAATGAAACAGAAAGTAAACATTTGCATGAAATTTTAAAAATCTATGAAGCAGCCTCTGGTCAAGCCATCAATATGACAAAGTCAGAAATCTTTTTTAGCAGAAACACTTCTCAGGAGATGCGTGCACAGAACACAGGTGCCTTGGGAGTCAATGAGTGCATTAGGACAGGGAAGTATCTTGGGCTACCTTCGATGATAGGGAGGAACAAGAAGCAAATGTTTGGCTACCTCCTGGATAGAATGTGGAAGCGTGTCCAACAATGGTCAGGGAAACATTTGTCCAAAGCAGGGAAGGGAAGTCTCGGTAAAGTCAGTGGCACAATCTATTCCTACCTATTGCATGAGTACATTTATGCTCCCAACCACTTTAGGGGAGGAGCTTGAGAAAATGATCAATTCTTTTTGGTGGAGAAGTAATCAAAATTCTGGAAAGGTACTACATTGGTTGAATTGGGAGAAGTTAACCATGAGAAAGGAGTACGGAGGTATGGGGTTTCGTCATTTCCATGGATTCAATTTAGCATTGCTAGGGAAGCAGGCGTGGAAGCTTTAGACTCACGCGGATATTATAGTTGGACGTATCTTCAATGCCAAATATTATTCGGATAATGACTTTATGGGGGCTCGCTTGGGCCATAATGCCAGCTATATATGGCGTAGTATCTACTCTTCTCGGGTTGTGGTAAATATAGGGTCTCGATGGAAGCTTGGTGATGGGCAAAGTGTTCCGGTGTGGGGTACTCCTTGGTTAAAAGGTAGGAAGGATGCTTTTATTAGGTCTCAAATTGTGTTGGGACAGGAAAACATGAAAGTTCGAGAGCTTTGGAAGGAAACAAAGGATGGATGGAATGAGGATGTGGTTGATGCTCTTTTCATAAGCCATGAAGCAAATCTTATTAGAAAAATGCCTCTTTACAATTTAAATGAAGAAGACCAAATTGTGTGGTGGAGAAGTCGCAATGGAGAGTATTTGGTAAAGTCTGCTTATTACAGAATCATGGAAGACTTGATGGATAATTCTCACCTTCGGATTCCGGGTAATTGGATGCATATTTGGAGATTTAAAATTCCACAAAGGATGAAGATCTTTCTTTGGCGAGTGGCGCAGGGTTGTTTGCCAATGCGTGGAAATCTTAGAAGGAGGCACGTTGTAACATCCCCTATTTTTGCTATTTGAATTATATAAATATAATATTGGCATAATATTATATATTAGTGATTTATTTAGTTGAGTGAATGAAATGTTTAAGTAAGGGGTAGTTTTGTCTTTTGCCATGCCCCCTTTATATATATATATATATATATATATATATATATATATATATATACCCATCCAGCTGAACAAGTTAGAAAACACACTTCATTTTCAAAGAATTGCTGAAACACAAAAACTGAAGGAAAGAAAGAAGGGAGGCACGAAGGAGAGAGGGGGAAGGAAGAGAGGAGAGTGCATCAATCAGTTATTGCATGCATGATCCAAAACCTGTTCTGAATTCCTTTTCTTTTACTCTTTCCATTGGTACCCTTGCCAAGCACTGAATCACCCTCCTCCATAAAACTCCATTGAAGAACACTTTCAGCTCACCTTGGCCAAATTACAAAAATCTGTCTTTGCATGCTCGATTTGAGAGTGTTAGAACCTACCTTAGTCACTACATTTCGTATTGAAGCCACCTAGAAGTCATTTCAGTTCTGGGATCAGAATACAAGTGTTAGAGAACCTGAGTTTTCGGTTGGGAGTGTTTTGGAGCGAATCCGAGAAAGTTCGAGGTCCGTTCGTTCGTGTTAGAAGGAGTTTCGGTGTCGGGTGCTATTGTCATCGTCAAAAAGGTGAGTTCTATACTCACTAGGGACTTATGGCCAAGTGTTTTGTGTTCTGAGTTTCGGTGTCGCGTTTTACGAAAATCCATGTCAATCCGCTTTGTAAAAATACGTTTTAAATACCGAATTATGTGATTGAATTAGTTACTTATGAATTGTTGTTATGATTGTTGATTGCTATGTGATGCTTGATTGGACTGTAATTGACTGTAATGATGTGCGTGTAATGTGGGATTTTCGATCGGAAAGTATATCGGAACGGAATGGTATCGTGTAAGAAACACTGAAATCTGGGCTACTGCGGAACACGCACGGATCGTGCCTTATGGAAGCACGGACCGTGCTGGCTGTTCGCAGGGAGCCTGGGTTGACTTTTAGACAACGCACGGATCGTGCGTTCCCTTCGGATTGAAAATTGTTTAAGTCTTTCAGACACGCACGGGTCGTGCGCCCCTGGGCACGGACCGTGCGTGGCCCTTCGGGTAGCCCCTTTTAAAAAGTGTTTTAAACCGTTCCGAACGATTTCGGTTGCGTTCTAATCCCTTCCCCAACCTCATGAGTTGATGTTATAGTACTATTGCCATGAAATTGACTGTGATTGATGTTAGTTAATGTTCTGAATCATGTTGACGTTATGAGATTGATTATGACTAAGCTAGGTTATCATAATGTTGAGTATGGGCGATACATTATGATGTGGACTAGGTAATGGATAGTTATAGGTTAAGTTAACAACGTTAGTAGTACCGTGTGAGATCATCTAATGATAAGATCATGTTAAGAATAATGCTATTGTTTTGTATAAGTTCATCGTTATGTTCAAGGATCATTGTTATGTTCATGTTCAGGTATATTAAAATATATACATCAGTTCAGTTAGGGTGACGACCCTATCTCAGTTTAGTGTGCTAGGGGAGGGGCAGTCATGAGCCCTATGAACCTAGGCCCCATCAGGGACCCTGCTGATTAGTGGGGACGGGTTCACCGGGAGCTTATTATGCCAAGTGACCGGTGACACGCTAAAATATCAGTTCAGTTATGTGTTGTTTCTTGTAACCGGCTTGAGGGTTATGAGGACAACTTCAGTTAGTTAGCCACATAGTCAATTTTGAGGACTATGAGTTAGAATCAAGAATAAAGAATCAAGCATAATTGAACCGAGAGAGTTAGTAAGGGGTCTCGATAGAACTCACTGAGACAAGTTGTCTCACCCAATCCATGTTGTTGTTTTTCAGAGTTGCAGGCTAAGTTGAAGTCGATGAGGCATGGCCATGGAGACACTTGAGGAGTTGCTGACGCTGTTTATTATGTTATGTTATGTATCTCAGTATTTTCATTCAGTATCTTAGATTGTACGATTGTACGACTTATGTTTATAAAGTTGTAAATCGCTTCCGCAGACTTTCTATTTTGGTACTGAACACTAGTTGAGTGGTGCAAGGACGCTTTATGTATTTTACGTTAAGTTATGTAAGCGCACTTGATGGGTTTTAACATCGAGTACTAGTATGTGTTCAGTATTTAAAACAGGAGGTACTCTGATGTATGCCAGTAGTGCATTTCGGTAAATTCTACAAGTTTGAAATTATCGGGGTGTTACAATTGGTATCAGAGCAGTTCGACCTAGTCGGACTTAGAATCATGAGTCTCTTAAGACCTCTAAGTGTGATTCCTCTTAGTATGCTATTAGACGTTTAGACTGATCAACTAAACACTTTGTGCATATTTTGCAGAATCATGGCTGGTGGAAGTAGGAGAAGCATCCCCGTCGATCCTCATTCCGAATGGATGCAGAATGTCATCGAGACGCAACAGAAGATGATGAATGACATGATGCAAATGCAGCAGCAGCAGATGGCTCAAATGGCCCAGATGCATCATGAGAGGATGAATCAGCAACAACCGAATGTTCAACAACCTCCTCTGGAAGATCCGAATAGGGCTTACTTTCGTTTTCAGAAGATGAATCCTCAAAGTTTCAAAGGAGGGCCTGAGGTAATGGTATCACATTTCTGGTTGGATTCGATGGAGAAGATTTGTAGGACCCTTCAATGCAGCGAAGAAGAGAAGGTTCTTTTTGCCGCCCATATGCTCGAGGAAGATGCTCAAACCTGGTGGACCAATGCTCATGATTTGATGGTGAACCAGGGAACTCCTGTTACCTGGGTTAACTTCAAGGAGATGTTTATTGGTCACTTCTTCCCTCCGGTGATGAAGCTAAGCAAGTAAGACGAGTTTGTCAATCTGAGGCAAGGAGAGATGTCGGTGGGTGAGTTCACCGCCAAGTTCGAAAGGTTGTCGCAGTTTTATCAGTTGGCAAAACATGCTCCGAATGATGAGTGGAAGATGCAGATGTACAAGGCAGGACTTCGTGCGGATGTGGCCCAAGGTCTTAGCTCTTATGCTATGACCAGTTATGCTGGATTGGTGCAGCAAGCTTATGCGGCAGAGGCAGATCTCAATAGGATGTATGAAGAAAGGAAAGCGTATCGGAAAGAGAAGAAGAAAGCATTGGAATTGCCAACTCGAAGTGATGAGCCGAAGGGTATCTATAACAAAGGAAAGCAAGCTGCAGCATCCGAACTACTAAGGTTCGGTAAGTGTCTGAAATGCGGGAGGCCTCACACTGGAGAATGTCGTCTGGGATCAACCGAGTGTTATTACTGCAAGGAAAAAGGGCATTATGCTAACGAGTGTCCGGCGAAGAAGAGGAATCGAGAGGAGAATTCTACCCCCGCAAGCAAAAGGGTCTACGTGTTGGACGCTCAGAAGCGCAAGACTGATGACGTTTCGGCGAAAGGTATATTTTAGTCCAATTTTGAGGACAAAATTTTTAAAAGTTGGGGTGAATGTAACATCCCCTATTTTTGCTATTTGAATTATATAAATATTATATTGGCATAATATTATTGATTAGTGATTCATTTAGTTGATTGAAATTATTTAAATTGAAAATGACTTGTTGATTTATTAATTGTGAGAATTGTGTGCTTGACTGAATTAATTGCTTCACATTGAGTTTATTAGAGCTGAAGGAGTCATAGGGAATGAAATGTTTAAGTAAGGGGTAGTTTTGTCTTTTGCCTTGCCCCCTTTATATATATATATATATATATATATATATATATATACCCATCCAGCTGAACAAGTTAGAAAACACACTTCATTTTCAAAGAATTGCTGAAACAGAAAAACTGAACCAAAGAGGAAAGAAAGAAGAGAGGCGCGAAGGAGAGTGGGGAAGGAAGAGAGGAGAGTGCATCAATCAGTTATTGTATGCATGATCCAAAACCTGTTCTGAATTCCTTTTCTTTTACTCTTTCCATTGGTACCCTTGCCAAGCAAGCACTGAATCACCCTCCGCCATAAAACTCCATTGAAGAACACTTTCAGCTCACCTTGGCCAAATTACAAAAATCTGTCTTTGCATGCTCGATTTGAGAGTGTTAGAACCTACCTTAGTCACTACATTTCGTATTGAAGCCACCTAGAAGTCATTTCAGTTCTGGGATCAGAATACAAGTGTTAAAGAACCTGAGTTTTCGGTTGGGAGTGTTTTGGAGCGAATCCGGGAAAGTTCGAGGTCCGTTCGTTCGTGTTAGAAGGAGTTTCGGTGTCGGGTGCTATTGTCATCGTCAAAAAGGCGAGTTCTATACTCACTAGGGATTTATGGCCAAGTGTTGTGTGTTCTGAGTTTCGGTGTCGCGTTTTTCGAAAATCCATGTCAATCCGCTTTGTAAAAATACGTTTTAAATACCGAATTATGTGATTGAATTAGTTACTTATGAATTGTTGTTATGATTGTTGATTGCTATGTGATGCTTGATGCTGCCTATCTTGTTGGCTAGGTTGAAAGATGTTGGGTCTAATGACCAAAGGTTGATAATGACGTCGTTGATATGCTAAATAAATATGTTGTATGTTGACTGTGTTGTGGTGCATCGTTCATGGTGTCTCATACTCTCATATGCATATGCCCGTGTTGTGGGTGCCCTTGTGGCAAACGTTGTTGTTGTTGTACCCGTTGTTATGGGTCGCCCGAATGGCAAATTTTACGTTGATTGGTACCACATGCATGTGCCCGTGTTATGGGTTGCACTTCATGCATTCTTCATATCATGTTGTGATGTTACCTTAGTTGTTATATATATATATATATATATATATATATATATATATATATATATATATATATATATATATATATATATATATATATATATATATATATATATATATGTTAAATAGTTGTTATACATATATGATGATGTGGTTGCTATAATATATACACTGTTGCGGTTACTGTATATATATATATATATATATATATATATATATATATATATATATATATATATATATATATGTTAAATGGTTGCGATATATATATATATATATATATATATATATATATATATATACTGATATGGTTGTTATATATATATGGTTGTAGTTGCTGTATATATATGTTTATAATTAAATTGTTTTATATATACGTTAATGTAGTTGTTGTATATAATTATATATTAATATAGTTGTTAAACATATAGATATAAACTAATATAGTTGTTATATATTGTTGTTTTGGATATTGTTAGAGGTGTGGTAAGTATAGTTGCTGTATTCTAGCATAATGTTTATCATATATGCCATTATACTGTGAGATACTCACCCCTTTGTTGAATTTTACACTACAGGTAACCGTAGGTGAAGACTTATCTTCCTTTACCCTTTTTGAGTCGGTCATGCTCTGATACGTAGCACCTGGGGGGCGATCATTGTCTTTCCTTTAGTTGTTATATTATGACTATGTTGGATATTTCGTATTGACAGTGTTATAACAATATTTGAAACTATTGTCCTTTTTAATTCCGCTGCGTAACGATGAAATCCTGGTTGTACGGACTAAACTATTTATTTTGAGAATTCGCCCTACTGTTATGTGTTACGTACCATGTTCTATTTATAAGTGAAATTGCTATCAAATGTTGATGCTGTTTGAAGTAAATGTAGCATCCCTTTTTGGATGTGTCGAAAAACAATTTTTTAAAAACTCTGATATTTTTTTAAAATTTGCCGGGTAGAAATGGGGTGTTACAAGCACGGACCGTTCGGGCTGTTCGCAGGGAGCCTGGGTTGATTTTAGACAACGCACGGATCGTGCGCCTCAGGAGCACGGATCGTGCGTTCCCTTCGGACTGAAAATTGTTTAAGTCTTTCAGACACGCACGGGTCGTGCGCCCCTGGGCACGGACCGTGCGTGCCCTTCGGGTAGCCCCTTTTAAAAAGTGTTTTAAATCGTTCCGAACGATTCCGATTGCGTTCTAATCCCTTCCCCAACCTCATGAATTGATGTTATAGTACTATTGCCATGAAATTGACTGTGATTGATGTTAGTTAATGTTCAGAATCATGTTGACGTTATGAGATTGATTATGACTAAGCTAGGTTATCATAATGTTGAGTATGAGCGATACATTATGATGTGGACTAAGTAATGGATAGTTATAGGTTAAGTTAACAACGTTAGTAGTACCGTGTGAGATCACCTAATGATAAGATCATGTTAAGAATAATTCCATTGTTTTGTATAAGTTCATCGTTATGTTCAAGGATCATTGTTATGTTCATGTTCAGGTATATTAAAATATATACATCAGTTCAGTTAGGGTGACGACCCTATTTCAGTTTAGTGTGCTAGGGGAGGGGCAGTCATGAGCCCTATGAACCTAGGCCCCATCAGGGACCCAGCCGATTAGTGGGGACGGGTTCACCGGGAGCTTATTATGCCAAGTGACCGGTGACACGCTAAAATATCAGTTCAGTTATGTGTTGTTTCTTGTAACCGGCTTGAGGGTTATGAGGACAACTTCAGTTAGTTAGCCACATAGTCAATTTTGAGGACTATGAGTTAGAATCAAGAATAAAGAATCAAGCATAATTGAACCGAGAGAGTTAGTAAGGGGTCTCGATAGAACTCACTGAGACAAGTTGTCTCACCCAATCCATGTTGTTTTTCAGAGTTGCAGGCTAAGTTGAAGACGATGAGGCATGGCCATGGAGACGCTTGAGGAGTTGCTGACGCTGTTTATTTTGTTATGTTATGTATCTCAGTATTTTCATTCAGTATCTTAGATTGTACGATTGTACGACTTATGTTTATAAAATTGTAAATCGCTTCCGCACACTTTCTATTTTGGTACTGAACACTAGTTGAGTGGTGCAAGGACGCTTTATGTATTTTACGTTAAGTTATGTAAGCGCACTTGATGGGTTTTAACATCGAGTATTAGTATGTGTTCAGTATTTAAAACAGGAGGTACTCTAATGTATGCCAGTAGTGCATTTCGGTAAATTCTACAAGTTTGAAATTACCGGGGTGTTACAATTGGTACTAGAGCAGTTTGACCTAGTCGGACTTAGAATTATGAGTCTCTTAAGACCTCTAAGTGTGATTCCTTTAAGTATGCTGTTAGACGTTTAGCCTGATTAACTAAACACTTTGTGCATATTTTGCAGAATCATGGCTGGTGGAAGTAGGAGAAGCGTCCCCGTCGATCCTCATTCCGAATGGATGCAGAATGTCATCGAGACGCAACAGAAGATGATGAATGACATGATGCAAATGCAGCAGCAGCAGATGGCTCAAATGGCCCAGATGCATCATGAGAGGATGAATCAGCAACAACCGAATGTTCAACAACCTCCTCTGGAAGATCCGAATAGGGCTTACTTTCGTTTTCAGAAGATGAATCCTCAAAGTTTCAAAGGAGGGCCTGAGGTAATGGTATCACATTTCTGGTTGGATTCGATGGAGAAGATTTTTAGGACTCTTCAATGCAGCGAAGAAGAGAAGGTTCTTTTTGCCGCCCATATGCTCGAGGAAGATGCTCAAACCTGGTGGACCAATGCTCATGATTTGATGGTGAACCAGGGAACTCCTGTTACCTGGGTTAACTTCAAGGAGATGTTTATTGGTCACTTCTTCCCTCCGGTGATGAAGTTAAGAAAGCAAGCCGAGTTTTTCAATCTGGGGCAAGGAGAGATGTCGGTGGGTGAGTTCACCGCCAAGTTCGAAAGGTTGTCGCAGTTTTATCAGTTGGCAAAACATGCTCCGAATGATGAGTGGAAGATGCAGATGTACAAGGCAGGTCTTCGTGCGGATGTGGCCCAAGGTCTTAGCTCTTATGCTATCACCAGTTATGCTGGATTGGTGCAGCAAGCTTATGCGGCAGAGGCAGATCTCAATAGGATGTATGAAGAAAGGAAAGCGTATCGGAAAGAGAAGAAGAAAGCATTGGAATTGCCAACTCGAAGTGATGAGCCGAAGGGTATCTATAACAAAGGAAAGCAAGCTGCAACATCCGAACTACTAAGGTCCGGTAAGTGTCTGAAATGCGGGAGGCCTCACACTGGAGAATGTCGTCTGGGATCAACCGAGTGTTATTACTGCAAGGAAAAAGGGCATTATGCTAACGAGTGTCCGTCGAAGAAGAGGAATCGAGAGGAGAGTTCTACCCCCGCAAGCGGAAGGGTCTACGTGTTGGACGCTCAGAAGGGCAAGACTGATGACGTTTCGGCGAAAGGTATATTTTAGTCCAATTTTGAGGACAAAATTTTTAAAAATTGGGGTGAATGTAACATCCCCTATTTTTGCTATTTGAATTATATAAATATTATATTGGCATAATATTATTTATTAGTGATTCATTTAGTTGATTGAAATTATTTAAATTGAAAATGACTTGTTGATTTATTAATTGTGAGAATTGTGTGCTTGATTGAATTAATTGCTTTACATTGAGTTTATTAGAGCTGAAGGAGTCATAGGGAATGAAATGTTTAAGTAAGGGGTAGTTTTGTCTTTTGCCATGCCCCCTATATATATATATATATATATATATATATATATATATATATATATATATATATATATATATATATATACCCATCCAGCTGAACAAGTTAGAAAACACACTTCATTTTCAAAGAATTGCTGAAACTGAAAAACTGAACCAGAGAGGAAAGAAAGAAGAGAGGCGCGAAGGAGAGAAGGGAAGGAAGAGAGGAGAGTGCATCAATCAGTTATTGCATGCATGATCCAAAACCTGTTCTGAATTCCTTTTCTTTTACTCTTTCCATTGGTACCCTTGCCAAGCACTGAATCACCCTCCTCCATAAAACTCCATTGAAGAACACTTTCAGCTCACCTTGGCCAAATTACAAAAATCTGTCTTTGCATGCTCGATTTGAGAGTGTTAGAACCTACCTTAGTCACTACATTTCGTATTGAAGCCACCTAGAAGTCATTTCAGTTCTGGGATCAGAATACAAGTGTTAGAGAACCTGACTTTTCGCTTTTTACGTTTTACGAAAATCCATGTCACTTCGCTTTGTAAAAATACGTTTTAAATACCGAATAATGTGATTGAATTAGTTACTTATGAATTTTTGTTATGATTTTTGATTGCTATGTGATGCTTTATTGGACTGTAATTGACTGTAATGATGTGCGTGTAATGTGGGATTTTCGATCGGAAAGTATATCGGAATCGGAACGGAATGGTATCGTGTAAGAAAAACTGAAATTTGGGCTACTGCTGAACGCGCACCGATCGTGCCTTATGGAAGCACAGACCGTGCTGGCTGTTCGCAGGGAGCCTGGGTTGATTTTTAGACAACGCACGGATCGTGCGCCTCAGGAGCACGGATCGTGCGCCTCAGGAGCACGGATCTTGCGTTCCCTTCGGATTGAAAATTGTTTAAGTCTTTCAGACACGCACGGGTCGTGCGCCCCTTGGCACGGACCGTGCGTGGCCTTCGCGTAGCCCCTTTTAAAAAGTGTTTTAAACCGTTCCGAACGTTTTCGATTGCGTTCTAATCCCTTCCCCAACCTCATTAGTTGATGTTATAGTACTATTGCCATGAAATTGACTGTGATTGATGTTAGTTAATGTTCCGAATCATGTTGACGTTATGAGATTGATTATGACTAAGCTAGGTTATCATAATGTTGAGTATGGGCGATACATTATGATGTGGACTAGGTAATGGATAGTTATAGGTTAAGTTAACAACGTTAGTAGTACCGTGTGAGATCACCTAATGATAAGATCATGTTAAGAATAATGCCATTGTTTTGTATAAGTTCATCGTTATGTTCAAGGATCATTGTTATGTTCATGTTCAGGTATATTAAAATATATACATCAGTTCAGTTAGGGTGACGACCCTATTTCTGTTTAGTGTGCTAGGGGAGGGGCAGTCATGAGCCCTATGAACCTAGGCCCCATCAAGGACCCAGCCTATTAGTGGGGACGGGTTCACCGGGAGCTTATTATGCCAAGTGACCGGTGACACGCTAAACTATCAGTTCAGTTATGTGTTGTTTCTTGTAACCGGCTTGAGGGTTATGAGGACAACTTCAGTTAGTTAGCCACATAGTCAATTTTGAAGACTATGAGTTAGAATCAATAATAACGAATCAAGCATAATTGAACCGAGAGAGTTAGTAAGGGGTCTCGATAGAACTCACTGAGACAAGTTGTCTCACCCAATCCCTGTTGTTGTTTTTCAGAGTTGCAGGCTAAGTTGAAGACGATGAGGCATGGACATGGAGACGCTTGAGGAGTTGCTGACACTGTTTATTTTGTTATGTTATGTATCTCAGTATTTTCATTCAGTATCTTAGATTGCACGATTGTACGACTTACGTTCGTTGTCTTTTTTCTGAGAAAGCAAACCGCTTCGCTTGCCTGAACGGTTCACTTGTCCTTTATAGTTAAGATATGTGACTCGACTGAAAGGAGAGGGATGAAGTGAACAAGAGATATACCACAGATACCATTTGAACCAGAGCTGAAACCTTTGAATTACCCGATACTGATTTCACTCCATAAGACATCGACTCACTGGCTGCTTTTAGAGCAGACTAAGAATAAGGTACGGAAGGAAGTAAAGGTGAAGCAGGCTTTCTATCTTCTTTGGCTTGCCAATATGACAGAGATGGGCCCTGGAGCCTGGGATCCGGCTGACGTATAGGCCTATGCACTTAAATTAATGGCTGCGACAAGTTAGGACTTGATCGAGGGATCAATTGACTGACTCCGGAACATAAAGTAAGAAGACCGGAACCCCGTGTGGACTATAAACCAACAAAAAGCTAATTTCTTGCTTCGGGGGAGGAGTTATAACTTAGACTCAAAAATGAAGTAGAAGTGGGCATTTCCCACCGGGCGTTAAAAGAAAAAGAAAGAATTCGTTGCTTTAACCTCTTTTCTCGTGGTAGGTAGGAGAGAGAGGAGGGGGGATCACTTTCATCCGCCTTTCTTTTGTTTTCTTCTCGGGTCTGGGGAAATGAATTTAGAACTGAAAGTATGAATATACAATTTACCACAAGCGAGAACTAGAAACATAATAAGATAAGCAAGCGAAAGGCTAGAATGATTTAAATAACGTACAAACGCGAATAAAACCTCCTGCCGGTCGTGTCCTTGGCTCTCACTCCCATGAATCAGATAGTGCCATACATCCCACCACAACCGTCCGATCCTCTGATGGAGAAGATCAGTCGCCTTGAACGGGCAGTTAATAAGTTGAGTAGGGGTGCGCCGGACCGCACCGCCGACGAATAATAGGTACCCCCACACCCCAGGCAGAGTTAGTGAGCCGTGTAATAGGCGACCATTTCGCGCGGTTCGGGGGGCACTTGAGTCAGCCGCCGGCGCCCGACTGCGTCTTGACCCCTATCCAATTTTTGGGCCAATTCCCCCTTCGTACTACCAAAAAATGAGATTCTTGCCGAATCCGAGTTTGCTGCTCCAACCATTACCAAACTAATACCTATTCTGTTTAGTACTTCAGGTGCTTCTGTTGCGTATAATGTAAATCCCGTAGCGGATCAATTCCAACGAGCCTTTCAAACAAGTACTTTTTGTAATCGACTCTATAGCTTCTTCAATAAACGCTGGTTCTTCGATCAAGTTTTGAATGACTTTCTAGTCAGATCGTTCCTGCGTTTCGGATATGAAGTCTCATTCGAAGCTTTAGACAAAGGTGCTATTGAGATATTGGGCCCTTATGGTATATCGTACACATTCCGACGATTGGCCGAGCGGATAAGTCAACTTCAAAGTGGATTTGTTGTGCGAAGAGTGCGTTATGACCCGTGGCCGCCTGCCTGGTCTGGTGGGGTCCTCCGTTGTGGGTAAACGGGAAACCCGACTCTACGAACCCGAGGAAAGGCTGCACAGCAGTAGTAGGGGCGTGAAGACCGGAGCTTTTTGTAGTGCTAGCAGGAATGCAAGTGAATGAATCCCATCCCCTAGCGAGTGAAGTGCTTACGCCCCTTTAGCCGAGCCGGATATTCTTAAATAAATTCAAGTTTCTTTTCCAATCGGACCAATCCTCTTACTCGACTTCTTATATTTAAAGTGATTGGTGTTCCTATTCCAACGAGACTATTATTTCGTACCATTATAGAAGAAGATTCGGGTAAAATATGCACTTCTTCGGGAATAAAAAAAATCGATCTGTACAAATAGAATAAACCATTTATACAGAATGGTAAAGGGACCGTCCTATGATCGCTGATCATAAAATAGGACGCTTCTTTCTCTATTTGGCAAAGCAAAGGGAGATGGATCCAGCAACTGCTGACCCGGATCGAGTCAGAGTTCACGCCGCCCGCCCTGAACAAATAGGAGGCGTGGTCCAAATCATTCCCACAAGAGGTGCGGACCCATTTTTTTATGATCCTTTGATAAAAAGATTCATTCTCTTATTATTAGGAATAGAGGAATATGCAGTAGTATAGCCCCCATGCATGTTCTTCAAAGATCTTCCATCCTTTTTTTCCCTATTCCCTCAGGCTAACGGGTACTTATTCAGGGGGGGAGGAGCTCCGAGAAGCACTGTTGAGAGGAAGATCCTGGGCCCCTCCTCATTCTCTAAAGGGCCTGGCTGGCCTATTATGAACTCTTTTCCCTCAGAACAAGACAAAAAGAGGCTTGCAGGTCTGCAAGTGGAGTGGCTCTCCATACTAAAGAGGTCGCTTGGGAGCACATGCCTATCTGTGTACTGTTCTATTCTAAAAAGAAAGAATAAGAGAAGCAAGGTCCACAGAAAGTTGTAAATCGCTTCCGCAGACTTTCTATTTTGGTACTGAACACTAGTTGAGTGGTGCAAGGACGCTTTATGTATTTTACGTTAAGTTATGTAAGCGCACTTGATGGGTTTTAACATCGAGTATTAGTATGTGTTCAGTATTTAAAACAGGAGGTACTCTGATGTATGCCAGTAGTGCATTTCGGTAAATTCTACAAGTTAGAAATTATCGGGGTGTTACACAAGTCCCATGTGAAGAGGTATGTCCTATGTGTGATAACAGTGTGGAAGATGAGTTTCACTTGTTTTTAAATTGCACGCATGCAATGCAGGTTTAGAATGCGAGCAGGTTCGCTGCTGCTGTCCAGCAAATTCCGCAGCAGCAGGGGTTGTTTCGTGACTGCTTTTTTGCTGCTCTTGAAGCGTTTTCAGCAGCAGATCAGCAGTTTTTGCGCTGGGTCTGTGGGTTATTTGGAAACGGAGAAATGACAAGGTATGGGAGGGAGGTTCGAAGGAAGTGACAGTAGCTTTGCAGCTCGCTTGGGACAACTTAAAAGCTTGGGAAACTGCTCGTTCACAGCCACATCGCAGCAGTAATGACGCAGCAGCAGCTCCAGCTCCTCAACGGATATATTGGACGAGACCGGAGGCAGGGATGTTAAAGTGTAATATTGATGCTGCACTTTTGAGCAAGAATGCAAATATGGCATCGGTATGTGCATATGGGAGAAGAATGGTAGTTTTATGGAAGGCAAAACAATGTGGTTTGAAGGAGTACCGGAACCTCAATAAGCGGAAGCAGTGAGATTGTGGCATACATTGAATTGGTTGAAGGACTTAGGCTTGGAGTCAATATTCATTGAGATGGATTGTCTCTCAGTGGTTAATGCGGTAGCCAAAGCGATGCCCAACATTTCCGATTTTGGCTCTATTATCTCTCATTGTATTTCTTTACTTTCTTTTTTACCAAGCTATAGGATTAGCTTTATTCGGAGACAAGCGAATCTTGTTGCTCATTTCCCTTGCAAGGGCATCAAGAAGTTATGTTAGCTCCAAAGTTCATTATATTGCTCCATTTTGTATTACAAACATTCTTGATAGTGAAAAGATATAAGTTTGTTTTGGTCAAAAACAAAAGAAGATATAGAGAGAAATGATTTCTTGTCTAATTTACACTTGTGCCCTAAAATAAAAAATTAAATTATTTTTAATGAATTTTTTAAAGACATTTTTATATTTTTATTCTTACTTTCATACTTTTTAAATATTAAAATATAAAAGTAAGACTAACTTTTATATTTTTATATGGCTTAAATATAAATATTTAATCCCTGCAAATATATGTTTGATCCAGTTTAGTCTCTGTAAAAATATTAAAAAAATTTAGCTCTTACAAGTATACGTTTGATCAAGTTTAGTCTTTACAAAATTAAAATTTTGTTTTTCGTCTCTACACATATACGTTTTATTCATTTTGGTTCCTGTAATATGTAAAATATTTGATTTTGGTCCCTCTGATATGAACGAAAAAAGGACTAAAAATAAAATATTTTACATATTCCAAGGACAAAACTGAATAAAACATATATTTGCAGGGACGAAAAAAAAATTTTATTTTTATACCGACAAAACTGGATCAAACGTATATTTGTAAAGACGAAAAATAAAGTTTTATTTTTGCAGGGACTAAATTGGATCAAACATCTATTTGCATAGACTAAATTTATATTTAAACTTTTTTATGTTGACATGTTAAACTACGAATTTATTTAATTTTTTAATTCATATAAATAATATTTTCGTATTAAGAATAATTTATTACAAATAGTAATTATTACAAACAGTAAACGAAATAAATTATGAATAATTTATTTAATTCATATAAATAATATTTTCGTATTGTTTCATATTTTTAAATAATGAATAACGTATATAAAAAAGTTACATTTATTTAAAAATTATGAATAACAAACAGTAATTATTATATTACGTATCTATTTTTATTTTAACTAACTAATAATATAAACAACAAACTGTATCAAAAAAACTGTAATTACAATATAATTATTATACACCAAATTAATACGTCTAATAACAAATAGGCTAAACTCCTGTTTTGGCCCTTTATCTTTGGGGTTGTGGTCACTTTGGCCCTTTATCTTTTTTTTTTCTCATTTTAGACCCTCATGTTTTTTGTGTGTGTCATTTTGGCCCCTGCCGTTATGTTTATGTTTTTTGTAGCAAATTTTTAAGGAAGAAAATGAAATCAATTAAAAACATAAGGGCCCAAAATGAAATCAATTAAAAACATAAGGGACTAAAATGAAATCAATTAAAAACATAAGGGACTAAAATGATAACGGCAGGGGCCAAAATGACGCACACAAAAAACATGAGGGTCTAAAATGAGAAAAAAAAAGATAAAGGGCCAAAGTGACCACAACCCCAAAGATAAAGGGCCAAAACAGGAGTTTAGCCTAACAAATAACTTGATAACTAACCGGTAGTGAAGAAAAGTCTCTGACTTTATGCTAATTTCGGACTCCTTCGAATAAAATTTTCAACCAAACTCCAAATAATTGCTAAACAAATAATATCAGAAATATTAACTAACTCATATTTTAAAACAAAATATTAGTTAAACAATCAAATATTAATTAGAAACATACCTTCAAATCAAATACTCTAGAACTCTGGGCCAGCTGTCCTGCCCCTCGAGGCACCTACAATGAGCGAGGGATTAGTTACTGCTGTTCGTGCGGTGGATACCCGGGTTTACCCATAAAATCAAATACTCTAGAATGGGGAGAGGAAGAGAAGAGAATGGAGAGAAATGAGAAAAGTGGGGTGGTGAGTGAGTGATTTTCAGAATAGAAGAGATTTGAGTAGAGAGAAGAGAAGAGAGAGAAATGAGAAGTGATTTTCGGAATAGAAGAGAATGGAGAGAAATGGTGAGTGAGTGATTTTTGAGATTTATTTATAGTGTGTTTACAACGACTATTTTTTTTGAACTTCGAAAACATAAATCCGCCAGAACGGGTCCTTACCGGCGAATATTTAATGGCGTTCCCAATGAGAGACGTTACCGGCGGAAATGATGGTATTACCGGCGGATTTGGCCAACGGGCCAATTTCAATTCTAGAAACAGAAATCCGCCAGAAATGCTTGTACCGGCGGAAATTATGGCTATACCGGCGGATTTGGCATTACCGGCGGAATTAATGGCTATACCGGTGGATTTGGAATTTAAATTTTCGAAATAAAGTTTCGCCGAAAAAAGTTGTTACCGGCGGATTTAGAACGCGTTTTCCCATGCGACGGTTCCGGGAAAAAACCGTCGGTAAAACGCTTCTTTCTTGTAGTTATAAATTTTATTAGATTTTAATTTACATTTTGTTAATTTTTAATAATTTACATTTTGAGCGAAATGCACATTTGATTCTTGTTGAAGCATACTTTAGAGTATCTTTAGTGGGGGTGTGTTAAATGGGTGAACTAAAATAATTTTTGTGGGCCCAAACTGCCACGTAGGATTTAAGAAACCCATAGTTGACAAAAGTAGTTTTTACTCCAATGGTGACTGTTTATAAGGAACCCGTACAGTATCTGTTGAAAGTGAGTGTGTATGAGAGAGAGAGAGAGCACTTTTTTATTCTTTGTTTACTATATTAAAAAAGTTGACGATAACTAAAGTTAAGAAATTTGGACTACCACATACGACAACTTTATTGTAGGTTTCTTATCGTTGTTGTAGTTAGTTCACCCTTTAACTTCGAGGGTTGAAGTTGCTCTTAGTAGTTTCTACCTTTGGTGATTATAGAAATTTTTGAGACAGAAAGTATTTGAATAGAGATAGACACAA
Organism: Astragalus membranaceus; assembly: GCA_039519185.1. Taxonomy (NCBI): domain Eukaryota; kingdom Viridiplantae; phylum Streptophyta; class Magnoliopsida; order Fabales; family Fabaceae; genus Astragalus; species Astragalus membranaceus. Next base: position 161,809,336 of record CM076846.1, on the reverse strand, counting down.
AATAGGCAAAAGACATGGTTCCTTTGCCGCCTTAAAGGCACCAAATCTCTCCCCAATTTTAAAACACTTTTTACATATTTTAATAGTAGCGGCATTGGATTTTTTATGCAATGGCGGTATTGATTTTAAAAGGCTAAAATGCATTTTTGGTTCTTTATCTTTGACCAAAGTTTCAGTTTTGTAATTTATCTTTTTTTCCCACTTTGGTCCTTTATCTTTCATATCTGTGTCAGTTTGGTCATTTATCTTTTTTTTCTCACTTTGGTCCTTTATCTTTAATATTTGTTTCTGTTTGGTCCTTTTAAACAGAAATGCGGAAAAATGAAGAACACAATGAATGTCTTTAAGCACACTAAGGTCCCTTCAATTTCTTGTTTCTTGAATAACTCATGCAATACGCGACTAAATTGAAAGAAACTGGACTCTAACTTGAATAAAATTTTCCACCGAATTCAATGGAACAAAAATTAAGCTCAGAAAATTGCTTATGCGTAAAATCACTTATGGAACCGAGAGTTAAATTTGAAGTTCAAAAACCTTCAATCTCAACAATGGTAATTTTGCTATAGAGCACCAAATGGAACGTTTCTTGAGATTAAAATACTCGAAATTTAACAAGGAATCATAATATGGCAAGTATTTTGTTCAGAAAAGTGCTTAAAATGCAAACACTGTGAAAAAGCAATTCACATCTATAAAATGCAAACACTGGGAATACTGTTAGTTGGAAAGAAACATTGTAACATGTTGCTTTGTCAACCACAAGGGCAGAGTACATAGGGGTAACAGAGGAAAAGTAAGGAGGCTATTTGGTTGAAGGGATTTGTGAATGAGCTAGGAATATCTCAAGGGAGCATTGGTGTTACGTGTGACAACCAGATTCACCTATGTAAGAACAACACATACCATGAGAGGACTAAGCACATTGACACAAGGCTTCGTTGGATTAGAGATACTATAGAAGAAGGAAAGGTTCGTGTGGAGAAGGTTCAAACACCACAAAATGCAGTAGACTTCATAACCAAAGTGGTCCCTCTAAGAAAGTTCAAACATTGTTTGAACCTGCTCAATGTTGATGTTGGTTAAGCATCAAATTGGTCTAAGTAAATGGTTCGGTTTTATTGAATTGTCCGAAGCTTGAGCTTGCGAAGGTGGAGATTGTTATTTTTGTATGGAAAACTCATGGTACTCCACAATTGTAGAGTCATTAGGTTATTATTATTTCCTTTGTTAACCCCATTGTACCCCTATTTCAGTTGTAATATTTGTTGTGAGCAGTTCATATTCGGCTAGTATTCGGTTTAGTCATAACTGGCCTTACTATTATGTATAAAAAACAAAGTGTGCAGTGAGGAATCAATAAGAATTACTGAAATCAAATCAAAAACTGAGAGAAGGCCAAAACGCGAGAGGAGAAGAGAAAAGTTCCAACTTGCTCTTTCAATTTCAAAAGTCAGGCATAAATACCCTAAAATAAAAACGAAAAACATGTCATACTAATCTTGAACAGTAAAACCGTAGCAAAGGTAGGGTGATGTGGTGGCCAAAAGACGGTGGTGGTGGTGGTGGTCTAAAGCTCCGGTTCGAAGTTAGGTGTGAAGAGGAGAAGAGAAAAGTTCCAACTTGGTCTTTTAATGCAATAGAGGAAGCCACATACTCAGGTTGTTATGTGGTGGTGGCGAGGTGGACAGTGGTGGCGTGGTGGGAGGGTGGTGGCGCGGCGGGAGGATGGGAGAAGGAGAGAAAGTGAGAGAAGGTGAGAGAAGAGAGAAGAGAGAAAAGAGAAGAAGAGGAAATGAGAGTGGTTCGGATAAGAAAAAAACCTAAAATTAGCAAGGGAATATCCGTCGATGTGCACAACTCATTTTCGTCAATGACTTCACTAGTTCCGAGGCACTGCAACGGTCAAATGTACATTTGCGGGGGAATTTCCATCGCTATGAACAACTAATCTTTGTCGCTAATCACCTCGGATTCCGTGTTTTTTTTCAAAATCCCGCTCTGAATTAGCGAGGTACTATTCTGTCGCTAAACCCACACAAATTCGTCGCTAACTGAAGCAGGAACTACAATCCATATTCTGTCGCTAAATTCGTCGCTACCAACTGTATTAGCGACCGAAAATGATTTCGTCGCTATTAGTCCGTCGCTAATGAGCCTTTTTTGTAGTGACTCTAATAGTTAGGGTTCCAATAGATTTGGGGAAAATACTGTGAGATTGCAATAGGGTTTCAAGCCTATTGTGGAAGTATTGTGGCATCAACAATTCAATAAAACTGCTCTTAAGCAAATTGCTTAGACACCTAGATGTACACATCACATTGATGTGGAATTGGGTGATCAGAGAGTAAGTTGTTATCTGTTCTTTACCTTTCTTCGTTATATTTGTTCTTTCTTTGTGCGTGTCTTTCGTGCGTAATAACGATAAGTGTTTTGTAATTGACTACTACCAGTGGAAGTTGCACATAAAACCGCATGTTTTTAGAAAATCATCATATTTACAAAGATTTCTACACGTGGATCCATAACGTGTTTTTTGCTTGATCTTAAGTTGTGCTATTTCTTTGGAACTTTATTTATTTTCGATTATGTATTTATGTAGTGCCTTTTATTCTAACATCAAACAATTGATATTCATCATTTTAATAGGCATAAATGTAACACCCTAATATTTCTATCGAGTAGAAATGCTAAGATGCACGAAATGGTATACATCAGACTAATATTTCCTGTTTAAATATTGAACACAACTAAAATTTTTCGATGATTAACATCAACAGTCTTAACATTTATAACTTAATTAAAAACCATATAGGTTCCATGTCTTTCAATACCATTATAACGTAGTGTTCAATACCATCACAAGAAAAGCGGAAACGATTACATAACTTAAAACAAATTCAAGTCACATTATCGAGTTACAAAGACAACAAGGGAACTCAATATCAAAGATAAAAGAACCAAGTCTTCTAACTTCTCCTCAAGCACATCACCTACTCGTGCCTCGTCGCTTTCTTCTTTCCCCGTTTCTCTGTAAAACAACAACATATAATGGGTGAGATAAACATTATCTCGGTGAGTCCTACCGTAACCCCTCACAATAACTCTCGGTTCATTTATTCTTTTTCCTTTAATCGTAGTCCATATAGGGCCTACGTGCATATATCTTTTCCTTTCATGCCATAGTACATCTTCGGTAATGACCACGCCTTTCCCGTCGAACCTCTCCACTAGCTTATGCTAGCTTCAAACCTTCTGAGGCCTAGGTTCCGGGGCTCATGACTTCCCCTTCCCTAGTATACTAATCTACTGGGTCGTCACCCATCCTTTTGATATAATTTATATATCTTAACCTTGAAAGAAAATTTAGTTCCATGACCTTTAAACAATTGATTGAACATTTAGTTCCATATACCTTTATACATAACCCATGTCCACTCGCGTGCACTACTATTCGGTTTTTGAAACATTTATAGGTTTGAAGATAATTTCCAAAGCCACCTTGAACATGTCAAAAACAATGTTTTATAAGTGAAAAATTATCACAAAGGGTTGGAAAGAAGATTAGAAGAGGTTTGAAATCAAAAGGAGCGACGAAACGAGAATTCGGTACTGTCCGGTAACAGAAGCTCACGCACGGTCCGTGTGCCCTAGGCGCACGACCCGTGTGCACTGACATTCTTTTTAAAAGCATTTGCGATCCTGGCACACGATCTGTGTGCCGTAGGTGCACGATTCGTGCGCTTCTGTCAGTACACCAATTCATTCCGTTTTTCTCGTTTTCGCAACTCCGTTCGAGTCCAATCCGTATTCCGATCAAAATTCAACCTGAACACAGACAATACCAGACAATATTCCAGTCCAAACAATAGCAATCAACCATTCACATATTAACATATATTTTGATGAATAAGCCGTAAAACGTAATTTTCCTGAAAACGGTTTTCGACTCTTAAAACTTTTGAAATCACGGAACAGCCACAAAATCGGTCACATAACAATCATTTCAGAAATATAAAAAAAAACAATCCTAAGCGTGAGTGGAACTCACCGTTTTGACGAACTCGCGAGAAATCACGTCCTCACACGAAACGATCAAACGGTAACCTCTCGAACAATCCCCGTAATCACGAACTCACACCGAACTTGGTCAAACGTCGAAACTGAACTTCTACCACTTCCAAATTCAACACCTAACCTCTTGGAGCTACTGAAATCACTTCCAAATTCAACCTAAACACAATGTGGCTTTACCAATTTGATGAAAACCACTTCTAAGGCTCCAATGGTACGTGCAATGCTCCAAGGAGGAGAAAACTCAACTTTGAGCTTCAAGGATCAAAAATGGCAAGATGAGGAGGAGAAGGATTCAGCTTGAATAAATGGTATCATTGAAAAGCAAATGAAAAATGGTGAAGAAGGAAGTAGAAAAAGCTTACATGCAATGGATAGATGGAGAGTTCCTCTTCCTTCTTTCTCCTCCCTCTCTTCGCGCCTCTCTTCTCTCCCTCTCTCTATGTTCTGAAAATTTTCTGGTTTTCTGATGGAATGAGGCTTGGTCAGCTGGGCAAGGCCTTAAGTGGATGGGAAAAGACCAAAATGCCCTCTACTTAGCTCCTCACCTTAATTTACCCTTAAATAACCACTAACTCATAATTAACTTCTAAAAATTGTGGTTGTGGTCTTATGGAGTTAAGGATTATGTTTGGTGTCATGTAATTTGGGTTAGGGGTTCGAATGATATGAAAATGACCAAAACGCCCTTGGCTCCGTAATCCTCACGTAACTCTATTTCTACCTCAAAACAATCACATAATTAATACTATTAGCAACTAAATGTTGCTTTCACGCTTTCTAACATGTCCATGACTTGAATTATTATTTTATCGAATAACAATTCGCTAGTTAATTTCATAAAATGAAATTAACCGAAATTAGGGATGTTACAATAAATGGAAATCAATATATAATACATATATAGGGAAAGGGGCAGAAATGAAGTTGACAGAAGGAATGATAACTATTTGCTTAAACGTGGAACTTTATTAGTAGAAATTTCACTTATGGAATACAAAAGACTAGTGAGGCCGAAGGAGGCTTCACGTTCCAACTATAATATATAATAACAACAACGTAATTAAATGTTCGGTGGCATGCAAAACAAATGACAACTGCTAGAGAGAATATGCCGAAGTACAAAGATCACCATATATTGATGAATAACGACTCTGGAAAAATAAAACCTTATTATGACGTGATTTATTAACTTGAAGAAAATAAACTATACTATATCATAAATGAAGCCACGAAGGTTGCTGCTGCCTATATATTTAAGCGCAGGCGAATCCCTTAGGAGCCTCTTTTCCACAGAGATTGAGTAGCAAGCTCAACTTGATAGGTACGTTGAGGTTGATGCCGAGGATGTTAGCCTTGAGAGCAGTGCAAAGGCACACTGCAGCGTCGAGATCGGTAAGGCCCTGAATAAGGGAGCAACATGGGGTGTCTGATGGCTTACCAAGCTGCACATTGATCAAACCCAACAAATCAGCACACATACCCAACTTAAGAATGTCCTTAGGGCAAGTGGGGTGCTTTGTGCCTGAGGAAGGTGGTTGTGCCGAAGGTGGTTGTACTGAAGGTGGATGTGCTGAAGGGGGTTGTGCTGAAGGTGGTGTTGTGCCCGTGGAAGGTGGTTGGGTGCTGGCGGAAGGTGGTGCTGTGCCTGTGGAAGGTGGTTTGGTACCTATTGTCGGTGGTGTTGCGCCTGCAGAAGGTGGTTCTATGGATGGTGGTGTTATGCCTGTGGAAGGCGGTTGGGTGCCTGCAGAAGGTGGTTGGGTACCTGTTGATGGTGGTGTTCCTGTAGAAGGTGGTTCTATATATGGTGGTGTTGTGCCTGTGGAAGGTGGTTGGGTACATGTTGATGGTGGTGTTGTGCCTGTGGAAGGTGGTGTTGCTCCCGTGGAAGGTGGTTGTGCACCTGCGGAAGGTGGCGTTGTGCCTGTGGAAGGTGGTTGTGTGCCTGCTGAAGGTGGTGTTGTGCCCGTGGAAGGTGGTTGGGTTCCTGCGGCTGGTGGTGTTGTGCCTGTGGAAGGTGGTTCAATGGACGGTGGTGTTGTGCCTGCGAAAGGTGGTGTTGTGCCTGTGGAAGGTGGTTGGGTACCTGTTGACGGTGGTGTTGTACCTGTTGATGGTGGTGTTGTGCCTGTGGTAGGTGGTGTTGCTCCCGTGGAAGGTGGTTGTGCACCTGCGGAAGGTGGCATTGTTCCCGTGGAAGGTGGTTGTGTGCCTGCTGAATGTGGTGTTGTTCCCGTGGAAGGTGGTTGGGTTCCTGCGACTGGTGGTGTTGTGCCTGTGGAAGGTGGTTCAATGGACGGTGGTGTTGTGCCTGCGGAAGGTGGTGTTGTGCCCGTGGAAGGTGGTTGGCTACCAGTTGACGGTGGTGTTGTACCTGTTGATGGTGGTGTTGTGCCTGTGGAAGGTGGTTGTGCACCTGTGGAAGGTGGCGTTGTGCCCGTGGAAGGTGGTTGTGTGCCTACTGAAGGTGGTGTTGTGCCCGTGGAAGGTGGTTCAATGGACGGTGGTGTTGTGCTTGCGGAAGGTGGTTGGGTACCTGTTGATGGTGGCGTTGTGCCTGTGGAAGGTGGTGTGGTACCCGTGGAAGGTGGTTGTGTGCATGGGCAAGGTGGTTGTGTGCTTGTAGAAGGTGGCTGGGTTCCTGTCGATGGTGGTGTTGTGCCTGTGGAAGGTGGTTGTGTGCCCGTAGACGGCGGTGTTGCACCTGTAGAAGGTGGTTGGGTGCCCGTGGAAGGTGGTGTTGTGCCCGTGGAGGGTGGCTGGGTGCCTGTGGAAGGCGGTGTTGTGCCGGCTGAAGGTGGCTCAATGCCTGTAGAAGGTGGTGTCGTGCCTGTTGAAGGTGGTTGGGTGCCTGGAGATGGCGGTGTTGTGCCTGCTGAAGGTGGTTGGGTGCCTGTGGAAGGTGGTTGTGCCTGTGATGGGGGACATGATGGGACATATGTGGAGCGAACCACTATGAAGAAGAGGAGGTTGAAGGAAAGGAGTATGGCAACTTTGGTAGCCATTTGGAAGTTGATAACTTTAGAATAGTGCTGCTCTTGTACTCTTACTTTGATTTGGTGTGTGAGTACGTGATGCACTTGGAGAGGCACGAAAGGCGGTTTTATAGGGAAGATTTGGTTAGTATTTCTTATTTCAATTTTTAAAGGTTTAAATAATTGGGGCTTCTGCTGTCAAAAAAATAATAATTGGGGCTTCTACTAAACCTTCCTAGCTATAAATGGAATGTTTGTTTTTTGGGCCAATGTATACACACATTTAAAACAGTGCTGCTCTAGTGCTCTATTCCTTCAAGATTTCAATGCGCACACACTTTTTTTCAAGGCAATTATCTGCTTAGACTAATAGCCAAAAACGAATAAAGACTGCCGGGAATTAATGTTTAGGGACAAACAACATTTAACTTTAAAAGTGTGTTTTCATGAAGTATTTTTCGGTGGAAAGTATAATTTTTGAAGAAAATTAAAATATTTTCCTTAAAATTTTACACTAAAATATTTCAATTTCCTTTAAAAAATACATTACTTCTAAAAAACTTTCTATCCAAACCAATGTTTTTAAAACCAGACCAACGAATGAATCGGAGAGACTTCCGGGTCATTGTTCAATTGGTTCACTCGATTCAACCACGGTTGAACCAGATGAGTATTAATTAAATAAAAAATAAAAAAGTATTAAATATTGGAGAAAAAGTAAACTAAAAAATCAATAAATGCATTTCGGACGGTTCAACCCGGTCAATTGACGATTCAAAATGGTTGAACTACAATCCAATCCGCCCAACCTGATTCTAAACGGTTCAATTTTCTTGCGCCTCAAATGGGGTTCAACCAAGTGTGGGACTGTCCGGTTGAACCGCCCAGTTCGATAGTGTTCTTACAACACTGATCCAAACCTAGATTAGTGACGAATATCGACCACGTACGCAAACCCAAACCAAATTACTCATTGTTGCATTATGGTTCTATAGACGTCGGCACTAAAGTACAATACCAGAAATACAAGGAATTTAACAGTCACATGAAACGAGCCAATCCAACCCTACACATCCAATCTCAAACAAAAATAATAGTTACTATTACTTGCAGTATTTGATGATATATCGAGATAATTGACTCCTTTATAATATCATTTTGCTTATTAATTAAAATAAAAACAAACCTAGTAACTCCTTTTGGCCGGAGGATATACACATTTTACATAAAAGATTTAAGGAACCCTTAAATTTAAACAATAATATTTTATTTTTAAGCAACACTATTTTGTGTTGCTTGTGCAAGCAATACCAGCTAATTAACTATCAACCTACAGCCCAACTGTAAATTTTGTTTTATAAATAGCTCAACTGTAAATATTGATGTAACACATAGTTCCTTCTGAATCGCCAGTGTTTAATGTAACGCATAATTCCTTCTTACATGAAACGACGTTGGTAAGAAGTAAAACAAAAATACCAAACGACGTCGACAAGCAGTGACAAAAATGACGATTTTGTTTTTGAATGAATGACAAATCACAACTGGAGAAACGAAATTCCAAAACATGCATGGCCAAGACGGTTCATCAGAACCAAAAAACTGAACTGAACTGTCAAACCGAATTGAACTGAACCAAAATTAACTGAACTTTTGCTAATAGTTTAGAACTGAACTGTTCAGTCAGTTCGACCGAACAGAACTGAACTGTCTTAGCAGTTCTTCGGTTCGGCAGTTCGAGTTTGAACCAAACTGTTTTAAATTTTAAGTTTTTTTTTTTCGAATTGTTGAGCCCGAAAAAAAAGTTCGAAAAAAAGTTCAAAATTTATACAGTTCGGTTCGAGCTCGAACTGCCGAACCGAACTATTAAGACGGTTCAGTTCGGTTCGTCGAACTGCTAAGACAGTTCGGTTCGGTTCGGTCGAACTGTCTTAACAGTTCGGTTCAGTTCGCTGCAGTTCACCTTTAGAACTGAACCATGAACAGCCCTATGCATAGCCTGTAATAATTGAGCTTTCGTACTCAGACGATCGATTCAACATTCAAATGCGCCCGATGATCGAAGCTATACATCTTTCGCGTTGTTTCTTCTAATTACCAAAGAGGTGAAAAAAGAAAAAGCTTTTAACATATATACTTACTTTGTTGTTTGCGATATATATACATAGGCTCAAGGAAAGAACATGTACAAAAATCCAGAGCGTGGCGTTCAGCGGTTGGGGCTGATCCTCTCTTAAGCAAGGGTCGGGGGTTCAACCTGGCCAACTCTATTTCAACCCATTCCAACTGAGAAGTGTCCATTTTGAGTAATTAGTTAAACCTGGACTACTCTATTTCAACCCATTTTTAGGCCATTTCATTAAGAACCTTGTTTTTAAGTCTCACATGTATATATTATTTATTTATTTATTTGATGTTATCATATTTTGCTTGAGTTCGAACCGAGAAATATCTATCAAATTAACCCAATAAACTTTACATATTATTAATATAATTTCATTATTTTTATTTCCTAGTGGAGAAATATTACACGTAATCGAAAATAATTATTTTTAAATTTTATCTTTATATTTTTTATTTTTTATAAATGAATATTTAGCTTTTAAAATTCGATGAAGAAACATTATTTGTTGTCGGTTTAATTTCCCTGCCTTTAATCTTTCCCAACTTGTCCATTTAATTATTTTTCTATAGGTAAGTGTTAGTAATTATTTATTTAGGGAAATGTTAGTTTTCAGATTTGAACATTTGAACTCCTCCTTTAAGTCCAATACTTTGATGTCCATTAACTCACTAACCGAGTTACCTATTTGGGACTTATTTTTTATATTTTATCTTTATAAATGTCTTTGGTTTTATAAATGAATATTTTTCTTTTAACGCCAATGGGAAAACATTATATATTGTTGGTATAATTATTGTTATATTTTGTCCTTATAATTGTGTCTTTATTTTTATAAATGATTATTTCACTTTTAAGTACGGATGGAAAATACTACTTTTGTTGGTTTATCTATTTTTTATATTTTGTTTTCATCGATGTCTTTATTATTTATATTTTGCTTTCGAGTCTCATAGGATAAAATTACATGTTATTTGTATAATTATTTTTCTATTTTGTCTTTATGAATATCTTTACTATTTATAGATAATTAGTTTTTTATATAAATTAGTATTTTTCTTTTGAGTTCCGACTAAAAAACATTACTTGTTGTCGAAATAATTATTTTTAATATACTTTCTTTTTAAATACTTTTTTTTCCTTTTTGTATATTGTAGTATAATTTAATCATTTTTGATTCCGTCAAGAAACATTACAAGTTATCGGAAATTTTTGGTTAGTGTCTCTTTTTTTATAAATGAATATTTAACATTTGAATCTCGACGAGAAAACATTACTTATTTATTATCAGTATAATTTTATTGTCGTTAAGAAGTTCCGATTGAAAAACATATGTTGGTAATATGTCTTTGTTTTTTGCAAATAAATATTTTGTTTTTGAGTCTCCATTGGAAAACATTACATATTGTGACTATAATTATATTTTATAATTTGATTTTGTAAATATCCTTATTTTTATAAATGATTATTTTGTTTGATGCCTAATGGGGAACTATTCTTATTTTCGGTATAATTATTTTTTATATTTTATTTTCATGAATCTCTATATCAAATGACTATTTTACTTGTTATTGCTATAGTTATTTTTGTATTTTTCCATTATATATACATACATATATATATATATATATATATTTACTTTCTATAAAAGAATATTTGTTTTGAGTGAAGATGAGAAATATTATATGTTGTTGGTATAATTTCATGTCTTACTTTTATGATAATTATTTTCATTGAATACTCTCATTTTTTCTACATTTTTAGATATTTTTTTGTCGTATAAGTAAAATTTAATTTTATAACTGTCGTATATTTCAAAAATACATAAAAGGGGAGTCACTCGTGTGAATGCATGGATATCTTACTAGTAGTTAAAAAAAATAAAACTTGTACACAATAAAAAAAGGAAAAGAAAAATATTATGACATAGTTACCTTTATATATAGTTTATAGTCTTAACAAATATGAACATGAGAGGGAATATTTTTTTGACGGGCATAGTTTTTAAAATATTTTCACCTAAAGACGGGAATATATATTTTCACCTAACTTTGTACTGACGGGCAAAGTTTTTATATATAGTTTTTCTCCTTGGGTCTTTTTCCCATGGATTTTGGTCTAGGGAAATTTTAATAAGGCCCTTTATATATGTTTTTTTTTATAAGCAATGTTAGTGGGGGTGGAGGAATGTTAGTTTCCGGTGTTTGAACTCGGGCCCTACTTCTTACACTCTTTTGGTGCACTTCTTCGATATCCCTTAGCTCGCCAACTGAGCTACCTACTTGGGATACTCTTTATATATGTAACGGTTGGGTTGCCTACTTACACCCTCTTTAAAATAATTCTTTGCTTATAAAAAAAAAGCTACGTTTCACATTTTCATTAACATATAAAACCTGATCATCAATATCTTATCACGAAACCTTTGAAAATATCAGGGACACTGGACCTACGTTGCATGTCTTTTATTTCCATACAGTATTTTAAATCATAACATGAAGATATTGTACTGTACAATAGTTTTATAATTGAGTTAACTTTGTATTTTCCTTTCCCAATACTACAGAAAAAATGGCAGAATACAACAACAATATGAACGCAGTTACCTTATCCAAACCATGGTTTCTGAGTTAGAAATTTCCATAAACACTGTGGACAATACACGTGAGCAAAAAAGACACTGTAAATTGCCAATCGGCAATGCAAAGTCGCACTCTTTGGCCCATTATCGGCAAAAAAGCATGAAAACTTGGTCGGGATCAGCGTAGCACGAAGAAAAGAAACAAAAATGTAAACCATTATTAGTGTATGGGTACTAGTAGGCCCATCACTAGTGCAAAATCTGTTTAAAAAGCACTATTTGGAGTCAGTTTTTAAATAACCGATTCCAAATGTAGGCGCGGTGGCAATTTTGCAATTAAGTAGATGTTTGAGAAATTTTTTATACATTTTGAATCGGTTCTTTAAACAACCGATTCAAAATGTGTATATTTGGATATTTTGAATCGGTTTTATAAACAACCGATTAGGAATATGTACATTTAGAATCGGGTTTGTAGACAACCGATTAACAAAGTATTTGTCATTATCAAAATTTTCACTGTCTCCCTGTCTCTCACGCTTATCCTCTCACATTTCCCTATTGTCAAAAATCCTCTCACATACTTTCGCCGTCACCAGCTCTCCCTCACCGTCACCAGCTCTCCCTCGCCGTCACCAGCGTTGTCTTCTTCCTCGTCGTCACCAGCGTTGTCTTCTCCCTCGCCGTCACCAGCTCACCATCGATTCTCTCTGTCTCCCTGTCACGCCGTCGCCGTCACTTAATTTCGCCATCTCTGCGTCACTAGCTCTGCGTCGCCCTCACTTTGTCTTCGTTCGCTCTCACCCTAGCCCTCTGTCGCCGTCACCAGCGTTGTGTTCTCCCTCGCCGTCGCCAGCTCACCATCGACTCTCTCCGTCTCCCTGTCACACCGTTGCCGTCACTTCGTTTCGCCATCTCTGCGCACGAGGTCTACGTCACCCTCACTATGTCTTCGTTGCGCTAAAATCAGCATCATCGTTCTTGATTCGCATTTCTTCAGCTTTGCCTTTCTCTACTTTCTAGGGTTTACTTCAAAGGTGTGTTCTTTCTCTGTACATTATTTCCCTTTGGTTAGAGTTTTCTTCAAATCCATTATGTTAATTGCATCTCTATTGTTTTTACAGGTTGTTCACAAGAAATGAAGATCTAGTAAAGAAACATTTGTGAATGAAAACTCAGTTTCACCCGAATCCTATGAGGAGGGAGTTGAAAGTTTTGAAACTGGAAACTAGTAAGACTCATAAACACATCTTCTTGACTGTTGCTCTTTATGATATCATGTATGGGCATGTCTCTCTGAGTGTATCCTGATACGAGGACTGATATTTTACAATATTGCAAGGTAAAATATGAAGGCAGAATTGGAAGCTATTGCTAATATGAAGTGTAAAGTAAATGAATTCAAATGTAAATGTTTCTTTTGCCCCTGGTGTGGTTTCATGGTTCAGCCGTTATAGTTACTCCATTAATTTTTCTTAAAGGAGTTTATAACATTTGTTGGAACAATAAATTATTTATCACATCTGTTGTGTTGTTAAATTATATGATTCTAGTTTTTACATGAAAGTCTATAATTATGGTTCTTTTCATGTATTGTAAAATAAATTAATGGAGCAATTATCTTATATAACTTTTTTCTTCTTAAATGATTTTTCATAATGATCAAGATGACAATGATCTTATGGCCTATTGGCTGTCAAATACGTCCGCTGGTGGTGCAAATGATGCAACCCCAACAAAGTTTTGAGTTATTGCATATATGACTTGGGCTGTAATAAAATATGGTAATGCCCTATGGCTACTCAGTATGGCTTTTGGGTTGGTGTCCGTGTCTTCAAAAAATTTAACCCAATTACCTTGGCTTTGCAATATGCTGGGTCATCTTGGGATGAGCTTAAGCACATAAGACAGACCGTTGGATTCTTGGTAAGTGTCTCATATTTGATAATATGTCATAATTTATCTTATTGATGTTATTGAAAGCCATAATATGACTGGAATTGTATTACCATAAAGAAAGTGACAGTGAGTAGCAAGTGCATTATTACTTTCATTTGTTTTCTGAAGAGATCAAAAAGAAAGCATCGTCTGATTAGATGATGTTGCATTCTTAGCTTGACGGTGTGTGGTGTTGGATTTCTCTTCTCACCAACTAATTTTTAGATCAAGAGGTGGTTCAGTGTCCCTAGCTACCGTGTTTCCTTTTTCTTACTGCTTTCTTTTTCTCCTTTTCCCATTCAATAAAACTATCGCGCCGGTGCAAAACTGAATTTTTAAGAGTCGGGACAAAGGTGGAGACAGTGGCTTATAATTGCCACTGGAGAAAATGCTGAAATGGTGCCTCAAATGGAAGTGTCTATCTTACATAAGTGTGGCAGTTTAAGTGGTTCCTTGTGCATTTTGTGGGTCAGTTTTTACTTCTGATGTCAGATCTCATGCTTGCTGATACATCTCAATTTGTATTTCATCATCAAGCAGGCATCCCAATCTTCACTTATTGTTGGACTTTGGCTCCCTCCATTTTCAAGTAGGTATGCACTTGATATCACTCTCCTCAAAAAACGTGACCTCAAAGGTAAAACACATTTGCCTGCCTTCTTTGATAGGCATTACCTTAATGGGAAGAGACATAATTTTACATTACCATTGTCCTTTTGTTTCTTAATTTTACTCTAGTTGCTAGACTATGCATTCACATTATCAGAGAGAGAATAGATTATGTAGGTTTATTTATTGTTATTCACAAGTGTTTGATTATAGACCTGTTAAAGGATATAAACCATATCAGATTAAGGATTTAAAGGCAAAGTTGTCTAATATCTGGAAGATCTCTTCTGATTGGTCTCTAGTGTCTCTTGGTAAGGGTTTTTTTGAATTCTCTTTTGTCTCTATTGAGGATCTTAAGCATGTTTGGTCTCTTGGTTCGCGATCTCTAAAGCCGGGTGTTTTGCGCCTGTTTGCTTGGAAGCCAGATTTTGACCCTATCTTTGCAAAACAAACCAATGCTCAGTGTTGGGTTAGGCTTCATGGTTTGTCCCGGGAATACTGGAGGTCAAAAATTTTGTTTGAGATCAGTGGTAGCCTAGGAGCTCCTATTGCTTTGGATGAAGCCACTACGAAAAGGACTTTTGGGCATTTTGCTAGAGTTCTTATTGATGTAGATTTTTCTAAGAAGCTACATGATCAACTGTTAGTAGAAAGAGAGGGTTACTCCTTTTTCATCAGGGTGGAATATGAGAGTGTCCCTCTGTTTTGCACCTCCTGTCAATGTATTGGTCATTCTCCCCAGAATTGTAAAAGAAACGCTGACATCCCAACCAAACCTTCTCGGAATGACAATGAGAAGCCTTCGGAGAAACCAGGTGAGCCTGATGCTGGCCCAGTCACTGTGCAAGACAATAGTCTAGTTTTGGTAGGGGAGAAAAATGATCTCATCAAGGGTTTTGGACACACTGTTATTTCCCCGGAAGAGATGGCTGGGGGCCATGTTGATATTGGTGAAGTTCACACCTGCTCCAACAAGTATCCCACGACTAGGTTTGATTCTGGTGCTTCCTACGCGGTGGAGGTATCTGCTTTGGAAAAAAGCTGGGCGGATATCGCAGATGATGAGGTTGTCTCTAACTCGCAAGCAGCTATGCTCTTTCCAAACACCAAAGTTTTGATTGTTCCTGACTCAGAGGTCACGAATCCTGCAGTAAAGGCTGATATGCAAATTTTAAGCAGGCTATGGGGTGAGTCGCCAGATGACGTTGGTGACCCGGTGGTTCCTAACTCAGCGGAGAGGTACTCGGATCCGGTTGTGTCCAAGAAACAGAAGAAGACGCAAAAAAAGACTGTTGGCTACAATCTTCGGTCCAAATCTAGTTCAATTTCTGTCACTTTTTGAGGTGTTGTTTATTTATTTCAGTCTTTGGGCCTGTTTTGTTTGGACTGTTGGTATGCTTTCAACCTTTGTTTGGTTTTTGGGTGCCTTTGCCCAGGTTCCTTTTTGTTGCTTTGTTTGCTTTTTCTGGCTTTGGGTTTTGGTTTGGTCCCCCCTTAGTCTTTTTAATTTCTGTATTCTTTTTCTCTTTTTAATATAATTTAGTTGCTTAAAAAAAAATTATAGACCTGTTTGTCACGGGAGTTGTATTCCCATAAGGAAAATGAGTAGCAAGTGCATCATTAATCTTGTTTGTTTTCTTAAAAATTCAAAGCCAAGAAGTCCATCAGCTCTTGAAGAGTCTTAGGTCTGTGTAACCTGATCTCAGCTCTAATTTCCTCCTTGAGTCCATTAGCAAAAATTCCATTGGATGAAGCAAGTTATGGGGTTGATTAACTGCAAGGTATGCAAACTTTATGGTATCACAAGCATAAAAATTTGTTATGACTGCTTTCGATATTTAACAAAATTGCATTTATTTTGTATTCTTTACTTAAGATGAATCATTTGAGTCGTCCATTGTTCGTGCGTGTGAAGTTTCATTATTTGTCATGTTGCATAGTTGTCTTGATCAAAGGATTTCTGGAAGTGTTTCTATGTATGATTTTGCTACCTGCTATATATACATCATAATCACTTTGGACAATTTAAATGTTGAGCCCTCGGAAATTTCATCTGCAGTTCATGGCATCCATCATAATCACTAGACCCTTGTTTATCTTCATTTTTTGTAGTCTTCTTCTTGTGTTTGCGGACTCTGGGATTGATTTTCGCTAGAGGAGCAAGTCACCTGAAACAACTCACAAGTTGTGGTTTCTCTCTATGGCTTGAAGCAAGCATCCCGCCAATGGTTCCACAAATTTTCCTCTGCCATTCTCCATCATGGCTTTGTACAGTCCTCTGCTGATCCCTCTGTGTTTACAACAGGTCCTGGACAGTCATTAGTTGTGTTGCTTTTGTACGTGAATGACATCATTCTTGCTGGTCCTCAAATGCAGTTCATCAGTGCTGGCACAAGAACTGCTCCAGACCCTCTTCAAACTGAAATTGCTAGGTCCCTTGCAATATTTCCTTGGCCTTGAGGTTGCCTCTTCACCTAAGGGCATCTACGTATGCCAAAACAAATATGCCACACAGTTGCTACAGGATACAGGCTTCACCAACTGTAAATCTCTGCACACGCCCATGGATCCAAACATCAAACTCACTGATAGTGCATGGGAACTTCTGGTCGATCCATCACAGTACCGAAGGCTCATTGGGCGCCTCATTTACCTAACTATCACCCGCCCAGACATTGCTTTTGTTGTGAACAATCTGAGCCAGTTTATGACAGCACCACGGACACCTCACTTGTATGCAGTCCATCACATTCTGCAGTATTTGATAAGTGTCTCATACTGAAACACTTACCATATCTTATGATAAAGTTGTAATTTCTTTACTATGTAGTTTAATGAATTGGTGGAATTTTGTACCTATAGTACTTTTAAGTTTAATGGAAGTATATGAATTATTATGAGTGTATGTAAATTGGTGAGTTGATGTATGAGTTGCCGGAAGTAAATTGGTTAATAGGTGTGAATGGAAAAAAATTGAGTAAAAAAAAAGAAAAAAAAAAGAAAATTGGACATTTGGAATCGGTTATATAAAGAACCGATTTTAAATGTTTGTTTCTTTAAGGACATTTGGAATCGGTTGTTTATATAACCGATTCCAAATGTCCTGTTTGTAACGTTCATAACGTGTGTCTGGAAAACAATTTGAATCGGTTGTTTGCAACAACTGATTCTGAATGTCACATTTTGAATCGGTTATTGCAAATAACCGATTCTGAATGTTACATTTTGAATCGGTTATTTAACCGATTCAAAATGTCCCCACATTTAGAATCGGGAGTATCCGAATCGGCCAATAACCGATTCCAAATGTGCCAAACAACCGATTCCAAATGTCTTTTTTCCACTAGTGGATGAACGAATAGCTCTCTTACATATATGTCCCATCTTTGATGCCACATAATGAATTTTTCAGCACCACAAGTTTAGATCCTACTACCCGTGTTATAGCGAACCATCATTTTTATCCCAACTAATAGTATACTAGTCTTAATACCCGTGCACGGGACTTTCCTCATTTTCTTTAGTTGAACTTACGAAATATTATGATAATTAAAATTTATAACCGAATCAACAAAAACTTAAACAGTAGCGACAAAATAAACATAATTAGTGCTAGCATTTGCAAAGCAAGACAATTCATGTCATACATACTTTAAACAAAAGTGAGAGAATGTCATTTTGATGGGGGTTCTATTGTAAATGTAGTTGAAGTTCCCGCGGAAGTGAATCCTGCAAGTATATATAAAGAAAAAGAAGTCGCTGCAGCGAAGAACTCCAGCGCAATGGTGGTGTGCACTGGCTCGGTGGGGTTTAGAGAGAGTTAGAAACTGTTCATGGCTTATGGTGGTTGTAAAGAGGGAGTGAGAAGAAAGTAATGCCCCAGAATGAAGAAAGATGGCCTTAGGAAGAGGAAGAAAAGGTGTAGCCGAAGAATGAGAAGTGAGTGATTCTTCTTGGAAGGTGGCCACCAATTTAGTTGTCAATGAATGTGGTTGCATGTTAGAAAGTGAAACACATGGATATCATGCATGGTTTGATGTAAGAAGATGATGGGGGTTCTATTGTAAATGTGGTTAAAGTTCCTGCGAGAGTAAATGTTGCAACGCAGTGCTCGAATATAAAAGAAATAAAATAATATAACACAATTAGAAAGTGAAACATGTGGTATCATGCAAAGTTAAATAAAAACTATCAATAAAATAGAAGCAGCAATACAAAAGTTGAAATAATATGAGGGGGGGGTTCTATTGTAAATGTGGTTGAAGTTCTCGCGGGAGTAAATGCTGCAACGCGACACTCAAATATAAAAGAAAGGTAAAAATATAAATACCAATTTATATTTTTATTCATAGATAAAGTATCTATTGCATATTATATATTGCAAGCTAAAGAAGCAACTCTTCAATGAGATTACGCAGAACTGAAGTAGCTATATTTTAGTTAATTTGAGCCTACGGTATATTGTCACTTTTTTCTTTTCATTAGTATGATGACCAATTAACTATATTCAAGCCGCATGTTCGATTAAGCAACTAAAATGCAAAACTTAAATCAATAGCAAGATCTCGAGGACTATAAACATAACAACTTTCTCTTCGTTAATTACTCTCATAGTAGATATTTTAGTTTTAGAAGAATATGCTTCTAAAAAGTATAAGTAGAAGAAGTATAAAAATTAATTAATTTTCTAAAGGCGCAGAAAAATATGGTCTAAAAATAAATATTTTGTTTTTGATGCCTAATGGGGAACTATTCTTATTTTCGGTATAATTATTTTTTATATTTTATTTTCATGAATCTTTAGTTTTAACAAATGACTATTTTACTTGTTATTGCTATAGTTATTTTTGTATTTTTCCATTATATATACATACATATATATATATATACTTACTTTTTATAAAAGAATATTTGTTTTGAGTGAAGATGAGAAATATTATATGTTGTTGGTATAATTTCATGTCTTAGTTTTATGATAATTATTTTCATTGAATACTCTCATTTTTTCTACATTTTTAAATATTTTTTGTCGTATAAGTAAAATTTAATTTTATAACTGACGTGTATTTCAAAAATACATAAAAGGGGAGTCACTCGTGTGAATGCATGGATATCTTACTAGTAGTTAAAAAAGAATAAAACTTGTACACAATAAAAAAAGGAAAAGAAGAATATTATGACATAGTTACCTTTATATATAGTTTATAGTCTTAAAAAAATATGAACATGAGAGGGAATATTTTTTTGACGGGCATAGTTTTTAAAATATTTTCTCCTAAAGACGGGCATATATATTTTCACCTAACTTTGTACTGACGGGCAAAGTTTTTATATATAGTTTTTCTCCTTGGGTCTTTTTTCCATGGATTTTGGTCTAGGGAAATTTTAATAAGGCCCTTTATATATGTTTTTTTTATAAGCAATGTTAGTGGGGGTGGAGGAATGTTAGTTTCCGGTGTTTGAACTCGGGCCCTACTTCTTGCACTCTTTTGGTGCACTCCTTCGACCCTTAGCTCGCCACATGAGCTACCTACTTGGGATGCTCTTTATATATGTAACGGTTGGGTTGCCTACTTACACCCTCTTTAAAATAATTCTTTGCTTATAAAAAAAAGCTACGTTTCACATTTTCATTAACATATGAAACCTGATCATCAATATCTTATCACGAAACCTTTGAAAATATCAGGGACACTGGACCTACGTTGCATGTCTTAGATAAAGTATCTATTGCATTTTATATATTGCAAGCCAAAGAAGCAACTCTTCAATGAGATTACGCAGAACTGAAGTAGCTATATTTTAGTTAATTTGAGCCTACGGTATATTGTCACTTTTTTCTTTTCATTAGTATGATAACCAATTAACTATATTCAAGCCGCATGTTCGATTAAGCAACTAAAATGTAAAACTTAAATCAATAGCAAGATCTCGAGGACTATAAACATAACAACTTTCTCTTCTTTAATTACTCTCATAGTAGATATTTTAGTTTTAGAAGAATATGCTTCTAAAAAGTATAAGTAGAAGAAGTATAAAAATTAATTAATTTTCTAAAGGCGCAGAAAAATATGGTCTAAAAAATATAAAGAGAAGAAGTATAAAAGGAAATTGATTTTGTAAATACTATTTACAATCAAATACTAAAATGTGAGACTAAAATAAAAACTTAAACAAGTATGTTTCTAATACATGTTAGTGCGAAATAACCAAAATAAGAGTCATAAAAATGAGAGGTCGGCGAGAGTACTCTTTAAACAAGCAAAAAAAGGGGATCGAGGCGACTACTCGCAAAAAATAAACATAAGGAGAAATGCCAATATAAGAAAAAGAAGTATAAAAATAAATTGATTTTTTAAAGTACCCTAAAACACATAGCTTAGCATCACATTTTACGTATTTTGTCACAATTTTTTTGTTACAAACCGGTTATTGAGAAATGAACTTCGCGTATTTGAACATCTAAAATTTGTTATGGACTCTAATGTATCCCAAAACACACTGCTTAGCGTCGCACTTTACGTATTTTGTCATGAAATTATTTTTTCTTTTCATCAAACTGGTTATTGAGGGATAAACATCGCACATTTAAACAGTTAAACTTTTTTTTCTACAGTATCCCAAAATACACTGCTTAGCGTCGGACTCTACGTATTTTGTCACAAACTTTTAGTTTTTTCACCAAACCATTTATTAAGAAACGAACTTAGCGTATTGGAACATGTTCAATTTTTTTCAAACTTTAATGTCCTCCTTAAAATATGAAACAGAAAAGAAAAAAAAAGGGAAAATGCGGCTGAAGTTAGACGCCAAGCACGAATTTCATACGGTATCCGCATATATGATAGAGATACGTGTATCCGTACAGGTCACGCCATGTGGATTGCACAAATGTTTCTAAAATATGTATATGGATTTGTTAAAGGTTAATATTATTTATCTCAAAAAATAAGAATCATGTATTAAAAAATATGTTGAAATACATTTGAGATCCTCGAAATTATTTTAAAAGTTTACATTAGTCCTTTAAATTAAGTTTTTTTTCCTAAATAGGTCTTCAATATGTTTCAAATTAATTAGATGACACAAATCCTTTTTTAGACTTTTCGTTCAATACCGTTAACAGATGTTGACTAGGACGTTAAGTGATGATATGGACTCACTTGTTGGCATGTACACGTGTAAATTAAATTACTGACGTGGATTAATGGTGTTTAAATATATCATCTTCCCCAAAATTTTCCCAAATCTAAAACCCTAAATTTGTAACCCTTAACAAAGCTTGCAATTTTGCGCATCAATGGCGGCATTTCGCAGCAACACCACCAAATCTCATCTGCACAACTTCACCTCACGATCTCGCAGTTGTAACTTAGATTCCTCCACCAGATACTTGTGTTGGACTATATGATAACCATAGAGGGGGGGTGAATAAGGTTATATGCCTAAAAATGAAATAGTTTCAATTTTCAGACAATGCCAGTTTAAATTAAATGCGGAAAATAGAATTTAAACTATATGCACTATCTATATAAGCACGCTATAGGTATGACGGATCTTGATATGTTGATATATTATGCTAACTATGCTATGATTGGTTTTAACACTAAGCAGATATTTGCATGCAGCGTAATATAACAATAGACGTATATAAACGACAAATAAAGTAAAAGAGGAGGGAAAGAGGTACACTGTAATTTTTACGAGGTTCGGCATAAAAGCCCTACGTCCTCGGCCTCCGGCTTTGCAACCTTTGGACTTGATAACAACTACTATATGAGAAGAACCTCTTCAATGTTTACAAGCAAGCAACCTCCCTATAGCTAATCTCAGTTATCCCAAATTGAGAACCCAAGCTCCCCGTTAAGGATTTCACAATCACTTCAATCACCCGATTGAACGACCCAAGAATACTTCCCAGAATTTCGCAACCACTTCAATCTCCCCGATTGAACGACCCAAGAACACTTCACAGGATTTCACAATAACCACTTCAATCTTCCCGATTGAACGACCCAAGAATACTTCCCAGGATTTCACAGCCACCACGAATAGAGATGAATACAATATTGAACTCTATGAACCAATCACTTCAACAGAATAACAATATAGTAGAGAGAGAGAGATGATTGGTTTTGAAATGAAGAACTTTGAAAAATAGATTTGACAATGAAAGATCTTTTTTCTCTTTTCTTGTGATTTGAAATTGTATTTCAGTGGTGTGTTTGATTTGTGAATCCAAGGTCCCTATTTATAGAAAATGTAAAAAATTGACTGTTGGAATAAAACAAATCAAACAACAATCGATTATGTGCTCTGAAAGAGTAAATGGCATAATCGATTCTTCTCTTTAAAATGGAAACATATCATAATCGATTATGTGCTTAATACATTGGAGTATGTAATCGATTATGTGCTCTGAATTAACTGAGCATGTAATCGATTCCTTGCTCTGAAATTTGTGTCTCTTTCAAAAAAGGAAACCAAGTAATCGATTCTTTTCTTTTAAAACCAACTTGGAAATCGATTGTTCTCTTTCATTGGGAGTTAGAAATCGATTTTATACTCCAATGAGACAATATAAAATCGATTCTTTTGCTTTAAAAACATTTCCCCATGTTATGTGCCTTTCTCATGCATGCATGCATTTGAATAAAATATTTTTCTAGGCTTTAACACAGCAATTATATTTTTTAAAATATCATCTCTCTTCTACTAAATGTCATATAACTGAAGGGATAGGATCTTACATTGAGTCCAATCAAAAGCAGATAAACAATTAGGTCTTGGAATTTAGAGTTGCTTCTTCTCCAAGCCACTGCACTTTAGGATATTCCGCTCTTTGAATTATGTCCTGTACTTTTATACACTGTAACCATTAGTAGACAAAATGTAATTTGTTATCATACAAAACAGAGAGTGTTTGCCCTTGGTTCAACAAACTCCCCCTTTTTGATGATAACAAATTACATTATGCATAGGGGGGCGATAATAAAAAATATGGCACAAGCTCCCTCTAAGCATAAGCATAACAAATTAAACAGCACAGCAATAGGATAGCAGCAAATATTTCTCCCGCTTTGTTTTCATCAAAAAGGAGGGGGGGTGAACACATAGGTACAAAATCACGAAACAGTAGCACATAGCATATGATATATCAAAAAACAGCTTAATGCTATGCTCCCCCTTACTTGATGATCCCCCTGATTAAGTTTAGAATGCAAAGCTATTACCCAAAAGAAAGTGGATCATCACAGTTTTTAAGAAAATAGGATACCCATGAGATAATATTTCATACTTGGTTCAACTAGGTACCATATTTAACTTTAAAAAAATTTGCATCAAAGATCCAGCACAATAGAGTTTTATTTTAGGTAGGAAGAAAGACAAACAGATAACACTTTTTTAAAAAAACTTTGATGCACACAAAAATTTCTATTTCACATATGTGTCTAATACTTGATGAGTTATATTTAATTTCTACTCTATAATATATTTTCAATAGATGTAGATATATCTTTACAAAGCTAACCTTCACCAAGGATTCTTCCTCTATTGATCTTATCACGAGTCACATGACTGCAGTTTCTAGGGATGAGTATTAAGAGCTTTTTTGCGTCTCCAGTCATGAGCTTCGAGTCTCTGCTATCAAGGTACCAATCAGACCCCCATACCTTGAAGCATACCTGCACTAAAATCATGTTGAAACTTTTGGTACCCAATTCTCTTTGGGTCCTTGTGAGTTAGTCATCAAGGGGTTTGTTTTCACAATCCACCTTGGTTTCTTACAAGCAGGTATAAGGGTACCAAGCTCACACAATCTACGAATAGGGCATCTATGAGAGCTATGGTTCCCATTTTGACAATAAGTGCAAGAGAAAACAGTAGGTGTATAACTTGAAGTAGCAGCTACAAAGGTCATTTTCTTTTTCAAAATAGAGGAGGTGGAATTACCTTTATACCCAATACCTCTCCTATCAACATATTCATGTTGGGAGTGGAGTATCTTGGTTAAGGTCTTTTCACCTACCTCAAACTTTTTCAAAGATTCTTTCAAAAATTCATTTTCAACCTTGACTTTTTGAAAATTTTGTTTAAGCTCAAGAAGCTCAAGGTTGAAAGGTTTAGTTTTATGTAGCTCTTTCTTCAACCTAGCTACCTCTATCTCAAGAGTATCAATTTGAGTGAGCATGATTTTGTTGCTCTTTTTCAAATCCTTATATTTAATAAAAAGAGTTTCATGTTCATTATAAAGATCTTCAAAAGCCTCACTCAAGTCTTGACTACTATACACATCATCATCATGCTCAAATGAATTAGAAAGACTATGGTTATCAAGGATTACCTTAGGGGTGTCATTTGCCATAAGACAAACAACATTGGCAGCGTTTTCTTCTTCATTTGTTTCACTATTAGTGTCAAGATTGTCCCAAGTAGCCTTAGGTGTGTCATTTGCCATAAGAGAAACAGCATTTGCAACTTCCTCTTCTTCATCTTTATCACCATCAGTATCTGTGTTGTCCCATGTAGCTTTCATGGCTTTCTTTTGTTGATACTTATATTTCTTTGAGTAGTCACCCTTCTCAAGCTTGTTGAATCTCATGAATTCTTCAAACATTTTAACCATGTCTTCATCATCGGATTCATCATCGAACTCAACCTCTTTCCTTGCTACCTTAGGAGTTTTAGCAGCAAGAGCAAGAGACTTCTTTTCTTTGACCACTTCTTTGTCTTGAACCTTCTTAGCGGCCAACACCACCTCAAATGCAAGAAGTGACCCAATCAAGTCTTCTTGAGGTAAAGTGCCAATATCTTTGGCTTCAGTGATAGCACAAGTCTTAGGAAAGAATTCACTAGTCAAGGATGCAAGAATCTTCCCATTCAGATCTTTTGTTGAATACCTCTTCCCAAGTGCTCTCAAGTTGTTTACTCTCAGATTCAATCTTTGGTGCATAGCTGCGACAGATTCACCTTCCTTCATTTTGAAAGCTTTATACTCGTAAGTGAGAATTCTTATTTTTTATATCTTTCACCTGACTCGTGCCGACGTGTGTAGCTTCCAAACAATCCCAAATTTCTTTTGCTGTCTGACAACCTTTTACCCTTCCATACTCTTCTTCACATATAGATAAGTGAAGAATGTTCATTGCCTTTGCATTTTGAGATATTTTATCTAACTCAGACTTTCTTAGCTCACTCAGGTCAATGGAATAGATAGCTTCAATAGGTACTTCCTCTGCTTTACCAGTAACTTGAGATTTAGTAGTATCTTCGTCAACAGCACCACCAGGTTTTGTAATTTTGATTTTCATAGGAATAAGTGGTCCATCAACAATGATCCTCCATAAAGTGAAATCTATAGCCTGCACATGACATTTCATTCGACTACTCCAATAGTCATAGTTAGTCCCATCAAACCGGGGTGGCCTATTGAAGGACATCGCCTCTTTCATAAATGAACCCATGATCAGAGAAATAAATAAAATAAAATTGCGAGATGTTAACCTCTATATGCAATTTCTAGCTACTGATACCAATTGTTGGACTATATGATAACCTTAGAGGGGGGTGAATAAGGTGATAAGCCTAAAAATGAAATCGTTTCAATTTTCAGACAATGCCAGTTTAAATTAAATGCGGAAAATAGAATTTAAACTATATGCACTATCCTAAGCACGCTATAGGTATGACGGATCTAGATATGTTGATATATTATGCTAACTATGCTCTGATTGGTTTTAACACTAAGAAGATATTTGCATGTAGCGTAATATAACAATAGACGTATATAAACGACAAATAAAGTGAAAGAGTAGGGAAAGAGGTACGCCGTAATTTTTACGAGGTTTCGGATAAAAGCCCTACGTCCTCGGCCTCCGGCTTTGCAACCTTTGGACTTGTTAACAACCACTATATGAGAAGAACCTCTTTAATGTTTACCACTACAAGAAAATCGACGATTTCCAACGACAAAATCCGTCGGAAACGCACTGATTTTCGTCGCAAATTAACGTTTCCGACGGACAAATTTTCCTCGCAAAATCGCTCGTCGCAAATCGTTTCCGACGGCTTTTGTCGTCGCAAATGTCTCTGTCACAAAGTTGTCGGAAATCCGTCGCAAATATCTGTGGCAAAGTCGTCGCAAACTCTAACACATTTTCGTCGGAAATCCGTCGGAAATTTTAAAAAAAACATAAAAAATAAAATTAAATTATACGTTTTATGCAGCTTAATTGTAAGGGAACGTTTTTTCCATAATAAAATCATTCTAGTACATTGCAGAGCTCAAGCACCAAACAAATTTAATCAATTGGAATTGTAAGATTACCATAGATGTAAATCAACAGGAGAATTCTGGAAATTCATAAGACTATATTCAACTCAATTATTCTGGAAATTCACAAGACTATATTCTGGAAATTCTGGAAATTATGTAAATCACATGAGAATTTATTTCTAATTTCTCATACAAACATACAAAAGACTATATTCAACTCAATTAAAATGTGGGTAATGAATTCAGATATGACAAGGATCCAAGCAAATATATAACATGATACACATATCCATCCAAATGCATCATCAAATGAATTACATTCTAAACAATGTCCCCAACTCTTCCTTGATAACAAATTTATCAAAAAAAATGCAAAAGATTACAACAACAGGTAATAAGTAATAGATAGATAAGATTGCATGCACTTTGGTAACAGTAAACCTGTATGCCAAGTAAGCTAGATGATGACATTTATTAATCCTAAGGTTTCTCCTCGTCTGATTGAGAGCATGGCGGATCGGAATTAACAAAGAAGTCATCCACTGAAATCAATAACAAAAGGTAGGTATGCTTGTTATGTCAAATTTGAACAATAAACAGAATTCCCACATAGATTCTACAAAAAATTGCTAACTTAAGGAAAGAAATCTTCATAAATGGAAAAGTAAATCTTGTTGGTCCACCATTATTCATCAATATTATTAAAAGGAAAGAAATATAATATATTTATATATATGCAATTAAAAATACCTATATCCTGTTGATCTGGAGATTCAAGCAACATGTCTGAATCAGATGGCAAAAATGGTGAACCGGGATAGTTTCCCAGAGCTCCTAGATCTGCAAAGAATTGAAGATAATTTCATTAAAAAGCATGAAATGCCAACTTAAGAAGCACTAATACAACAAGTTACCAATACACCACTATACATATAGTGTGAAAACCACAAATTTTTAAAGTTACAGGACACAATTCAGTTGAACAACCAATATAAAATTAAGTCATTCTATTTATAAGCCAAAGTATAGAAGAAAAAAAGTGATGCAATACAGAGGGAGCTCAGCAAATATGCTGCTAGCATTGAGCCAAGGAGGTATGAAAAAACAATGCAACTCAACCTTACAGTAGTGGTTCTTCAAAGCCTACATTGAATCTCAATCAGAGAGTATAATCTGGAACTGATGTGTACATATGGGTGGGAAAAAATAACACACGACCAAATAACATATATTATATAGAGCAGGGAAGTAGAAAACTACACAAAGTGCACACTGCCATAGAATCTTTTGAAATGATTCATGAAAAATTGCTCCAAGTGGGAAGGATGCACCCAGTTATCACCAAAAACATAAATACATCATCAAACAAGAAAATATTGCATACATTTTACTCTCTTCTAGTGTTAAATCAACTTTGACGGATAGGTCTATGGAATCTATACATGAGTGTACAAATATAGGGAATGCTTATAACTCAATGTAATAGATTTCCTTTACCTGTATCTCATCAAAGCACAGGATGTTAGCTCCCTTTTCATCCCCTTCTCGATCCAGAAAAAATTTATCCGCCACAGTTGGAAGAATGTTTTTCATCTGTACCTCTTGTTTGTATCTTTCTTCTTCAGTCAGCCACTCCTTAGCTTTGGTGTCAAATGGGTGGAGGCTGGTGGAGGCGGAGGCGGAGGCGGAGAGTGTCCAATAGCTCACACCAACCAAGGTTCAAGGACTGCAACTGATTGCAGCAGTGTCCAATAGCCTGTTGTTCATTTAGTCTTTAAATTATAACTCAAAGCCATCTCAATTTTATATATGATTATGAATGACAACTACTATATACGATAATCATACCTGTAATGCAGTATCAGTTGCAGGTCCAACACATCCACCGAGATTAAGAACTTTTAGTTTCCTTCAGAAACTGGCGAGGTAAGCCAGAGCAGTGTCACTAAATGCTGAACAACCACTGGCGAGGCCTGCAATTTTGAGAACTTGGGAACAAGAGATAGGACCAAGTTATTCAAATTCTTGTTGCACCTGAAAAAAGGAATTGCATAATAATCTTGTTAGTACTACATTCCATCAACTCCACAATACTGCAATAAGCATACATCAGTTTCTTCTCCTAGTATTTTTCTGAAACTTGTTGAAGGGTTGTAAGTTTTTTTTTAAAAACAATATTGCCTTACATATTAAAAGCTTGACTAGTTATGACTCGTGAGTAGTTTTTTTAACCATTCCCCTGTGCTCTATATTTAAGCATCCTGGAAAATAGATATCAACTAATGTAATGTTATTTTGATAGGTCCAAATAATGCCAAACCCCGAGATGCCTAAGTAAATAAATACCCTTTTCAATGTAGTTAAGTTTTTAATCTGTATGATGAGAAGAACAGCACATCAAGCGATTGGTTTTCAACTGTTAACCATTGCAATCCCTTTTAAACCAACTGAAAGACATTTACAAGATTTAAATCATGAACACTATTCCTATAGTTTCTTCATTATTTCATAGTCATCTAATGTGCTAACATCATACGCGAACACACCATTATTTCATTACAAATGAAAGAGACGTACCATTACCATGGCCTTGAAAACCAACAAAACCAACTCCAACAATTTCAATTTGCAGATAGTGGCATGCTCTACTTTGTTTTCCTACTGTTGAGGGGATTATGAGCTTAGAGATTATGATTTCAATTTTAAAGTTTTCTAATTTAGCACTTTTTTGTCTCCATAGATAATTCTTAGCACAATTATCAGTATTATGCAATGGAAATGCGTAGATATTGAAACTAGCATGAGTGCTATGATCTGATTACTAATTTTCCTCTCATTCTTCCTCAAACTCGTTTGTTCTCTCCAAGTCTACATTCTCTCACAAGTCACAACCTTGCATGTGTTTTCTGAATGTGTTTGAAAACTGAATGTGCCTCAGCATTTTGACTAATTTTGATTAAGTGTGTTAGGATATAGATGTGTGGTGATAAAAGAGGGGAGAGATTATGTGTCTTTAAGGCGGGTGAGGCACCCATGCCAATAGCTATTTTTGCCTATCTCTATTATCATGAGGGTGAAGGTTGATTAGCAAGATTTCACCTATTAGCTAAATAGCTAATTAGTCCTCATCCCTTAACATATTATCAATTTAATATCTATTAATATTTTGTTTTCGCTACTAAGTTCTACCCTCTTATTACCCGTGTTTTAATAAATAGACATGTAATTTAAATTAATTAATATATCATCAGGAAATCAATTTCATTTAAACAATCCAATCGATAAAAACTAACAAATATTCCAGCATTTACCGGTTGAAATAAGGAGGCTTCCGTATTTTCTTCAAACAGCACTCAGATTCGAGCATCACACGACAATCCCAGTTAGACCATGTAACCACAGCAAAGTTGGCGTTCTTTATTCCCTTCTTCTCCAGCCATTTATCATGCCTAAGTAGAGCCTCACTCAATGTAACACCCATGTCGACCTGAACCACATAGTAAAATACACAATTAACAATCTTCACCCACATTCAAAAATGAACAGGGGAACGTAATATTTGACAAGCTACAGATGGTTTAGAAAAATAGTAGAGAAAGCATTGAAGCATTTCTATCATTCAAGGTCAGTTCAGGATGAGCTTATTAAGTGTCCAAAAAGAGTTATGCCAGTAAGGGCGCACAAAGCATCTATTGAGCCAATACCTAAATGGAGCTTCTTTATTTACCATATATGTATCAACTGTGTCAACCACAAAATGGATACTAATCATCACAAATCAGAAGGTAACAAATAGCTTAACAAACCAAAAAGTTAGCAGAACATAATTGTCATTCTTAACTTCAATTGAAAGACAAAGTTAACACCAAAAGCTAACTTTTTAGCATTAACTCAACA
The DNA here is from genome assembly GCA_039519185.1 of Astragalus membranaceus. NCBI lineage: Eukaryota > Viridiplantae > Streptophyta > Magnoliopsida > Fabales > Fabaceae > Astragalus > Astragalus membranaceus. The sequence goes on along the minus strand of CM076846.1, from coordinate 161,778,860 downwards.
CTTTAACCATTTCCTTTTCTTTACTGAAGGCATGAGGAATTATTTTCCTTTTCATAATCCTTCAATTCCATTAAACAGATTTGAAATCAAGACTACATCATTATTTTCCCCAATCATTGCTGTTCTAAAATCAAAAATAGCAAGGAATGAACCCAAGTTGAACATTTTGGCAAAAATGCATGAATAGGCAAGAAAATGAACCTAAGTTGCACATCTTATTGAAGATGCTAGGCAATGGGATGAACCTAAGTTGAACATTTTGGCAAAAATGCATGAATGGGCAAGAAAATGAACCTAAGTTGCACATCTTATTGAAGATGCTAGGCAACGGGATGAACCTAACTAGGCATTTATGACACAATATGTGAATAGGCAAAGGCATTTGCAAGACCAAGAGCATTTAAAAATGATTTATAAGTTGTTTTTGGTTATCAAAGCAATTGGTAAGGAAAGGAAACCTAAATTTGCATTCTTGTTCACTAGGAATCACAAAAGAAGTTGAATCCTCTTAGGCAACCCTCAACACTAAAAGTGTGCATCAAAGCACAAGTGAGAGTCCTCTTGCCAATCATCAACATAGGACATGATTTGCAAGCAAATTCATGAGAACAACAAGTTTTAAGCAAACAAACATCATAATCAAGGTTCAATTCCAAGGAATTGCAAGATTAAACAACCAACTCATCAAAAATCTCATAAACCCTAATTTCTTTGAAACATGCGAAACTAACATAAACCCTAAATCTCATTTTATTCATGGAAACACAAGATAATGCAAGAGAACAACATAGATTAAACTTTTGGCAAGGATTCACATGATCAAGCAAAGAAATGCATAACAATCACACAAATCCTAATTTTCCTCTAATATGCGAAATGAAATAAGCTTCAAATCATCACTTTATTCATGAAAACAACAAGAAATGAGTGAAATAACAACAACACACAATTTATTCTAAAGGAGAGAAGCATTCCAAGCACCCAAACCTCCCAAAGTGTTTGTCAAAATACTTGAAATACATCTCTCACTCAACAACAACAACAACTATGCTAACATTATGACATTAAAATGCAATGGGATGCCAAAATGAAGTGATGATTTACATTTTTGATGCTAAAATTGGAAGATGATGCTAGGTTTTAAAGTATACCTCAACTCCAAGCTAGAATAAGGAAGGAAATGAGATGAATGAATGCAAAACCCCTTTAATCTACTCTTCAGTCTTCAACTTTGAACTTGATCCTTGAATTTGAAGGTGAATCTTTGAGAAGAATGCAAGAAGGATGGAAGATTTCGTGTAGGAAATGTGTTTTAATGGATGATTTGAGTGAAGAAATTGAAAAAGATGAGGTGAGGGAGAGGAGGAGGTTTCGCAAGGAGAGGAGAAGAGAGAGGTTTTTTGTGCAAAAATGAACTTGTCTTTGTATTTTGGGAGAGTAGGCTTATATATGGTCTTGGGTGAAATTAGGGTTAAGGGTAGAATAGGAATGAGATGTTCTATTTTAAGTAAGTTTGCAATTTCTTATGAAGGAGTGAGTGTGAGAGGATGGTGTCATTTACAAAAAAGGGTATGAGTCTTCATGAGAGTGTGTGGGAATTAGGGATGTGTATGAAATGTGTAGGGTGTAGGATTAAGGATAGTACAAGAATATTCTTAAGGAATAATTGTACAATAGAAGAGTGTGGAAGAAATTGTGGAGAGAGAGAGAGAGGGAATTCGAAATTGACAAAAAAATGGGGAGGGAAAATTGCTTCTCCTTTTTGGTCTTTTGTCTTATTGAGGACACTTTGTACTTTCTATTTGAATTTTCAATTTTTGGGCATGCAAATGATAGTGCACACATTGAAAATGTGTCACATATTTTTGGGCACCATAAAAATATCCCCCTAATTACTCATGACAATAAAAGTTGTCATTTAATAATCGGGGAATATTTAATGGTCCTTTTTCAGCTTTCTTGTGCAATGAAAATGGGAAAAATGCCTTTTAATTATTTTGAACTAGGATTTTCTTCCAAAAAATTATACGAAAATTATCCTTGATAGAATAAATTGTATTTTTCATCCTTGACTTGGTTTAGTTCAAAAATAATTAACTTGCTCTCATTTGAATGCCCACGGATATTGAAACATGCACTATTTTATTCCCTAAAATTCTCAAAAATTAATAAAAATGTTTTTTTTCTTTTGGGTGCCAAAAATTAATTACGATCAATAAATGGCCTTTTTGAAGATTAAAATGCATGCCAAATGGCAAGGGCAAAAGGGAAGCTCACGCAGTTACGACTGGCGCGTGCACGTAATTCAAATAAAAATGCGAGATAGGGGACAAATACACATAAATGCGAAAGTCCATTAACCTACACAAATTATGAATTAGCCTTATTGTTTCCATTTTTGTTTGAAAAAAAGGTTTTGACTTGGGCGGACAAAATTAGGGTATGACAACAATGAAAGCTCTTTTTTCTCTTTTCTTGTGATTTGAAATTGTATTTCAGTGGTGTGTTTGATTTGTGAATCCAAGGTCCCTATTTATAGAAAATGTAAAAAATTGACCGTTGGAATAAAACAAATCAAACAACAATCAATTATGTGCTCTGAAAGGCGAAAGAATAGTTCGATTATGTGCTCTGAGACACTTGAGGTGCTAGTTCAGTGGTAAGAGCTAGCCTTATATCCTCAAGGTGCTGAGTTCAAATCCCCTCGGGGACAGTTGTAAAATGGCCATTAGTGCCACTTTGATTAATAAAAAAAAGATTATGTGCTCTGAAAGAGTAAATGGCATAATCGATTCTTCTCTTTAAAATGGAAACATATCATAATCGATTATGTGCTTAATACATTGGAGTATGTAATCGATTATGTGCTCTGAATTAACCGAGCATGTAATCGATTCCTTGCTCTGAAATTTGTGTCTCTTTCAAAAAAGGAAACCAAGTAATCGATATTTTTTAAAACCAACTTGGAAATCGATTGTTCTCTTTCATTGGGAGTTAGAAATCGATTTTATACTCCAATGAGACAATATAAAATCGATTCTTTTTCTTTAAAAACATTTTCCCATGTTATGTGCCTTTCTCATGCATGCATGCATTTGAATAAAATATTTTTCTAGGCTTTAACACAGCAATTATTTTTTTTTAAAACGTTTTTTTAAAACATCATGTCTCTTCTACTAAATATCATATAACTGAAGGGATAGGATCTTACATTGTGTCCTATCAAAAGCAGATAAACAATTAGGTCTTGGACTTCAGAGTTGCTTCTTCTCCAAGCCACTGCACTTTAGGATATTCTGCTCTTTGAATTATGTCCTGTACTTTTATACACTGTATCCATTAGTAGACAAAATGTAATTTGTTATCATACAAAACAAAGAGTGTTTGTCCTTGGTTCAACAACTTGGTGTGGGGCGAAGCTGTTGTTCGTACAAAGACAAAATCTGGGCTAAACAATGGAAATAAATTATGACGCGATTACTTACTAGGAAATTTAAAACAAACTTAAATGACTTATTTTAAACTTAATAAAAACATAAATGACTGAAATAAAAAACTGATAAGTTTCTGCAACAATGGCTAACAATTGCAACATCACAAAATTAATCTAGCTCCAATCTTACCATAAAGAACCTACACCCCCTTGATCTCGTTTCTACCAATCCGCTTCTCTTTCGCGATTTCGTTACTGGACGAGTGTGATGAATCCTAAAATTTTATTTTCCGACTTTCTATTTTTTATTTTTTAATTCCATTGATGTTGCAAAATTGAAAGCTTTCTTAAGGGTTACAGAGCGGTTTAGATTTGGGTGAAATGTGGGGAAGAAGATGATTGATCAGCGGTCGTACGCGGGTCAAAATAATTAAAAAGGATAAAATGTAGTGCAAGGCAGATAACCTTGGTCGTCGCGCAAATACCTCTTACTTAAGAATGCCAAAATCAAGAACAAAAAATAACAATAAAAAGGGGGTTATGAGGAAAACATTTTAAGTTCAACCAGAAAATTAATTAATGAGAGACAATCAATCGATTTGTTTCAGTTGCGTTTATTGGATTTATCATCAGTTCTAAAAATTCGTGCAAGATTCGTTCCAGGTTTCAATTCTTGATTGATAATAAACTAATCAAGCAAGAGTCAATCAGTTTATACAAATTCACACCATTTCAAGTAAGCGTCAAAACAGCGTGTTCAATCAGTCGTGATGATGATCAAGTGCCACTAAACACAATTAATATCATAACTGAATTCAGTCAATCCTCTATCAATTCCAATTCGAATTAAGTGAAACAAGCGATCAAATAATATGAATAATCAAAAGTGGCGAAAGCAGAATTCAGATATAAACAAGCGTCATACATAAACGATTCGCGTATTGCAAAAAACCGAGTTTAGGTAATTAAGCAACACACAAAGACAAAAATTGCAAACAAAGAACTCAGAGATAGAATTGATAGAGAAGAAGGAACTGAAAACTAGAAACGAAATAAACGAAATAACATTAGGTACCAAACCTCAAAATCCTTACAAGCACACCATTTACCAATGGACTGATCTAGGGCTTAAGCTTCCATGAGGTTAGGGCACAAAAACGAATTCAGAAAATAAGATAGCGTAAGATAATGTTTTTCTTCTGACCAAAGAGTTTGTATAAGTCTAAACAAACCCTAATTAACTAAAATGGGTTCTTAGATAAAATCCCATTAAGGAAGAGTAATTGGCCCGTAAACCCGTAATTAAATGTACTACTTCAGTAATCCGCAACTTTGACCTTCAAGACATCTGAATTGGGTTTCATGCTCAACATAATAATTGTAGATATTCTCCTTAGATTTCCAACGCATGCTCACATGTCTCAATCGGATAAGCACAGCCAAAGTTATGGGTTGTAGTGTGAACAAGGGTCAATATGCAATAAAACTAATCAAGAAAATACATTAATTCTCAATTAAGACCCAAAGTATAGAAACATGCTAAGAATCAAATACTAGGTGCAGAACAAAACCAAAAACACCAAGTGCATTGCTATAAAGAATGAATTAAAATGCATTGATTAAGTTCCCCCCATTTAAGCTTTTGCGCTCTGAGCAAAACACAAGGTTAAGACACAAAGACAACACATGAAGTTCCAATGAATCCAAAGAATGCAAAGTCGTAAGAGAGGCGCTCTTCCTTGGCTTCAAGGAGCATGACAATCTTAGACAACACTTAATTGAAATCAAGGAAAACAAGAGGATAGCGCAACCAAAAAATGAATCATAAGTGATGAATCCTCACAGGATATATGTATATAAAGTGCTCTCAATCACTCAAGTGTTTAGGCTTAATTGTGTTTACACTCAAAACACGTCAATGGGAGCGAGCACTACCATAAACTTGACAAGCTTCTAACATCCACACATAAAAACACATGCACATAAGATCAAAAGGTCTTTATTAAGGTTGTAATGGGGCCAACGTCAATGTGGGATAATCTTAAGGGGAACTAGGCTAAAAAAAATCAAAGAGGACAAATTGTAATGTAAGCATGAGAGGCATTTCAACTCAACCAAGTATAATGAATTTCCATTCTCCATTTTGACAGATTTCTTCTTTTACAATTTTCTTCACAAACCTTTCATTCTCCTTGAAACAAAACACAAGAATATACTATTTTTTTTATTTTCTTTTTCTTTCTATTTTTTTCTTTCTTTTCTCTTTTTGTTCTTTTCCTTTCGGGAATATTTTTCTATTTTTTTCTATATACAAATGTACTTGCCAAAATTTTCATCAAGAACCCAAGTACGAACCACAATTTAAGACTATTTGAACACCCACACACTTATTGATTACACAATTTTTAATTCAAAGCTCATTCATCCCCTAAGATTATTGGGTAAAATCATTGTTTTTCACTTTTGGGCTTGTAATGACCTATAAAACAAAGAATGAGATAAATAGGCTCAAAGGGGTTAAACAAAGGGATAATTTCAGAATAGGCTTATTTGGCTAGTAGCTTAAGAAGATGAACAAAATTTCCGAGATCACTATCTACATGCATGTGGACACATCCATCTATTATAAGGCTCAAATCTCACCAAGGACAATGATTATCACAAATGATGTAAATTTTAGTGCTCATATCCATCTTATCATACCAATAAAGACAAAAAATCATCCAGATCATGCCACAACACCTATGGTCCTAGAATGGTGAAATCACTCACAACTTTTTTTTGACTCAAAAATACTTAGTTCATTTCATTCAACAAAATAGTCTCAATACATGTTGCAATACAATCAAAGACCTGGGAACTAGCATATAAGCTCGACGCCCTCGCTAGAGAGTGGGCAACAAGATTTGTTTGTCTCCTAATAAAGCTAACCTTATAGCTTGGATAATTGGAAAGTAAAGTTTTACAATGAAAACTAATAGCTCATAAATCATTATTGAAGTTGTTTTGTCCTTGCATACCATTTACCACTTGAAGAAAATCAAGCTTGATGGTAACCGAGTGAAGGTCTAACTCTCTCAACCAATCAATTGCACACCAGAGTCCCATAGCTTCAGCTTCTTGGGGAAGAGGTACCCCATTGAAGTTCATTGTTTTAGCCATGACAAATTCACCCTTATCATTTCTAATGCAACTACCAATACCATATTTTGCTTGTTGAATGAAGAGAGCGGCCTCCAAATTACATTTAAAAGCACCACCGCTTGGTTTGGTCCATCGACACCCCATATAAGGAGACGTGTTGCTACTCTTGTTTGCCATTTTGCCTTCTTTTCCTTGAGATCCAATCAACTAGGTAGTCAAGTGCTTGTCCAATTGCAAGTGCAACCGATGTACTGACATTCTCCCAAACCTTATCGTTATGCAGCTTCCAAAGAGACCAGCAAGCCATCGTGAATTTACTGCTGTCAGCGTTGGACAGCTGCTGCAGCACAGTAAATATGCAGACCGAAACAGTGGCAACCACTGCTGCCAGCGCTTGGTGCGCTATACTCGCCATACCCAATCGAGACCAAACTTCCATCGCTTTTGGGCATTCAAAAAAATAAATGCAATTCATATTCCTCTCCATTAAAACACAGTGGACAACCCTCATCACAATTTACCATCTTCTTGCGCAGATTTTTACGCACCGGTAGCACTCCCCTCGCCAATCTCCAAATAAGCAACTTAACCTTTTGTAGGACATTGAGTTTCCAAATTTCCATCCAATCCCCCTCTCTGCGTAAATGAGTACAGTCAATTAGATCCGACCGAATACACTCCATTTTTTCTCCGTCACCAAGTAATAGAATCCTCACTATCATGATGAAACAATAGAATTGATGTGATAATATTAGCCTCTTGTGGTTTAAAAAATGAGTTTATAAGACCAACATTCCACCCTCCACTTGCGCTATCTATTAAATCGGCCACCTTCATATTCTCAAGACCGGTAACTAAGGGTGATTTTATTCTAGCATACATTGTTGCCTTAAGCCATGGATCTTTCCAAACCTTAATAGTTTTCCCATCACCATTACGCCATCTATATCCCAAACTCACCGCCACTCGGGAAGTAAAAATAATACGCCAAACATAACTGAGATTATGACCCAAGCGAGCCCCCATAAAATCTCCTTCCGAAAAGCATTTAGCTTTGAAGACGCGATGCACTATAATATCTTTGTTGGTAAAAATATTCTAAGCTTGCTTCCCTAGCATTGCTAAATTGAAACCATAGAAATGACAAAAACCCATACCTCCATATTCCTTTCTCATCATAAGCTTCTCCCAACTTAACCACTTGATGCCCTTATGATTAGTTCTATGTACCCCACCAAAAAGAATTCAAAATCCTTTCAAACTCCTCCCCTAGAGTTGAGGGAAGCATGTGCTCATACAGTACGTGGGTATTGCATGTGTCGTGATTTAATAAGAACCTCCCTAGCCTACTTGCTTCGGACAAATGCTTACCCGACCAACTCTGAATCCTCTTTCAAGTAGGATCACGCAGAAAAGCAAACATTTTTTTCCTTGTTCGTGCCTATCAATGATGGTAAACCCAAGTATTTTCCTGTGCCAATACATTTAGTAACACCCATCATAAATGTAATTTGCTCCATTTCTGCCTAACTTGTGTTTCTGCTAAAAAAGATCTCAGACTTCTGCAGGTTGATTGCATGAATAGATGCTTGCTCATAAGTGCTAAGAATCTCCTTCAGTTTCCTTCATTCATTTTCAATTGTCGTACAAAATAAAAAACAATCGTCAGCAAAAAGTAAGTGTGTGAGGGAAAGATCCCCTCTACACACTCTGATTCCGTGGATGTCTCCTCTAGCCTCTGCTTTTTTTAAGAGTGTAGTAAGACCTTCCGCACAAATAATAAAGAGATATGGGGACAGTGGTTTCCCTTGTCTTAAACCTCTCACTGGTGTGATAGAAGCTGTTTTTCTCAGTTAAGCAGGAATGAGTATATTAACTCTCTCGAGGCACATAGACATCCACCCTACCCATCTTTCATCAAAACTCATACGCAACATCATCCCTGAGAACTGAGATACCCCCCAATCCACCTGATCATACGCCTTACTAATATCAATCTTCAAAGCCACATCTCCCACCTTAACTCCTACCCATTTCATATGATGCAACGTTTCAATAGCAACTAAAACATTATCAAGTATAGATCTATTAGCAACAAAAGCGGACTGCTCAATAGATATGCATTTGATTAAAAGAGGCTTCATGCCATTAGCAAGTACTTCAGAAATAATCTTGTAAACTTTTTTACTCATATTATATATATATATATATATATATATATATATATATACATATATTTTGCTTGCTAAAAAAATAAATTATAATGTAAAGAATGCCATACCCAAGCATAAGTAATCCTCGTCTTTAATTTGTACATTTCTCACCACTAATTTCAAACATAATTACTTAGAATATGTTGTCCTAATTCGTACGCTTGATGCTTAAAATGACAAGAAATGGGAAAACAATGCCTCCTCCAGTGGTGCAACAATTGTTTTAATATTTTGTAAGGGATGAGATTTTGAAGAAGATATGTGAATAGGGGAGAAGAGAATAATACTTTAATTCGAGAATAGAGAAGAGAAGTACGTTGAACAATATATATTCTTCATTGACGGATTATTACAAAGGTCCTACCACTACAAGAAAATCGACGATTTCCGACGGCAATTTTCGTCACAAATACAGCGATTTTCGTCGGAAATTGACGTTTCCGACGGACAAAAAGTCGTCGCAAAATCGCTCGTCGCAAATAGTTTCCGACGGATTTTTTCGTCGCAAATGTCTCAGTCGCAAAGTCGTCGGAAACCCGTCGCAAATATCCGTGGCAAAGTCGTCGCAAACGCTGACACATTTTCGTCGCAAATCCGTCGGTATAGTAGAAAAATAGAATATACAGAATCACAGTTTCCTTCGCCTCTCTAACTCAATCTTTTCAAATTGTTGTTCCCTATTACATAAACATTGATGGGCCTATGATATAGAAATGCAAGGCACTCCTTTGCATATAACAAGTAATAATCCCATGCGAAAAATAGACTTCAGCTCAGTGCTTGGTGAAGAAAAAGCATGTAACAGAAAAGCAGTGCAACAACCTTTACACAACAAATTTGAAGTCAATTGATGAATTTACAGTTTCCTCAATAACGTCATATCCTATAACGAATTACAATATAGGTAGTATTGTAGTAATGCATTTTACTTACTCAGCAGCTCTGACTATAAGTTCTATCCTAATGCTCCATATATCTGTGGCCAAAAGAGCCTCTTTCACAAAATTGAATGGAAGTATGCACCCTTCAGCTAACTGGATCAAACTCAGTTTGATAATATACACTCTAAGTTGTGGCTTTTCCTTCTCTTCTTCAATCTCCCTTGAAGCTTCATCTCTAAATTCTTGAACCTTTTTATCCCAGATATCATCTACTAGTTTCCAAGTTTCATCACTAATAATTTGCGTCTACAGTAAAAACAAGATTATGAAAAATGGAGTACACATCAGTTGCAAGAAAATCAACGCAGCCTATAAAACAAGGTCTTGGCAAAAACCTCTGTAGGGCGTGCTGCACCAAAGGTCGAAAATCCAACAATGCCCGGTGCAAATGTAACCCTTCCAGGAAGACTGATTCCATGGATTCCCCAACGCCCGGCATAAATTAGTGCTCCATATTCATCAAGTGGACTCACAGCAGGCTAAAAGAAGGCTCATGAAAAAAATGATGTTCAACGAATTACAATGTACTCAATCAAGGGTAATGATAAATATTTCAAAAATAAACAAATTGCAGTATGTACTATGTAGACTGTAGAGCCTGCCATACTGAAATTCTGACTTTCAATTCAAGTATCAATATCTCCACAATCACTATCATTAAATGCTTTAGTACTTTCAGATCATAGAAAATCTCAAAATCACATATGTATAACGATGTAAAAGGCAAGCAACTGACAAAACAAGCTACATTCTACACTTTAGGTTGAGAATATCTACCTGAGCAACGCGAGGAGCATTCTTATAAATGTGCCAAATATCCTCAGCTTTTATTTGCCCCTTTTCAAGCAAAATATCTGCATCAAAAGTAAGCATGTAGCAATGTTGTCATGCACGATGAAAAATAATCAACAATAGTTAACATATTCTACAGTAAAACTTAATTCCGAAAAACAGGTCTTAACTATCAAAAATAACTGCCAGAAGAAATGGTTAATTTGTTAACATGCAAATCAAACTAGAATCAAACCTGTGATTGTCTCAACAGCCGACTGGTATTCTCTTAAAATAGATGAACACTTTTCAGTAGCATAACGCATATACTCATCTCGGAGTGCTTCAACCTTCACTGCAAGCTGTACAAAACACTTAAACATAAGTTGTGACATTACTATAGTCATAAAATATATCTGTGGAGGGAAACAGTGTGTATAGAAACACAAGCTGTTAAGACTCCAATCCCACGAACAAACATTAGGCACAAGATCACTTTCGTTTCTGTAATATGCTTTCCCAAATGCAGTCATTCCTGTCTGCAAAATTAAAAATTCTGCAAGCCTTGAAGCTTCCAATGTTGCCTTTGCAGAGATCCAACACAAGTTATCCATCCCAAACATCTCCTCCTCAATCATTCTTGCTACAAAAACAAATTTAAATAAGCAAACAACTAAATAACCAAAGTTTAAATCCCAGTGAATCGTCTTTGAAGCTAGTTACAGAAACCTTACTATATTTTTTTGTTCAAGGGCATACAAATGCTCTGAGTTACAGAAGCTAGTTAAAGAACCTTGTCTATGTTGGTTTTCATAACCAAAATAATTCATCTGACATTGGAAGTTCAGATGTTGAAACCTACTGCTAGGATCCTAATTTCATGACAGACATTATCAGAACCAATGCCAAAAAAAGTGGATAACAATGAAATCTCAATGCAATCCTTATATTATTGGTTTGTCATCTATACAGCAATAATTATTATTCAAAAAACAAAACATGTGATATTTTTTAAAATAAAATATCTAATAGATAAAATTCACATATAAAATCATATCTCAAGAATTGGACGGAGGTAAAAAAAGATCCGTCGTCTAAAATGTGGACTGCATTCAAAGTAAGTTTTTTTTCCAATTAATTAATATTTAGTTTTTTAATTTTGTTGAATTGATTAATTTGTTTTTACTAACAAGTAAATTTGTTTAAATAGGATAAAATGGCATGGAAAAGTGATGCGACAAAAGAAGTTGAGAGAACATTCAACACAAGAGCTTCTCATCGCTTTTCTGAAATGCTCCGGGAATGGCGTAATAAGGGGACGCAGCCGGATTGGATGGGCGATTCTGATTAGCAAGAGCTCCAAGTGAAGTGGAGAGATGCGAAGTATAAAGACAAATGTGAGAAAGCCAAGAATTGTGCTTCTGAGAGAGGGGGTTGCATAAATACGGGTGGTTCTATCAACACTGCTGAAATTTACAGACGGATGGTAAATTTAATAGTATATACATACGTATTTTATATTTTATAAATTAATAATAATATTAAATAGTAACTGTTATATATATAGGAGGCTAGCCTTGGTCGTCCACCTACTTTGCCTGAGTTACACTGCCAACTTCATATGCGAGAGGAGACTCGTGATTTTGTTGAAGAACGGTCAAGAAATATCACGGTAAATAACGTTTATTATATATTGTTTTTATTATATATATTATATTATTATTATATATTACATATATATATATATATACATACTAATTTGGTTATACATTTCTTGGTGTTGTTGCTTTCAGGAAAATTTTATGAATGGCAGACCAATTATCGTGAAACATAGCTAAGTAGTGGCATTACTGAGATTGATCCCGTTGAGGAGAGTCGAGCGGCTTTTCATGCTTGGCAGGAATCTGTTATGCCATCAAAAACGGGCCGGTTAGTAGGATCTGGTGGTTTGGGACCGTCTGCTTTCCCAAAGTCCATTATTCCAAATGTGGTTCCCGCAACTTCTTAAGAGAGAAGTACTGGTCGCTCTTATGTCCCTGCGTCTTCAGAAATAAACGATGTTGAGCTGTTGACGCAGAAATTGAACGACCAAGAGAAAAAACATAATGAAGAAATGCGGCAGATGCGGGAGCAGCAGACGGGGCAGCAACGGTTGAATGAACAGCGCTATAAGGAAATGATAGATACTATGTCTCAATACACGAGGCCATTTATGCCATCATCATCATCATCATCATCATCATCATCATTTTATCCACAGCAGCAGATGCAGATTCAGCAGCCTTACGGGATGCAGCAGCCTTACGGCTCTGCTTTTCAGCCGTACGCACCTGTCTTCCAGCCTTCCTTTCACAGCCCTTATGGTCAGCCACATCAACCCCAACAGCAGCCCGAGCAACCCCAGCAGCCCCAGCAGCAGCCCGAGCAACCCCAACAGCAGATCAGCACAGATCTAGACCTCAACACAATAGAAACATGGTTTAATAACCCGCCTGATCAGCGCTACTATGACTAGCAGTTTTATTAGATCTAGCATATTTTAATTTGTATTTTGTAATAAATATTTTAATTCTTGGATGTTTATGCAATTTTTTTATCATTTAAAGTGTTATTCAAATGTCGTTTAGTTAGAATTTATATTATAAATTTAATTTAATTTTTATGCATTAAATAACATATATTTTAATTAACGAATAATAATAATAATAATAATTTTTTAAATAAAAGAATTAAAAATTGTTTTTTTATGAATTAATTAAAAGATATTTTAATTAACAAATAATAATAATATTTTTTTTAAATAAACAAATTAAAAACTGTTTTTTTAAATAAAATTAATTGGTTACCGGCGGAATATCCTTCGGTAACCGTTAAAATCCGCCGGAAAACACCGGCGGAAAATCCACCGGTAACCGTTACCTGCAGGCGAATTACCGGCGGCTTTCCGGCGGAAAAAATCCGCCGGTAATGTCCAATTACCAGCGGATTTTGGTCATTACCGGCGGATTTTGGCCGCCGGAAATCCTCGAAATTCTTGTAGTGGATAACTGTAATGATATATAATCTAATCTAATCTAATCTAATCTAATCTAATCTAATATCTATTTATACAAACAAATCTCTAATGAAATTACCAATTTGGATCTCTTATTAACATGACACATATCTAATTTAAGAGTAAAAATGTCATTACCTTTTCTTTCTTTTTTTTTACACTCTCTTTCTTACCTTTTTTCTCTTTTTCTTACACTATCTTTCCTCATTTTCACCTTTCTCTTATACTCTCTTTCTTCCTTTTTTCTTTTCACTTTACTTTTACTTTTCCCATAAACAATTCTTCTTTTTCTCTTATCACTTCACTTTAGTTTTTTTAACTAAATTTCTAAATTTATACAAACACTACTCTACTAAAATTACCTATCACCTTTTTGGAAAAAGTTATAAAAATGTAAATGAGTCACACTATAAAAAAAACTATCACATTTTTGGAAAAAGTAATCACCTTAAAATTTTAATTTTTCTCTCCAAAATCTGTTTACACTCTTATTGAAAATCTACTATCACCTCTTATTGATAATCTACTATCTATCTTTTACTATATGCTATAATCTACTAATCAACTAAAATAATCAATTGAAACTACGAGATAAGTGTAATGATATATAAAAAAACACGGGATAACAGCAGTAATTTATAAAAACACAGGATTAATATTTGTCATTGATAATTAAAATATTTGAAGACAACTATAAACCTACTATCTAAAAACAAAAAGATTTAATGACTGTTTAAACTACTGATTAATATTTAAAACAAATATTTCTTATTGATAATCTACTATCTCTCTTTTACTATCTACTATAATCTACTAATCAACTAAAATAATCAATTGAAACTACGAGATAACTGCACTAATAGATAAAAAAAAACATGGGATAACTGCACTGATATATAAAAAAATCGAGATTAATATTTGCCATTGATAATTAAAAATTTTGAAGACTACTACTACAAGCCTACTATCTAAAAAACAAGAAGACTTAATGACTATTTAAACTACTAATTAATATTTAAAACAAAAATTTCTTATTGATAAACTACTATATATATATATATAAACACGGGATAGCTGCACTGATTTATAAAAAACACGGGATAACAACACTGATATATAGAAAGACACTGCACTGATATATTAAAAAACGCGGGATAAATGCAAAGATTATTTTTAAATGATACTTTTACATTTTTAGATTTTAATATTTATCTATTTTTTATTTTAAACTCCTTTTTTATCTACTTTAAATTTGTCTTTCACTACAAAAAACTCGGCGATTAGCCACGGTCAGAACCGTGGCAAACAGCCCTCCAGACCGTGGCAAACGTTATTAGCCACGGTTACCGTAACAGTGGGAACAAAGGGCGTCGCCAAATTTTAGCCACGGTCAAAAGTAGCTTTAGCCACGCCTAAATAAACCGTGGCTAAATCCTCGTTCCAAGCTTTTAATATGCACATATTAGCTACGGTTCCAACGGTGGCTAGATTGGAGGGAAACGGGCGGGAATTTAGTCACTATTTACCCACGGTTTAACCGTGGCTAACTCAATTTTTTTTTTTTTTTTTTATAAATTTGTTCTTCCTACTAAACCGATAATTATTCTTCCTGCTAAAACAAAGCTTATTTGTTAATGGGAACTTATTCTTCCATTGACCATATGTAATAAGTAAATAAAAAAGCAAAATTAATAAAGATGTGGTGGAATAAACTTTTGCATATATAGCTAATTAATTACTTAAGATGAAATTCTAACATCCATTAAAAAGTAATATTCAACATATAGTTACCAAAAAACCACAACTACAAAAATACCCAATCAACAAGTAATTAGAGATTCTAAATATCTAGACTAAGATGAGGATGAACCTAGGTTGAACATCGATAATTCATCTCCAAATTTATGTTGCAAGAAGTTGTAAAGACCTTCCAATTTATTTGTTGCTTGTGTAAGCTTCTCCTTGGTTTGTGTGTGCTCCTCCTTGGTTTTAGCAAGTTCTTCTTTGGTTTTAGCAAGTTCTTCTTCGACATTCGCTTGGTCAGAGTTACCAACTTGGATAAAATCAGGGAAATGCCTACGATTTCCAAAAACAACAGTTGGACAAACACCTGGACCTAAAACACGAACTCGGCCTGAGTGTTCAGCTCCACATGCTTTTCCAATGGCATCATTAGAATAAGCATTAATCTTTGACGGAACACCTATAGTAGCCGCACGTTCTTGATCTTCAGATAAGCTCTCTGAAATCTTCTCCTATTGGGAAAAATAATCATTAATATTTAGCGAAATCTCCCACATAAAAACTAAGATTCATCATAACCTAAAATATTATATCATCACACTACATTTTAGTATAAAGCACCCTGTATAAAGCACCAAATCAAACAAATCAGCCCACCAAGGTACTCATATCAATTACTGCACAAACACCATGCAGATTCAAGATTCAAGACTATCAATATAATCCAGACACAGAGATCTACATATTTTCAATAAGGTGACCATAGTACTGAAAGCAACTTGTCAAATACAGACACAGAGATCTACATATCACAATTTGATACAATCCAATCCATGTTATATATAGAACCCTGTGCAGCATTAAAATTAGCAAAGGTACATAAAGCTAAACAGCAAAGCAATGAAGAGAAATCACAAAAGAACTTCTTTCACCCAGAAACCACCACAACTTGAATACAGGAGGTCAGAGACAAACAATCAATCTGTTAAGAAACATGCAGCTACTAGTAAATCAATCTGTAATAATCAACTAGTGTAATAAACAATCAATCAATCTGTAATAATCAACTAGTGTAATAATCAATCAATCTGTAATAATCAATCAACTAGTGTAATAATCAACTAGTGTAACAAACAATCAATCAATCTGTAATAATCAACTAGTGTAATAATCAATCAATCTGTAATAATCAATCAACTAGTGTAATAATCAACTAGTGTAATAATCTGTAATAATCTGTAATCAATCAACTAGTGTAATAATCAACTAGTGTAATAATCAAACAATCAATCAATCTGTAAGAAACATACAGGAGGTCAGAGACAAACAATCAATCAATCTGTAATAATCAACTAGTGTTTGTGGGCCCTGTATAGTGTATTGCCCATTATGTATTTTGTGGGCTTATTGTTTCTGTTGTATAAGCTGGCCCATTAGCAATTGACTTTAACTTGTACAAATAACCAAGTTTACAATCAATGAAGTTAACAACCCTACATGCCACAAATACTCAATAACCCTCAAAGTCATCCACAATACCACAATACCCTGAAATTGAAATAAATAACAGAGAACTAGAAAATAGTAACTTAAACCGTAAAAACAGAGCACAAGAATAAAGAGGAAGAATTGAAACAGAACAAAATAAAATTAAATAAAAGTAGATAAAAAGAGAAAATTGAAAATAGAATAAAACAGATGAGAAGCACGGCAAGAATAAAGATGAGAAATAGAGCACAAGAATAAGAGAAGCAAGGTGGAAAAAAAACAGAGAAAAACAGAGACAATATTGCTGGATTTGATGTGAGAACTGTTTTGAAAGGCTGGCTTAGATGTGTCTTTGTGTGGGGATGAGAGATAGGGAAAGAGAGATAGGGAAAGAGAGATAGAAAGAGTCAAGGAATATTATTCTCTAACATTAAATTCCAATCTCTGGTATCAGATCTGAAATTGATTTTATCAGATTTGTGCTATTCAGAATGGGCAGAAGCAGCATGCTATGGTTGTCGCTGTTGCTACAGCTGCACCAGCTGATTGGGTCGCTGCTGCTACAGCTGCACCAGCTGATTGGGTTAAGGTGTGATATATTATATGTGATATATTATATGTTAATGTTTCTGTGACAGGCAAGAAAGGCATTGTGTGCTTTAAGAGGATTAGTGACAAAATTTAATCTATCAGAGTAACAAAAACAAATTCATGGTGTAAGATATAAGATGTACTTACAGCCATGGCTTTTCCTTCTCCATTCACATAGCTTCCATCCTTCTTTAGTAATGTTGCCAATTTAACTTCGCTTCGACATACAGGTCTTCCTAATTTTAGCTCCTAACATCATAAATAAAATACAACTAGTTATCATATACTAAAACTTATTTTACTATAAGATAGAAATTCTTTAAAACAACATACCATCTGACGAGACCTTCTTGCATTGCTCTTACTACCACCAGCATGTGAGACTTTAAGCTTCCCACGATTTGTTGTATTTTGCTGACTTAGTTTCTACAATTTTTAACTAAGATAGTCAATATGTCTCCAAAGTTCTCACTTTATTTCAAACAAGAATAGAAAATAATAAGATAAGTTTATATAGAATACTTATACCTTCATCTCGTTAGTTTGATAGTAATGCACAAATGCAGCCCACTCAACGGGATTAACACCTGGAGGAGGATTGGCAAGTATTTCGGCCTTACTTTTGTTCGGGTAGAAGTATTGACACCTTATCTTATATTTATGGGCCTTCCATCTATCTCCTAATGTGCTCATCACCCATTTAATACCAGCAGCATAATCAAACTCAAAATGATCCTTGAAATGTTATATTTATAGGTCAATATTCAATTATAAAAGTCACAATAAAAGAATAAAAGTGTTAAGAGTTTAGATAGTAACCTCAATACACTTCCATTGCTGCATGCTATTGTCCTCTGACATCAAATCCCATCTTGTAACTGATAAAGGACAGAAGGCGGACCTTTCAGCGACTTGGCCAAGAAACCTCACAAGTAAGTTTGACCCGCTGTCATTTCCTTGTCCATTATCATTGATTTCCACAAGTGCTTTTTTGGTTTTTTCCAAATGCCAAACCTGACTTGCTACCATTTTTCGAGTAATAGTTTCTCCGGTACAAGTATCTACCATTACATAAAAAAGTATAGTTACGTAATATTTTTCTACTAAAAAAATCAGTGAATAAGATTATCAATGATATGTTATTTTTACCTTTGACTATGACAAGTAGAGGGCCCTCCTCTTTCTTTTGTGGTTGAACCTCATTTGGACTTAAGGAAGCGTCAAATGAATCATCATAAGATGAACTATTAGTTATGTCTACATTTTGAAATTGATCATCAAATTGGTTGTTGATACTCTGTTGATGCTGATCTTGAAGGGTCTCCACATCATTTTGATTTTTTTGTCCACATACCCTTCGCAAGACATCTTCTCCCGAAAGCTTTCGTTTTTGCCTCATCTCAAATAAAATATCTGCATGATTGGCAAAAAGCTAACATGTTAGGAACTGAATATTCGAAAACTGAAGAAAGGGACGATGTGTCACAAAGGAGAATACTCCTTTCACAAAAGAAAAACTTCCGGTCACTAACTATTGAAACATACATGTCTCACCCATACATAGATATCTTCCTTATTACAAGTCCTAGCATACACCATAGATAAAAAAATGTGTCTTAAATAAATCATAAAGTGGTCATGTCATTACAAAAAGCTGAAAAAGGATAAAGTTCTTAAACAACAAATGAATTGTGGCTGAATTACAAAGCTCATAATCAAACTAATCTAACATCATGTTATCATCTTCTTCACTAGAGCTATTGTGATCTTCATCAAAATTTGATTCATCGCGTTCTTGTCCTTGTTCTTGTTCATTGTCATCATCTTGCACTAATTGTAATTCTTCAATGTTCTGCACATTTTGCTCGCAAAAAGGTATGTCTTCCATTATGATCTCTTCTGAATCCATCAAGTTCACATCTCCCATGTCATATATGTCTCTAGGCTTCATATGACATACACAAGACCAGCCTTCATCAAATGGATCATCAACATAATATACCATTCTAGCATCGGTTGCAAGGATGAACGGATCATCTACTTCATTCACACCAGTATGCATCAAGCGAGAAAAATTCACACTTGTTATCCCAAATTGATCTATCTTGATTCCCTTGTTAGGTCTATTGTCTACCCAAATACATTTGAATACTACAACTCTTAGCTTACCATAGTAATCAAGCTCTATGATGTCAACCAATTTCCCATAGTACCTGTCATCGGTTGATTTTTCAAAAGGTTCCTTTCCGGTTGAAAATCTCTTTGTAATAGCAGACATAACGATACCACTATTTTGGGTTTTCAATCCTTGTTCCTTCTTTTGTGTACGAAACTTAAATCCATGAATGTTATACCCATTAAATCTCCTTGCAATGTCATTTGGCCCTTTTGCCAGCCAATCAATTTCAGCTGTAATATGTGGATCATCCTTTCTTGCAACCTAGTATATTTTGGGAATCATTAGGACAATTATATATATATATATAGCTCACAATACTTTGAGATGAAAAAATTAAGTGAAACTCAATATATGTCCTTACATATTCACTGAACCATTCGTGAAAATATTTGTGAACATATTCTTCCACAATTTTAGAGGAGTTTCTCTTGCCACGATGCATCCTAGAAACCTCAACTCTACACTTGCTGGATGAAAATTTTCTTAGTTATTAAAAATGGTATTGAAATGGATAATTTAAAATTTTACTTTATATAAAAGCACAAAACTTACTCACGAAATGGATCAACTAATTCACAATTAGTTAACACATAGCGATGAGCTTGTATCTTCTCAAATGGTGAAAGTGAAAATGTCTTGATAGCTCCAATAGGCCTACCTGATGTAGGAAACAAATTTGATAGAATAGCAGACCCACTACTAGAATTGACTCCATTATCATCGTCATTGCGTCTTGGACGATTGAACCTTGTTTCAATCTCACCATCCTCTAAATATCTTGAACAAAACGTAAGACATTCATCCATAATGTATCCTTCAGCTATACATCCTTCTGGTGTAGCCTTGTTACGAACATAGGATTTTAAATGGCCAAGGGTCCTAAAATAAGAGAAAGTGAGCCTAGTAAAAATTAAACCATATAGTTTATCATAAACTTAATGATAAATACAATATACCTTTCAACAGGGTACATCCATCTATAATGCACGGAACCAGCAATCATCGCTTCCTCTCCAAGATGAATAACTAAATGAACCATAACAGTGAAAAAAGAAGGAGGGAATATCATTTCCATATGGCAAAGGGTGAGAGCAATTCGATGTTGTAGTTTCTCTATATTCTTAACGTCTAGAACCTTGCATGATATTTCTCTAAAGTAGTTACATAACTCAATCAACACTGAAGCAACTTCTTTAGGAAGAGTTTTTCTAAAAGCAATTAGAAAAAGGTGTTCCATCAGGATATGTGAATCATGACTCTTCAGACCAAAGACCTTGCGTTTCTTAGTATCAACACATCTAGAAATATTTGATGCATAACTATCAGGGAAAACCACATTTTTGAGAATTTTTAGGAACATATCTTTCTCCATATTTTTCATTTTAAAACACGACTGAGGAAACTTAGAGGAATTGGGATATGGGTGAAGTCTTTCTCTGATTCCCATTTCCTGCAGGTCTTTGCGAGCTTGAAGATTGTCTTTTGATCGTTTTTTATCGTCAAGCACTGTGAACAATACATTGTCACAAACATTCTTCTCTATGTGCATCATATCAAGGCAATGGCGAATAAGATTATGCTCCCAATAAGGCAAATCCCAGAAGATACTCTTTTTTTTCCATTGTTGTGGGCCAACCGCACTCGTACCCTCATCATGTGGCGTTTTGAGATTGTCATCAATTTGTCTCAATATGTCTGAGCCTGTCATTGGAACAGGGGAAGGTCTAAGCTCTGTTGAGCCATCAAATGACTTTTTATTGTATCTATACTTGTGATCAAGCGGTAAATATCGACGATGTCCCATGAAACAATTTTTCCTACCAAATTTCAGCCTTTTAGATTCTGTATCAAACTTACATGACGGACATGAAAACAATGTATGCGTATTCCACCCAGATAGGTTGTCAAGGCCAGGAAAGTCACTAATTGTACAAAACAATGCAGCTCTCATTCGAAACGTTTCTTTAGCAGAGGAATCATAAGCATCAACACCATTCCACAACTTTTTTAACTCTGCAACTAGAGGCTGTAAGTAAACATCAATATTATTGCCAGGCATCTTAGGACCAGGAATTATCATTGACATGATAAGAGAAGTTTGCTTCATGCAACACCATGGAGGATAGTTGTAAACATACAACATCACAGGCCAAACACTATTAGAAGAACTTAAAGTCCCAAATGGGTTGAAACCATCTGTAGCTAATGCGAGTCGCACATTACGAGGATCTAAAGCAAAATCGGGATACAACGAATCAAAGTTCTTCCATGCTTTAGTGTCTCTAGGATGCCTTAACAACCCATCTGGATTTGCCATTGTAGCATGCCATTTCAATAGCTCTGCAGTTTTAGAGGATGCGTACAACCTTTGCAACCTTGGTATAAGTGGGAAGTATCGCAATACTTTTGCTGGTTTGGGCTTCTTTTTCTTTTTGTCGTCCATCACATCGTGTGCCGCACCATCATTTTCATGTGATTTCCATCTAGATTCATTACAAATCTTGCATTTATCTCTCTTCTCATCCTCTAGTGATCCCCAATACAACATGCAGTGTTTCGGGCAAGCATGAATCTTATCATAACTTAAACCTAACGTCTTAATCATCTTTTTTGCTTGATAGAAAGATGAAGGTAGTTTAGCATGGGGAAAAGCATCAGATAGAAGCTCAATGATCATTGAAAATGTTTTATCTGTTGCGCCACACAAAACTTTTATGTGGTAGAGACGAACGATGAAGGATAGTTTGCTATATTTGGTGCAACCCTGATAGAGCTCTTGATTTCCGTCTTCCATTAATTCTTTAATTGTTTCCAGCTCCTTATTATTGACGTCATTGGTGTCCATGACGTTGTCGGTGTTAGGAATACTTGATGGACCAGAATCTTGATTTCCTTGGTCACCAAAGACGCCAAAGACATCACTTAACATATCTTGCATTGGATGTTGTCTAGCAGACGCTTCTTTTACTTGGCTCACTGATTCAACATTTGGTTGAACATGCTTTTCCCCATGCATGTTCCAAAATGTGTACTTGCTTGGAAAACCCTTTTCAAGGAGATGACTGAACACTTCAACTCTATTACGAGGAAAAAATCGACATGTATTACAAGGACATAATATTTGTCCATTGATTGATGCATTTGAAAAGGCAAAGTCCAAAAATTGGACTACCCCATCTAAGAAGTCTTTTGATTTTATTGGCTTATCAATCCAACTCTTATCAATCATAATTGCATAATCTGTTTGCAAATTGAAATGAAATTATTCAAGCATTTGAGATAGCAAATGACAATAATATAACATAAAGATAAGTTAAAAAATGCATATGCAAGTTCAAATCAATAACAGACACAAACTTTCTTATGAGAGTTTCAGTTTCTAGCATGAGATAAAATCTTTGTGAACAAAATATATATCTGGTGACATATAATTAGAGTTTCAGCTTTCATGTCTTACTCATTCTTTTGTAGCTACAACGGATTTAAATAATAAAATACTATTAAATAATATGCACATTCTGTTTTCAAATTTAAATGAAATTATTCAAGCATTTATGTACCAAGACATGAAAGCTGCAAGCAAACGGAATAACGCAAAGATTGGGGTTACCTTATTAAAATCATTCCCAAATTTCCAGTAAATTGCCCCTCAATATACTCTTAAGTGTTGGCCAGCTACAGACAGGTTCACAAATATAAAAAATAAAGTAAGCATTTCACTATTGCATTTCAAATAAAACATCAAGTAAATAATAATTTATAGAGGTTACTGATTATGCATGCAGCCTTTTGATATCAAACAAATCAGCAACTTTGATGTTACAGAGATACAAACATATCTACTTCATATATGCCAACAATGATTATGTATTCTCATAAAGGAAGGAAGAAAGTCATAATGCTAACAAAACCTAAAAACTAAAAACAATCTGACATGAGAATGTTTTTGAAGAGAATTTAAAATGCTGCCAGCAAACAATAACAAACAATAACAGACACAAACTTTCTTATGAGAGTTTCAGTTTCTAGCTGAAGACAACTTTCCATTAGCGAAACAAACAAGACTACAAGATAAACACCTAAAAGATAAGTTACAAAATGCATCTGCAAGTTCAAATCATTAACAGGCACAAACTTTCTTATGAGAGTTTCCGTTTCTAGCTGAAGCAACTTTCCATTAGCCAAACAAACAGAACTACAATATAAACACCTAAAAGATCAGTTACAAAATGCACTTGCAAGTTCATATAGCAATCAGCTGAAAAAAGATAACCTGCAAGAAGAAGAAAAACATAATATTCAACTAAATACATGCTCTAAATACACTAAAAATAGTTGCAGTCAACTATTAGCAACATGCTCTACTGGTCTTTTCTTTCATTCGCAATTTATAATACGACTAAATACAACAAAAGGAACAAAACATAATTACTTTGGGAGAAAAAACACCATATATAGTTAATTAACCGGATGCATTAGAATGTATCAAGGACCTCAAAGAAGTGAAGGAAATTTGAACCAGAAGAGCCAAACCTCAAAGACGACGCTCGTAATTGGAGAAATCGATGAAACTGCCGCGTTCGAAATTGACCTTGACGAGAACCACACCGCACCTTCGTCGTCGTCGCCGTGCTTGCAACTAAGATCAACGAAACCGCTGCGAGCCAACAAGATGACGCAACTGTGAATGCAGCAATCAAGACAACAACAAGAAAGAATGAAAAAAATCAAGAAAGAAGGAAAAGACGTGATTAAAGAAAAATACAGAAATTGATGTTTCACCTTGAGAGAGTAACTGATGAAGCAGCTTGCACCTAGAGGGGAGGAACTGGTCGCTAGGTTTTAGAGGGGAACGAAGTGACGAAGTGGAAGGGAACGACGAAGTGACGAAGTGGACGAAGTGACGAAGTGGAAGGCTGGGTCGATGACGAAGGGGAACGAAGTGACGAAGTGACGAAGTGAAGGTGAAGTGAAATCAATTGAAATTCACCGAGTTATCAGATTGGAGGCTGGTCGCTAGGTTTTGGTACACTGAAATCGATTGCAATTCAGCGATTGAAATTGAAGTGAAGGTGAAGTGAAATCGAAGTGAAATTCGATTGAAGGTGAAGAATGTTTAGAGAAATGGAAGGGGCGATTATCAGATTGTTGCGATTGAAGTGGAAGGGGCGAAGTGGAAGGGACAAGTGGAAGGGACGAATGGAGGGGACGAAGTGGAAGGAAGGGACGGTGGTGGTTCAGGATTCAGCGAGTGAAGAGGGTTTGGAAATTGGAATCGTGAAGAGAGGGAGAGTGAGCGAATTCTGAAAGCGATTAAAGAGGGAGAGTGGGTGAAATTAATTAATTTACCCGGTTATTTAGCTACGTGGGTGAGCGTGGCTCATCTAAATATTAGCCACGTGTAAACTAATTGTGCCTAAATTAGTGTGGCAAACAGCCGCTATTTTGGTAGTGTTTATTTTCACGGGGTAATGTTCAGAGTATTTAAATACTCTCTAAGTTCATTCATAAAAAGAACATGACAGCACCTGTGCGTATGCACATGTATCCTACTAGTATGTTATAAAGTCAACTTGCAACCAAAGTAATAATCCAAACAAAAGCCCAACTTACCACGTCTATGGAAAAAGAGGTGCGTAAATACCCCACCTCTCTTTATACCTCTTAATCAAAACCCGGTCATCAGAAACTCGTCTCACCCGGAATGAGCGAGGGAATCAACCCTCCACATTGCCATCATTTTGAATCTTGAAAAGCGCTTTCTTACCCTTCAAACTTTTTCCTTACTTCCTAATCCAGATATTATGATTCTCAGATGTAATGGAGGATATGATGCATTCCATATCAGTAACCAAAGATATCAATTGCTCCATATTGCTCCATTTAACATCCCCAATTTGGCTAATTTCGTTAATCGAAATTAGCAATAGGTCATATCTAATTAATTATCTAATTCAAGTAATTTAGCATATTGGATTATATGTGATAGTTAATTTAATTGATAATTGATGTGAATTATGTGCAATTATTTATTGATGGTATAATTAAGGATGAAATTAAGTAGGATTGGGGTGTGTGGATTACTTAGGGGTAAAACAATCCTTTACCTTGTTTTATTTTTATCCGCTGAGAGCATTTACCTCACTCACACACTCATTTACTAAAGGTCACCAAACACAAGAAAAAACACACACCTTGAGGGAAGGAATTTCAGAATTAAAAGAAAGAAAGAATAGAGTGCTTGAGGGAGAGAGAACTCGCGAAAGGGAGAGGGAGAAGAAGAGGAGAGAAATTCCTCAATCTTTGATGCATGTCCTTCATTTTTGGTTCCTTGGATTTAGCTCACTCTCCTCCTCCCACTGATACTAATTTCGCCACCTATTTCTTCCTCCTCCTCAAATCACCATTTCACACCTCAAAAGCTCAATAGGATGAATATGGAGTTTTTGAGTAGCTGAAGATTTGCATGTCAAGAATAGGGTTAGATTAGAGTACTTCAGAACCCACATTGTTAATTGGAAGCATTAGGAAGAAGGTTTGGTAGCTGGGGTAGTTTGGAGCGGTTTTGAGTTCATTGGAGCGGAAAGTTTGTGTTCGAGGATCGTTCGTGAGGTCTCGTGGTTGTGTGAACTTCGTTGTTGTTGTTGTTTGCGATTTTCATCGCAAGAGGTGAGTTCTATACTCGCTTAGGGTTTTGATTTTCGAAAATATGTTTGCATGTTTCATAAATTGAGTTGTCCTGTTTCCTGTCTCATCAAATTGCATAAAAACCGTATTTCGGAATTGTAAAATTTAATGTTTTAGGATGAATGATTGAATGAGTGATTGATATGAGAATCAAAAGGCAGTGAAATTGTATCGTTACATCTTAATTAGATAAAACACACCAGTACCACAATCTTGTCCAAAAATTGTTGGAACATTGGTGTGAATTTAAAAATTTACAAAGTCCCACATTGCTTGGACTAAGCACTTGAAGAGTGCTTATAAGTGGGAAGTTCACACCTTTGGGTTGGGGCCCAAGGGGTACCCAGTTTTGTGAACGGGCAAGCACGCACTCTAACTGACCACCACACGCGCGCCGCCGACCGGCCGGGCCGGGCTCGGGCTTGGGCTGTGAGGTGTAAAGTATTTTTTGCGAAATTAATTAAACTTGTATTTTATTTTTTTTTAGAACGTGCTTGTCCAGATTCATTGAACCGACCAGATACGACGAACGCTATCTGATAGCGCTGTTGCGAAATTCGCGCAACAACTTGCGCATGAAGGCTCCGTTCCCATCTGAATTGCGCTCCAAGTCAGTTGTTAGTGGAGCCTAAAATCGTGCCTTGACTTGCGCACGAAGCAGTTACTGAAGCCTATAAAAAGGCTCTTCCCTCACTTGACGAAAAAACTTCTGAACGAAATCTCTCCTCCAAAATTCTCTCTCAAGTTTGTCTCTTCTTCTTCTTTTCTAAGAGTGGCCTACGAGCCATATTCCTGAGTGGTTATAAACCATATTGAGAGGTGTATATCTCGAGCGATTACTGACTGTGCAGTCATAATCGTAACTGGGCTGTTTTATCCTGGGGGCGTCGTGGTTGATAGTCTGCTTGCACCATCGAGCAGTGCCACGAAACGTCTTAAAGAGAGCGACCTAGTCCGCGACTCATCCCAGTAATTTCTTCGGTATAATTTCGAAAACGCTGAACCAACAATCAAAAATTGGCCATAAAAAATGTACAATTTGCACTTCCTAAGTGAAAAAAAAAAGGTCCTATTAGTGAACACCAAAATTCTTCACCTTTTCGCATGAAAAATAGATTCCTGCAAAAGCACCAAAGTTATCATCACTCCTATTACATAATTAATTCAGAATTTTTAGTAAAGTGGATGAGTAAAATTTAGTAAAGAAAAATATTACGGGACGAAACAAGTTGTACTATTATAAAAAACCTGATATTATTATTTGTTTTTCTGACAATTCGTACGAAAGCATTTCGTAACGAATATCATTCCTCAATGTAGTAATATTAACCCTCAATTTTCAAGAGATGAGGCAGAAACAAAACACTAATTTAATTGGAGGTTATTATTACAATGCCTCTAAAAGTGAAAGTTAAATATGGTGGAAATGAAAATTTTAATTGCCCATATCAAAGCATACATATGAGACTAATAAGAAGTACCAATGTCATTATCAGACACTCCATTTTTTGGACTCCAAGTATCCCAATAGTATATCTGAAACTTCAAACCAAACAAAAAGTAAAATGATGAATTCAAATCAAATAATTTAATTGGTTAACATACAACAACAAAAAGAAAGTGGGATGTCACATGTGCATATTTCCACCCATAACAAAACAAAAAATTTAACATAAAAATGATAGATAAATAATATGGGTACCAACATTGACAACAAATTAGGTAACACAGACGTGTGGTTGAGCGGTTGGAGCTCATCCTCCATTAACCAAGTGTCGATGGTTCGATCTTCGCCTTGGGTATGGAGCAGCTTTAAATTCCTGGGCCAGGTGTCCCACCCTTCGAGTGCCTCCAATCCAGCGAGAGGATTAGTCGCGTTCGGCGGTGAATACCCTGGTATATACCAAAAAAACATTGACAACAAAGAAGGTCTTACTTTTCCCTCACCGTCGGCCACACCAATTTCACTCCCACTCCGCATACTATAAGGCTATATAAGCATTAATTAGAATTAGAATCTGAACAAAATGTGATTTCTCTGCAAAATCAATACTCATCTTAACGTCTAGTCACAAAATTTAAAAAACAGGCATACTGAAAAGTTTGTTGGGATTGAAGAAAATAGTTAAAAGATATAACATAGAAAATAAGATTATCACATCAAAAACAAACGATGGCATAACATGCAGCTAAAGGAGTCCATGAGTAGGAACACAATTTCCATAGATCCCCCATCAAATTCCACACAAATCATTAACATGTTATTTTTGGTAAACAAATAAAATGTGAATGTTACGTACCTTCAGTTTCACCATCTTCGTCACCAAGCATCTCATCCCCAAATTCATCCCTTCCAAGAGCATCATCTGCTACAAAATCATCTTCTTCTTTTTCACCTTCTAAAAAATTATACTTGCTTTTAGTGCTCAATGTCATTTTCAACTATAGATTCAACAACCGTGATTTTAGATAACAAACACTAATTCATAAAAAAATTTAACTTGGAAAGTAAATGTCAAGTTCAACGATAACAGATTAATACCCAGTGGCGTTGGTGCTCTAATTGTGCTCCTTCAGCAGCATCTTCTTCGTCTTCTATATGGCCAGAAGAGCAGGATAGGCCTACGCATTAGGTCTTGTATTTACGCTTCTCACCCAAAACGTCAAACTTCCTCCTGGACCAGATTAATTTGAAACGCTAATATTCTGCTTTAAGGTTGAATGACATTTAAGAGGTTGTCATTTTAGGTTTTGTATTGAATATAGGCCTTGAAATACCATGAATCTAAAACGCATTTAATTTAATTAATTAGGCTTTAGAATCGCATATAAATAATTTAATTTAATTTAATTAATTGTGCTCAAATAAAATGTGAATGATACAATTTTCAAATTCCATTATGATTATTTTGTAAATTAATGAATAAATTAATAACTAATCCCCTCCAATCCAGGGAATTAGTCACTGCGTTCGGCGGTGGATACCCTGGTCTCGACAAAAAAATTAAAATGCATTTATGAATAAATTAAAATGCATTTTCAAATTCAACGTTCCACATTAAACATTCCAGCAAACCTTCAACGGCCTAATTGTGATTTCCTCCCTGATTTTATGTTGACGCTTTTAGTAAACATTCCATGTATTTTTCACCATTTTAAATTCGGCCATTAAATTCGGCAAACAAACATTCCATGTATTATTCACTATTGTAAATTTCCTTTTTAATTTCGATTTGTTATTAATGCTTGCTGAAGTGGATGACAAATAATATTTTAGTGATTGCGTGGATTAAAAACAAACAATGCGTGACGCCGACGTGGACCGTCTATGTGGACAATTCATGGTTTATTATAGTTATGATTAAGCCTGATCATGTTCTATCACAAATTCTACTGACACAAATTTCCATTCTCTGATTCTGCAGCACAGAACCATGTTTGTTTCCGTAGGATCCCCATGCGTGTACTCAGACACAGCATCATAGGTAATCATTAGAAAATTTTCAATCCAAGCAAAAATTTCAAATGTCACTCTCTTATTGCTATAATTGGATCCTATAACCGTTACGTTCAACACTTCCTAAAGTGGTTACATAGTTATACCCTCCTCCAAGGATAATAAGACATTGCTCAGCCATTAATATCTTTGCTAGAACCTTCATAATTTTATAACGAATTTCATGCCAAAGACATGACCAGTAACACAATACACCGAGAACTTCTCCTACACCATCCCCATCTCCAAATTCACAAACAAGGCCTGCACCACACAATGCCCCTAGAACTACTCCGACACCATCCCCATCTCCAAACTCACACGATCCTTCCCTTGGTTCACATGAAAATATGCATGGAGGGACATCATCCTTGATGCCAGAGAACATCAAGTGGGGGTCAAAGGATGTAGATGGGCGTATTTGGATCAGACCGGCTCCTGGAAATAAGTACTTACATACAAAATTTGATTGAAATTGTTTTTTTACTTATATACAAAATTTATGACATACAAGTTTTAATTTGAAGTTTCATCTTACTCAATTTTTTTTTGATACTTTCAGCTTTGAGCCACAATCTAGAGTGAGAGGTGCAATAACAAAAATCTTCAAGGTAAAGTTTGATGGGGCGTGGACTTCTTGGAGTAATGTGGACGAATTTATGAGAGATGCATGGTTTGATGACTTTAAGGTATGGCTATGCTTTCCAACCCACAACAATTTAGGGTCAAAAGTATGTGTTATTAAGATAGTCAAAGATAGTCAATTTGGAAAGATATATAGCCTTATTTGAGGTATTAAGATATAATACTTATCAAATTAATTGTAGCTTTTGATTGTCATATTTGCAGTAGTTGCTTTCTTCTCTGTGCTCTTGTATTTTTATATATAATTATTGCAGGAAACTAGGCATTGATGTCACACCCCCTGCATTATAATATAATAATTTAATACACTTACACTACAAGAAAATTGACATATACCAACGGAGGCCTATAGCGATGGTAAATAAAACTGTAGGTATAGGTATGCTACACCTACAACAAGTTAAAAAAACCGTGGGTATAGGTTCATAGGAAATATTGTGGAAAAATAACTGTGGAAGCCTATAGTGACGACTGCTTTAACCGTAGGTATATGTATCCTTTACCCACAAACGTTTTCTAAAACCGTGGGTATAGGCTTTAGCGACGAAATCAACTCCATTGGTATAGGCTAAATCAACTCCGCGGGAGAAGTAAAATTTTCCCTCTCTCTTCTCGCGTTTTTATTTTATTCCAAAATTAAAATTTTTGGCTGAAGCTATTCACTCTCTTCTCGCGTTTTTCTTTTTTTCTTTCTCTATTCTATTCGCATCCACCATCTCTCTGAACCGTCGTCTCGCTTCCCTGCCGTCTCTCTGAACCGTCGTCATCCACCATCCACCATCCACCATCGCCTCCCTGTTACCGTCATCCACCATCGCCTCCCTGTCGCCACCTCTCTCTTCAACGAAGAAGCTCCTTCTCGCTGAACCCTAACTCTCTCAGTTTCCTTCTCAAATCAATCCAATGGCATAACTCTCGCAGAATCTCGCGCCCTACCTGAAGGAAAGACGGAAAAAGCTACTGAAATCGTCACCTCCGAAATCGTCACCTCCGCCTCTGAATCGTCACCTCCGCCTCTGAAGAATCTCACCTCTCGCAGAATCTCACCTCTCGCAGAATCTCACCTCCGCCTCTGAAGGAAACAGCTCTCACAGAAGGTGATTTTTCTTCTCCCTCACTGAAATCTCCAACTGAAATCATTGTATCTTCATTTTTTTTAAGAAATTCTGATGGGTTCTGGGATGATTCGTTATACATCTGTTTTAGTTCCTTATACCTTTGGTTTGATTTTTTTTTTCAGCTACAAAAGGGAATTTAGGTGCGAATGAGGTTTTGAAGCTGTTTGGATCTTGTGTTATCTTGTTTGTTCTGAGAGGTGAGTATCTCTTTGTTGATAATTTTTATTTTCCCCCTTGACAGTAATTTTAGGTATTTTTCTTGCTTGTAGGCTGTAGCATGTAGGAAATTACTTGGGTCTAAACTAGTTTTTATATCACAAATAAACTTATTGCAACTTATAAGCATCAATTTGGTAGTCACTTTTGATTTTACAATATGAAGTTGGGGCCAGATTAATCCTACTGTTTGTTTGTAACTGATGCTAGATTAATCCTACTACTTGTTTGTAATTGGTGTGCATTTGTGCAAGTATGTTTGATGTTTGTTTTTGGTCAGGAGCACTTGTATTGTTTGTCTATGTGTGATTATGGTTGTAGGTGTTGTGTTCATAGTTTTAATGTGTTGGTATTGCTTTGTTTTCTATTTTCTTTATATTGGATTGCATACCCTTTCTCTCTTTGTTCACTAATTTAGTCACAACAAACCCTTTATTATTTCAGTTTTACTTGTCGTATGGAGAATAGAGGATGGATGTGTGATCCATCAAAACAGAGTGAGGAATATATTCGGGGGGTTAATGGATTTCTTGAATTTGCTTTTAAAAATTCAGAAACGAATGGAAAAATATTTTGCCCTTGTATAATATGTGCCAATTGTAAGCAACGCTCTCGCACAAGTGTTTATGAACACTTGACTGATCCACGACGTGGGTTTCTTAGAGGTTATAAACAATGGATATTTCATGGTGAAAGGC
Source organism: Astragalus membranaceus (assembly GCA_039519185.1). Classification (NCBI taxonomy): domain Eukaryota; kingdom Viridiplantae; phylum Streptophyta; class Magnoliopsida; order Fabales; family Fabaceae; genus Astragalus; species Astragalus membranaceus. The sequence goes on along the minus strand of CM076846.1, from coordinate 161,746,442 downwards.
CTACCACTTCAAGTAGTACAAATGAGCTACATTCAGAAATGGAACATGACATGGATGGGTTAATACGTGATGTTTATGCCATGCATCCTACAGGAGAGCCAAGTTGTGGTGAAGAGGAAATTAATCCCGAAGCAAGAGAAAGTGTTAAGTTTTACCAATTGGTGAAAGAGAATGAGCAAATGCTCTACCCAAATTGTAAGAAATATAGCAAGCTATCCTTTATGGTCCATTTGTATCATATAAAGTGTCTCCACGGGTGGAGTGACAAATCGTTCTCTATGTTACTAGATTTATTAAGAGATGCTCTACCAGAAGGAAATGTTTTGCCAAGCTCATACTATGAAACAAAGAAGATGATCTCAGGGTTAGGTTTGGGGTATGAGAAGATCCATGCTTGTCCTAATGACTGCATATTGTATCGGGATATGTATATCGATGATCAAGTCTGTCCAAAGTGTGGTATGTCAAGGTGGAAAACAACAAATGAAGATGTGCAGGCTAATGGATCGGAGACTTCAGGAAAGAGAAAGAACTTACCCGCAAAGGTCCTTCGATGGTTTCCTTTGAAACCGAGGGTGCAAAGGTTGTTCATGTCATCCAAAACCGCAGAATCAATGAGATGGCACCATGATGGTAGATTGAATGATGGTTCTCTTAGGCATCCAGCTGACTCACTTGCTTGGAAAGAATTTGATGCTCGATATCCAACATTTTCATCAGATCCTCGTAATGTTCGATTAGGAGTGGCTTCTGATGGCTTCAATCCTTTCAAGACTATGAGCATTACCCACAGCACTTGGCCAGTCATGCTAGTTCCTTATAATCTACCTCCTTGGATGTGCATGAAACAAACATTCTTTATGTTATCACTACTAATTCCAGGACCTAAAGGTCCCGGAAATAAGATTGATGTTTACCTACAGCCATTAGTACAAGAGCTGCAAGAGTTATGGGATGACGGAATTGAAACCTTTGATGCCTACAAGAAAGAGACATTCCAACTTCGTGTTGCTATAATGTGGACTATTAATGACTTTCCGGCATATGCAAACTTATCTGGATGGAGTACCAAAGGTCAATTTGCTTGTCCATGTTGTGGGATTGAAACTGCCTCGCGATGGCTGCGCCATGGTCGAAAATTTTGCTACATGTGCCATCGCCGCTGGTTAGCCCCTAACCACAAGTGGAGGTCGAATAGTAAGGATTTTGACGGAGCAAGGGAGTTAAGGAATCCTCCTAAAATACTTGAAGGGAGTGAAATTTTAAGGCAAATAGATGAAATTGGAGAAGAGGGTCTAGAAGATGGGTCACAACCTTGGAAAAAAAAGAGCATTTTCTTCACTTTACCCTATTGGCAATATAATATATTGCGTCACAATCTTGATGTGATGCATATTGAAAAAAATGTATGTGACAACATCATTGGTACATTGTTAAACCAAGAGGGAAAATCTAAAGATAATTATAAGGCCCGTGCTGACCTTGTAGATATGGGCATAAGAAGTATGCTTCACCCCCAACCCAGTCCTAGAAGTAGTACAATGCTTTTGCCTAGAGCATGTTATCAAATGACTGTCAAAGAAAAGGATGCTTTTCTCAGCATCCTCAAGAATGTAAAAGTTCCAGATGAATGCTCATCGAACATCTCACGTTGTGTGCAAGTCAAGCAGCGCAAGATATTTGGCTTAAAAAGTTATGATTGTCATGTTTTGATGCAACAACTTCTCCCAGTGGCATTAAGGGGTTCATTGCCAGATAAAGTCACTTCAATTATTGTTGATTTCTGCAATTTCTTTAAGCAAATATGCTCTAAGGTACTTACTGTGGATTTTCTAGCACAATTGGAGTCTCAAATAGCTATAACACTTTGTCAATTGGAAACAATTTTTCCTCCATCATTTTTCACTGTTATGATGCATTTGGTAATTCACTTGGCATATGAAGCCAAGGTTGCTGGGCCAGTACAATATCGGTGGATGTATCCTATTGAAAGGTATGAATTCTTTATTTTAACATATAACATCTTATTTAATACCGTTAAAGAAGCTATTAGGGTGCTAAGAGGTTAGATATCTAATACTAAATTTACTCTCAGGTTTCTTCTTACTCTCAAGTCATTTGTGCGCAATAGAGCACATCCAGAAGGGTCAATTGCAGAAGGTTTTTTGGCCCATGAATGTTTGACCTTTTGTTCGCAATATCTATCTGGGGTGGAAACTAGGTTCAATAGACCTAGCAGAAATGATGATGGAACTGATTCTACATCAATAGATGATGTGACCTTTTTACATCCTATTGGAAGACCGCTAGGCAGGAAAAAACCACAGAAGTTACAGTTAGGGAAGCGCAAGAGAGTGAGCCGAACTAAGCTCGACAAGAAAGAGTTAATGCAAGCTCATAGATATGTTCTTTCTAACTGTGACGCGGTCAGTCCATTTATAGAGTAAGACCAATACTATTTCCCTTTTATACTAGTTTAAGAGTATTTATAACTCCTTTAATTTTGATATCATTGATTTTAGGGAACACATTGTACTTCTTAAGAGACAGTCCCGACCGCGAAGATTGTCGCAACTTGAACTCGATAAGCAACACAGTCAAAAATTTAGTGACTGGTTTCGAGATAGGGTGAGCACAAAAGAATTGAATTATTTGAATTTTAGTGGTTATTTTTAGTGAAACTAACTTTTGTTCTTGAAATATTTTAGATACATCGCTTGGATGAACAAAAGAGCCCACAAGTTACTCATGAACTTAGATGGTTATCTCGTGGGCCGTTTGAGGTAGTAAGGAGATACAGTGGTTATGCCATTAATGGTTTTAAGTTCCACACAAAGAAAAGAGAGAGATACTTGAAAACACAAAATAGTGGGGTAATTGTAAGGACTAAGACATCGAAAGATGAAATTAACTACTACGGGGCAATAACTGATATAATCCAATTGGATTATTCTGGCAAGTTCAAGGCCGTGCTATTCAAATGTGATTGGGTTGATATCAAGAAAGGTGTTAAGAAAGATAAGTTTGGGATGACACTTGTGAATTTCAACTTTTTGAAACACACGGGTAAAGATATTTGTGATGACCCGTTTATTTTTGCATCACAAGCTAAGAAGGTGTTTTATGTATATGATGAGAGAAACAAGGATTGGCCCGTTGTTTTGAATGCAAAAGTTAGGGATATTTATGATATGGGTGATGAGGAATCCAATGAAATTGAAGAAATCCGTGAGCAACCAATGCATGATTCAACCGAAGCTACTCAAAATGATAACGATTTGATTGGACTTTCAATCGAAGATGATCATGATTTCTTTGAAGTTTCCGTTGATAATCATATTGATGATGAGGATGTAGAGGATGAGGGCGAGGGCGAGGATATGTTTTAGTTGTGAAAGATTTTATACTTTTTCTATGCACGTAGACTTGACTATTTTTTGTTGATGTTTTGAATATGAAGTTGTTCCATGTTCGTTTATGTTTTTTACATCCTTTCTTTTCTTTTGTGTTTTATGGTAATCTTAATGCTACTTTGTTTACTAAAATATTTAGTTAAGATAGTTAGACATTGTATTTCTATGAAACACTATTGTACGTTATAAGCTAGTTCAAACTTATGTTATGATTCAATATTTCAGTCGCTTATTGTAAAGTAATGCAGAAATGGGAAGAAAAAGAAAGTTAAATATTGGGCGTCGCATTCCAGAAGACTCAAACCAACACATACAAGCAAGTAACAATGAAGGAACACAATCTATTCCTACTGACACAATACCAACTCATGCCCAAGGAAGTAATTCTGATGCTGTCATACGCGAGTCTGCTGATTCCCACTCGGTTCCTTCGGATATAGAAGCAGAAGAAGCACAAAATGAGAAAGGTGTAAATTATATTTAGTTTCTGTTGTTTATATTTCATTTTTGTAAACATAATATTTTATGTTTTTACGCCTTCTATATTACTTGTAGATGTAGAACCTAAGCGGTTGAGAGGCCCAACAAGAATGTTGGATGTATGGGAGATGGAAGATGGTGATTTCATAATTGTTAATTTAGATAAGTATGGTCGGCCTGTTGGTGAGGAAGGGACAACTCTTACTCGTTTCATAGGAAGTATAGTTCGAAGGCATCAATATGCTCCAATCAACTACAAATCCTGGAAAGAAATGCCAAAGAAGGATAAAGATGCAATGCTGGAACTAATAGAGGTATTATTGTTATATACTTAAATTTTGATGCATCAAAAGTTACAATATGACTTAATTTATGTTGTATGTATCTAACATTTATCACTATTTAGTCCAAATTTCAGTTCATTCCTCCTATAAGTGACACAACAAGAGAATTGTTGAAATCTGAGTTGAATGAGAAGTGGAGGCAATGGAAGAGTGATTTAAAGTCAATGGCATATGATCCGAGTAAAACTGAAGAAGAGATTGCAGCTGCATTACCTGATGGCAGGGTTGAACCTAATCAGTATCGTGAATTGGTTCATCATTGGTTTTCAGAAGAAGGACAAGTAAGTCATCTAGCAAATAGTTTTTTGCATATTATGAGTAGTGCTTCAACTTTGATTCTTTCTTCAACTAATATTTGGTTGTATAAATTGTAGAAACAAAGTAAAACTAATAAACGAAATCGTGCTAAGTATGAAGATGTCCATTGCATGGGTACAAAAAGTCTCCCAAAACTGATTGATGAAAAGGTTTGTTTATATTTCTACTTCTCAATGAGTAAAATGTATTTATAAAACAAAATACATCTAACTTATATGTTTGGTTTTAGAAAAAAAAAGCCAAAGGTGTATCACCTGAACTTAAAGAGATTTACATTGATACCCACACTCGTAAAGATGGATCAATCGTCAATGAAAAAGCTGCAGAAATGATTGTAAGATTTTCTTTCAAACTTAGCAACACACTCGTAAATTATTTTATGCAATGAATATATAAGTAAGTAGGAGAAGTCACCTTCTGAGTGACTTGTTCACCGTTTTCAAGCTTGTCAATAACCATGGAGTTCTCATGACTCTGGTTTTTAAGCTTTGTGTCACTAATACTAATCTTGGAGCTTTGATCAACACAACTAGTTTCTTGAGTATCAGTGACACTAAAAGAAGGTTCCTTATGAATGTGAAAATAGTAAGGAGGAAAGGAAGTGTTTATATGAGGTTCCTCATGAAGTTGATGAGAAAACATATTAGAATCAACAATAAAAGGTTGTTGATATTGGTATGAAAAAGCTGCCATAACTTAAGTAACCAAGTGTAAGTACTCTCTCTGAGTTTATGAGTATCTGAGTTATCAAGATTTGAGAGCTCTATAGAAAGTGATACACAAATTAAAAGCAAGTAGATAGATGATGATGTATCAGTGTGGACTGAACAAAAGTTGGTCTGTGACAAAACTTAGACAACAGGCCTATATATAAACGACTTGTGGCTTGTGGCACATAAAATTGCTGAAAACTTTATGCAGTAACTTGCTCATTCCCATGCAGACACAGTACATTTGACCGGTCTTATCTCATCAACTCTTTTTCTTCTTCTTTCTCTAACATTATTGTCAATCATAAATGATGTCACAGATAAAAAAAAAAGTTGAATTCAATTTTTTTACTTAGTAAAGATGACTTTTAGTTGTTTGACTTACTACTGATGACTTTTAGTTGTTTGACTTACTACTAATGACTTTTAGTTGAATTCAAAATAATTAAGTAAATATATGTTCCAGCTGCCACTTTGGTTGTCTGCTACTGATCTGCTACTGATCTGCTACTGATCTACTATATGTTCTAGCAGTAATATTCCAGCAGTATATGTACTTTATTTTTACACAGTTTTGTTCTGTTCTGTTCATTTAGTGTTTCTGCTCTGTTCATATATGTTGAGATTGTGCTGTACTGTATTTTACACAGTTTTGCATATGCATTCTGAGATTGTGCTGTTCTGTTCATATGCATTCTGTATTATGAAATTATGCATTATGTATGCATTCTGTATGCATTCTGTATTCGGAATATTAAACTGGAAGGCTAAGAAGTTTGTTGGTGAATTTTGTTACAAAAGAAGTGTCATTAAGTGAAGGAAGAATAGGTTTATAAAGTGGAAGGTTTTTTAGTGAATGAATATTTGATGAGGTTTCATATTCAAGGATACCAGCTACTGTTGAGTTGTCAAATGTGCCTTGACCTGTTACATATGGTTTAGCAGACATTAAGAATTTGGCATTTGGATAGTGTGAACTAATTAGTTTTAGGTCATGGCTTATGATACTGTGGATTTTGTTATGAGTACATGTATATGATACTGTGGATGACCAGAAATTATTTGAATGGCTTATGATACTGTGGATTTTGTTACATATTAGTTTCTGGTCATGTACTCAAATTTCTGGTCATGTACATTCAAATACATGAACTAATTTCTGGTCATGTACATTCAAAAAGGAAAAGTATTAGTTTACATTCAAATATATGATACTAGTTACATATTAGTTTTCAGGTCATGGCTTATGATACTGTGGATTTTGTTATGACTTCTGTAATCTTATGCTCAAATTTCTTTGAGAAGAGATATGTTTATCTAACATATTGTATTTATGGGCAGTATACTTGAGTAATAGTGCCTCAATACTTATGCACTTTTAATGTTTCAGGAAAAACTAGACAAATACAATAATGAAGCTGGAACATCTCAATCATCCCAAAAGTCACAAAATCACATGCATTGGAAGGATGACATATTTTCTAAAGTACAAGGACCAGACAAAAGAGAACGTGTGCGTTGTATGGGCAGGATTCCTAAGCCTAAAAAATCAAAGGTTGTTTTGTCTGAAAATCAAGAGTTACGCAATAGAGTTAGTCAAATGGAAAGCCTCTTGGGAAATGTTATGACATTGATTCAAAATCGATTTTCTGGAGAAGATGTAGATGATATTTTACAAGTGGCAAGACAGGTATAATATATTATCCTCCTAGAGTTTTTATAAATGAGGTATGGAAAAATCAACCAAGTTGAGTTGTATATTTTTCTTTCAATAGGTTACAGACGCTTCTAGTGCTCCCGAGCAAATGAATTCTCCAAGTCCAGACACTAATGAATATAATGGCGCCAATGAAAATTAGAAGAAAGACCAGTGAAATTGGTAGGATGAGGTACTGAAGCTGCACCCAGGAAGAAGGGAGCAGCTGCTTCAGCTTTAGGACTTTGAAGATCGTTTTTTGGTTGGGGCATGGCTGACTCTGAGACATTATATCTATCATTTTCATTTCCTTTTTAGTATGTATTTGCTTTTTAACTTTGGAGATTATGAGTTGATGTAGGAGTAATGTTAATTTCCACTATGTTATATGATTTTAGAATTATCTTAAGAGTTGATGTAGAAGTAAATGTTAATTTGCAAAATGGTGACATGCTTGTAAGACATGTTTTGTGATTAATTTTCAATATGATTTTAGTTTTATTGTTTCATAAATGTATTTATTTTATATTTAGCTTTTAATTGATTATCATAAATATTGTTAACAAATTTTTTACCAACAAAAGGAAGTGGTGGGTATAGCAAAATTAAGAGTGATTTTAAAACCTATACCAACAGCAACTCGACCGTGGGTATAGCAAAATTAACAGGGATGTTAAAACCAATACCAACAGCAAGGCGACTGTGGGTATAGCTCTTAGGTTTTGACCAACGGTAAGATCGTCTGTCGGTATAGGCTATAGCAACGCCATTTTTCCGTGGGTATAGCCAAATAAAGACCACGAATTTTTTTTCCGTCGGTATAGGTTTTTGGTGCTATACCCACGGTTTTTGACCCTTTACCCACGGATTTTTGCCGTCGCTATAGGTCAATTTTCTTGTAGTGTTAAGTAAATATTATTAAATACTATTGAACTGGTATTCAGTTAGCAGGATCTTTCATAAACTACTGTTTGCTCATTCACAAACTACACAATACCTATATAAGATTGCAATGGTACACATTTTCGGTTTTCAATCAACATTTTGAGCTGGTATTCAGTTCTAATTAATCTGAATGGAAGGAATTGAGAGAGAGGGAGAGGGAAGGGTGAAGAGTAGTTTATGAATGAGCAAACAGTAGTTTAAGAATGATGTAGCAAACAGATGTGGGATCTTTTTCGTAACTTAAAAATCTTATATGGTGGGAAACAGTAGTTTAAGAATGATGTAGCAAACAGATGTAGGATCCTTATTAGTCCCCTCCAATGAGTGCTTTTGTGATTGTTACAATATTTTGCTGTTAAGGATTTGTTCCAACCCTTATAAATTATAGATAATCAGAATCAATTATTAGACAAGTCACTCTTATATATGTCTTAGTCACCTATATCACTCAGCTAGATGGAATTTGAATGTGCACTCTGCAGGTTTTATATCTAAAATATTCAGTTCATGGGTTGTAGGCAAAGTATAAATGGCTTGAGAAGGATGATAACCAAATTAAAAAGAGTTTTAATAGTTGTGGATCATCGGCATTGAAAAATGCTTTGTTTAAGGTGCGTAGTGGAGAAGATAAAAGCGGTTGGATTGAGGAAGAGTATTTAGAACCATTGAAACTTCTATGGAAAGATGACAATTGGCAAAGAATTTCAGAAACTAATAATTAAAATAGGCAGGCCCAAGAAGGACATAATGTGTACTCTGGAGGTTCCATATCTGCAAGGGAGCATGCAAAGAAAATGGTTAGTGTTTTTTTATTGAAAGCAAGACTATTTAATTAAATTTGTTTTAATTTATCATTTCCTTGTTATTCTTGTAGAAGGTAGAACTTAATAGAGATCCAACGATGTATGAGCTTTACGAGCGACTCCATAGGCCGAAGGGAAAACCGAATGAGTGGTTGAATGAGAAACAAGCAAATATAGCTGTATGTGTCTACTATTTGTAATTTCTAATTCTGAAAGTTGGGTTTTTTAAATGTAAATATAGACTAATAACTCTAATTTCAGGAAATGTTTCAATCACAATTAACTGAGAGACAACTTCAAAGTGGTGATGTTACGGGCGAGCAATCCGCACAAAAGTTTGATAATGATGTATTTTTGGAAGTTGTTGGTGGCATAAGCAAAAAGGGACGTATTCTTGGAGTAGGATCTCATGCGTATGATGTTAAAGAATCTTTGAAGGATTCAAGGTATAAAGACGCAACATCGTCAGAAGAGGTTTCTATATTGAAAGATAAGGTTCAAACATTAACAGTTGAGCTTCAAGAGCTTCGAGAGAAGAATATTGAACAAGAAAACATAAAGAGAAAAGTAGACCGATATGAGCAGATGTTTGAGAGGCTTATGCGTAATAAAAATTTAAAAGCTTTACTTGATGCACCTGAAGAAGATGATGGCTATTACAATGAGGAGATAGCTGAAGCTAGAATGGATGAATTTTGATTAGATTTAGCAACATATATGCTTTTGCTAAATTTAATGTTAGTTTGATTAAGTGTAACTTTTGGATAATGTTTTAGTTAGTATTGGGTGTAACTTTTTGCAATATAGTTTTTTAAACACTTTTAGTACAATTAATAAATTTACTGTTTGAAATGTGTATTGAAATCTGAATTATTTTGATATTTTAGGCTGTTTGAAATGTGTATTGAAATCTGAGTTAATTTGATATTTTAGGTAGGAAAATATATTTAGTTTTGGAAAAAGGCAGAAAATAAAAAAAAATAGTCATTAGAGACGGAATCACAAATCCGTCTCTAAGTAAAATGTTGATTTTGGCGACGGAATAATAATTGCGTCTCTACTAGAGACAGATATTTTCCGTCTCTACAGAGACGGATTTTAGGTCAACGTAAATTATGTGAGCTGAAAGTTAGCGACGAATTATTTAATGTTAGAGACGGAAATAGGCCGTCTCTGGTTAGCGACGGTATGACATATTCCGTCTCTGAAGCATTTGCGACCGCAATTTCAGCTGCGGATCTAGTTTCGTCTCTAATTCCGTCTCTAAAAGGCTTGGAGACGGAATTTCCCACTTTTAGAGACGGAATCCGTCCGTCTCTATTTCTGATTTTTCTAGTAGTGAATTGATAATGTGACTGTGCTTCTACAACTGCTAAACCATTTGGGGGATAACACCCAAGCGAAATATAGATTGGCCTCGCAATTGTCTATTAATTGGGGAATATTTCCAGAATTATTTCTAGAAAATTGATTGAAAGAAACTGTTTAACTCTCCCAGGTACATTTCTTCTATTGATACATACATAGGAGTGTATTAAGTGAGAGGAGTTTTAATATGAGAGAGTGAGAGGAGTAAATTTGGACCGTATAACAATACATGGGTGGTTGTGATTAAGAGGGAATGTATATTGTGAGAGGAGTTTTATAATGAGAGGGTGAGAGGAAACACTACAAAAAAACAAGGTATTAGCGACGACTTTTTCCCTCGCTAACAGCAATTAGTGACAGGATTTAGCGACAGACGGGTTCGGTCACTACAAACATTGATGCTAATGTTTAGCGACAGAATTTTAATCCGTCGATAATTAGAGAGGGATATTTCCGTCGATAATTAGAGAGGGATATTTCCCTCGCTAATTCCGTCGCTAATGACAGCCCCGTGTCCTCATCTGATTCACCAAAATTAGCGAGGGAAATCCGTCTCAAAATTTGTCGCAAAAAAATGCCACGTGTCCCATTTTGTCCACACTAATTAGCGACAGAATTCCCACGCTAAATCTGTCGCCAATGGCCCCTGAATTAAATTCTTTTTTATTAAAAAACCTGTTTTTTTTATATTTATAATAACCTGCATTAATACATATAACTACTAAAATCAGAATCAACAATAAAATCCCAATCAACAAGTTTAACATCCGAATCAACAATAAAATCCCAATCAACAACAAAATCCGAATCAACAAGTTTAACATCTGAATCAACAATAAAATCTCAATCAACAATAAAATCCGAATCAAAATAAACTAGTTCTAAATATTAGAACATAATACTAAAATCTCAAACGAATACAAAAAAAGTCCTAATAGGGGGTATCGACATCATCAGACCCCTCAAACTCAGACGATCCATACCCATCTGGTCGCGTGCGGTTATAAAACTTTAATATCTTCGCCTGCGTACGGGTAAACTTCAAAAAGTCTTCTTGCATACTTGCTTGCACCTGTTGTTGAGTCTGCAGCAGTTGTTGCTGAGCCTGAATGAGCTGCGCCTGAGCCTGCACCTGCTGCCTGAGCTCCTTGGCCTCCTCAGCTGAAGGAGGTTGAGGAGGAGGAGGTCAACTTCTAGAAGGTCCGCTAGTGTCGAAGTGATCGACCCCAAAGTCCAATAATGGAGCCAAGGGCCCCGAACCATACAAGCGACCCTTATTCTGCCTGCCTACCGCCTTCTTCCAATTGTGGTTCGCCAGAACTATGATCTTAGGGAGAAGTGGACCAAGTGACTCAGGGATCCAGCTCCCCTGAGTTGGCCCAATCATCGTCTCACTAACCTCCTCCTGTTTTGCATAACCAGAAAACATAGCATAATTAGGGCTCCATTTTAATAAAAAAACATTATATAATACAAATCAAGTTGTATATTTACCTGAATTTTCCTCGAGCGCTCATCAACATACTCCTAGGTACCCTTCCTCAAATGTGTGGCCTTGTGCAGCTCAGGAATAGTGATATTGCGTTCAGCCTTCTTACTCTGTAAAAATGAAACATATTTTCAACGATTGCTAATCACCCTAAATAAACTAAAATAACACACAAATTTTTAAAATAATTTACTAATCTGACAGCATGCTAAACCTGGTTGTCGGAGCCACAATAGTGAAGCGAGCCACCCTTTTCTAAATTTCTATTCTTCTTGGCCTTTTTAGCATTTGTTTTGTAGCCCTCTGAAGCCCAATGGGCCTTGAAGGCATTCCAAACATGGTCAGGAAGTACTTCGGCTGGTTATCTTTACACTACAATTTATAAAGCAGATCCGACAATTTCTTCTGCCCATTCTTTTGAAAAAAAGTTTCTGCACAGCTGCATTATTTTCTTGCAGCCACGTCACCTTGGTCTGTATTAAGCAAAATCAAAATATGTATATGTAATTCCTATTTAACATAAACAAACAATTAAAATTAACAATATATGTAATGACATAACTAACAATTACCTTAAACAAATCCAAAAAAATTCCCTTGTCCTCATCAATGATTTTCATAATAACTTTTTTGGAAATTATCCTTATTAGGTGTCACTTCCAACATCATTTTAGTCACATAATCTAAACCCAACTCAGAAATATTACTCATGGACTTGAGAGCTAAAAGCTTGACACACATAGATAACTTTGACTCTCGCGAGCCTTCAAACAACAGTTTGTTTGACTCCCTTAACAAATTATAGAATCTTTGTGCTTCTTCATTTGAAAGTTCATCATGATCGTCATACTGAGGCTCATCAAATGGCACATTCACCTCGAGACCATCACAAATCATGCTTTCCATCGACTCAAAATGTTCATTAGATGGAATACCACACCATAACTGCTTGAAGCCCCTACGTCAAAATTCGGAAGTCGCTCTCCATGGTCCACCCAAGTCTAATAATTAGGCATAAACCTGACACAATACAAGTGCTCCCTGACTTCATCATCAGTACTAATAGGTGCACCGTTGCATTTAAGGCATGGAAATCTGATCCCCCCTTCTTGTTTAATTAAATCATGTTACCACGCTACCCTAATAAACTCTTCAACCCCATTTACAAAAGTTTCCTTCAAAAACGCTCTTCCTGGATATAACAGATCAATCACCCAACCACGATTCAATTGACTCCAATTCATCTACACGAAACGCATTAGATCCCCATAACATTCCTAATATATAACCTATCAAGTTAGTGGCATCGATATAATCTCGGTGGCGATGATTTCAAGCCGAATATGGGGGTCAATGACACCACAAGGCCCTTTTCCATCCAAGTAGTGAAGGAAGTTATTTCTAACTCCCAACCTTACCGTTGTTAGTATCGTCTTGCAATTATCTCAATGGAGATGATTTCGAGCAAAATATGTGGGTGAGGGACAGCACCTCACCATTTTCCATCAACAGCACACAATAACAACATCAAATATAGCCGTTTAACCTAGGGTTCATCAAACATCAAAACAACAATTTAATACAATTTTAATTAACATCCCTAAAAACAGTCTAACACAATTTCAATTAACAACAATATCAATCATACACATCCACATTTCAAATTTCTATCATTTAACACTAACTGTTATGAGCAAGGATAAAAAGAATCCAATGGTCGCGTGGTGGTCCGGTGATGGTGCACACTCTGGTGCAGTAGTGAGACTTCAAACACCAACAAAATTATTCTACAATAATCACACTTCAAATTAACATTTCAAACTCAAAATAATCATTTCTACTATAATAGCAATCAATTTTAATCCTAAACCAATTTCAATTTCAATCCAAAAACAATTTCAATCCTAAACAAATTTAAATTTCAATCCTGAATCAATTTCAATCCTAAACCAATTTCAATTTCAATACTAAATCAATTTCATTCTTAAACAAATTTCAATTTTCTATCCTACACTAAAATGTCTAAACATTTGTTCTCCTAACCACCTACAATCTGAAACTACACTAAAATGTCAATAAAAGCAAAAAAACGAAAAAACCGTAACTTACTTGAGAGAGGAAGAGCTCCGGTGGTGGTTGCTCAGTGGTGGTGAAGAGGGAGAGCTCCGGTGAGAGAGAGAGAGGTTGTGGTTGTGGTTGAGGAGAGAGAGGGCGACGGTTTGAGAGAAAACGGTTCGTGAGAGAGAGAAATAGTTCGTCAGAGAGAGAAAAGAGAGAAGATGATGGTGGTGGTGATGGTAGTGAAAATGGAGAGATTTTTGTGAGAGAGAGGGAAGAAGAAATGAAAACGGAGAAGAAGAGGAAATAAAAGAGAAAGAAAGAGTTTTGGGCTAAGGAAAAAACTTACAATTAGCGACGGATTTTAGGGGCAATAGCGACAGAATAGCCGTCGCTAAATCGTGCGCAAGTTCCAATGTCTGCAACGGTCAGAGCAGCATTTAGCGACGCCTATTCCGCCGCTATTGCCCCTAAAATCCGTCGCTAAATCATCTGAAACGCCACTCCCTATATTCGTCGCTAAATCCGTCGCTAGCTATGTATTTAGCGACGGGCCTATAGTCTGTCTCTAATATTCGTCGCTAATATTATTTTTTTTTAATGAAACAATCATGACCATAGATCAAATCATGGGTGGTTGATATTAAAACAAAAAATCAACATGATAACCAACTCTCTTTTAATCACAGCCACTAATGTTTTGTTATGCGGTCCATATTTAGTTCTCTCACCCTCTCATATTAAAACTCCTCTCAATTGATACACGCATATATATATATATATATATATATATATATATATATATATATATATATATTAGTTTCCTTTTAATATATAACAGGCTATAGTCTTTTGTATTAAATTATATGTTTGTTTTAATTTTATATTTGACTCTATTTATATCCGTTACTCAATGACTATTTCAAAAGTTTGTTTTTAAAATATATATTACTTCTACAAATGATAAACTTACACTTACATATAATTATATTAATTTTATTTTCCATTAATAAAATTGATTAGTAATTGAATATCTATTTAAATATACAATTATTTTCTGTCTTTTATGTTATTGTATTAATTGCGTGATTGCTCCATTACTTGTGCCATATCATCAACATCTACCTTATAATATTTTATTCCATGTCAGTTGTATTTAATGCTTCTGACTGGGACGATCTCTTTGAGTGACAGTGTGACACATCAAAAAAATGACTTTCAGAAATATTTTCAAATGTATAGATAATAGATAGCACTACAACATTTTGATCCTAAGACAACGCTTGAAAATATTCCCTAAAGCAAACTAACCGTTCTCTTTTCTTTTGGCAACAGTTTTTAAATCGTGATTTTTGCGGCTGATGCCTAATCTTTAGGCAACGGTTTTTCCTGGAAAAAGCAACGCCAACAAAAAACCGTTGCTGCTGAGAGACAAAGACAACGGTTTTTCTCTATTCTATGACAACAGTATAAAACTGTTGCACCCAATGGCAATAGCAGAAAACCGTTTCCTAATATAAAACCGTTGCTGATCTTCATCAAATACAACATTTCAAAACCATTGCCATAGATAATAAAATGAAAAAAATAAATTCAGAAAATTACACTACAACAGATTTGAGGATTGGGAGCGCTTTTTTTAGGCCATAAGTAGCGCTTTCGGGCGCTCCTAAAGCTTGCGCTCATGTTGCCAATCCCCCAAAGGTAGCGCTCACAAAGCGCTACCAAAAAACAGGCAAGAGGAGCGCTTTTTAGTACAAGCGCTCCTTATGGTCTTAGCGCACCTAGGAATAAGGAGCGCTTGTACTAAAAAGCGCTCCTTATGCCTAGGTGCGCTAAGACCATAAGGAGAGCTTGTACTAGAAAGCGCTCCTTATGCCTAGGTGCGCTAAGAACATAAGTAGCGATTTGTACAGAAAGCGCTACCTATGCCTAATCATTTGTAAATCCAACATATATATATATATATATATACATCACAATAAACATATGTGCCAACAAAAATTACATAAATCCTCATGTACCAAAAGATCAACAAAAATGACAACATATCATCCAATATGAGATACTACAAAATTAGGATATCCAAAAAAAATTACATCAATTTCGATTTGCATTAATCAAACCGGCAACATGACGACACCACTCTCCTTTGAGCTCAGTAAGTTCCTCATTAGAAAATTGAGCACCACACTCGGGAAAATACTAAAAAAAAAAAAAAATTAACTTAGAATTATATCAATATCAATTAGATATTGAATTACTTGTCAAAAAACAAACTATCAAATTACATACAAGGATTGGGATTTCCATTTGGTTGTGAGTGATGATGTTCTTCATAAACTTTATTACATATCATAGCCGTTTGGTTGTTTGGGACCCTATAAAACAAAAGATTACTTAGTTATTAAATTTAATTAATTACATATGCATAAGAATATTGATTATAAACTTACCCTTATTGCTATCCATTTTGTAGAAGATGATGATTTTCTGTACGCAGTCCCGACATCACGCAATCCCCAATAAGTTGTCAAAGCACTGACACATGCAACATCATATATATAACTATATTAATCGAAATATACGAGGGATCTAAATACACACCTATTAAATACTCTCACCAACTTGGGGTAGTTGTTGTAATGACCTAACATCGAATCCAAATAGAAAATCACATCTCTTTTGGGATCAACTACCAACAATATCCAATGGGTCCTATAAAAATTTTGAATAATCAAATTAATGACAAATATTTCACATACATGTTATATACGATTGATATATATATATATATATATATATATATATATATATATATATATATAGAGAGAGAGAGAGAGAGAGAGAGGGAGAGAGAGAGAGAGAGATTAAATTACTTACCCTAAGTTGGTGGGTGCCAAAAACAAAGTATCACAGCTTAATTGATGTGATAGCGTCAAGCGCCGATCGATATTGGCTTTAACCTCTGCCTTGTTTCTTTCCATTTGTGCCTTGCATTTTTCTATATGTTCTTTTGACATTGTTTTATCCAGGGGGATATTAAGTAGAAAAGTAGTTTCGGGGAATAAGAACATAAATCTTTGTGTTTGTTCCCTTGGGACCAATATCTCATGGTACAAATACCTTTAATTAAAATTTATACAAATAAAATAATAATAATAATAATAATAATAATAATAATAATAACATCAATAGGTGAAATAATTAATAAGATAGATACGTACCTGATATATGCTCTAATAGTACTCGTACTTGCCCACTCGTGATCATATACCACTGCGAGCTCCTCTTGATTCAAAGTCAATGCTTGCTCCTCTCCAAAAATTTCTTTATCCATCAATAACTCTATTATGGTTGCACTATCCATGTGGTTTGACGCATGGATTTTAAAATAACTGATGAACTCCATGGGATTATTAGAAGATCTGCCAGCAATAGACGGGGGGGATGTCGGGATTCAATCCTATTCCCACTAGCTATTTGCCGAGACACTCTTGTCTTGCCAGCAATAAAAGGGGAATGTTGGGATTCAATCTCATTCCCGCTAGCTATTTGCCGAGACACTTTTGTAGTGTCAGCAATAAAAGGGGATTCGCCAACATTCCCAGAAACTTTGTCACCCTTTCCAGCAGTAGAAGAGAGATGTTAAGATCTTCCTTAGCCAACACTCCCACTAACTTTCGATTTTGCCCTTTGGGATACCTATATATTTGGAAAGATAATTAGTTAGTAACAAATATAGTTGGAAAGATAATATATGACAATGATATAATAAATTACTAACAAATATATTGTTACTTACATTGATAAGGTTTACTGGCCATGCAACAAAGGTACCAATTGCATCATCCACAGTCATGATCTCTATACTGTTTACTGGTACAGGCAAGTTTGCATCCCCTACAATTGCAACGTCAACTCTGAGGCATTCGAGTTGTCAAGTCGCGCGAGACGTTAATTCTATCCACCGGATATGAAGTCAGTATCAAGAGGGATGTTGGTTGCGGAATTCAGTTGCGGAGGCATTCGGAGCGTGTACGTGACTACGAGGATTGTTCGAGTGGTTACGGTCCGGTCGTCCATGCTCCGGCGTGATTTCTCGTGAGATCGTCAATCGGGTGAGTTCTATACTCGCTTAGGGATGTTTTGATATTGAGTCGTTAAGTTTTTGAAATGAAATCTTAAAAATCCGCTTTGTGAAAACTTAACGAAAACGTTTTTATCGAAAAACCGTAAATCGCATAATTGCTCGAATTGACTGGATTGTTGATCTATGATATGTGTGGTTTGATTGTTTAATCGCTTTTGCTGGTCTGAAATAATAATTGTTATGTTAGGATATCGATCGGAACGAAATTGGAATCGGAACGGAACGGAATTTACTCATGAAAAGTCTGTTTTCTGGAAAACTGATGGAGACGCACGGATCGGGTGCCTCTGCGCACGGATCGTGCGCCCCCATCTGTGACTGTGCGCGAAAAGTATTTTAACTACGCACGGGTCGTGTGCCTTGACGCATGGATCGTGCGCCTGGTTCTGAAACTGCACCTCTTTTCTTTGAAATGCGCACGAGTCGTGCGCCTATACGCACGGGTCGTGCGTGACCCTCTGATTTCCTGTTTCAAAACACCTTCTAGTCCATTCCGAATGATTCCAATCCTCTTCTAATCCATTCCTCATGATTCCCCAACAAAGTAAAGATACTGATATCATGGAATTGAACATGCTTGATAGAAAACTCGTGTGTTATGAACGTAACGGAAAATCGTACTTAGAGAACGCGAGAGAACACAAGTCAAGAAATGTTAACGGACCTTGAGTCCAATCATGTTAAGATAACGAACTTCAAGTTCATCATGTCATGTAAGCTAATTGATTGTAAGTCTATGAAGACATAGAAACTCTCAATTCATGTAAACACAATTCAAGTTACTTTCCCTCGGGGAAAGGTAGATGGTATACCTTGTGTATATCGAGGGTGACGATCCTCCAGTTATTAGCATACTAGGGGAGGGGAAGTCATGAGCCCCAGAACCTAGGCTCTCATGTTGCTCACTTGGATTAGTGGGGATGGGTTCACTGAGACGTCCTAAACCTTAGCTAAGGCGGACTTCGAAGTGTTGTGCTATGTTCATGTTAAAATATGATCCGTAGTCGCTTATTAGGGCTACATCAGGAAAAATCAGAAATGTAACGAGTAGTCGCTTATTAGGGCTACAAGTTACGAGAAAACATCATGTATTCACGTGGTCGCTTATTAGGGCCACAAGTTCAGATTCAAGTATAATAAACCGTTAGAGTTGGTCAGGGGTCTCGATAGGACTCACTGAGACAAGTTGTCTCACCCAATCCATAATTGTTGTTTTTGCAGAGAACAGGTTATAAGGACAGCAGGCAGCACAGCTAGTCATCAGGCTCGAGGAGAAGTTGGAGATGTAATCTTCCAACTATGTTTTGGATTCTTCTGATGTAGTCTCTGTATTCGGTCTTATGACTCGAACTTGTATCATGTTATATTTTTATAGTTTCCGCTGTTTCTTGTAAAGATGTATATCTGAACAGGAATTTTTATACTCTGATTTATACCAAATTGTATATTTAGGTATTTCTTTGTTAAAGAAATACCGGGGTGTTACACAATCATTATTGTTACCCTAAATCAATGATAAACAAAAATTATAATATGTATAAATTGATGTAATATGTAGGAGAAAAAGATGATCTAATGATTAATACCTCATTGGACGCAATGGTACAACTACCTCTGAAGCTATCAAGATTAGGGGATGGTAGATCAGTCCTTGGTCCAACCCTATCTTTTAATTCCGCAACTTCATCCATTAGCTTGAACACCATTTGTTCCAACCGGCTTTCTCTACTTTCCTTTTTTTATGCTTATTTGGACCCCATAAAGAGGTCGGGGTAACACCAAATCCCAAACCTCTCAGACGGCCCGAATACTCTTCACGTTCCAAAGCACGGCCAAGGATGTCATTCTCAGCATCACAATCAATTATCTCTCCTTGTTCTATTGATTGCGATATAGACTCCTGATTCACAAAAATTATAAGTGTGATAAAGTAAGTTAATCACACCATATTTGTTTACAAAACAATTTTAATTTTATCATACTTACAATTCTTTGAGACACCTCTTTCGTTTTCGGATCGCTAATCACACCATCTTTGTTTGCCCGGGCTTCTAGCCACAAAACATGCCGGTCAATGGATTCTTGAGTTGGATCTTTCCCGGCCTCCCCTAGCTGTTAAAATTTACCAATTGTTAATAAATATATCAAAAGATTCATTTACAACAGTGAAAGTTGAAATAAAGGATGTTGTGCCTACCATTTTTTCTTCATAGTCTGAATAACCCTTAACACCGCCTCTATAAGGGTAATCAGGACTTCTTGCTCTCTCTCGATTTTCATTGCATAATGTCTATATAGACACATAAATATACATTAATGCATAATAATTGTCAAATATAGTTAAGTTAAAAGGAAATTGTACAAACCAAGAAGTCCTCATCTTCGGTGCATTTGGTTATAAAGACATTCCAATCCTCCTGTGTTATAATCTCACTATATAGTGGTGGGGGATGGTGTATGAGGTTCCCTTCATCATCTGTCATCCATCTATTTTTTAGCGTAGTTCTGAACTTCCTATGTAACCTTCCAGCTTTCATAAGGCAGAATTCTTTCCGAGACTCATCCACATCAAAATAAGCCTGCTTACACACAAACAATGAAAAGATTATAAATATATGGTTACATAATTATAAAAGAAGATAACTATATAGATTACGTTTATATACCTGGATCAAACACCATAGCTCTTCTTTGAGTCTTTGCAAAGCGAGATTACGTTTATCATGCCATCTATTGATTGTAATCGGTACCATTTGCTTCACTTTAGTACCAATGAAGCTAGTCAGCTGTTTACCATTTGGACCAAATGGTTGACCTTTAACATTCCATTGGACCTGCATTATTACTTATGTAAATTAGATAACAAACAGTTTAAACTAAGTAATAAATTTAGTTAATTAGTAATTAAGTATCTTACTGGAAGTTTAGGAAGTCCTTTACTCGGCCGATTGATGATATTCTTTTTAATGGTCATTCCACGACGAGAGGCCTTTTTTGGGGGCTCATGATCACTATCATGCCCACTATCATGGCTATGTGATGTCATCTGACCTGCGATAAAACATAATCAATGTTATTGTTATATTTATGCAAAAGACCAACAAAAAAATAAATAACCATTCACTTTGAACTACAAATGAACCATTACAATATGAAGATGAATAAAGAAGAGACAAGCAAAAAATGCCTAAAAGTAAGTTTAGATTACCTTTTCCTTTTCCATGATACAATTTTATTTACAATTTGCTTATTCGTATGATATTCTTCTCTTCGCTTCTTGGTACTTTGTTTTCGACGAAACGTAATTCCATCACTATGATCCTTTCTAATATACACAACATCCTATTTAGAAGTATTTTCCCCTAGTATTGGTTGTGATGTCTCGAAGAAAGGGTCATCCTCAATATCAACATCTTCGGGTGCTTTATCACCAATGTCATTAACCAATAGTTTTTTGTTTGTCAATAGAACAATGGACCAATTGATATCAACTGGATCAGTGACATAAAACACTTGTTGAGCTTGCGAGGCTAAAATAAAAGGCTCATCTTTATACCCTGACTTGTTGAAATTCACCCGCATGAACCCCGACTCATCCATCTGTACACCATTATTATTGTCAACCCACTTACATTGGAACACAGGCTCACGAAAAATATTGTCATCCAACTCCCATATGTGTTCAACAACTCCAAAGTATGACATATTAGCGTAAATGGGATTTCTGTCTTTGGCACTTGATGTATGCATAGATTGAGCTACAAGAGTCACCCCACTATTTTGCATTTTACTCCGATCATCATGGTCTTTTGTATAGAACGTGTACCCGTTTTGTAGATAGCTGGTGTAAGAGAAAACATGTATATTTGGACCTTTTGCTAACCATCTCAATCTATCAGAAATCAAGGTAGGATTCAAAGAAAACTCTAAAGAAATGTGATTTCTTAGCCACACTATGAAACTCCTATTGTGTTCTTTTCTTAACCAAACTTGACCCTTACTTGGGTAATCACTCTTAAGCATGTCCATGTGCTTCGTAACATATGAATCAACCTCATTGTCATTGTGCAGAACATATAAGTGTGCTTGCTCTAGTTCTTTCCTTGATACCATCACTATTTTGCTTCCTGTCATCCCTTTACCAATGCTTCCTGTGTGACGCTCCCTTGGCAGCCCCACAGAATGTTTAACACTAGATAGATAGTCGGTGCAGAACTCAATAGCTTCTTCAACTATGTAGTGCTCAGCAATACAACCCTCGGGCCGTGATCGATTTTTAACATATCCTTTTAATATCTTCATGTAACGCTCAAACGGGTACATCCATCTCATGTAACATGGGCCACACAACTGTGTCTCTCTAACCAGATGAACTATTATATGAATCATTATGTCAAAGAATGAAGGTGGGAAAAACATCTCAAGCTCACATAATGTGACAGTAATTGATCTTTGCAACGCTGGCAACTTTCCAGGGTCAATCACTCTACTACAAATCGCCTTAAAGAAGAAACAAAGTTTAGTTATGGCCTGACGCACTTTGTTGGGTAAAATGGATCGTATACCAATGGGTAACAAATTTTCCATGAGAACATGACAATCATGGGACTTTAGAGACTTCAACTTGAGGTCTTTCATCGATACAAGGTTAGTAACATTTGAAGAGTACCCCTCTGGAACTTTAACTCCATGAAGAAACTTACAAAAGACGATTTTCTCCTTTTTAGATAGAGTATGAGCTGCCGGAGGTAGATATGTACGTGAACCCTTCTTTATCGGACCCAATTCGGGTCTCAATCCCATACTAACCAAGTCCAACCTTGCATTGATGGTATCTTTAGTCTTTCCTGGCATATTGAGTAAGGTACCAATAACACTTTCGAAGACATTTTTTTCCACATGCATCACATCAATGAAATGTCTTACATGTAATGACTTCCAGTATGGCAACTCAAAGAAAATCGACTTTTTCTTCCACCCTCGTTTGGCAAGCTCTCCTGCAAAAGGCTTCCCAAATTTAATATTCAAATCTTTCACCTTTTCAAATAGTTGTTCACCCGTCAAAGGCGGTGGAGCTTTACGGGTTTCTGAATTCCCATTGAATGCCTTTCTCCACAGTCGATACTGATGAGTTGGACGCAAAAATCTAAGATGACCGAGGTAGATATTCTTCTTACCATGTTCCAACCACATCCAATCTGTATTATCTTCACATATAGGGCATGCACACTGACCTTTGTTACTGTACCCAGATAAATTTCCATATGCTGGAAAGTCATTAATTGTGCCAAAAATCATAGCCCTTAGGGTGAAACTCTCTTCTCTGAACCCATCATACACCTCTACGCCAGAGTCCCACAGTAGCTTCAAGTCTTCAATCAAAGGAGCCAAGTATACATCAATATCATTTCCCGGTTGTTTGGGACCGGAAATTAACAAAGACAACATCATATACTTGTGTTTCATACAAAGCCATGGAGGTAAGTTATAAATCGCCAAAATCACGGGCCATGTACTGTGGGAGCTACTCTGGATACCGTGCGGGTTAAATCCATCAGCAGACAATGCAAGTCGAAGGTTTCTTGGTTCCCCCCCGAAATCAGGATAATCAATATCAATTTTTTTCCATTGCGGAGAATCCGCCGGATGTCGTAGCAAGCCATCTTTAATCCTTTCATCCTCATGCCAAGTCAAGTGTTTTGCATCTTCTGAACTACGGTACATGCACCTAAATCTAGGAATTATAGGAAAATACCACAACACCTTTTCTAGAGCAGATTCTTTCTTCTTATACCGCGATGCATTACATTTTGGACACGACTTTAACAATGCATGTTCATTCCGAAATAATATGCAATCATTGGGACAAGCGTGTATCTTCTCATAGTTCAAGCCAATGGTTCCTAGCATTTGTTTTGAATCATACGTCTGAGAAGGGAGCACATTATCCTTTGGCAACATATCTTTCAATAGTGCGAGTAATTCTGTAAAGCTCTTATCCGTCCATCCGTGACAAGTTTTGAAGTTATACAACTTTATCACAGCCAATAATTTTGTGAACTCAGTACAACCCGCATACAACGGTGTCTCCGCATCGGTTATCAACTTCTCAAACCTTTGAGGACAATCACTAAGTTCATCTTCAACAGCCTTTGTCATCTCTTCAAATTGGTCGCGATCAAATGTATATTTTTCGGTGTCAACCGGCACACATCTCTCAGTACTATTATTCATATTTGAAGATTCACCTCTTTCCTCACCGTGCATTGTCCAACAAGTATAACTTTGATCGATTTCGTTGGCCCTTAAATGTCCTTCCAGCTCAACTGTAGTAACTGGGTTTACATAACAACACCGTAAACAATGACATTTGATGTTACAAGAAGTTCTCAATCGTCGAAAAGCAAAGTTAACAAAATATTTTACTCCATCGACATATTCCTTCGACAGACGATTTGCAGACATCCACTTTCGATCCATATTTAACCAAAATTGATAATAAAATCCTAATAAGAGAACT
Organism: Astragalus membranaceus; assembly: GCA_039519185.1. Taxonomy (NCBI): domain Eukaryota; kingdom Viridiplantae; phylum Streptophyta; class Magnoliopsida; order Fabales; family Fabaceae; genus Astragalus; species Astragalus membranaceus. Next base: position 161,722,145 of record CM076846.1, on the reverse strand, counting down.
TAAATATGTTATAGGTGAAAAATTTATAATTTCACTTAAACACTTTGTTATATTATCAATCCCACTCTCTTTAGGAAAATCCTATGATTGCACTATAACTAACCAAAATCTTAAAGCATCCAACTTAAACAAGGACATTTGATATTACTAGAAGTCCCTAAATGTCGAACAACAAAGACTTTCAACTATTTTCAACTAAAGAAGTCCCTAAAACATTCAACTATTTTCAACTAAAGAAATCAAAGACTTTGACGTCTTCCATATTGCCATTCTTGATATAATAAATACAAGAGAACAACAAAAGTACCTGAACAAGTGGAAGCAACAATGAACTCGAACGAAAACGAACTCTCCAACCAGGTGTGAACTCGAACTACAAAGAACTCTCGAACCAGGACGAACTCAAACAATGAACGCGAAGCTCCGGCAAAACAATCTCGCAAAACCTAATAAACAATTCGCATATTCGATTTAGGATACACAAAGAAACACTAAAACTTTGCCAATCAAAGAGCCCACAGTCGAACAATAATACATATGCAAATTAACCTTAAAGTCAAATTTGACAAACACAATAGTACAACTTTGTCCTTTATATGAGTGAGTTACACAAAATCAAATTTCAAGCATCAACTTCAGCACAAAATATCCAAAGGCATTGTTATAATATAGGGTTGTTTCACAATAAGGGTTGTTTCACAAAATACTATAGAAAGACACTACGTACAATGAGGGTTGTTTCTATAATATAGGGTTGTTTCACAAAATCAAATTTTAAGCATCAACCTCATATGACCATAGTTGTTTCAGAATTTATAAGGCATTGTTGGTAGAATCATGTTTGAAGCATTTTGTCAAACACAATAAGGGAATTGTTTAAAACAAATTTAAACAAACATTTTTTTACAACCAAGTGTGAAATTCGACACACCCTTTATACAACAAATAGTAGGTAGAGATTATTTACCTGTTTGATGATGAGACAATGTGATTGTTTGGTCAGTTCCCTTCTTCTCCAACAAGTTTACAACAAACAACACACAAACAAGTTTACAACAAACAACACACAAACAAGTTTACAACAAACAACACACAAATGTTGTGTGAATGAGAGTGAACCAGAAGGTACAGCGAGGGAGAAAGATGAACGACAGAGAGCTTCTGGTTCGAGAGAAGGTACGGCGAGGGAGGAAGATGAAAAACGAGCTTCAAGTTCTGGTTCGAGAGAAGGTATGGCGAGGAGGCGAGAGGGTTTTTGGTTCTGCAATCTGACGTGAGGATATACAACGCGGAGGAAAATATTTTAGAAAATTGAGCATAGGGAGCGCTTTTTAAAAAGCGCCCCTGATGGGGTATGCGAGATTGGCAATAAGGAGCACTTTTTAAAAAGCGTTCCTGATGGGTGTATGCGCGATTGGCAATAAGGAGCGCTTTTTAAAAAGCGTTCCTGATGGGGTATGCGAGATTCGCAATGAGGAGCGCTTTTTAAAAACCGCTCCTGATGGGGTATGCGAGATTTGGAAATGAGGAGCGCTTTTTAAAAACACTAGTGGAAAAATGGGATTCAAAGTCGGACCTTTGAGACATTTAAAGTCGGACATCCACCCGACTTCTATCAAGGCAACTTAGAAAGTATGTTTCTTTAAAGTCGGGTTAAGGTCCGACTTAAAAAGTTGGTTTTTAAGTCGGATTATTAGTGCGTCCGACTTTAAATATGATGTTTTTCTGAACTTTTAACGTCGGGTTTTTCTAAACTCTGACTTTAAATATGGCGTTTTGGAAAACCTTTAAAGTCAGATGACAGAAACGTCCGACTTTAAAAGTGTTTATTTTTTTTTGGAATTGTTTCAGTTTTTTTGATTCTCTTATAGGTACCTATTTTCAACACACAGTTTCACCAATATTTTCAACACACAGATTCTCCTTATCGGTAGCCAAAAGAAACACATACATACACGGCTAATTAAAATTCTACACTTAAATATAGAGTTAAACTCTTCGATTTCATACCAAAATGTATGTAATTGTACTACACTTTCATCTATGCAAAAAAACAAGGTACACAACTTCTTGATATTCTAATAATATACCAAAATGTACACTAATCTACTACAATTTCACTTAAGTTTTTTTCTTCTTTCTTCCTTTCCAATTGGCATACGCTCGGCATACAACTTTAGAAAGAACTCCGCCCAAACTTGTCTAATGTGCTTCAATTCTTCCAATGTGAACAGACGAGTCGTATTGAATACCTAAAACGATAATCATCATATTTATCATGAGTTAATCTAATATCTCCTCAATAATAATTAATCACCTGAAAAGTTGAAAAATTCAAGGACCTTTTTCCAATTGTTAGTGATAGTTGTAGAGACAATAGTCATCATATTTATCATCACATAATAGCCACAAGAATATCCATCATTTTGTTTTGCCACCTACAAATGAATATCAAATATCAAAAAGGAAGGATTTTATTATATAAACCCTGTTGTTATAGCAATTTTAACTGAATGTAACTGAGTATTTAGAATTGCTATAACTGAGTATTAACTGAATGTAACTGAGTATTGCTATAACTGAGTATTTAGAAGTCAGTCTCAATGCTAAATTGGCTGGCTAAATTCATTCTCAACTTTAGAAGCGGTGACTCTACTCAAACATCAAGAATTGACTCGAGTCAGAAACGCAAATGCAACTGTGACTCGAGTGGAGTTCAATAGAACTGAATACAACTAACTTGCAGCAAATTCCCTTGGTATTACATCTGCCAATTTATAATTTTTTCTTTTTGTTTACTATAGGAGAAGATGAGTGCTTTTGACTACCGGAAAAGCATCATGGGCTAAATTATCTTGAATCTACTGTATATGCATTTTTTATTTATATGAATGCTAGTGCAACAATATACAAGCATTTTATTTACTATATATAGAGCTCAGTGCATGCTTTCACTTCTCATCAATGTTGACTTAAACTTCTTTATCGATAATGAATGTAATAGCATAATGAATTTATGATGGTCATATTTATGATTTACATTCTTATTCAGTTGGGCAGGACTAAAGTATTTCTCAGGGCTGGTCAAATTGGTATTTTAGACTATAGCCGTGCAGAAGTTTTGGACAACGTTGCAGATTGTATTCAGCGCCAATTGCATACATTTATTGCCACATGTGTTATCTCACTCAACCTAGCTAAATTTTCTTTTGATGAATAACTAGGAAAGAAACATACAAAGACAGGGAAGAAACATATCAAATATCAAATATCAAATATCAAATATTAAAATGTCAAAAAAAATACTTACTTTAGGTGTCACCCATTGAGGCTTTGGTTTTTTACGACCTTTCATCCTGTTGTATACATCCAAAGCTCTGTGGTAACAATATAAATACTAAGTTATAAGTCTAAATTAAATTAAATCACGGAATTATGACCATTAGAAAAAGAAAACATACTTCTCAACTATTCCAACCAAGTCCTCATCTGGAGGATTATGAAGCGAACACATCCTCATGGCAGCGAATTTCTCAGTAGATGAGGTGGAGCTAGTCTTTGAAGCACGTCCAAAGTATACTGCTAGACCCACCCCTCTACCAGCTGCACGCACACGACCAGGATGATCAGGTTTTCTAATGGCTGCAGTTAAGATATCTTGACATCCACGTGGAACAAAACTTCTCTGTGTGGCATGATCAGCTAGCTCATCCTATAACAAAAACCACATTCACTTTAGGCAATATTCTATAATGTATTTCGTAAGGTATTCGTGTTTGAATAGAAGTTTTAACTTACAATTTTTGAAGTAACAAAAGCAGACTCATCTGTTGTAAAAGATCCTGATTTCCTTTGATGGGCCAACTTAAATAACTCATGACGTGGAGGAGGTGGAGGCTCTATTACTAAGTCTGGATCACCAGCCATTACTAAGTCTGGATCACCAGCCTCCTCACGCCTTGCTTCCACATAGTTGTTCTCCCACTTGGCCTTATCGGAAGATACCATAAAACCTTCGCTGGAGAGCCCTTTGTGTCGTCATCATCGCAACTAGATTCACCAGACTTTACTTTGTAGCGCGACCTATTACACACAGGGCACTTATGCAGCTTCTCAGAATCATTCCAATACAATATGCAATCATTGGGGCATGCATGTATTTTTCTATACTTAACACCCATCAGACACAACTTTCTTCGCTTCGTACGTACGACACGGCAATGTGTTACCTTCTGGAAGCATGTCTTTCAACAACTCCAGCAACTCAGTGAAACTATTATCAGTCCACCCATTTATTGCCTTTAGGTTGAACAACTTTATCACCGCAGACAATCTCGTGTGTTTTGTACATCCTAAATACAAAGGCTCTTCTTTATCTTTGCACAAAGTATCATAGGCATGTGCTTGCTTAAAAGATTCCGGTCCAATATCACGTATCATGTCTTCCATTCGGTCATCCATATTTGCATCTATGAAATTCTCTCTTTCCGACACAATTGGGATATCTAACTTCTCACCATGCCATGTCCACGTTGTATAACCACGCCATCAACAAGATGATCTTTAAGTGTTTCAGCGGGTTGTGGTGTTAGGTTCACACAATTAACACAAGGACAAACCAAAATTCCACCACAACTTTCAAGGTTTGTATGGGCAAACTTTAAAAACTCTTCCACCCCGTTCGCATACTCATCACTCAACTTATTACTTTGCATCCAACTACGATCCATAGCTACATTAAAAAAAATAGTAAAAAGATCTATTTTATATACAGTTTATAGATAGAAAGAGGTTCACATGTGAAGTTGCTACAAATGGTCATTGTTCATAAACTAAGCGAACTAAAATATCACGCAGCATACAGCTAATCTAAAAAGTAATCATCCCAAGCAACAGTCAAACCAATAGGCTACATAAATTCTGAGAAATTGTAATCTAGATGTTGACCATTCTTTCATAGTTTCTACGCACATGTCATGCGTATACTAGTATGCATACTAGTTACAACAAGGAAAGATATTTTGTTATTACAATTTTCAGAATCCTCATACAAAGAGACGAAAAAAATTTGGTAAAAATGGATAAGATGACACCAGCAACTAGCATATTAACAACCATGGGCGCATAGAATCTTGATGAACAAATCACAAGAATTTCCAGACTGCAGTAAAGATTAAATCTAGATCCCTTTTGATGACCTTTTACTTACAACACTGTTGATGTCAATCAAAACATAAAAAAGCTTTAACATATTTGTTATTACAACACAGCAAACTAGGATCAGGGCAAACCATATTTTCTCCAAAACAAATTACAAACAAGTCAAGCAATATATTTGCACGAAGAATAAGCAACCTCAATAAAACCTTGGCAAATAATAATTTCAACAGTAACAAAACTTTTTCATATACTGTAGGCTGTAGCCCGTTAGCATTAATAACTGAGAATTCATACATCCAGATGCCAATAGGAGATAGTAAATGATACTTACAAAAGAGAATTGGTACTTAAATAGATAAACCCTACCTGCTTTAGAAAACTAACTCTGTCGTGCAGACTCTCTATAGCTTTATCATTATCATGCTCATTTATTTCAGGTAACTCTGTTGCAGTTTTGTGTATTTGTGGCCAGAAAACTAATGGATGATTTTTCAGATCACTTGGGGGGATCCATAAACCTCTAGTCAAAAAAATAAGAAAGTGATTCAAATTACTATGAGTGGTATCAAATTACACCAAATAAGAAAGTGATTCTTGCAAAATCAGAATGGGAAAACTATCAATTCTAAAAACTCAGAATCAAAAAACAACAAACCCTAACAAATTTCACAAAACAAAGATTTCCGAAAAGAACCAAAAAATAGGTAACGAACCCTTATCTATTTGAATAGGTACACAAATAAAGGGGTTACCTTTAACAGTAGCGACGGAGGAAGACAGCGCGGCAGGGAGGAGAGAGGGACCTTTGGCGGAGGAAGAAAAACCAGAAGCGACGGTGACTGGGAGAGAGACGGTGACAACGAAATAGATGGCGACGGCGCGGCAGGGAGGAGAGAGCGACGGAGGAAGGCAGCGAGATGACGGAGAGAGGGAGCTTTGGCAGAGAGAGCGATGGGTAGAGATGGAACGATGACGGAGAGAGGGAGTTTTTCTGGAGAGCGTGGAACGATGGAAAGCGTGGAAGTGGAACGATGGAAGAGCTAGTTTAGGGATTTTGGTTTTCTGGAAGTGGAAAGCGTGGAACGATGGAAGAGCTAGTTTAGGGATTTTGGTTTTCTGTAAAAAAAAATTGTGTTTTAAGTTTTTATTTTTTTTTAGATTAATTATAAGTGTTTTGGTTTTTGGATAGGGAACAAAGTAAAAAAATAGATTACACATCTCAAGTCGGACGTAGTACGTATTCGACTTAAAAGGGTGAGCGCCAGAATTTTTTCCCTACGTTTATTACAAAATTGCCACGCCTCCACTTTTTAAGTCGGATATTTGGGAGTCCGACTTAAAATCACCAATTCTTTTCTTGTTTTTGCACTAGTGAAAGCGCTCCTGATAGGGTAGCGAGATTTTAAATAAGGAGCGCTTTTCAAATAAGCGCTACTGATGGATGCGCTCTTTTTTTTGTGCTTTTGGCGTAGTGTTATAAGAGAAGTCCATTTCATTTCTTCCCAACCAAAAAATTATGTGTGATAAAGTTCAAAATCCTATACTAAATTCTTGGTTTTGGAAAATACCCAAGATTACAATTCACAACAAAATGGGATAAAGTTCAAAATCCTAAGAACGAAACAATCGCGACTTTCTTATGTACATTCTATTTGTTCCTAGTTCTTGTCAGGAAATTTGGCTTGATGCCTTCTATTCATTGTATTGTCTCTATTAATAGAGATTAGGGGATTACAAATATTCTAATTCTTGATTTGTACAACCTAAATTAGGAACTAAATATCTACAAATAATGAGTTGTATCTTTCCCTAATTAGGATATTATCCCCTTATTCACACCCCCCCCCCTCAAATTGATGCGGTTGGTCGAGGAGCATCAATTTGCTAACAAGAAACTGATGACGCGGACGAGGAACAGCCTTGGTAAGAATATCCGCAACCTGAAACTGAGTATTGACGTGAGCGAGTGATATAACATGATCATCATAGGCCTCACGAATAGAATGGCAATCTACTTCAATATGTTTGTTGCGCTCATGAAAAATAGGATTTGCAACGATCTGAATGACACTAGTATTGTCGGCATAAAGAGAAGTTGGCTCTGTTTGATGAAATCCAAGCTCAATCAAAAGACGAAGAAGCCAAATTGTTTCAGAGCAAGCCATAGACATAGCACGATACTCTGACTCAGTAGATGATTTAGAGACTCTGAATTAATTACTCTTCCATGAGATCAGTGAAGATTCAAGAAACATGCACCAACCAGTGACAGAGCGCCAAGTATCAGGACACCCAGTTCAATCAGCATTACTATAGGCAATCAGGTTAGGAGGTGTCCCACCGGGAAAGAATAAGCCTCGTTGAGAGGTACGCTTCAAGTAGCGAATTATACGACGAACCGCTGCCAAGTGAAGATGACGAGGAGAATGCATGAACTGACTTACTTGCTGAATAGCAAACGAAATGTCAAGTCGTGTAATGGTCAAGTAGTTAAGACTACCCACGAGCTGTGGATACAATAAAGGATCGGTCAAAAGTTCACTCTCATCGCAATGGTATTTAACATTAACTTCAAGAGGAGTATCCAAAGGATTAGCTGATTGGAGGCCAGTCATGGCAATAAGGTCTGTGGCATACTTATGCTGATGGAGAAATATACCTTTGGAAGTAGAATGAACCTCAAGTCCAAGGAAATAATGTAAATTACCAAGGTCTTTCATTTGAAATGAGGCTTGAAGTTGTTGTTTAACCTCCCGTATGGATGCTTCATCGGAACCAGTAATAATCATATCATCAACATAAAGAAGGAGCAGTACAACACCCGTAGACGTGCGATGAATAAACAAAGAGGAATCATACTGACTTTGAGTAAAAGAGAACCCAAGTAGAGTGGAACGAAATTTCTCATACCATGCTCTGGGAGCCTGTTTCAAACCATATAGAGAGTGTTTGAGTTTGCACACCCCCTTAGATGAAGAGAATAGGCCCTGAGGAGGAGTCATATAAATATCTCCAGTTAGGTCACCATGAAGAAATGCATTTTTCACATCCATTTGGTGGAGAGACCACCCATGAGAAGCAGCTATAGAGAGAGCATCGTTCTAACAGTAGTCATTTTAGCAACTGGTGCAAATGTCTCATCATAATGAATGCCATATTCTTGCTTGTTGCCTAAAGCAACCAATCGAGCCTTGTACCGATTGAGTGATCCATCATAATTCAGTTTCACAGAAAACACCCATTTACAGCCTATGGGTTTGATATCAGGAGGGCAAGCAACAATATCCCAAGTGAAATTGTCCTGAAGGGCCTGGAGTTCCTCATTCATGGCATTTACCCAACGCACATCTTTAACAGCCTGTGAGTAACAAGTAGGAATACATGTACTAGAGAGAGAAGCGGTTAAAGCAGTATGCGAGGAATCAAACATGTCTGGTGAATATCTATCAGCTGCTCGGGACGTTCTACTAGAACGTCGTGGTGCATCTGGTGCAGGATCAGGATCAGGTGGCGGATTAGCGTCAGAAGGCGGAGTGGGAACCTGCCTACTGCCTTGTCTGACATATATAATACCTGGTTTGAAACGTTCTATAGATGGAGAAAATTGGGAAAGTATAGCAATATCATTCAGACCAGGAGAAGGGCAAGGAAACATAAACTGATTATCAAAAAATGTCACATTCCTAGAAATGCGAAAATGATGGTTAGAGACATCATAACATATAAAACCCTTATGAGAATGACTATACCCCATAAATGCACACTGGACAGATTGTGCCCCAAGCTTATGCCTTTCTGTTGAAGGCAGGTGAACAAAACAGACACACCCAAAAGTATGTAAACTACTGTAATCAGGCTGAGTTTTAAAAAGGCTAAATAAGGAGAAACAAACTCAATCACCGTGGAAGGAAGACGATTGATCAAGAAAATAGCTGTGGAAAGAGCCTCCACCCAAAATCTAGATGGAACAGTAGCCTGGAGAAGTAAGGTACGTGTCACATCCAACAAGTGATGATTCTTACGTTCTGCAACACCATTTTGCTGAGGGGTATTGGGACAAGATCGTTGAGACAATACATCTTTTTGCTGTAGAAACTCCTGAAACTCATGAGACATATACTCACCACCAGAATCAGACCGAAGAATTTTAATATTGGTTTGAAATTGAGTTTCAACATATATCAGAAATTTCTTAAACATAGAAAACACTTCAGATTTAGATTTAAAAAAATAAATCCAAGTAAAACGACTATAATCATCGATAAATGTGACAAAATATTTATAGTGAGCATGAGAAGCTACAGGTGAGATTCCCTAAACATCACTATGAATCATCTCAAAACGAGTAGAAGCACGATGAGCACCGGACGGAAAAGGAAGTGTTTTACTTTTAGCTAATTTGCAAATAGAACATGAAATAGAGACACTAGAATCCATAGGTTTAGGACCCAACAAACCAGTCTTAAATAAGTGAGACAAAACAACAGAGTTTGGATGACCCAATTTCCTATGCCAATCCTCAAATGGGTTCAAAACAGTATTACAACCAAGAGATAAATGACAAGAAATAGACTGGAGCGGAAACAATCTTCCCACTTTAGGCCCCTTCGCGATCACCTTCCCCGATACTTGCTCCTGCACAAAACAACCAGCGCAAGAAAGATTTACATCACAACTGTCATCCACTATTTGACCAACAGACAATAAATTGGAAGCAAGCCCAGGTGCTACAAGAACATTTCGAAACATAGAGTTGATGTCACCAACATGAGTTATAGGAGTGGTACTTCCATCAGCAATTTGAATTTTCTGATTACCATGGTATGAATTAAATTGTGCAAGTGTTCAGGAGAACCCATCATGTGATTCGATGCACCAGAGTCAAGTAACCATGGACGAGAAATGAAAGAGGATTTACCAGTAATGCCCAAGGCTGAAAGAGCAGAAAGTACCATTTGTTGAGTCAATTCAGGCTGTAGAGCACTACCATCAGATGCACCAGTGGTGGAAGGACTAGCTGCAGAGCTAGTAGTGGCATGGAATGCCTGCACCGGACGCTTGGTCGGTCGTGGATGACGCGTAGGACAGGCAGAGATGATATGACCCTGTTGCTTGCAGTAATTGCAAAACTTCTTAGGACAACTACGAGCAACATGTCCAAATTGCTCACAAGTGAAGCATTGAATCTGACGCATATCACGGCCGTTGCCTCTACTTTGGGCAGCATATGCAATTGTCACAGGTTCGGAAAGGACGGGATCATGAGACATGGTTCCTTGTGTCATGAAATTTGGCTGGATGCCTTCTATTCATTGTATTGTCTCTATTAATAGAGATTAGGGGAATACAAATAGTAATTACAAATATTCTAATTCCTGATCTGTACAACCTAAATTAGGAACTAAATATCTATAAATAATAAGTTGTATCTTTTCCCTATTTAGGATATTATCCCCTTATTCACATCCCCCCCTCAAATTGATGCGGCTGGTCGAGGAGCATCAATTTGCTAACAAGAAAATGATGACGCGGACGAGGAACAGCCTTGGTAAGAATATCCCAACCTGAAACTGAGTATTGACGTGAGGGAGTGATATAACATGATCATCATAGGCCTGACGAATATAATGACAATCTACTTCAATATGTTTGGTGCGCTCATGAAAAACAGGATTTGCAACAATCTGAATGGCACTAGTATTGTCGGCATAAAGAGAAGTTGACTCTGTTTGAGGAAACCCAAGCTCAGCCAAAAGAGCACAAAGCCAAATTATTTCAGAGCAAGCCGTAGACATAGCACGATATTCCGACTCAGTAGAGGATTTAAAGATTCTGACTTGCTTCTTACTCTTCCATGATATCAGTGAAGAGCCAAGAAACATGCACCAACCAGTGACAGAGCTCCGAGTATCAGAACACCTGGCCCAATCAGCATCACTATAGGCAATCAGTTTAGGAGGTGTCCCACCGGGAAAGAATAAGCCTCGTTGAGAGGTACCCTTCAAGTAGCGAATTATACGACGAACCGCTGTCAAGTGAAGATTACGAGGAGAATGCATGAACTGACTTACTTGCTGAACAGCAAATGAAATGTCAGGTCGTGTAATGGTCAGGTAGTTAAGACTACCCACGAGCTGTCGATACAATAAAGGATCGGTCAAAAATTCACCCTCATCGCGATGGTATTTAACATTAACTTCAAGAGGAGTATCCACAGGATTAGCTGATTGGAGGCAAGCCATAGCAATAAGATCTGTGGCACACTTATGCTGATGGAGGAATATACCTTTGGAAGTAGAATGAACCTCAAGTCCGAGGAAATAATGTAAATTACCAAGGTCTTTCATTTGAAATGAGGCTTGAAGCTGTTGTTTAACTACCCGTATGGATGCTTCATCAGAACCAGTAATGATCATATCATCAACATAGAGCAGAATTTCTCACGTCTATGGGCATTGTTGCCCTGACTGAAGATATTTATATGACTCCTCCTTAGGGCCTATTCTCTTCATCTAAGGGGGTGTGCAAACTCAAACGCTCTCTATATGGTTTGAAACAGGCTCCCAGAGCATGGTATGAGAAATTTCGTTCCACTCTACTTGGGTTCTCTTTTGCTCAAAGTCAGTATGATTCCTCTTTGTTCATTCATCAACATGATCATATCACAGAAAACACCCATTTACAATCTATGGGTTTGATATCAGAAGGGCAAGCAACAATATCCCAAGTGAAATTATTCTGAAGGGCCCGGAGTTCCTCATTCATGGCATTTACTCAACGCACATCTTTAACAGCCTGTGAGTAACAAGTAGGAATAGATGTGCTAGAGAGAGAAGCAGTTAAAGCAGTATGCGAGGAATCAAACATGTCTGGTGAATATCTATCAGGTGCTCGGGACGTTCTACTAGAATGTCGTAGTGCAGCTAGTGCAGGATCAGGATCAGGTGGCGGATCAGCGTCAGAAGGGGAAGTGGGAACCTGCCTACTGCCTTGTCTTTCATATATTATACCTGGTTTGAAACGTTCTATAGATAGAGAAAATTGGGGAAGTATAGCAATATCATTCAGACCAGGAGAACGACAATGAAACATAAACTGATTATCAAAAAATGTCACATTCCTAGAAATGCGAAAACGATGGTTAGAGACATCATAACACACAAAACCTTATGAGAATGACTATACCCCATAAATGCACATTGGACAGATTGTGCCCCAACCTTATGTCTTTCAGTGGAAGGTAGGTGAACAAAACATACACACCCAAATGTATGTAAACCACTGTAATCAGGCTGAGTTTAAAAAATGTGAAAGTAAGGAGAATCAAACTCAATCACTGAGGAAGGAAGACGATTGATCAAAAAAATAGTTGTGGAAAGAGCCTCCACCCAAAATCTGGATGGAACAGAAGCCTGGAGAAGTAAGGTACGTGTCAAATCCAACAAGTGACGATTCCTACGTTCTGCAACACCATTTTGCTGAGGGGTATTGGGACAGGATCGTTGAGACAATACACCTTTTTGCTGTAGAAACTCCTGAAACTCATGAGACATATACTCACCACCAGAATCAGACCGAAGAATTTTAATACTGGTTTGAAATTGAGTTTCAACATACATCAGGAATTTCTTAAACATAGAAAACATTTCAGATTTAGATTTAAGAAAATAAATCCAAGTAAAACGACTATAATCATCGATAAATGTGACAAAATATTTATAGTGAGCATGAGAAGATACTGGTGAGATTCCCCCAAACATCACTATGAATCATCTCAAAACAATTAGAAGCACGATGAGCACCAGACGAGAAAGGAAGTGTTTTACTTTTACCTAATTTGCAAACAGAACATGAAATAGAGGCACTAGAATCCATAGGTTTAGTACCCAACAAACCAGTCTTAAATAAGTGAGACAAAACAACAGAGTTTGGATGGCCCAATTTCCTTTCCCAATCTTCACATTGATTCAAAACAGTGTTACAAGCAAAAGATAAATGACTAGAATTGGTCTGGAGCGGAAACAATCTTCCCACTTTAGGCCCCTTCCCGATCACTTTCCCCGACACCTGCTCCTGCACAGAACAATCAGCACGAGTAAGATTAACATCACAACCAACATCCACTAATTGACCAGCAGACAATAAATTGGAAGCAAGTCTAGGTGCTAGAAGCACATTTCGAAACTTAGAGTTGATGTCACCAACATGAGTTATAGGAATGGTACTCCCATCAGCAATTTGAATTTTCTGATTACCATTATAAGAATTTAAATTGTGCAAGTGTTCAGGAGAACTCGTCATGTGGTTTGATGCACCAGAGTCAAGTAACCATGGACGAGAAACGAAAGAAGACTTACCAGTAATTCCCAAGGCGGAAAGAGCAGAAAGTACCATTTGTTGATTCCAGAAATTTGGGGTACAGGAGAGGGGATCCGGCGCCCAGAAACTGGCGCAGCTTAAACACAGTTTGATTCCAGAAATTTGACTCAACTTTGGAGACCCATAACTTGAGCTACACAACTCCAAATTGAACGAAACCAGTTCCAAAACGACCGGCTTTAAGTCTATTTTCAAAAGCAACCAGCCACGTAATTTTTGGATTAACAAAACAGTACCAGTTTTAGAAAAACCGAACAGTGTCCAGAAATGCACACATATGGCGCCCAAGGCGCCTAGGAGTTACAAAATCTTATTTCTCATCAATTAAATTACTAATTCAACACCAAAATTCAATTACCAATATGAACATCAAATTACCACGGTCATCTCCAATTATCATCAATCAAAATACCACCAAAACATTAATCAAACACTTGATATGCAATTCACCCTTTTAACAATTAGAACATCACTCTTGCAATTTTAATCATAGAATTCACAATCCAAATCATCATGATCATCCCATACATTCATAAATCAAACATGAAATCACGCACATATCAAGAACATGGATAGATCTAGGATGTCCTAACTTACAACCCATCATGCCACCTATTATATAAATCGAATAAAACTCCCCTTACCTCTTAAACGTATGCTCCTTAGGAGATGACCGAATGCACCACTAGAAACCACCGCAACACACGAGTCAAGGCCTTCAAATTGCGCAAACCTCCTCTCCTCTTCTCTCCAAGTCGCAAGCCTTCTCTCCCTTTCTCCTCATGTGCGCCACTCTCCCTCTCAATTCGCCTCACCTCACTTTTTTTTCTAAAAAAAAAAGTGCTAATGAGCACTAACCCCTAATTTTTTTGATTAAATATGCGCCTAGGTCATGGGTCATGGGCTCTCCTCAGCTTAAGCCCAATTTAATTGTCAACACCACCTCCTACTACAATACCACACCTTATTATATGCTATAATTTTTAATTGTACTAATTAAATAAAATAAACACCTAAATACTTAATTAAATAAATTAATTAAATATTTGGGGTGTTACAACTCTCCCCCACTTAGAATAATTTTGTCCTCGAAATTCCTCTGCTAATGCTAACACTCCTCCATTAAACGACTACGGTATCTAGGCAACTAGTGCCATCTATCCCGCTGATTATTATTCCTTTGATTACCGGCGATAAGTGATTGGGCGGCCGTCCCTCCTACTTGTTCAGCCAGGTAACTTCAAGTAGTAGTAATCAGGTTCCCTCTCTACTCCGCTGTGCCACTCTGGCAAACTGACTTGCATTCTACCTCACTCATCCACCTCATGGGTTCGCACACTAACAGACTGCTAACGGCCTGGTTTCTATGACAATGTCATTACAACAGACAATATATAGCACGCCACAACAATCAACATCATTACAACAACACATATTCATCAACACAGTCAGACTCCGGGACCAAATATCCCTTTTTAAAACAAGGGCCATAGGCCCACAACTTCATGAAACTAATCAAACAATTCGGGCCGTCCAGCGGTACCCTCAACAAGACAATGTGGGCCATTCGGCGATACCCACAACAATAACAGCATAATAACTTTTATTTACGGCAACAGCAGTATTCGCTTAACAGCAACAGCAACAATATTTTCCTAAAAACAGTGTCCGCAACAGCATTTAAAATGAACAGTGACAGTAACGACATTTTTATAAAAACAGTGACTTGTAAAAAAAAATAGTAACAGCACCATTTGTTTCGTAAAAACAGCAACCTTAACTTAATAAAAACAGCAACATATTCGTTATAAAAACAGCACTATTATTTCCAAAAACAGCAGTAAAATCAACTCAAAAACAGCAACATTTAATTGCACAAACAGCAGCTAAACAGAGTTAAAAACAGCGACAACAGCAATACACAACTACTACCACAACAAGAATAATTCGACAACAACCATAAACACTACAACAACAACTACTATTGGAATAGTCCCAACAGAGTGACATCTTTATTATCTCATCTAATAATATTTAACAGCAACGATAACAACAACAATAGCAACCGCAACAAGTTCTACAGCAACTTATATCGATACATTCTCTAGAATAACAACGTTATCACCTACTTGAATTATAACAACATCAACAATAGCAACAAGAACGACCGCAACAATAACAACATCATCGGCAACCACAACAATTACAATATCAACAACAATTTTCTAGAGTCCAAATAATAAGCTACATATCATCTATTAGACACAGTCAATTTATCAAGAATCCAGATAAGGCATTATTGCATCTAAGATCACATGTATCTACACATGGCACAATGACAATACATCAATTAGAGTCATTTTTAATTTTAGCTAGATATCTTCCCATAACAATTAAACTGATACTAAACGATTTGTTCAATTGCTCCTACAATGAACACACCTCGACTAATGATTTGGTCATTGCTCATACAATGGTTCACAAATAGCACATAACACATAAACACAAATCGGGGTCACCGGGTACCCCAAACGAGGAAATACTCACTGCACAAAAACTTTAGACGGCACAATAGTCACACAATTGACATATCACTAAAGTGATACCTCTACCCCAAAAACATTTATGAGACGAAGTGCGAAAAACGAGTGAAAACTGTCTTTCAAACAAAATCAACGATTTATTTCAGGAAATGATTTTCGCAAGAGGAAGGTGTCATCAACTCCTCAAATCATATAATAATCATTTAGAAGAACATCAAAGCCCATGGCGGTAAAACATTTCTTTTGATACGATAACTAGAATGACCTGAATTACAATATTGAAAATTCATCCCAACCCCGATAACTTCGGGTTCAAAAGAAGTAACTAACGCACCTTTCGAAAACCAAACATTTTCCAAATCAGCCGAGAAGTCAAAATCAAGTTTAGTAATATTAGTCACCAATCTCAAAAGTAATAGCTTTTTAGAATTAACGATAACATGAAATATAATCCACCCTTAAAATCGTTAAATCAAGAAACTTATTATTTTTAAAAGTAGATATAGCATGCCAGTCTAGGAATAACACCTAAAAACAATTAGTTAAATAACTCTACGAAACCCTCAAATCCTCGTTTACAAAGTCACTTAATGCATGTAATCAAGGTAGATCATAGTAGCCCAGAATATGTGATTTTAGAGATCAAGGAGACAAAAGTAGTCAAACAAATGCCAACAATACAAGGTTTACACAGAGAAGACACAGAGTTCACACCTCGGAAACGCAATACAACACACAGTACCAGCAGGGGTATCTCCCCCACTAGTTCACTTACCATTAGCAACTCTTGGTTTACCTGCAACACAAATATTGGTCAGCACTTAAAAGACAGCAGTTGGTCATACACCGACACAACGACTCGACGACTTGGCCGGACAGACCGAACTGCTCTGATACCACTATTGTAACACCCCTTTTCTACCCCTTAGTTCGCACGTCATTATCAGGGTAATTTCATTTTCAAAAATGTTAATTGAGTTGATAGAAAAGAAGTGCCACATCGTCATAAAAATTGAACTTCACCAAACATTCAACACGCCACAGCGGAATAAAAATAATAACTCGCTAAGCCTCTCGAACACGTCGCATACACTCCACATAGTCATTAAACAGTTAAATTAATTAAACTATCAAACTCCAGCCACGCCCCCTAGGTGCTACAGTATCAGAGAGCGACTCGACAACATCCCACAGCTAATAAGGAAGGCAGCAGGTCCTTCACTCGCGGTTACTGCAGCGTTGCCACAATAGAGCAACATTCCAAGCAGAAGGGTGAGCTCAATTCAATCCATATAATAAATCACATGATAAGCAGTAAGTCAAGTCACAGAACTAGAGTAAACACATCACAAATCATCAATCACGTCATTACAACAACTCATAGAGTAAACACATCACAAATCATCAATCACGTCATTACAACAACTCATCACAATGCCATGCGGCTATATGAGATGCAACCCTCACCAGGGCATATGCATGATGGTACCATACTCGTCACTGCCACTATGGGCGAACATCGTCACTGCCACTATGGGCGAACATCGTCACTGCCACTATGGGCGAAATGCACATGCTATGAGACACTATGGACACATGTGCAACCACAAATCATCATAATCACAGCATCATCAAAATATGGACCACTAAGGGCAACAACGTCATTTAATTAGCCACTAAGGGCATCCTCGTCGTAATCACATCATCATCAAAATATTGACCACTAAGGGCAACAACGTCATTTAATTAGCCACTAAGGGCATCCTCGTCATAATCATCACAATCACATCATCATCAAAAATATTGGCCACTAAGGGCAAAAGCGTAAATTAACTAGCCACTAAGGGCATCATCGTCATAATCATCCATAATCACATCTTCATCAAAATATTGGCCACTAAGGGCAAAAGCGTCATTTAACTAACCACTAAGGGCATCATCGTCATAATCATCCATTTTGATCCTAAAACGTTAAAACTGCTGGTTGTGCGCAAAAGGATTTTCAAAAATAAACTCAACACGGCTTCACAACGTCATGGGATGACCACCGGGGACAGCCTCTTGGGCGCCCAGAAAACACCAGAAAATGATAAGTTTTTATTTTAAAAATATGACACACAGGTAGACAACCGAAAAAGCTTTCCAACACTTTTTGAAACGTTTAAAACGGGTGCCCGAGTCAAAAGATATAGCGAAAACAGTTTTTATTAAAAATCGGGAACATCCTGAAAATGGCGCCCAGGCACAGGGATCCGGCGCCCAGCAACACAGAATTTGGCAACACAGGCAACAGGCGCGCACACGGGCGCCATGCGCCCAGGGCAGCAACACACGCACTGGCGCGCAACACAGCGCCCAGGAGAGGGGATCCGGCGCCCAGAAACTGGCGCAGCTTAAACACAGTTTGATTCCAGAAATTTGACTCAACTTTGGAGACCCATAACTTGAGCTACACAACTCCAAATTGAACGAAACCAGTTCCAAAACGACCGGCTTTAAGTCTATTTTCAAAAGCAACCAGCCACGTAATTTTTGGATTAACAAAACAGTACCAGTTTTAGAAAAACCGAACAGTGTCCAGAAATGCACACATATGGCGCCCAAGGCGCCTAGGAGTTACAAAATCTTATTTCTCATCAATTAAATTACTAATTCAACACCAAAATTCAATTACCAATATGAACATCAAATTACCACGGTCATCTCCAATTATCATCAATCAAAATACCACCAAAACATTAATCAAACACTTGATATGCAATTCACCCTTTTAACAATTAGAACATCACTCTTGCAATTTTAATCATAGAATTCACAATCCAAATCATCATGATCATCCCATACATTCATAAATCAAACATGAAATCACGCACATATCAAGAACATGGATAGATCTAGGATGTCCTAACTTACAACCCATCATGCCACCTATTATATAAATCGAATAAAACTCCCCTTACCTCTTAAACGTATGCTCCTTAGGAGATGACCGAATGCACCACTAGAATCCACCGCAACACACGAGCCAAGGCCTTCAAATTGCGCAAACCTCCTCTCCTCTTCTCTCCAAGTCGCAAGCCTTCTCTCGCTTTCTCCTCATGTGCGCCACTCTCCCTCTCAATTCGCCTCACCTCACTCTTTTTTCTAAAAAAAAATGTGCTAATGAGCACTAACCCCTAATTTTTTTGATTAAATATGCGCCTAGGTCATGGGTCATGGGCTCTCCTCAGCTTAAGCCCAATTTAATTGTCAACACCACCTCCTACTACAATACCACACCTTATTATATGCTATAATTTTTAATTGTACTAATTAAATAAAATAAACACCTAAATACTTAATTAAATAAATTAATTAAATATTTGGGGTGTTACAGAAATAAACACAAAAGTTATCCATTTCTTTATCCAAAGCCATTAAAAAATTGGTAAATAAATAACCAATAGGGAATATACGAATAACAAGACCAGAAGCAACAAATAGGACAAGAGACAAACAAACCACACGAACCAATTGAAGATAACGTACCAGCGCTAACCACAAGAACCAAGTGATTACAAGTCTAACCAACAGGAACACCAAATGAAGAGCACGTACCAGCACTAACCATAGGAAGAGCAGACACAGCGAGAACCAAGAACCAAGAACCCAACCAAGATCAGCGAAAACCAAGAAGTCGCAAACGGCAAGAATCGCGCGCCAGAGAACGGAATCGCGAGCGAGAAGGAGCAGGCAAGAATCACGAACAAGAACCGAACAGAGATGGTGAAGTGCACCGCAAGAGCAAGATCCCCAAACGAAATCGCAATTGGATCCAGATGCAACCAGGAGAAAGCAGGAGTCGACGAACGAAATCACCAGGAATGAAATAGCAACAGGGTCAGAGGCAACGAACGAAATCACCTGGGATGAAATCGCAACAAGGTCAGAGGCAACCAACAGAGGTCAGGAGCAAGACTGACGAACAAACGAGATGCACCAGCAGCAACCAAGAAAAAATCAAAACAGGTATTTGGGATCAAACCTAGTCTGATACCATGACATGAAATTTGGCTTGCTGCCTTCTATTCATTGTATTGTCTCTATTAATAGAGATTAGGGGATTACAAATAGTAATTACAAATATTCTAATTCTTGATCTGTACAACCTAAATTATGAACTAAATATCTACAAATAATGAGTTGTATCTTTTCCCTAATTGGATATTATCCCCTTATTCACACCTTGAGTATGAAGGTGTTGTTCTTCCCTGAGCAGTTCACCAACACACGTATCCAAGGAAGGAACAGGGTTCCTATTCAGCAAAGCACCTCGAACAGCCTCAAATTCCGGACAAAGTTTCATGAGAAATTGATCCCGTTTACTAGTATCATAAACATCTTGGACAGCCGAAAGTGACGGTTTTGGGACAGCAGCATATATAATAGCAGAGTGTTCTGTCCACAAATTCCGAAAACCAGACTAATAATCTTGATTTGACGAATTACCTTGTTTGTAATTGGCGATCTCCAACTCCAACTGGAAACGCTTGGCCGTATTGTCCTGATTGTAAATACGCTTCAAGTAATTCCACATATCTTGAGTAGTTGAAAATTATCGCAAATTATTGATCATCTGAGGATCAATTATAGTACTGAGGATCCATGAAATAATTTGAGCATCTTTGACTTCCCACGCATCTAAGGCAATTTTATCTTCTAGTGTATTAGAAATCCCATCAAGGTGACTTCATAATCTTTTCCTTTGACATACATCTTGAACTGAAATTCCCAAGCAGCATAATTTTTGCCGGTAAAGCGGACACAAAAATTATCTTTCTCTGAAGTCATCATAATTTCCAAAGGAATCGAGAGAATAACTACAATCCAGCAACACAAGTGGCCCACATTTAGGGGCAAAAGTCCCAATAAAAGGTGAAAGAAGCCCAAAACTCACAACTCGCAAGTAGAAATACAATTTGAGCAGCGAATCAAACACGTAAAGAAAAACACCAGCAGCGAATCAAGAAAACACGAGGAGAACCAGGATCGGAGCAAGAACCAGAAGTCGAAATCGCGAGCACTCTTGAAGGAAGAACAAGAGAAGATAGCGAGGAACACAGAATCATCGAAACCGCAAAACGCACCACCCCCAGGTGCGACCAAGAGCACGCAGTCAAGAACGACTTAACAGGAGCAACGTCGCTTAGAACAAGCAGGAGAGCGACGGAACGCCCACACGAAAATCACAAGCAAAAGATGGAGCTCGCAAAGGGAACTCAAAAACAGGTACAAAAGCAAAAGACGGATACCAAGATCAAACCTAGACTGATACCATGTCAGGAAATTTGGCTTGATGCCTTCTATTCATTGTATTGTCTCTATTAATAGAAATTTGGGGATTACAAATAGTAATTACAAATATTCTAATTCCTGATCTGTACAACCTAAATTAGGAACTAAATATCTACAAATAATGAGTTGTATCTTTTCCCTAATTAGGATCTTATCCCCTTATTCACAGTTCTTCATTGGTCAAGATCTGTATTTCTCTAGAGAATATGAAAGATCACAAGAGCTTCCCAAGAGTAAAACTTGCTAAGAACGAAGTCATCTTACAAGAAAAAAGCAGAGGATCACAACAAATCTACTTAGCAGTCTAATACAGAACAAATCTGATATTTGCATTAGCTATACTTTTCTTGGGTTAATGTTTTGGCCTTAACAGTCTAATAGATTATCATATAATTTATTATAAGCTGTAATGCACATCAAATTACCCAATTTTGGACTAACCGACGAGCAAGTACTGAGTAGGAATAGAGATATTCTGGACAAACTGTCGAGCATTACCCAATTCTGTAATGAGTTCAGCTTGTGGAATTTATGTTAATATGGCAGTTTAATTTTTGTAGATGGTGGATGAAAGTCTGCATTAGATTAAAAGATGCTAGGTCATCATTTACCTAGCATCTGTAAGGTCCACGTTATTCTCCTTAAGGAATGACATGAATTCCTGAAAATTTTCTTCTGATGGAAGACAATGTCGGAAGACAATGTCCACTGTGAGGTCAAACTGCCTGAGGAGTTGAAAAAGTCTAATGTCAGTATGCCAAACAAGGCCAAAACAGAAAGTAAGGGAGTAAAATGCATTATTCTATTATGGAAACTAGTACTATACCCGTATCCGCACGGGCCGATCACGTTACGTGATACGATTACTGCAAATAGAAACGTTAATTTAAAATCTCATTAATCAAAAATCAATTGTAAAATATAGAGGATGACTTGCATACGGAAGGTGCTGTCGTGTTCTTTTTATGAATGAATTTAGACAGTATTTAAATAGTCTGAACATTACCCCGTGAAAATAAAGAAAATTTTAAAGTAGATAAAAAATGAGTTTCAAATAAAAGATTGATAAATATTAAAAATAAAAATGTTAAAGTATCATTTAAAAACAATATGTGAATTTATCTCATGTGTTTTTATATATCAGTGCAGTGTTTTTTTATATATCAGTGTTGTTATCCCATATTATTTTTATATACAGTACAGCTATCCCGTGTTTTTATATATATCATTGTAGTTATCCCTGTATTTTTTTATATATCAGTGTAGTTGTCCAGTGTTTTTTTATGTATCAGTTCAGTTATCTCATAGTTTCAATTGATTATTTGAGTTGATTAGTAGATTATTATAGATAGTAAAAGATAGATAGTAGATTATCAATAACAAATATTTATCCTGTGTTTTTTTATATATGAGTAACATTTATTTGTCATTTTTTAGGTATTAGTGACAAATATTTGTCGCGTCTATTTTAAATATTAATCAGTTTAAATAGTCATTAAGCCTTTTTGTTTTTTTAGATAGTAGTTTTAAAAAATTATAATTATCAATAGAAAATATTAATCCCGTGTTTTTTTATATATCACTGCAGTTATCCCCGTGTTTTTTATATATCACTGCAGTTATCTGTTAGTTTCAATTGATTATTTTAGTTGATAGTAGATCATAGTAGATAGTAAATTTGTTAGATAGTAGATTATCAATAAAAATTAATTGTTTTAAATATTAATTAGTAATTTAAATAGTCATTAAGTCTGCTTATTTATTAGATAGTAGGTTTGTAGTAGTAGTAGGCTTCAAAAATTTTAATTATCAATGATAAATATTAATCTCGTGTTTTTTTATATATCAGTGCAGTTATCTCGTAGTTTCAATTGATTATTTTAGTTGATTAGTAGATTATAGTAGATAATAAAAGTTAGATATTAGATTATCAATAAGAAATATTTGTTTTAAATATTAGTTACTAATTTAAATAGTCATTAAGTCTTCTTGTTTTTTAGTTAGTAGGTTTATAGTAGTAGTCTTCAAAATTTTTAATTAAAGTAGTGTTTTTATAAATTTAGAAATTTAGTTAAAAGAATTAAAGTGAAGTTACAAAAGAAAGAGAATAATTATTTATGTGAAAAATAATTAAAGTAAAAAGAAAAAAAAAGGAAGAAAGAAAGTGTAAAAAGAAAGAGAAAAAAGAAAGAAAGAGAGTGTAAGAGAAAAGTGAAAAGTAAGAAAGAGATTGTGAGAATAAAGAGAAAATAAAATAAGAAACAGAGTGTAATGATATTTTTACAAAGAATCCAATCAAATTGAAAAAGAAAGTAGTTGTGAACAAAAGAACAAAACCTGCTAAAAAGGTCAAAGTGCAGATCTTTCTTTTTCTCTTCACTAACAAAGCAACCAAGTTACCCCATCATTCATTAGTAGTTTGCATACTTACATAGTTTCTAACAAATATCAATCCGAAAGTTCAAAACGAAACACTTGATCACAATAGTTTTATCAGTTCACTAATCTTTTCAACCAAGAAAACACACACACACACACTCACATACTATGAACTGTTCACTTTAAGCTTACATTGGGATTAGCAATATTCGAAATGCTTGATTTTGGGTTCTACTGGAAGCCACGTTAGAATCTTGCCCCCTTCTCCATCCCCACCTAAAACAAGGAAGTTAATCTCATTATATAGCAATAACAAAACAAGGTCCTTACACTGCAGGTATTTGTCCTGCAGATTCTTCTTCAAGTAGAGAAAATCCAACATTTATCTGTTAGAATAGATTGAACTTTCTTACACTCAAGGACAATTCTTTCTTTCACTTTTTTCTCGTTTGCGTCCTTTATCTTTTAAAAGGTTCATTTACGTCTTTTATCTTTTAAAAATGGTTTAAAATGGTCATTCCGTTAAGTAAAAGTTAAATAGGACTTATGTCGACAATGACGTGGATAATTTGGCCACATAAGAAGCCGACTGTGCTATTAGACCATTAAATGTTTTTTCGTTTTTGTCATTTATCTTTTTTAAAATATTTGTTTACATCCTTTATGTTTTTTAAAATATTCGTTTACATCCTTTATCTTTTCACAGTTAATTAAAATAGTCCTTTTAATAAGTGATTGTGAATTATGTTTCATGTTTTTTCGTTTTCGTCCTTTTATCTTTTTTAAAATATTCATTTACGTCATTTATCTTTTTTAAAATGTTTGTTTATGTCTTTTGTCTTTTCACAGTTAATTAAAGGAAATTGATGAATGGTACGAAACCAAAAGTGAAGAACGACTCATAATAAAGCAATGGTTTTCAATTACCTTTTATCGAGTGCAGTACGTCAAAAGCTCAGCTTTCTCGTTTTAGAATTGTTCGACGTGTGTGAATTTTTACAATTGATATAAAATTTTCTCATAACAAATATTATTGGTCTTAGATAAAATGGTTATTCCATTAATGTGTATTAAAAAAGAAAAATATTTTATTGCGCTAATATATAAATTAAAAAAAGATAATTAAATAATAAATTAAAAAACTGAAAAATTATACAAGTTGAACTTTCGCCACTTTTTTTCTATTTTAGTTTTCAGTTTTTTTAATGGCTTAAATATGTTTTTCGTCCCTACAAATATAGCGATTTTTTGAATAAGTCCCCGCAAATTTTATTTAAAAAAAAGTCTCTACGAAATAGCTTTTTTTTAAATATGTCCTTCTGATAGTGGTGTGTTACAAAAAAAATTTAAGTGGCATATGAGGTGGATTCTAAATCATTTTTTTGGATTTTTCTCTTTATTTATGTTTCTTCCTCTTTCTCTCTTTCACGATGAACAACCCCAAATCCAATAAATCCCTAAAATCCAAAATCAGAAAACTCCCAAATGCAACCCTCTTCAGGTCTGATTTCGATGCCTTTCTAACCCGGTATGAGCGAGATATTTTGGATTGGGTCTTTTCAATCTTCAAACAAAAGGGAAAAAAATCGAGAAGTTTAAAAGAGAAGAATAAAAAAAATGCTTTTTTGGGACTAATGGCTGCTTCTGCTTTAACAATAACATTCCCATTTTGTTTCAGAAAACCCCATACTCTTGCAATGCCCATTCTATGTCACTTGCTTGGTTTGCTTATTCAAAGGATGCTAATGCTGCTGTTTATTCCATTAAAGCCGGTCACTTTCGATTGAAGATTGCTAATTCGTGACAAAATTGGGTTGGACTGATGGGTTTGTTGTTTTAACTCTTGCTATGTTTGTGATCTATGAGAAAAAGTTTATCTTGCTATTTAGGGTGCTTCTAAGGTGAGGGAGCAAATCAAATCTCTTACCGGTTAACCACTAAAATTGACCGTATGATATTGTGTAAAATGCTATGAGTGGTTAAGATTGAATCAATCAATATTAAATCTCAACCGTTGATGAATTTTTATACTACATTCTACGGTCATATTTAATGGTTCACAGGTGAGGGATTTGATTTACTCCCTCACCCTAGAAGCACCCCGCTATTTATGGGTTTGAAAAAAGGGAAATTTTGGGTTTTTTTTGCTGTTTCTAATCTATGAGAAAAATATTTTTGCTTGTGTATAAGAGAAAAATTTCTGAACTTTTATTGGCTTTAAAGGTCGAATTTTAAATGTGTATTTCTAGGTTTAAGAAGGTGAAGAAGAAGAGGGAAGGGTTGGATTTGGAGTTTCTGAATATGGGTTGTAGGGAGAAGGGGATTGTTCATCGTGAAAGAGAGAAAGAGGAAGAAAGAAAAAAAAACCCAAAAATGATTTGTGATCCAACTCATATGCCAACTCAACTTTAAAAAATGAAAAAATGAAAAAAAAAAAACACATCAGCACTCTGTTAGCCACATAAGCTTTATTTGTAACGGATCACTAACAGAATGTCGTATTTAAAAAAAGTTATTTTGCAGAGACTTATTTGAAAATTCACTATATTTGCAGGGATGAAAAACATATTTAAACATTTTTAATTCAGTTATGTTCTATTAATTAAGACCAATCACATTTGTTACGAGAAAATTTTATACGAAACCTAAGAATTTACACACGTAGAACAATTACAAAACGAGAAAAGCTCGATTTTTGACGTACTTCACTACATAAAAGCTAACTGAAAGACATTGTCGCGCGTATTATGGGTCGTTCTTTGCTTTTCCTTTCGTACCAACCATCAATTTCGTTTAATTAGCAGTGAAAGTACAAAGGACCCAAACCGACATTTTAAAGAAGATAATTAATTAAAGGTCGTAAATGAACATTTTAAAAAAAGATAAAGGACAAAAACGAAAAGACATGCATGAAACATAATTAACAATCACTTACTAAAAGGACCATTTTAAATTTTTAATTAACTGGGAAAATATAAAGGACTTAAACGAGTATTTTAAAAAAGATAAAGAATGTAAACGAATATTTTAAAAAAGATAAAGGACGAAAACGAAAAAACATATAATGGTCTAGTAGCACAGTCATCTGCTTACGTGGCCAATTTATCCATGTCACTGTCCACTTAAGCCCTATTAAACTTTTACTTAATGGAAGGACCATTTTAAACCATTTTGAAAAGATAAAGGACGTAAATGAACATTTTAAAATATATAGGACGTAAACGAGAAAAAGGTGAAAGATAAAAAGACCAAAAAGGCAACAACCAAAATTAATTAATTATTTTATATAAAGAAATTATAGGAGAACGGTTTCAAACCGTTGCGTGAAGGGCTAAGTAAAAAAATGTTGTCATTTATGTTTTGGGAACAGTTTTTACGTGTTTCCAGAAAAAAATCAATTTAGCAATAGGATAAAAAAATCGTTGCCAATGGTATCTAAGAAAATGGTTTTTTAAGCGTTACAAATTTAGGCGTTGTCGTAGGGTCAAAATGTTGTAGTGTAGATAATAGAATAGATAGAAGATAATAGATATATAGAATAGATATATAATAGATATTTCTTATTTAATTTATGCATAAATTTTTTTAACACCCCAAATATTATAGTTCAAGCTCCACCACTAATAGGTTGTGCCGTGGGATTATAGCCTAATTTATTTTTTTTAGAGAGAAAGAAATTGTGTATATATATATATATATATATGCTAGGTCTTAGGATATATCGACACCAGGTGTCAAACTTAGCGACTTACACCAATTAATAACTTCATATTGACAATTAAATTTATCAATCCGACCGTTGAATAATATCATATTATCCTTGTGATAATGTATATCAAATTTTAAAAAAAATAGATACTCTTAGTCTTAGGTGTGTTATCTAACAATACGCATTTGCTTATCTTTTAAATAATATATTAGCCATCGAAATAGAGTAGTGTGCAGTCAAACAATTTTGGATTTTTATGAAATTTGATATATATGATCTCAAATATAATATCACGTTATTCAACGGTCGCATTGATAAATTTCATTTTATACGCGAAGTTATTAATTGGTGTAAGCCACGAATTAGTTTGACACTTGCTGTCAATATATCCTAACTCATATATCAAAAGATCATTTGTCCCCTAATCTAGTCAATCTATATGAATCGTTTCAAAAGACTTAAATGTTTGACAAGAAAAGAGGCTTAAATGGAAATCCAGACATATAGGGAGGGGGGGGGGGGGGAATGAAACTGGTAGAGGGAATCATAAATATATTTTTTTGAAAGGCAAATGTAAGTATATAAATATATATCGAGGACAAGGGGTTACCCGACCCAAAAACACTAGGAGAGAGTCACAAAAGAAAGCCACCAAAACAAAAACTAGAACCCCCTACCTCTTAGAAATATTTTTTTTGTTCGGACAATTGTTGACTACTTACGAGTACGTGTTCCAACACTTTCAACGAAAACTAATCTCCACTCATACTTAAATATATACTTTTATTAGTAGAAATTTCACTTACAAAATACAAAAACTAGCTAGTGAGGCTGAAATCGATAGGCTTCAAGTCCCAAACCATAATAATAATAATAATAATAATAATAATAATAATAATAATAATAATAATAATAATAATAATAATAATAATAATAATAATAATAATAATAATAATAATAAGGCTAAAGTGCTTCCGGGTCCCTTATCTTTATTTAAAGTAACGATTTGGTCCTTTATCTTTTTTTTGTCCCAAATCAGTCCTTTATGTTTTAAATTTTTGACACATAAATCATTTTCTGTCCCAAATCAGTCCTTTATGTTTCAAATTTTTAACACATAAATCCTTTTTTTACACATAAATCAGCACCGTTAACGGAAAATGATTTATGTGTCAAAAATTTGAAAGATAAAGGACTTATTAGGGACAAAAAAAACATAAATGACTAATTCGTTACTTTAAATAAAGATAAGGGACCCCGGGAGCACTTTAGCCTAATAATAATATGGACGAAATTAAATGTTCATTGCATACAAACATGACAAGTGCGAGAGAGAATGTCAAAGAACAAAGACAACACCATATATGTGTTGATCAATAACGACCCTGGCGAAATAGAACCTTATTATTATGACGAGACTTATTAACTTGAAGACATTCAACTATATTATAAATAATGAAGTGTGTTGCTGCTTGTATATTTAAGCGCAGGCAAATCCATTAGGGTCCTCTTTTCCACAGAGATTGAGTAGTAAGCTCAACTTAATGGGTATGTTGAGGTTGATGCCAAGGACATTAGCCTTAAGAGCAGTGCAAAGGCACACTGCAGCGTCAAGATCAGTAAGACCTTGAATGAGGGAGCAACATGGGGTGTTTGAAGAGTTTCCAAGCTTCACGTTCACCAAACCCAACAAATCAGCACACACGCCCAACTTAAGTGTATCTGTAGGGCAACTAGGATGCTTTGTGCCTGTGGAAGGTGGCGTTGTGCCAGTAGAAGGTGGCTGGGTACCTGTAGATGGTGGCGTTGTGCCGGTGGAAGGTGGAGTTGTGCCCGTGGAAGGTGGTTGGGTACCTGTGGATGGTGGCGTTGTACCAGTGGAAGGTGGAGTTGTGCCAGTAGAAGGTGGCTGGGTACCTGTGGAAGGTGGAGTTGTGCCTGTGGAAGGTGGATGGGTACCTGTGGATGGTGGCGTTGTGCCGGTGGAAGGTGGAGTTGTGCCAGTAGAAGGTGGTTGGGTACCTGTGGATGGTGGCGTTGTGCCGGTGGAAGGTGGAGTTGTGCCAGTAGAAGGTGGTTGGGTACCTGTGGATGGTGGCGTTGTGCCGGTGGAAGGTGGATGTGGCTTTGGGACAGTTGGTGGGTGTTTGTGACCTTTGGGTGGTGGAGGTGGACAAGGGACATATGTGGAGCTAACCACCGTGAAGAAGAGGATGTTGAAGGAAAGGAGAGTAGCAGCTAGGGAAGCCATTTGGAAGTTGATAGTGACGCTAGTCCTCTTACTTTGGTTTGGTGTGTTAGTATGTGATGGGAGAGGGGGATTTTATAGGGAAGGTTTGGTGAGTTATCTTCTTACTTTGGTTTGAACCAGTGTTTTAAAAACCGGACCGGACCGGCCGGTTCAACCGGTTGAACCGGGAACCGGACCCCCGGCCGGTTGGTTCAACCCCATTTGAACCGCAGTCCCATTGAACCGCCCAGAACCGGATTGAACCGGGGAAGAACCGGAAGAACCGGGGTTGAACCGCGGTTCAACCGCTTTGAACCGGAACCGAACCGGGGTTGAACCGCCCGAAACACTTTTTTTTATTTTTTAATTTGCTTTTTTCTCCAAAATTTAATATTTTTTATTTTTTATTTAATAAATTACTCATCCGGTTCAACCATGGTTGAACCGGTTGAACCGATTGAACCATGAACCGGAGGTCTCACCGGTTCGATCTCCGGTCCGGTTTTAAAAACATTGGTTTGAACGTAGCTAAATTGAAGGTTTTGCCTTTTTAGGCCAAGAGGATATTTAGTCTTTATTTGTTTGAGGGAATCGGTGAGAAAGAGTTTGAGAAAAGTGAAAAAGATGGAAAGTAATTGACTAGATTTATTTACAGAAAATTGTGTATTTTTTTAGCCTACTTAAATGAAATGACAAATAAATACTAAACACATACACTACCACTGGTCACACTGGGTTCGAACTCGGGAGCCGACGTCCCCATGTCGCTGAAATTGTCAAGGCAACTAACAGTGAGGGACTGACCGAAAGTTGTGTATGTACTCGCTTAAATATATCCATTTTTATAAGGGAATTTTGAAAATGAATTCTCTACCTCGACGTCCCCATGTTGAATAGTACTTATTCATACCATGGTTTTTGAGTTATTGTATCGAAATTTTCCAAGAAGTCTGCGGACATATCTGGCCATTACAAACAAAAGACAAAAATAAATTGGCAATTAGCATGGCAAAGTCTGACTCTTTGGGACATTAATTATGGGTAAAAAGCATGAAACCTTGGACAGAATATTGCATCCGCAAAAGGAAAAAATCAAATAAGGACTTAAAAAAGTAAACCATTTTTAGCCTACTAGAAGACCATTGAATGAACAGAAGTTCTTCAAATTATATGTCGATACTCTACGTACCAATGTTATAACGAACCATCATTTTCATCCAAATCTAGACTGAATATATATAATTAGGACACTAGCCAGCACAAACGCGTTTCAGTGGTGAATGTTGACATTAACTATAAACTCTTAACAGAGTTTTAGGGGTTGTCAAAGCTTGTTAAAGAGACAACGAAATCCAATGATATTTGTTTGATACAGTTTACAACTTAAAAAAATCATTGGTATTTGTCATACCCCAATTTTGTCCGGCTTAGGGCAAAACCCTAATTTTCAACCAAAAATAAATAAACCAAGTCTTAGCATTCATCCTAGAGGTTAGGAAGAGCATCATGCTTGCATCTTAGAAGTTTCAGAATGCATTTTAGGGTTAGAAAAGCATAGCATGGCATTTTAGAGCACTTTAGAGCATTTTTAGGGTTTCTAGGGTTTTTCTTAGTTCAAAGGGTATTTTGGTAATTTCGCCAAAAAGACTTATTTTCTCATCATGCATGCATTTCTAGAGTTTTAGGGTCATCCAAAGGGTCTCAGGATCATTGTTAGAGTGGAAATGAAGTTTATAGCAAAATCAGGGTTTTTGGGACCAAAATGGCATTTTGGTCATTTCACTAAAATAAATAATTTCTCGGTAAAAACCACTATGCATCTCTTGAGGAATTTATGTGGGTCCAAGTGAGTGGAGTTGCGCATTTTTCATGCATCATAGGAGTATTTTTGGCATGAAATTCGGTTTTTGAACAAAAGGGCAAAATGGTCATTTCCTTTGGAGTGGGGTCAATAAATCAATTTTGGGATTGGTGAGATCATAAAGTTCAGAGCCCAATCATTGAATCATGGGACATAGCCCAAAATGGCAAGAATTTAGAAGAATTATCTAGAAGGGAATAAGGAATATCCCTTTGAATTTTGAAAGGTCAAGTGTAGTACAATAGTACAAGTTGCAATTCCACTTACTCTCTCTCCCTTGGCTGCGAATTCCAGCCCCTTTTCCCCCATTTTTGATTTATTTTATTGGTTGCAAATTGTGTTTAAATCATGGCCTTCCATTCAAGTGCTAAATGCAATCCTCACCTTTCATTTGAATTAAAATGGCACTCTTGTAATAAGCTTCATGGAAAAATACAATTTTGTAATTGAGCTTATCCTTCACCACCCTCCTTATGCTGCGCCCCTCAGCCCTCTCTCTCCTCACTTTGTGCTTTCTAATTGCCCCTAATCCATGTGACATTTGATCTTGACCCTTGGTTCAAAATTTAGATGCAATCCTAGAGCACAATGGAAATCAAAATGACCTAGAAGCCCTTAATGATAAGTGAGCACTATATATACCTTCATATGACCAGCCCACACATCCTCTTAGCCTCACTCCCCATTCAAAAACCCTAGCACACCTCCCTCCTCCTCTAGGCCGTAGCCACCCCCATTTCTTCTCCTCCATTTTTTTTCAACTTCCATCCACTAACTCACCTCAAACTCACTCCATATTCATATATCCTCTTCCTTTCATCTTTGATTCCACATTTACATCATCAAAGGGGTTGATCCTTCAAGGTTGCGTGCTTGTTGTTGTTGATTTTGAGGAGTGTTGATGATTTGTTACTCTTGATCTTCATTTCTACTCTTGTTTAGCTTGGAACTAAGGTATAACTTAAAACCCTTTGCATTTTCATCCACTTTCTTGCATCAAAATCCTTTTTCAACTTATATTTGCATCTCATAACATCATTTAAATGTAGATTAGGGGCTGTTGTGGGTGAGAGTTGGCATCTCACCCACTAAATAAGTGTGTTCTTGTGACTATGTGTTGATTATGTGTTGTTCTTGTGATTTGCTCTTTGTTCATGCGATTTTCACCAAATAAAAAATTATTTTTCCTTACCTTTTTGCTTCGGCCTAGAGCCTCTCTTGTTGGATAACATGTTTTCTTGCTTGTTCCTTGAAGTTTGATGGAATAAAATTGGTTAAGTTAGTCCTTCATGCTCTAAGGTTTGATAGTGTAGAATTAGGGTTTTTTTATACTTTTTGTTCCCTCTTGTTTTTATGTTAATAAATGATGAAATGATGATTGTTTGAGTGTGATATACATGTGTAGACCTTAGGGTTTATGTGTGTGTGTCTAATGATGTGATTTGGTTGCAAGAAATTTGTTGAATTTGAGCCTTATTGTGTATATGTATGTTTCGGCCATAAAGCCATTTTTGTGACCAATTTACTTACTCAAATTTGTTGTTTGATCTTGTTTGGTAAATTAATTGTTATGAATTGTGCTTTTTTCACTTTTTACCTTTTAGTTTTTACCATTCACTTAAGTATTACTAAATAGTAAAAAAACATTTTCTTACCCTTTTTTACCTTTCACTTAAAACCCTAAAAAACATTTTACCTTTTACTTTTACCATTTACCTTCACTTAAATAATTCACCACCTTCACTTAAATAAGTTACCATTTCATTAATAATTTACCTTTACTTTTTACCTTTCTTAAATTACAAAAAGACCCAAAACATTTTCTAGTTTACATTTATAACTTTTCAACTTTATAAAATCAACCCAAAAATACTTTTTACCACTTTTTCCTAAGACTCTAAAAACACCAAAACATTTCACCATTTCCTAAGAATAAGGTAACTAAATTTTTACCACTTTTTATGACACACTCTCACACACTTGCACTTAAATAAAACCTTATTCACTCTCTTGCATTCTCATTTGCTTGTATCTCTTGCATACTCTCTTGTTTTAATCTTCATGCCTTCTCATATATTCATATCTCTTGCATATTCATTTGCACTCTCACTTGTTAGTACCTCATGCATCCTTACTTGTTTATACTTCTTGCATTCTCACATGTCCATTCATAATTAAATAACCATGCATCCTCACATGTCCATGCATTCATTAATCAAATCTCATGCATTCTTGTATGCTCATGCATCTTTGTATATACTCATTCTTGCATTCATCCTCACATGTCCATGCATTCATTAATCAAATGCTCATGCATTCTTGTATGCTCATGCATCTTTGTATATACTCATTCTTGCATTCATCCTCACATGTCCATGCATTCATTAATCAAATGCTCATGCATTCTTGTATGCTCATACATCTTTGTATATACTCATTCTTGCATTCATCCTCACATGTCCATGCATTCATTAATCAAATGCTCATGCATTCTTGTATGCTCATACATCTTTGTATATACTCATTCTTGCATTCATTTTCAAATGTTCATGCATTTACATGCATTCATGTTTATCTAATCTAGCACATCATGATCACATGCTCATCCATTTAACTTAGACTATTTTATGCCTATGATCAATTGTATTCTTTTGTTGTTGATGCATTTTAAATGTCTTGATTCAATTGTATGCCATTCCATCCATGTGTATGACCTCCTAATGAAGACGTAAGTCTACATGCATGTTGTAGCATAGAGTCATTAGGGTAAATACACCCCTTCCTACACACACATTTGCTTTGAGAACTTCATCTTGCATCCTTGATAAGTGGATCTTTTGATCATATTGGCATGTTTAATCTCAGTTAGTGATCAACACGTTCATAATTGCTTGATTAGTGAATGTGTTTGTATTTCATTCATTCATGTCGCATCTTTTGGTTATGGACTCGGAGTTGGCTGAAATGTTCTACTTATTTTTCCGAAATCCTTTTCCAAATCATCTTTTTCTTAGAACTAATTTTCAAATTAAATCAAATGCTTTTCAATAAAAAAACCTAAGGCATTTTTCTTAAATAAATCATTAGTCATCACTCGAAGCCTTTGCTTGTTTGATCGCTAATGAGGAGTTATTAGTGGTAGTCACTCGAAGCCTTTGCTTGTTTGACTATTATGAAAGCTCCCACACCTTAACTAAAAATAAATAAATTCCAATTTCAAAAAAAACAACGTAATTATCACCAATGCTCACCTTTTTCAAAAATGATTTCAAAAAAGATAATAAAACGTTGTTACTTGTAATCACTCGAAGCCTTTGCTTGTTTGATTACCGGTTTCGACTCTTTTCTTTCGAGTTAGTAATGAACGCCACTCGAAGCCGTTGCTTGTTTGGCATTCGTGAACACTCGAGTCTTATTTCCAAAAACTCAAAAACACACACTTTTCAAAAAAGCCCTAGAACTACGTAGCTTTGATCCCTCTTCCAGAGAGGGTACGTAGGAGCGGGTCGTAACCCGTCAAGCACACTTTTAAAAATCTTTGTTTTAAAAAATAAAAGCCGAGAACTACGTAGCTTTGATCCCTCTTCCAGAGAGGGTACGTAGGAGCGGGTCGTAACCCGTCAAGCACACTTTTAAAAAATCTTCATTTTAGCACCCTTTCAAAAAAAACCTTTGTTCCCTAGAACTACGTAGCTTTGATCCCTCTTCCAGAGAGGGTACGTAGGAGCGGGTCGTAACCCGTCAAGCACACTTTTAAGAAAAAACTTTGTTTTGTCACACTTTTCAAAAAAAGCACCCTTTTAAAAATCTTTGTTTTGTTCCGCTTTTCAAAGATACCAAAAATATTTTTCTTCTCAATAAAACCGTTTCTCAAACGAAATAAAAAGAAAGGAAGTAGAACAAAAATCATTTCAAGTCAACTTTTTCTAAGCCACACATCAAAGTTAATGGTTCCCTTTCGGTAGAAAGGAGGTGCGGGGTGCTAATACCTTCCCCGTACCTAACCGACCCCCGAACCTACATCTCTGTGTTTTCGAAAGACCATCCGCCTTTTCCAAAAAGACTTTTTCCAATGTTTTGGTCTTTAAAAATAAATATTGGTGGCGGCTTCAAAATTTTTCACGTTGTCAAACTGAGGAATCCTTAAACCGGATTTTTTGGGGCGCAACAGCTGGCGACTTCACTGGGGACCCTTTTCAAAAAGGCGAGGGTCAAGCCTAGTTAACCTGATGTGTGGCTTAAAATGTTTAACTTGAAAACTTTGTTCTACCTTTTCCTTTTCTTCCTTTTCTTCTCTTATCATGCATTTCTCAATTCCCATGTCCCCTCTTCTTTGCTCCCTTTCTACAAGGTAATCTCATGCATCATACCCTTATGCCCTTATGATCCCTTCTTCTTCGCTCCCTTTCTTGAGGTAAGCTATATGTTTGTTGTTGATACCTTAGTATAGTTTATTTTGTTAAACCCTAGGGTAGACGACTTATTATTTCTTGCTTCTGTCTGGCTGTGCTGGTTTTCCTTGCAGGTGGGGATGGGTAGATTTTAGGAAGTATGTCCTCAATCACACACTTTCACACCTTATGATTTGTGTGCTATGAGTGGGCTCCTATACCCGGATCCAACAAACACTTAGGGGAGTGGAGACAATTAGTGACTGTCATTCGAGACCTTTGTCTGTCTGATACTCATGAAAGTCTCAACTAGAGTACGCTTTCTTATGACGCCCCACACTTGGTAGTATTCTACATTTGTGGTGTCGGCATGAGGATTCTATAGCTCTGGTAGCCATTGTGAGGGTGTGAATTAGAACTACATGGGAGGAACCTTTGAAGTTGCCCTAGAACTTAGGATTCCCACCTTGGCAGGACACGAGGGCATACGAATTGTATGTTGCATTGTAGTTTAGGCATGTCTTTACTATAATAAAAAGAGAAATTTTCAAAAAAAAAAAGAGAAAAGAGGAAAGGGTTGCCATTGTAGCTTTCCCTTTTGCCAATCCGTACGAAGTTGACATATGGCCCACTTCATTTTCAAAAAAAAGAAAGAAAGAGTTACCGCTGTAGCCTTTCTCATACCGGTCCATATGAAATGACGTACGGTCCTCATTTTCAAAAAATAATGATATATTTCCCTTCATCAAATAAGCCAGTGCGTGAGGCGGCACGTAGCGTGGCTCCTCAGTTTTTGAACTTCCGTCCATATGCATTGCCTTTATTTTTTTCCACACGCATCATTCATATCATAATTGCATCATACCGCATTCATTTATTCGCATCCATTTAGCATCTCATATGCATTTGCTTGCCGGGAATCACCGAATGATGCGCTGTCTTGTCATAGGCGTATCAGAATGGAATCAAGCAGCAAGACTTTGTCTACATCTCGCTTCCCGTTTATGAAGAAGATCGATGTTGATAGTTTGAGGAAGTGTGCAGTTCTTATGGGCCCAGCTGAAGTAATTTCCTTTGATCAAGCATATGGGAATATCCGTAGGCTCTTGCAGTTGAAGGTTCAAGAGGATGCCCTTGTGGCTTTGAGTCAGTTCTATGATTCCGATGTGAGGTGTTTCTTCTTCAAGAATTTTCAGCTATCACCTACATTAGAAGAGTATGAACAGCTGTTGGGACTCTCCAAATCTCATGTCAAGCCATACCAATTCCCAAGACAATACTACACTGATGAGAAGCTTGCAACTTTGCTTAGGGTCGGTGTAGACAAGCTGAAGCCGCAAAAGTTAGAAAGAAATGGCATAGTCGGATATCCACAAGAATTCTTTGAAGGCCTGCTGCAGTCCTATGCTTTAGCCGAGAATTGGGGTTTATTCAAGTTAGTGCTCGCTCTCACTATATTCGGGGTTATTCTCTTCCCTCAGCTGGAAAGATATGTTGATGAAGATGCAATTGGTGCATTCTTGGCCTTTAAGGACACCAAGAATCCTATCAATCCTGTGCCTGCTGTTCTTGCCAACACCTATCATGCTCTCACTCGTTACGGTCAGTTCAACAAGAAGAAGATATGCCTTCCTTCTCATGTTCTCTACGCCTGGCTCATCACCCATGTGATCCAAAACCAAACGAAGGTTAAGGAATTGATTTCTTACGCCCTGAGCTGTGACGTGGAGGTCAGAACCTCTCTAGAGTGGGTAGAGTTCCTAAGAAGCCTCAATGATCTCCAGATCCAGTGGTATACACCTGCTTGTTGGGATGACAGACCGATGGTGATATTCAGCTGTGGAACTTTTCAAAATGTGCCTCTCATGGGGACACAGGGGTGTATTAATTACAATCCTTCGCTGACCATAAGACAGCTCGGTTACCCAATGAGGAACTCACCCTCTGAAGATATGCTATCCCGTGTTTACCTCTACAAAGGGATGCCGAGATGCGATGATTTGCTCAGAAAAGTTCAACAATCATGGGGGTCTGTGGTGAGAAAAGGGGTTGAAGAGCTGTCAAAGAAAGCCAGTGATGTTACTTTCAACCAATGGCTTAAAGAGAAGCTGCAAACTACGAAATCACTGAGTCAAGGGGCATTTCTCCTCGGGGAAGAAATACCAGAACCCTATACCCCTACTCATGAAGAATGGAATGAAGTTAAAACCGCTCTAGCCAAAGTGGAAGATGAAAAGAAGGCATTGCAGGCTAGGATAGAGGAGATGGCCTTGGAAAAGGAGAGGCTAGAAGAAGAAAGCATAGTCAGGAGGAGTGCTATGGAAAAGAGTGTTAGGCAATTCAAGGAAGAAAAGCAAAGTAAGATGGAAGCACAGAAACGTCTGAAAGAAGCCAGAGAAGAACTTCAAAGATACAAACAAAGAACAAGAAAGATACTTGAAGAGGCTCAAGGTTGGAAAGCAAAGGCTATGGAGTCAAGTCAAGAATCTCATCTAGTGGGAGAATTGAGGGGTCAGCTGAGAATCCTCGGGCAAGAAAGAAATACTATTGAGGAAATGCTCAAAGAATATCAGCAGGCTTTGAAAGTTGAAAGGGGAATGTCTGATGGGCTGAAAAGAGACCTCTACCATCTAGAAGGTGCGTACAGGCGGGTTCGAGTGGAGAGCCAATATTGGGAGCGGCGCTACCTAGATTTGCTTGGAAGAATTGAAGATCAGGAGATCATCAAGGAACTCAAAGATGAAATCCAATGGTGGAAAGGCAAATTCTCAAAGCTGTCAGAGCTGGCTAGTCAGGCCATGGTAGGGGTTCCCAAGAGTCTCAGGATAGCCGAAGCCGAGATGTACTTCTTCAATACTCCACCCGAAGTATGCAAGTTCGTGAAGTACTGCCGAGCTTTGATCACAGAGTTCAAGAAGCAATCTCCAGGCGTAAACGTCAGCAAGAAGAGGAAGCGAGTTGGAGAGTTCAAAGCTATCTGTATTTGAGTCGTTTGTTTGTACTTTTTATTTTGATCATGTACTTCGAGTATTGTATTCAGAATACTGTACTCTTGTGTCTCGTTCATTATGAATATTGTACTGTTTTTTTTTTCTCTTTTAATGAAAGCTTTGAACTCCCAACAAACGAAGTATGTCGACTTGCTATTTCGATTCCTCGACCGAAAACAAAGTTTATGCGCTTGTGACAAGATAGAACACCTCGGGATTCACGGCATAAAACTAACATCCATCCGCATCTCATGCATTGCATTCATTAATTCATTTCTTCATTTAATAAAAAAATTGTTTCAAATAGAAAAAGGGGCAAGCTGGTTCGTCCGCATCGCTATTTCACCCGTCTACAAGCAAGATTGATGGCTAGCAATCAGCATCTCGGAGATGAGGACCACCTGAGTCAAGACGAGTTGGGTGTGGAGATTCTTAACCCTGAGCAACTGGCTCAGGAAAATCAGGCCTTGAAGGCTAAAGTTGAGGCTATGGAAGCACAGATGGTCGAAGTAATGAGTATGCTACAGAATCTGAGGGGTGAGGCCGCTGCTGGGGCCACCGCTGTTGTAAATCCTGAAGGGGTTGTTACTTTCGTTTCTCCTCCGGTGTCTGCTGAAGTTACAACTACTCATGAACAAGGGGTCAGTCACTTTGCCCATCCTCCAGGGGCGAGTGGACAAGGTCATCTGAATGCACAGATATATCCTTGGGGAATGCCAATGGGTTATAGGCCGTCCGTTGCTGAAGCTATTCCTTTGGGGTCGGGTCAACCTGTCATGACTATACCTAATGGATCCGCTATGGGACCACAAATTCATACTCCTAGTCCTGGTATTGTGTTGCCAAGAAGTTCACCTACTCCTACTCCGGGAGTTGTCGTGAATCCTCAGAATGCTGTCCATCATATGGGGAACCCCGCTCAGTATGGGGGTTATTATC
This sequence comes from Astragalus membranaceus, assembly GCA_039519185.1. Classification (NCBI taxonomy): domain Eukaryota; kingdom Viridiplantae; phylum Streptophyta; class Magnoliopsida; order Fabales; family Fabaceae; genus Astragalus; species Astragalus membranaceus. Next base: position 161,682,230 of record CM076846.1, on the reverse strand, counting down.
ACAGTTCGGGGAACTATCCACAAGGTCATTTGTTTGAGAGCACTCAGCGTGGGGATCGGTATCACTTGCTTGAAAAGCGTTTAAGGGCTGTGGAAGGATCAGGTACTAGAGCCAGGGATGCCCGAGAGTTGTGCCTTGTCCCAGATGTTGTCATTCCCCCTAAATTCAAAGCCCCTGACTTTGATAAATATCGCAGCACCGGGTGTCCATCTAGCCATCTGACGATGTACGTTAGAAAGATGGCCGCTTATGCTCATGATGACAAAGTGCTCATTCACTATTTTCAGAACAGTCTGACTGGGGCATCGTTAGATTGGTATATGCAGCTGCAATCCTCCGACATCCACAGTTGGAAAGATCTTTCTGAAGCGTTTCTGAAACAATATCAGTATAACATGGACCTTGCTCCCGACCGGTCTCAATTACAGCACATGAGTAAAGGAGATAGAGAATCATTCAAAGAATATGCCCAAAAGTGGAGGAGCATAGCTGCTCAGGTGAAACCGCCATTGACTGAAAAAGAGATGGTGTATATGTTTATGGAAACTCTTCCAGCGCTATATTATGATAGGTTGGTGGGGAGCGTTTCATCCAGTTTCTCGGATATGGTTGTCATTGGGGAACGATTAGAGCACGGATTGCGTAGCGGAAAGATTGCTGGTGGTTTTGGTAGCTCTAGTGGACAAAAGAAGCCCTTTTCCAATTTCCCCAAGAAGAAAGAAGGGGAGACCAACGTTATTACTGAAGGGAGAAGGCCGTCTTTCAATTCTCCACCGCAAACAATGCCATTATCCATTCCAGCTCAGCCACAGCAAACTAATTCAGGCTACAGAGCCCAGAACTATCAAGAGAAGAGACGTGCTAATTTTGATCCGATTCCAATGACCTATACTGAGTTGTTCAATCACCTTGTCTCAAAGAATTTGGTCAATACCCGCTCCATGAGGCCTATGCAACCTCCCTTCCCTAGGGGATACAATACCGATGCTACTTGTAGCTTTCATAGTGGAGGGGTCGGTCACACAGTGGAAGACTGTAAGGCTTTCAAATATGTAGTCCAGGATTTGATTGATGCCAACTGGATCTCTTTCAAGCCGAACAGTCCAAGCACAACTACGAACCCCCTGCCAGGACATGGGATGCCCTCCGCCAATGCTATAGAGGATCCTGGGAGTGAGATCATGATAAAGAATGTTGAGAATATCAAGACTCCTATGGAAGACATATATGCTGAGTTACGTCGTTGGGGGGTGATTCAGAAAGGCTGTGTGTGTGCTGACCCTGTGTGTGCAGGCGCTTGTGAGGATTTTAAGGTTGTTTTACAAGATTTGATGGACCGCTATGTGGTTCGGCTGGAGGTGGTTGAGAAAGAAGAAAATGTGCTCATGCTACAGTTCAATGATGGCAAAGAGACCAGAAAACCAATTGAGATACTATACAATCCGAAGCCAGCCCAAGCTAGATCTCAGCCGTTGATTATTGAGGTGCCTGCTCCTTTCCCCTACGAGAAAAACAGTGCAGTACCGTGGAAATACAGTAACTTGCCTCCAGTGGAAAATTCTCCAAGTGCTTCCGTTGTTACTAACATCACTGGGGCAAGTGGGATGACTAGAAGTGGCCGCATGTATGTCCCCAAGGTCACCCAGGCTGAGTCATCTAAAGCGGTTGCAGACATGGTACGAAAGGGGAAAGACAAAGAAGTGGAGAATGCCCAGAAAGAAAAGGTGGCAGAGCAAGAAAAGGATGAGTTCTTGAAAATTGTAAGACAAAGTGATTATAAAATAGTGGATCAGATGAGCCAGACTCCTGCGAAGATCTCTATGATGTCATTGTTGTTGAGCTCAGAAGCACACAGAGCGGCCCTGATGAAAGTGCTGAACGGGGCTCACGTTGCTCAAAACATTTCTGTGGGTCAATTTGATGAGGTGGTTGGAAATATTATGGCTGCAAACCACGTAACCTTTACTGATGATGAACTTCCCCCAGAAGGGAGAAAACACAACCTAGCCCTCCACATCTCTGTCAAATGTGGGGACTTTGTGTTAGCCCGGGTGCTGATTGATAATGGCTCCTCTCTGAATGTTATGCCAAAGTCCACTTTGAACAAGTTGGATGTGGACTGCTCCTTCATGAAGCCTAGTTCGACATTGGTAAGGGCATTCGATGGATCAAAGAAGGAAGTAATAGGAGAGGTGGAGTTTCCTATCCAGATTGGGCCAGAGACCTTTTACGTGAACTTTCAAATCATGGACATCTCTTCATCTTACAGCTGTTTACTTGGGAGACCATGGATTCATATGGCCGGGGCTATCCCTTCCTCTTTGCATCAGAGAATCAAATTTGTAGTGGATGATAGGATTGTGGTGGTGTTTGGAGAGGAAGAGATGCTAGTCAACAAGCCTTCTCCCTTTCGCTATGTAGAAGCGGCTGAAGAGTCGTTGGAAACTTCTTTTCAATCCCTCGAGATTGCCAATGCTGTGTTCGAGGGGGGTAAGTTGCCATCACCCGTGATGAAGCTGTCAAAAGATGAAGAAATGGTTGCCAAGATCATGATGGCCCAGGGATATCAGTTAGGACGCGGATTGGGAAAAGAAGGACAAGGAATTCGTGCTCCTATTCAGTTGAAAGAGAACAAAGATCGTTTTCGGTTTGGGATACTGCCCAACCGAGGCTGAAAAGAAGAAGGTGGCTGAAGAAAGAAGAGGAGTGAGATTGGCCAAGCTGAGAGGTTGGAACCCGGAGCCAAAAGGGGATTCGTATCTGTGACCTTCGCCAAAGCTTTAAGAGTGCAGGGTTGCTAAACCCAGATCAAATTACCGCCATTGAGGATGGTCCAAAGAATGAAGAAGGTGGTGTCAGCTTGGTCCGCCGTTGTCATGCTGATGAAAAGCTCAAGAATTGGGAAGCTGTAGACTTGCCCATCACTTTTAATTCAAAGTAATGATTTGTGATGCATTCCTTTAGCTCTGCCCAAGGCTTCAGGATAGTTTGTTAGGGCATGCATGTTTTTATGTTCAGTGACATCACCATCAATAAAAACACTTGTTTTGAATTCCATCAATAAAATTTCTTTGTCTTCATTTATTTTCTCTTTCTTTTCACTTTATTTTGTTTGTTCCGCTTTTCATTCTACTCTCTGCTTATACGTACGCAGATCGAAAGTAATTGTTTCTGGAAATAACAGTGCCAATAAGTCATATTGTGATTTTGATCATCCAATTAACCAAACTGAAGGGGGCGTTGAGGAAAACTGGGAAACTCCTCCGGAACTAATAAGACTACTAGAACAGGAAGAAAAGATCATTCAGCCTCATGAAGAGTCGGTTGGGTTAATCAATCTGGGTACGGAAGAGGATAAAAGAGAAGTTAAAGTCGGTACTGCCATGGAAGATGGTGAACGCAAAAAGCTGATCCAACTCTTGCGCGAATACGTTGATGTCTTTGCATGGTCATACAAGGATATGCCAGGGTTAGATACCGACATTGTTGAGCACAGATTGCCCGTGAAGCCAGAGTGTCCACCAGTCAAGCAGAAATTGAGAAGGATGAAGCCCGAGATGTCAATGAAGATCAGAGATGAGGTAAAAAAGCAGTTTGATGCGGGATTTCTGGCAGTGGCTAAGTATCCTCAATGGGTAGCAAATATCGTCCCTGTCCCGAAAAAGGATGGCAAGGTCAGGATGTGTGTTGATTATAGGGATTTAAACAGAGCTAGTCCCAAGGATGACTTCCCTCTACCTCACATTGATATTCTGGTAGACAGTACAGCCCAGCATTCTTTATTCTCCTTCATGGATGGGTATTCAGGGTACAATCAGATCAAAATGGCTCCAGAAGATATGGAGAAAACCACCTTCATAACACTCTGGGGAACATTCTGCTACAAGGTAATGCCTTTTGGGCTCAAGAACGCTGGTGCAACTTATCAGAGAGCGATGGTGACATTATTCCACGACATGATGCACAAAGAAATTGAGGTGTATGTAGATGATATGATTGCAAAATCCAAGACTGACGAGGAGCACATTGTTAATTTGCGAAAACTCTTCGAACGTCTACGGAAGTTCAAGCTCAGGTTAAACCCAGCCAAATGTACCTTTGGTGTGAGATCCGGAAAGCTACTGGGATTTATCGTCAGTCAGAAAGGGATAGAGATTGATCCAGATAAAGTTAAAGCAATCCTTGAAATGCCGGTGCCAAAAACTGAAAAGGAGGTCCGTGGTTTCCTTGGGAGACTGAACTACATCTCAAGATTCATATCCCAATTGACTGCCACTTGCGAACCTCTCTTTAAACTGTTGTGCAAAAACCAAAGAGTAGAGTGGAATGATGATTGCCAAAGAGCTTTTGAAAGAATCAAAGAGTACCTTCAGAATCCACCAATCTTGATGCCGCCAGTGTCTGGGAGACTACTCATCTTGTATCTAACTGTGCTAGACAATTCAATGGGGTGTGTGCTGGGGCAGCATGATGAATCTGGAAAGAAAGAGCATGCCATATACTACTTGAGTAAGAAATTCACTGACTGTGAGACGAGGTATTCAATGCTGGAAAAGACTTGTTGTGCTTTGACATGGGCTGCTCGTCGTTTAAGGCAGTACATGTTGAGCCATACAACCTGGTTGGTGTCTAAAATGGATCCAATCAAATACATTTTTGAAAAGCCAGCGCTCACAGGAAGGATTGCTCGTTGGCAGATGTTGTTGTCAGAATATGATATCTTGTATGTCACGCAGAAAGCGATCAAGGGCAGTGCACTGGCTGAGTACTTAGCATGCCAGCCAATTCAAGATTACCAGTCAATGCAGTATGATTTTCCCGATGAAGACATCATGGCACTATTTGATGAAGGGAAGTCTCCAGAAGATGAAAGGTGGAGGATGATATTTGACGGCGCATCCAATGTGTGGGGACACGGGGCTGGGGCTGTGTTAATATCCCCAGATAACCGTTTTGTTCCAGTCACTGCCAGATTAAGCTTCTATGTTACTAACAACATCGCAGAATATGAAGCATGCATCTTGGGGATCCAAGCAGCCTTAGAGTGGAAAGTTAAAAGGCTCGATGTGTATGGGGATTCAGCCCTGGTTATTCATCAAGTAAGAGGCGATTGGGAGACCAGAGATCCTAAGTTGATTCCATATTGTGATTATGTGCGAGAATTGATGGAGTCTTTCGACGCAATTACTTTCCAGCACATCCCTAGAGATGAAAATCAACTGGCCGATGCTTTGGCAACTCTGTCATCAATGTTCAATGTCAGCTGCGACAAAAACCTAGCTCATATCAGAATCCAACATCGGGATCTCCCAGCGCATCATTACTGTACAGCCATAGAAGAAGAGCCTGATGACAAGCCTTGGTATCATGACATCAAGCAGTACATTATCAGCAGAGAATACCCTCCTGGGGCATCTGAGAATGACAAGAGAACTCTTCGGCGATTGTCAAGTAATTTCTTCCTCAGTGGCGAGGTTCTCTACAAAAGGAATTATGACTCAGTCCTCTTAAGGTGTGTTGCCAAAGAAGAAGCTAAAAGAATCATGAGAGAGGTACATGAGGGCTCATTCGGAACTCATTCTAGTGCGCATACTATGGCTAGACAGATTTTAAGGGCAGGCTATTACTGGTTGCAGATGGAAGGTGACTGCTACAGTTTTGTCCGAAAGTGCCACAAATGCCAAATTTATGCTGATCATATCCATGTGCCGCCTGCCAGATTAAATGTTTTGACTGCATCCTGGCCGTTTTCAATGTGGGGAATGGATGTTATTGGTCCCATTGAACCCAAAGCATCAAACGGGCATCGCTTTATCTTAGTTACCATTGACTATTTCACGAAATGGGTTGAAGCAGCTTCATACTCTAGTGTGACCAGTTCAGTGGTTGCTAAATTTGTGAAGAAAGATCTGATCTGCCGTTATGGTCTTCCTGACAAGATCATCACTGATAATGGCAGTAACCTGAATAGCAAAATGATGAAGGATCTGTGTGCAGAGTTCAAGATCCAGCATCATAATTCTTCGCCCTATCGACCCAAAATGAATGGGGCAGTCGAAGCAGCTAACAAGAACATCAAGAAGATAGTTCAGAAAATGGTGGTCACATACAAGGATTGGCATGAAATGCTTCCCTTTGCTCTGCATGGCTACCGCACTTCAGTGCGTACCTCAACTGGGGCAACTCCTTTCTCTCTGGTGTATGGGACGGAAGCAGTCCTTCCTATCGAGGTTGAGATACCTTCTCTGCGAGTAATCATGGAAGCTAAGTTGGAAGAGGCAGAGTGGGTACAGGCACGTCTAGATCAGCTAAATCTTATTGAGGAAAAGAGAATCACAGCCTTGTGTCATGGGCAGCTATATCAGCAAAGGATGAGAACAGCTTTTGACAAGAAAGTCCGATGCCGTGAGTTCAATGAGGGAGACTTAGTGCTCAAGAAGATCTTGCCTATCCAGACTGATCCTCGAGGGAAGTGGACACCCACTTATGATGGCCCCTTTGTAGTCAAGAAAGCCTTTTCTGGAGGAGCGCTGATACTCACGAATATGGATGGAGAAGATTTAGAGAACCCAGTCAATTCTGATCAAGTGAAGAAGTATTATGCCTAAAAGAAATAGATGAAAAAAGAGAAAGACAAGCCAAGTAAGAATTAGCTCGCTAGGTTGAAAACCCGCAAAGGGCGACCTAGGCAAAATCAGAGCGACCCGGTGGATTGAAAACCCGCAAAGGGCGATCCAGGCAAAAATTAGGGTCAGAAAGCTTGGGCAAAGAAAGTGAAGAAAGGCGTACAATTCTCCCGAAGACTTGGATGAAAGGATGATCAAAGTCGAAGACATAAATGTTGGCACCGTTCCATAGAGACGGACAGTCAGAAATCAGCCTCTCTCTTTTTTTTTTCGTGTCTTTTTATAGTTTAAACTTTCAAATGCAATAAACAATTGGCGTAACTTCTTGTGCGACCGGTTTCCATATCAATAAATTCAGTCTTTCTCATATCTGTTTGTTCTTCTATTTCTCTGCTTTTTCTGCTCAAATAAGTGTTTTAGGATGATGATAACATTGACCTGTAAAACATGCACATAAATCATAGAACATCACAATCATTGCGAAATTCTTAAAAGTCAAGAGAAGGAAGTAGCTGAGAAAATTGAGCTCACAAAAGAATAATTGCACTCATAGGCCATTTCAGATGGCAAATTGCAAAGCAATCGGCGTCCGGCTCATATGCCACCGCAATTCTAATCAATCCCTCAGTCTCACAGGTTGGACGGATCAGCAAAAGAAAATAAGCCAAAAGAGCAAAAGAGCAAACAAAAAAACAGATGATCAGAAAAAAGAAAGCTGATCAAGTAAAATCATTCAAAAAAAAAAGAGCAAAAGGAAAAACAAACGATCAGAAAAAAGAAAGCTGATCAAAGAATGAAAAAACAAAGAAAAACAAATAGTCAGAAAAAAGAAAGCTGACCAGAGAAAAATCAAAGAGATGAAGAGTCAGGAATAGCATTTCATCACATTCATCATTACACCAAAATCATAGCATTGCATGCATCTGTATAACATGCCTTTGCATAACATGCACCCATACTCCATGCACTATTCCTTGCATCAACTGACGTATGCAGGTACCTCAATCCAGTGCGGCAGCATTGGTCATTTCAATCAATCAACCAACAGGATTCGTGAATCCCTTCAGGACCCAAGTGTCCCTTCAAAAGCAGACTTCACCTCGTATTCGAGCTGCGGGTAAGTCCTTCAGACCCCCAGTGGTCCTTCAGACTAGTTGTGTCAAGCCTAAGACACAGCGGACGTCCTTCATAGTCAACATATCAGTTCCGGAGCTGATCTTGACCCATCATGGCCGCTCGAAAGGCCCCCTCAGACCGTTTTACTAGTACCATAGCTAGTAGCGCTCCTTCAGACCACGATGGTCCTTCAATTAAGGCCTAGGCAGCCTTCCAGACCCTGAGTGGTCCTTCAGAGCCTTAGTGCTCCTTCAGACCATAAGTGGTCCTTCAGAGCCTTAGTGCTCCTTCAGATCCCGAGTGGTCCATCATTTTCTTTCTCTCGGTTAATACGCCAAGTGTTAACCGTTCCCCGTTTGTTCTCAAGCCCATCTATTAAAAAAAAAATAGAAAAAGAAAAGAGGAAAATTCGGGTTTCCCTAAGCAGACAAAATCGGTATAATTTCTGAATTCTTTATTTCTATTTTGCCTCGAAATATGTCCTGCGCAATTCATATTTCTTGTCAAAATCCAAATAAAGAGGGGCAGCTGTCATACCCCAATTTTGTCCGGCTTAGGGCAAAACCCTAATTTTCAACCAAAAATAAATAAACCAAGTCTTAGCATTCATCCTAGAGGTTAGGAAGAGCATCATGCTTGCATCTTAGAAGTTTCAGAATGCATTTTAGGGTTAGAAAAGCATAGCATGGCATTTTAGAGCACTTTAGAGCATTTTTAGGGTTTCTAGGGTTTTTCTTAGTTCAAAGGGTATTTTGGTAATTTCGCCAAAAAGACTTATTTTCTCATCATGCATGCATTTCTAGAGTTTTAGGGTCATCCAAAGGGTCTCAGGATCATTGTTAGAGTGGAAATGAAGTTTATAGCAAAATCAGGGTTTTTGGGACCAAAATGGCATTTTGGTCATTTCACTAAAATAAATAATTTCTCGGTAAAAACCACTATGCATCTCTTGAGGAATTTATGTGGGTCCAAGTGAGTGGAGTTGCGCATTTTTTCATGCATCATAGGAGTATTTTTGGCATGAAATTCGGTTTTTGAACAAAAGGGCAAAATGGTCATTTCCTTTGGAGTGGGGTCAATAAATCAATTTTGGGATTGGTGAGATCATAAAGTTCAGAGCCCAATCATTGAATCATGGGACATAGCCCAAAATGGCAAGAATTTAGAAGAATTATCTAGAAGGGAATAAGGAATATCCCTTTGAATTTTGAAAGGTCAAGTGTAGTACAATAGTACAAGTTGCAATTCCACTTACTCTCTCTCCCTTGGCTGCGAATTCCAGCCCCTTTTCCCCCATTTTTGATTTATTTTATTGGTTGCAAATTGTGTTTAAATCATGGCCTTCCATTCAAGTGCTAAATGCAATCCTCACCTTTCATTTGAATTAAAATGGCACTCTTGTAATAAGCTTCATGGAAAAATACAATTTTGTAATTGAGCTTATCCTTCACCACCCTCCTTATGCTGCGCCCCTCAGCCCTCTCTCTCCTCACTTTGTGCTTTCTAATTGCCCCTAATCCATGTGACATTTGATCTTGACCCTTGGTTCAAAATTTAGATGCAATCCTAGAGCACAATGGAAATCAAAATGACCTAGAAGCCCTTAATGATAAGTGAGCACTATATATACCTTCATATGACCAGCCCACACATCCTCTTAGCCTCACTCCCCATTCAAAAACCCTAGCACACCTCCCTCCTCCTCTAGGCCGTAGCCACCCCCATTTCTTCTCCTCCATTTTTTTTCAACTTCCATCCACTAACTCACCTCAAACTCACTCCATATTCATATATCCTCTTCCTTTCATCTTTGATTCCACATTTACATCATCAAAGGGGCTGATCCTTCAAGGTTGCGTGCTTGTTGTTGTTGATTTTGAGGAGTGTTGATGATTTGTTACTCTTGATCTTCATTTCTACTCTTGTTTAGCTTGGAACTAAGGTATAACTTAAAACCCTTTGCATTTTCATCCACTTTCTTGCATCAAAATCCTTTTTCAACTTATATTTGCATCTCATAACATCATTTAAATGTAGATTAGGGGCTGTTGTGGGTGAGAGTTGGCATCTCACCCACTAAATAAGTGTGTTCTTGTGACTATGTGTTGATTATGTGTTGTTCTTGTGATTTGCTCTTTGTTTCATGCGATTTTCACCAAATAAAAATTTATTTTTCCTTACCTTTTTGCTTCGGCCTAGAGCCTCTCTTGTTGGATAACATGTTTTCTTGCTTGTTTCCTTGAAGTTTGATGGAATAAAATTGGTTAAGTTAGTCCTTCATGCTCTAAGGTTTGATAGTGTAGAATTAGGGTTTTTTTATACTTTTTGTTCCCTCTTGTTTTTATGTTAATAAATGATGAAATGATGATTGTTTGAGTGTGATATACATGTGTAGACCTTAGGGTTTATGTGTGTGTGTGTAATGATGTGATTTGGTTGCAAGAAATTTGTTGAATTTGAGCCTTATTGTGTATATGTATGTTTCGGCCATAAAGCCATTTTTGTGACCAATTTACTTACTCAAATTTGTTGTTTGATCTTGTTTGGTAAATTAATTGTTATGAATTGTGTTTTTTTTCACTTTTTACCTTTTAGTTTTTACCATTCACTTAAGTATTACTAAATAGTAAAAAAACATTTTCTTACCCTTTTTTACCTTTCACTTAAAACCCTAAAAAACATTTTACCTTTTACTTTTACCATTTACCTTCACTTAAATAATTCACCACCTTCACTTAAATAAGTTACCATTTCATTAATAATTTACCTTTACTTTTTACCTTTCTTAAATTACAAAAAGACCCAAAACATTTTCTAGTTTACATTTATAACTTTTCAACTTTATAAAATCAACCCAAAAATACTTTTTACCACTTTTTCCTAAGACTCTAAAAACACCAAAACATTTCACCATTTCCTAAGAATAAGGTAACTAAATTTTTACCACTTTTTATGACACACTCTCACACACTTGCACTTAAATAAAACCTTATTCACTCTCTTGCATTCTCATTTGCTTGTATCTCTTGCATACTCTCTTGTTTTAATCTTCATGCCTTCTCATATATTCATATCTCTTGCATATTCATTTGCACTCTCACTTGTTAGTACCTCATGCATCCTTACTTGTTTATACTTCTTGCATTCTCACATGTCCATTCATAATTAAATAACCATGCATCCTCACATGTCCATGCATTCATTAATCAAATGCTCATGCATTCTTGTATGCTCATGCATCTTTGTATATACTCATTCTTGCATTCATCCTCACATGTCCATGCATTCATTAATCAAATGCTCATGCATTCTTGTATGCTCATGCATCTTTGTATATACTCATTCTTGCATTCATCCTCACATGTCCATGCATTCATTAATCAAATGCTCATGCATTCTTGTATGCTCATACATCTTTGTATATACTCATTCTTGCATTCATCCTCACATGTCCATGCATTCATTAATCAAATGCTCATGCATTCTTGTATGCTCATACATCTTTGTATATACTCATTCTTGCATTTATTTTCAAATGTTCATGCATTTACATGCATTCATGTTTATCTAATCTAGCACATCATGATCACATGCTCATCCATTTAACTTAGACTATTTTATGCCTATGATCAATTGTATTCTTTTGTTGTTGATGCATTTTAAATGTCTTGATTCAATTGTATGCCATTCCATCCATGTGTATGACCTCCTAATGAAGACGTAAGTCTACATGCATGTTGTAGCATAGAGTCATTAGGGTAAATACACCCCTTCCTACACACACACATTTGCTTTGAGAACTTCATCTTGCATCCTTGATAAGTGGATCTTTTGATCATATTGGCATGTTTAATCTCAGTTAGTGATCAACACGTTCATAATTGCTTGATTAGTGAATGTGTTTGTATTTCATTCATTCATGTCGCATCTTTTGGTTATGGACTCGGAGTTGGCTGAAATGTTCTACTTATTTTTCCGAAATCCTTTTCCAAATCATCTTTTTCTTAGAACTAATTTTCAAATTAAATCAAATGCTTTTCAATAAAAAAAACCTAAGGCATTTTTCTTAAATAAATCATTAGTCATCACTCGAAGCCTTTGCTTGTTTGATCGCTAATGAGGAGTTATTAGTGGTAGTCACTCGAAGCCTTTGCTTGTTTGACTATCATGAAAGCTCCCACACCTTAACTAAACATAAACTAATCCAAATTTCAAAAACAACACGAGCTATTAGTGATAATTATCACTGATGCTCACCCTTTTTCAAAACGATTTCAAAAAGATAATAAAACGTTGTTACTTGTAATCACTCGAAGCCTTTGCTTGAATGATTACCGGTTTCAACTATTTCTTTTTTAAGTTAGTAATGAACGCCACTCGAAGCCGTTGCTTGTTTGGCATTCATGAACACTCGAGTCTTATTTCTAAAAACTCAAAAACACACTTTTCAAAAAAAGCGAGAACTACGTAGCTTTGATCCCTCTTCCAGAGAGGGTACGTAGGAGCAGGTCGTAACCCGTCAAACACACTTTCAAAAAAAAACTTTGTTTTGTTAGCGAGAACTACGTAGCTTTGATCCCTCTTCCAGAGAGGGTACGTAGGAGCGGGTCGTAACCCGTCAAGCACCCTTTTAAAAAATCTTCATTTTAGCACCCTTTTAAAAAAAACCTTTGTTCCCTAGAACTACGTAGCTTTGATCCCTCTTCCAGAGAGGGTACGTAGGAGCGGGTCGTAACCCGTCAAGCACACTTTTAAGAAAAAACTTTGTTTTGTCACACTTTTCAAAAAAATCACCCTTTTAAAAATCTTGGTTTTGTTCCGCTTTTCAAAGATACCAAAAATATTTTTCTTCTCAATAAAACCGTTTCTCAAACGAAATAAAAAGAAAGGAAGTAGAACAAAAATCATTTCAAGTCAACTTTTTCTAAGCCACACATCAAAGTTAATGGTTCCCTTTCGGTAGAAAGGAGGTGCGGGGTGCTAATACCTTCCCCGTACCTAACCGACCCCCGAACCTACATCTCTGTGTTTTCGAAAGACCATCCGCCTTTTCCAAAAAGACTTTTTCCAATGTTTTGGTCTTTAAAAATAAATATTGGTGGCGGCTTCAAAATTTTTCACGTTGTCAAACTGAGGAATCCTTAAACCGGATTTTTTGGGGCGCAACAGTATTCAACAATATAAATTTACTAACAAGGGTTGTTTGAGCAGTAACTTAGTTAGGATTTCACCTCAAGGTCTCGGGTTCGAATTTTGGGTGTGACACTTTTGGGACCGGTGAATAATGCGCACTAATAACTTGATAACCAAAAAAACATAGAATTGGAAGGATCATTTTGATAGATGGATTTTGGGTTGTTTCAATATATTTTTTCTATCTTGTCTCTATTTTTTTTTGGTAAGCTATCTTGTCTCTATTTAATTTTCCACCAATATTCACTAGTGCAGAAAGGTGATTTTAAGTCGGGCAATTTGGACTTTTAAAGTCGGGCGCCAGCTTGACTTATATTAAGGCGACTTCGTATGTCAGGTGATTTAAAGTCGAGCGACAACCCGACTACATAAGTTCATATTTAAGTTGTACATCCACTACTCGATTTTAATTAATGGTGTTCGTTCTCGGTGAATAATCTTTAAAGTTGGGCTAGAGGCTGACTTTAAAAGAGTGTTTAAGTCGAGCTGCCCGACTTTAAATTTTTTTTTTTTATTTTTTTTTTGAGCTTTTGGGTGATTTCTCCTGCTTATACAAATTTTGCTCCACCAATGGAAAATTCATTAAACCCAGCAATACTAATTTTATATAAAAGTGCAAAAGTACTAAACTTTGCTCCAAAATCACTAGCAAACTAAAAATTACGTTAGCTATTCAATATTCATTTGACCAATAATATCTTTTCAACATGCAAAAGTACTAAATTTTGCTCCATAAGTATCATTAGCAAACTACAAATTACTTTAACTATTCAACATTCATTTGACTAATAATATCTTGTCAACATGCAAAAGTACTAAATTTTGCTCCAAAATTATAATTAGCAAACTACAAATTACTTGTCAACATGTAACATTAAAGGCAAGTGAACACATAAGTGAAATTTGATGCTACTGATTTTAACATCACTTGGGTTGTTTTCTTCTTTCTTCCTTTGAAGTTGGTTTACGCTCCGCATACAACTTGATAAAGAACTCTGCCCAAACTTGTGTAATGTCCTTCAACTCTCACTACCCAAAAAACTGTCAGCGGCGGCGGTTTAAACCGCCGTTAATGAAGGCTGGCGGCGGTTCCAGAAGCGCCGTGGTTTTCAGCGTCGGGAGGTGTTTTTGGCGAAGGTTTCAGAAACCGTCGCGCAAACCGCCGCGGATGTAGCGGCGGTTGTAAACTGCCGCCAATTTGCCAACTCATTTTCCACGTTACGGTTAGCGGCGGTTGGAAACCGCCACACTAAATTAAAATTAATTTTTTATTTAAGTATGGAGGCGGTTTGGAACCGCCGCAACTAAATTAAAATTAATTTTTTATTTAAGTATGGAGGCGGTTTGGAACCGCCGCCAACAGGCCAGTTTTTTTTTTAAAATAAGGATTTTTTGTGTTTCCGTATATCTATCTTACTTTTACGAATTTTAGAAATGTACTTATTAATTATTTGGTAATACAAATATTAAAAGAAACTAAATTTATGCTAAAAACACATACAAAAGTTCTAAAGTTTATAAATCAAACTAAATTCATAACATCAAACTAGAACTAGTTAATGAAGTCAAAATACAACCAACTTAGTTAATGAAGTCAAAATACAGCCAACTTAGTTAATAAAGTCAAAATACAACCAATGAGCATCATGTTTGTGTTGTTCATAACAATAAAATAAAATCATTTATCTAGATATCCTCCGGGATGGTGCTGCTTCATGTTGTCCTATGTTACTAGATTCAGAAGAGCGTCTCAAACCATGTTGTGTTTCCAAATTATCCGGCTGAAAAAATAAGTCATAAATAAAATTAGAACCAATATCTAAACAATCTCGCATATAGTAAATTCTCAACAACGTGAACTACAAAACAAGCCAAACAATATAGGTAATTCAGCATCAGAGGTAAAACTGATATTGGAATTCAGCAATATGGGTAATTCAGCAATAAATTTGTACTCAAATCTGATATTGGAATTCAGCAATATAGGTAATTCAGCAATAAATTTGTACTCAAATCTGATATTGGAATTCAGCAATATAGGTAATTCAGCATCAGATGTAAAACTGAATAAATTTCCGGTAAAACAATCTGCAGAGATGGTCTAGTACCTATGCATCAAAATTCAATATCCGCAAATGCACGAATATTGACATACAACAATGCCTGAGTTTTTGGTTAAGACTAACTTGAAAAGTATGAGAAGCTAGGGAATGCACGAATATTGACATACAACTACGAATATGCATGGTATTTGCTAAGGTCACATTTAAAGCATGACGACAGAAGCAAGTTCCCCGCACACAATGAGAATAGAAAAGAGACTACAATGCTATCAAAACACAAACAACAAGGCATTATATTAAATTTTGAACATTTTAAATAATTGCATAAGAATCCACTGGTAAAGAAGCTGAGTCATTTGAACTAAATTGGAACATCTCCCCAAAAACAACAGGCCAAAACATCCTTGTTAATCTAAAGTACGATTGCTAACACAAATAGATGAAGAGTTACCCAAGTAAACAAATAGATCCACACATGGTATTCATTGACATACAACTACGAATATGCATGGTATTTGCTAAGGTCACATTTAAAGCATGACAACAGAGGCAGGGCCCCCGCACACAATGAGAATAGAAAAGAGACTACAATGCTATCAAAACACAAACAACAAGGCATTATATTAAATTTTGAACATTTTAAATAATTGCATAAGAATCCACTGGTAAAGAAGCCGAGTCATTTGAACTAAATTGGAACATCTCCCCAAAAACAACAGGCCAAAACATCCTTGTTAATCTAAAGTAGGATTGCTAACACAAATAGATGAAGAGTTACCCAAGTAAACAAATAGATCCACACATGGTATTCATTGACCTAGTATGATAAGATATCAAGAGAATTAGAGAAGTCATATGAAGGCTCTAGGGAAAAGCAGGATAGTTCAATACATGAAGGTAATTCAGCATCAGATTTGAGTATGCTACGTATAACATAAGCAATATAGGTAATTCATACGGTGATCACCTGATTTTGCTTAAGAATTTGCATAACATAAGCAAGTTGTTCCTTCAATAGAGCACTACAAAAAAAACACTGATTAGCGACGGACATTAGCGAGGGACTTGTTGTCCCTCGCAAAAACAGTCATTAGCGAGGGAATTAGCGAGGGCATAGAGCTGTCAATTTTTTTGTCATTAGCGAGGGAATTAGCGAGGGAACTGTCCCTCGCTAATGACTGCCCTCGCTAATTCCCTCGCTAAATTTTGCTTTTTCAGATGATGGGACTCAGCGCAGGGGTTGGTAAAGGTGCAGAAATTAGCGAGGGACAGTTCCCTCGCTAATTCCCTCGCTAACGTTAACTTTTCAGATGATGGGACAGTTCCCTCGCTAATTCCCTCGCAAATTTTTTTCTTTTTTCCTTTATATCCGTTTACACCCTCACTCTTCTTTCTCACTCACTCACTCACTCACTCACTCTTCACCATTCCTCTTCCCTTCCTCTTCCCCCTTCCACTTCCTCTCACACCCTTCTTCTCTCTTCACTCTTCCAACACCACCACCACCACCATCATCACCACCTCCTCTCACACTCTTCTTCTCTCTTCACTCTTCCAACACCACCACCACCACATACCTCCTACCACTCTCACTCACTCTCTCTTACTCTTCACCACCACCAACCCACCACCCCACCACCACCACTCTCACTCTTCTCTCTCTCTCTCTCTCTCTCTCTCTCTCTTACTCTTCTCCTTCTCTCTCTATTCTAAACCACCCATCACCACCACCACCACACCACCACCACGCCACCACCACCACCACCACACATCACCACAAAATTAATAATATAATATAATATTCATTAATTAATATATATAAAAAAAAACAAGTCATTCAGCACTGGA
Organism: Astragalus membranaceus; assembly: GCA_039519185.1. Classification (NCBI taxonomy): domain Eukaryota; kingdom Viridiplantae; phylum Streptophyta; class Magnoliopsida; order Fabales; family Fabaceae; genus Astragalus; species Astragalus membranaceus. Next base: position 161,665,384 of record CM076846.1, on the reverse strand, counting down.
CACGTGTCATTTTTTTTTGAAAACTGCAGTCATTAGCGAGGGAATTAGCGAGGGCAAAAGCCGTCGCTAATTCCTGCACATTTACCAACCCCTGCAACTGAGTCCCATCACCTGAAAAGCTGCAGTCATTAGCGAGGGAAGGCATAGTCCCTCGCTAATTAGCGAGGGATCCAACTTCCCTCGCTAATCCCATTTGCGAGGAGGGAATTAGCGAGGGAACCAGTCCCTCGCTAAGTCCCTCGCAAATGACCATTAGTGAGGGAATCAAGGTCATTTTGCGAGGGAACTGTCCCTCGCTAATGACTAGTTTTTTTGTAGTGGAGGCAATTCAGCAACTTGTTCCTTTAGAGCATCAACTTCAGCAGCTTGAGTCTTTAGACTATCAACTTCAGCAACTTGTGCTTTTAAAGCGTCAATTTCATTTTGCATCTGTGACATCTTTTCATTAGCATCCGATGAATATGATCCTGTTGTAGAATGAGAATTGTTTCCAAGGATCTGAGTTGGTGTTACGCCGAGTCCCATGCATCGAACATGCCCAGGATGTTCTTTCCCAAAAACTTGAATAAAGGCTTCATGCTCAGAAGAATACTCAAGAATTGCCTGTTGCAATTTTTCCTACATGTATAAATCAATCATAAAATCATAAGCAATGTGCTTTAGAAGGAAACAAAATCTCAGTGTACAAGTCAAAAGTCAAGGGGCAAATTAGTAAACCAATGTTGGTTTAATATCCCATATATACTGCACATCAGATTACAAAAACATATATGCAGAATTAAAATCAAACCTTAAGCCAAATTGCATGACAATTAATGATGTTGACACAAACCTTAAGCCAAATTGCATTTGCAGAATTAAAATCATATATGCAGAATTAAAATCAAACAGACATCAAGTATTTTGAAAGTTGATCAACTCTAACAATTGGCCTAACAGTTCTGATTCTACAAAAAAAAAGGGCAACAAACTTTATCTGATTGTTAATTACCTGTGATGTGATGGAAAGTATAGGCAAAATGGCTATCAAAATGATGTGAAGCTGATTTGTGTAGAGGTCCTCCTAAACTGCTGTGATCTGAGTTTGTTTCTCTATCACTTGTGACATTAATTTATATATATGACATGTGCAATTAGTTGCCTACATCAACAATATTCTTAATTTCTTCCTACTTTCCATTTTCTTACTTAATTCCCTCTTGCTATTCTATTTTGCACTTTCCCACTTGCGGTGATAATATAAATTGCATTCAGTCCAATCAGTAACATTAATAAATATATAATATTGGACTTACATGGTTTTGTCTTGCCTCATCATTAACAAAATCACCATTTGATTTTTTATGAGCAATTCCATACATATCTCCTCTACTATAAGGTCGCCCATCTTGCAATTCCTAAAACGTTTCACCATATAAATATAATTAAACCATTTTCTCAAAATTTCAAACAATATAAAAAATGAGATATGATATCAGCTCATGTTGCTTTCTGGCAAGTGTCTTAGCCCCTAATGTATGGGGAACCTGTTGCTTCGAGCGGTTTTCAGCATTTTTATCAGCTATCGCCTATAAGCAAAGTCATTATTTTAGGATCCAGGCTATATATACCAAATAAAGGAATAATTAAACCAAATCTCCATAATATTTCACCAAAGAAATAGAAATATAATTGAACTAGAAAACATGTTCAAATAATTAAACCAAATCTATTCAATTTCACAGTTTTCCTAGTTACCATAGTTTCAGACTCCATCCTATACTCCAAAAACAGCCTCCAATGATCTTCATCAATGCCCGGCGGTGGGTTCCGAAGATTTTGTTCAAGACTAAACTCCCAGTTATAATAGTTGATAGAGGTAAAGCCCAACTTATCCATCTTCCAGTTATAATGGTTCATCATCTTCATGTTCTCCATTATGTATAAGTCGTGCAAAGTTGATAGAGGTAAAGCCCAACTTATCCATCTTCATACCTCTTGGATTGGTGGTATTAGCCCATTCACATTTAAACATGACTACTGTGAAGCCACTATAGCTCAACTCAATGATGTCTACTAATCGTCCATAGTAAGGCACCCCTCCAAACCTCATTTGGGCGTCACTACTGCTTGAATAACTTCTCGTTCCAAACATGCCAAAAACTCCACTATTCTGAGTTTTTAAAAACTTGTCTCGTTCTAAGGTCCGAAATTTGTATCCATTAACATTAAATGCGGTGAACCTTCTAGCTTGATTAAAAGGACCTTGGGCAAGACTAACAAGAACATCTTTATCTTGTATGCTAAGAGTGTCAAGATTATTTCCAATCTGGATGTCATAATGTACATTGTTAGTCACATTCCTGTGAAAATATTAATGACATACAAATAGCATAAACACTTACACGATTGGCGAACCAACGAACAAATTCTCTATGAACCGTTTTGTCTATCTCAGAAGCATTTTTTGTCCTAAGTTTCCTTCGCACAATATTTTTATATTGCCTATTTAATTAGATAGTATTAGATGTGCTGAAAAATAAAATGAATAATCAATCTAAGTGAAGAAACACTTACTGAAGATAATAATCAACAACTTGACAATTTGTTAACACGTGTCAATGAGCTTGTAACTTTTCTCTTGGTGTAAGGGTAAAGTATGAAGAACCACCAACCGACTTTCCAATTATAGGAAATAGTTCAGTTATTCGTGACTGAGCCTGCATGGCATCGGGTTCATCGTCTACACGAGGACCTCTATTCCATCTTGTTTCAATATTGTCTAAATACCTTGAACAAAAGGTAAGGATTTCTTCCATTAGGTAACCTTCTGCTATAGACCCTTCCGGACGTGCCTTATTACGAACGTAGGATTTTAAATGTCCAAGATACCAATTTATAAACCATGCAAATGTCATTTACAATAACAATTACATTCTCAAATTGAAAACATGAAAAAGAAGTTAACACATGTGTTTTACCTCTCTATTGGATACATCCAGCGATAATGGACAGGACCTCCAAGCTTAGCTTCTTCGACAAGGTGAACAACCAAGTGAACCATAACAGTGAAAAATGAAGGAGGAAACAACATTTCCATGTAGCATAAAGTGAGGACAATTTGTTTATGCAATTTGTCCAAATCTTCAATTTTCAATACTTTACTGCATATTTGTCTAAAGAATGAGCATAACTCACTCAACACTGCTAAAACCTCATTGGGCAATGATGTTCGCATGGACTAACGGTAGCAACTGCTCCATCAATATATGACAATCATGACTTTTTAACATTCCATTCAACTTGAGATTATCTAAGTCAATGCACCTAGAAATGTTGCTCGAATAACCATCGGGCACGATCATGTTCTTTAAAGTTGCCAAAAAAGCTCTCTTGCCCATTTTAGTCATTGTAAAGACAGCTAAAGGATATTTTCCATTTTCATCTGGCCAAAGGTCGGGTCTTATGCCCATATCTTTAAGATCTCTTCGAGCATTGATGTGATCTTTTGTCTTTGCACTATCATTTAGCAAAGTGTGTATGATATTATCACATAAATTCTTTTCAATGTGCATCACATCAAGATTATGGCGCAAACAGTTATCTTTCCAATATGGAAGTTCAAAGAATATACATTTCTTTTTCCATTGTTGAGTGCTACTCTGTGGAAGTCGCCCACCTCTTGTTCTTTTTCTTGTCCCCTCATTCTCTGGTCTTAGTCCAAATGTTGCATCAATGTTAGAAACCTGCTCAAGAATATCAGAACCAGACAACTTTTTTGGCGGCTACGCATATCTTGCTCACCATTGAAGCGAATCCGGTTCAATCTAAATTTGTGCCTCCTGTCAAGAAAACGACAATGACCCATGAAACACCACTTTCTGCTATGAGGAAGACGACAAGGAATAGAGTCAAAGTTACACGATGGGCAAGCAAGTCCGGTGTATGTGTTCCACCCAGAAAGTGTTCCTAAGCCGGGAAAATCACTTATTGTCCACATTAACGCTGCATGCAATTTAAACATCTCACGATTGAAAGAATCATAAGCATCCACACTTGTTGTCCATAATTCATTTAACTCTTTGATAAGAGGTTGCAGATAGACATCTATATTATTGCCTGGCATTTTTTTCCGGGAATTATCATTGAAATTATAAAAGATGTTTGTTTCATGCACACCCATGGAGGAGTGTTGTATGGAAAGAGAATAACCGGCCAAATACTATAATTTGAACTCATAACACTGAAGGGATTAAAGCCATCAGTAGCCAACCCAAGACGAACATTTCGTGAATCGGATGCAAACCAAGAGTGTGTTGAGTCAAATCGTTTCCATGCTTCAGAATCTCTAGGATGCCGCATCATTCCATCATTGTTAGTATTAGTAGCATGCCATCTCATGTCCTCGGCTGTCTTTGAACATAAAAATAGTCTTTGTAATCGAGGCTTTAAAGGAAAGTAACGAAGAACTTTTGCAGACACTTTCTTCACACTATTGTCATCAGTGTTCACCTGAGTACCCCTAGGCTTTTCCCTTGATTTCCATCTAGAAGTGTGACAAACTTTACAACTTTCCCTCACTTCATCTTCCCAATTTCCCCAATAAAGCATACAATTATTCGGAAATGCATGTATCTTTTCATAGTTCAAACCAAGTTTGGTGATTGTTTTCTTTGCCTCATAAAATGAACTTGGGATCTTTGCATGTTTAAATGCGTCTTGGAGAAGTTCTAAAATCATTGTCATGGACTTGTCACTCATTCCGCATAAGCATTTGATATGATACAACTTCACCAAAAAAGATAACCTTGAATAATTTGTACACCCTTCATACAAGGGTTGTTCTCCATCTCTTGCTAATTCATAAAATTCTTTGGCTTCATTCCCTTCTTGAGTGGTATTTTGCATCACATCCTCATCTCTCTCAAACTCTACATTGGATGCAACTGGCACTTCATTTGCACAGTGCCCATCAACACCAAAAGCATCATTAATCATATTTTGGATGGGAATTTCAATAGTTGTGCTTTGAGCTGCATGTAGAGTGCTACTGCATGAGGCGTTATGGTTTGACTTTATCTCCCCATGATAGGACCAACAGGTATATCCTTTTGGAAACGGTGTACATCTTAAGTGGTCATATACCATATCCCAAGTCCTCCTTTTTTTGAAGCCACATTCTTGACAAGGACATAATATTTTCCCATTTACTGCACGATGTTTAAAGGCAAAATTAATGAATTCCTTTACCCCTTTCACATACTCATCTGTGTTCCACGGCTTTGTAATCCAGGACTTATCCATTGCTAAAACATCAGAATCAATAAAAGAGCGGCAAAATCATTAACGCGACAAAAAATTATTAACAAAACAGATAGATAAAAAACTTATTCAAAGAAGCTAGGGCTTTGGATTTTCTGGGGTCTGATGCCATACAAGCTTATAGAAGCATAACTATATAATGTAGTACTGATATTCTTGTTATGTGTAAATTGTAACAGAATAGGAAAGAAGAGTAAAGAGAGTGAAACAAAATAGTCTTTGTATATTTCACTTATGTTGAACTGTTACAGCATTTGCCTATTTATACATTTGCTTAACCTACACTCAGCAGTGCACAGGATAAGCACTGCTGTTATAAGTTATAACAAACTACTAACTGACTTAAAGTCAGTTTTCCCTAACACAGTTTACCCTAACTGTTAATCAGTATTTAACACTTTTAATGAATAGAACTACATCAGTTGTACAGCTAATGTATGTTTCATAAAGTCAACTGTTCAGGACATACTATAATGTTTCATAAAACATGCAATAACCAGATGCGTGGTACTGAGCATGCACTTGAAGCAACTACTGAATTCCACAAAAACAAGAATCTGGAATTGAATTTAGAAAGGCAAGTGGAAATTAAATCTGTAGATCTGGAAATTAAAACAGATAATTTTGGATTCATTGGTAGTAGACACCGCATTGTCAGCAAAAATTGTGAAAAGGAAAATAGAAAAAAATTGAAAAACAAGAAGATAGTTTTGCTAATATGTTGATGACATCCATGCCACTTAACAGAATCCATAACTCATCATAAAATTTAAACTTCTGCATGAAATAGGAAAAACCAAAATTTGATCATTGCACAGCAAATTTCCAACATATTGGAGCCATGGACCAAAAATAATAGCTACTACAAATAGGAAACACTTGAAAAACTAGAACAACAAGATAATAGATGAGTACAAAGTCATACAAAATGTACCTCCTTGAATATAAGAAGAAATTTCCTTTATAACTTCCTGCCTTGGAGTACATAGGTGTAGTAGCGTCCATCAGTTCAAGCCAACAAAAAATGAGATATTATTCAACCAATAAACCAATTGAAAAAGCCAATCAAATGTGCTTTTAAAGGAGGTTGAGTGTCTCAACAAATTAAATACCTTGTTAAGAAGAACAAATGCTAAATTATTTGGTCTATAAACTAGAATGAATTGAATGAATGAATTGATGATTGAGTGTGGTTTTGATGGTTTATGATACTGTTATTGATGTATGTTAAATTAAAGGATTGAGTGGGAAAGAATCGGATCGAACGGAGTAACAATTTATATTGAAAAACAGCTAATGTATAGGAAACTATTGTCATTCTTGTTTCTTTTCAATAAACATCTACTATAATAAAAAGAGGTGCTAGTTATAATCTTAAAAATGATAACTGATGAATAAATGGTTGCATTGAAAGCAGTTCTGTATTGGGGGAATTAAAGAGGACAAATGAATCATCACAAATCAGTCCAGAATTACAACTTTCAAATCAGTCCAGAATTACAGAACAATACAGAACAATAAGAATTACAACAGTACAGAAAAGCGAATAAGAACAATAGTGCAAAACAGAGATTCATGGATTTTGGAATGAATATGAGTTGACAAATTGCACGTATGTATCACTAACCTGAGATGATGTAAGGTTACTGAGATAGCTGAGACTGCCAAACCCTCACCTGTTGCAACAAGAATGAACAGAACTGTAAGAAAGGGAAAATGGCTAATTAATTACCTTGGAGTTCCAACAGCATAAAGGAGTGTAATGATAAAAGGTATATAGACAGCACCCCACATGGGGACTTCAACCCCTGAAACTAAAACAGTTGCAGGCAAAATGATACAATAGAATGAAAATGTGACCACAAGGGCAATGATCTTCCGGACAAAGAAAAAACTATAGATCACATAAAGTTGGGCAGAACCAATAAGTGTATTCTACTGATACAAGTTGGGCAGACTACTAAATCATAAACACATTATCACTTTATATTAAACTATTATCTTAATATGTTATTTTGATTCATCAACAGCTTAGAAACATGAACAAATAAATGGACATCTTATACAACAAGAATGACATAAAATAGTCAACATGCACCTCTAAACTCTAAAGACTTCAACATTTGCATAGACTAGAACAATTTAAATCCAGCAAACAAGTCCACAAAGCATGAATCGAATTCCAAATAGTTCAATAGTTAATCTAAAATACGATGAATACTCTAAACTCACAAAGTATGAATCTCTAAGAAAGGATCATGCACTTCAACAAATACTCTGAACTTCACAAAGCATATCAACAATACAAACAAAGCAATGCAAAACTAGAAGCAAAGAACAAGATACGATGAAGAGAAATACTTAGGGTTTATTCAACATTCAGAATTTGAAGGTTACCTGAAGAATAGATGAAACCAACGGCATATATGATGAAGTGATGAAGAAATCGAAACCAGAAGAAGTATTGAAGAAATCAACACCAGAAGAGGTGATGAAACCAGTTGAAGAAATCATTAGAAGAGATGAAATCAGAAGAAGTGATGAAGAAATCGAAAGGAAAATGATGAAATCGAAAGGAAAAACCTCACCAGGACAGCGATTGATATTCTAGGGTTCCTTTCCCATTTCCTTCATCAGAGGCGCGATGAACAGAAAAAGATTCGAGGGTTAATCAAAAAAATGCGCGTACATAATGAATCCCAGGGCGCTAAATTGTTTTTTTCACAACCGCCGCAATCGCAAAAGTGAACCGCCGTAGCTATCAAACGTTCTCGGTGGGTAAAAGTAACCGCCGCGGAGTCTTCAAGCGAGGGCGGTTAGTGGGAACCGCCGCAATACGACCGCCGTGATTCAACAAAAATGACGTAGTGTCTTCAAGTGTGTACGAACAACTCGAATTAAACATCTACAAAAATAAAAGTTGAATAATAATCACATGGTTAACTTACCTACAACATAATAATTACCTAGTAATCATCCTAAGAGTTGAAAAATTCTATTACCTTATTCCAAATAATAGTGATAGTTTTTTTTTTTTGATAAGCAATATTAGTGGGGGTGGGGGATTGTTAGTTTCCGGGGTTTGAACCCGGGACCTCCTTCTTGCACTTTTTTGGTGCACTCCTTCGATATCTATTAGCTCGCCAACTGAGCTACTTACTTGGGATAATTAATAGTGATAGTTGCGGAGACAGTAGTCATCATATTCATCATCACATAGTGGCCACAAGAATAAGTATCATTTTGTTTCGGTCCCTATAAATAAATATCAAATATCAAAATTGAATATAATTTACACTAACTAGTATAAAATGCAAACAAAAATAATGTATTAGATACTTACACTAACTAGTATAATTTATTCAACATTCATGATAAAGTAAGTAACTGTAGTAGTTGACTTCAAAAAAAAAAATAACTGTAGTAGTCCATTCTCCTACTTTTACATATATTAACTTTATTAATAAAATCTCACCATCAATGTTTTATCAAGAAACCTTTCAAAATATGTGCAGGGAGCCGGACCTAAGAGTGGCACTAGGGACACAGTGGCTCCAAGTTGCATGTCTTCCGTATGGCTATGCAGTATATTAAATCATATCATGAACTTGATATTTACATATTTCTTTAATAATTGACTTATGAACTTTGTATTTTTTTTCCAATACTACAAAAAATGACAGATAATAGTACTACAATATGTCAATGCACTACTTATTCATACGATGGTTTTTAAGTTATTGTCTCGAAATTTCCATAAAGTCTGCGGACAAATATATCTGGCCATTACAAACAAAAGACAAAAGTAAATTGGCAATTAGCATGGCAAAGTCTCACTCTTTGGGACATTATGGGCAAAAATCATGAAACCTTGGACAGAATATTGCGTACCGCAAAAGGAAAGAATCAAATAAGGACTTAAAAGTAAACCATTATTAGCCTACTAGAAGACCATTGAATGAACAGAAGTTCTTCAGATTATATGTCGATCGATGATGCCACAGGATGAAGTTGTCAGCACCACAAGTTTGGATATTCTACCAATGTTATAACGAACGATCATTTTCATCCAAATCTAGACTGAATATATATAATTAGGACACTAGCCAGCACAAACGCGTTTCAGTGGTGAATGTTGACCTTAACTATGAATTCTTACGGAGCTTTTAGGGGTGTATTTGTTTAAGATTTTAAAGGATTTCAAAAAGATTTTTTTTAATAGAATTACGTGGTATTTAATCAAAACTTTTAGCTAATATACAAAATTTATGTGGTATTAAATCGGGATTATCAAGAAATTTTAAAGAAGACAACGAAATCCAATATTCGTTTGATACTTTTTACAACTTAAAAAAATGCATTGGTATTCAACGACATATTGATTTGGAGGATACCCAAGAACACTTGGATGAGATCGATGGTAGGGGTCTCTCCCAGCTTAACCAAGGTTCTGCGTTCGAATCCAACCTTGGGCATGCAGCAGTGTTAAATCTCTTGAGGAAGAGCTTTGCCGACCGTTGTTGATTTGGAGGATCATTTGATAGATGGATTTCGTGGACTTTTTAGTACAATCTCATACCCAACCCATCGAACAATCTCTTCCAACTCCTTGAGACTTTTTAACTCCATCATTCTCTTGCTACAGACTTTTCCTGTGCGTTCTTTTTTCTCTGTCTTTTCTCTATTTTCCCGCCAATATTTTTCTCTATTTTTTTTCTTTACTCTCCAATAATCTCTCATAAATCATTTTAATGTTGCTTTTTTTATAAACCATTTTGATGTTGCTTTTATTTATTTTTTTCAAACCGAAAGCATCTTATTAATTCTCCTACGGACCGCGTGACATTTGAAAATCCGTAAGTGTATATTTGGGAGGGGTTTTGCGAGGGGAAGGGAGGGGAATTCATATTTTTCAATTCTAAATTTTGAAAACCCATAAAAGAATGTAACCATACTTTTATATCCATTTAGTGATTTTTTGTTTGGTTGGTATCTATTAGTGATTGGTGAAACATATATCTCCACCCCGAAACAAAACCAAAAGAATGTAATGAAGGAATTTAGGATTTTTCGGCCCTAGCTCCCTCATACGGAGTCCTATTCCTTGATTTGTTTCGGCATTTCTGACCAATTTTCGGAGTAATTGAAGAAGGTCGCCTAAAAAACCGATTTTTTTTCCTAGAAACCCTAGAATTCAGCAGAGACAGCGCCTGTGACCTGTAACAAAACCTGAAAACTCAACAAAAACACATACTAAACCGTTAGTATTGTTAGTGGGGTCCTGAAGTTGGCAATCCGTAATTAGAGATCCCCAGCAAAGGCGCCAATTTGATCAGCGGTCGTAGGCGGGTCAAAATAATTAAAAGGATTAAGAATGTAGTAACAAGGTAGGAGACCTTGGTCGTCTCACAAGGACCTCTAATACTAAGATCACTAGAATCAAGAAAAAAATTAACAATAAAATGGGGGGTTTTGTAGAAAACAGTTTCAGTTTATGAAAAAATCAATTGACGAGAATAATCAGTTCACCGGTTTTGGGGTCCGCTTCTCGGATTTACCATAGGTTCTAAAAAATAACGTCTCTAAGGATTTCCAATTCTAGATTAATATAAACTAACTAGAACAAGCGTTAATTAGTTTATACGAATTCACACAGTTACAGGCAAGCGTTGAAACAATGGGTTCAATCGGTCACGAAAGCGGGCAAGCGCCGTTTAAAGCACAACCAATACCATAACGGAATCCATGTCAATCCGCTATTGTTGGATTCGTTGATGCTTCTTGGCAAACTTGATCTCAGTTCTTGTCAATGGAAGTCTGAAAAATGAGCTCAACACTATAAGGGGATTGAAGCAAGGAGATCCTCTTTCCCCATTCCTCTTCATTATCACGACAGAGGGGTTGGTTGGGCTAATGAGGAAGGCCGAAGAAACAAATCTCTTTCGGGGCTTTTTAGTGAATGATTCTCTGTCTATCTCCCTTTTTCAATTTGCTAATGACACTGTGATCTTTTGCGCAGTGGGGAAGACAAACTTCGGTGTATCAAGGCTTTCCCGCGAAGTTTTGATCTGGCTTCCGGCTAATAAGTCAATTTTATGTGTTTTGATCAAGGCTTTTCGTTTTATTTTAATTTCAGGCTAAGTATTGAGAAAAGTCCCAAGGCCAAAGGAAACAATAAGGGTCAAAAGGAAGCAAGGAAGGTTAACAATTAAGCCAAGAGTCAGACCTTGTCGATGCGCCCCAAGAGCATACTCATACGTCCAAGCGCGGATTTAACGGTTTTATACACATTTACACCATTTTGGTCATATCTCACAATCCAGGAATCCGATTGAGATGTTCTTTGATGCGTTGGAAAGCTAATGAAAAATTATATCTTTATAGTCCAGTAGCATGCACGACCCGTGCGCTTTCTTTGGATGCCAAAACAGTTACATTTTGCTCTTTTATGGCTTGTAATTGGCTTTAACTCTGATTGTAATTGGCTTTCATTGCTTGTAATGTTCTTTAACTCATTTGTTCCCTAGCTTAGCTTATAAATAGCACAGATTTCTTAGTGCTAAGATCATCCTTTGTCAGTGCAAAATTACTCTCAAAGTGAATCAAAGTTTCTATTATTTTCTTAAAGCTCTTGCAATTTATCTTTATGCTTTTTACTTTGTTGCACTTTTATTTTTCTGCTCTTTACATTTCAGCTCTTATTTTCTGCACTTTATTTCTTGTCATTTACATTAAAGCAATTTATAATTCCGCAATTTACATTCCGTCATTTATCGCTTTCCTTTATTTTTCGTTATTTATCTTTATGTCTTCTTCTTCTTCTACACCTTCTAAGTCCTTGTCTACAATGATCATGAGTGAGTAGACCATTCTAGTCTTGGGATTGTGGTAATAATCAAATGATAGATCCCTAAACAATTCAAAGTCTAGACTCTATTTTATTAAAGTTTTTATTCTAATCTAATTAACCTCATTATTTTTAAAGTCATAATTCAAATATCAAACGAAGTACCGAAAGGTGAAGTTTGATATTAGAACTATGAGGTTAGACAAGATGATCAAAACATGAGAATAGTATTGAGAGTCTTGGGACAATAAGGTTTGTACTTAAGGGGTCTTGACAATAATCAACCATGAGAATAGGTTTTGATTATTGTTTCCAGGCACACTCTTGTATTCCGAGAGGAAAATTGAGTTACCGTTAAATACCTTGTCCTTAGAAAAGAACCTTAACATAAAATAGAGGATGGATGGGGGATTGTGAAATGTTCCTATCATTGAGATGAAACCACAATCCTAGGACGCCTTTGTAATTCTGAATTTAAAACCAACAAAAATTTCTTCTACTAAAATCATTCCTTTTTGCAAATCACAACCGGAAAATAACATTGGTAATCACATAGTCCCTGTAGATCGATAACTTTTTATTACGCGATTGAACAATATACTTGCGGCATATCACCGGCTTAAAAATAAATTTTTCCAAGAGTATCATTATAGGTTAATATTGAAGAAAGAACGCTTCAAGGCCGAAGAATATTGATGTATGTCAGGTTGGCTCATGGGTCAATGAAAGGTGGGTGTGGGATTGGTGATGGTCTAGAGCCTTAGGTGGAGAGGTGAATGCCAGTGTTGAAGAATTAAAGATGATCTTAACAGATATTCCTTTGTAAAAGGACAGATGTGATTTGTGGACTTGGGAATTGGGAAGCAACAAATCCTTCTCGGTGAAATCATATTATATCTTATTGTCTGAATCCTTTGCAGGTACAGGTGTCCCTCTATCTGAGGAGGTACTAGAAGTATGGTGCCCTTAATCAATTCGGTACTCTCAGCTCTACTGCTTTATGCCTTCTCATTCTTCAAGGTCCCAAAGAAGGTCCTCGAGATTATCATGCTTCAGAGACAATTTCTACGGAGAAGTAGTGACGAGCACAGGAAGTTGGCTTGGGTGAGGTAGGACGTCGTGTGCCTTCCAAAAGATAAAGATGCGCTTGGAATAAAAACTAGGAAGCTTTTAATATAGATTTATTAAGCAAGTGGAGATGGAAGTGCTTGGTGGGATGTAACTCCACTTGATTTAAGCTGCTCTCTTGTATGTAGGGTAACATCTCTCTGGCGTGACAGTGTTATACCGTTTCACAGGCTGAACTCACAGTGGTGGCGAGACATTGCCTCGCTAGGCTCGAAATTCACATCTGACCCGCTATAGTTTCAAAGAATCCCTAACTTACCACTAGGCGGAGGAAATAGATCATGATTCGGGTTGGACGCATGATGTGGTCTCAAATAATTCCTAGCTAACCACTGGGTAGAGGAAACAGAACAAGATTCTGGCTGGACGCATGATGTGGTCTCACGCCTTTGCTACACTGTTCCCGGAAATGTTTTCCAGATGTGCAAAGAAGAATATTGTTGTATGTCAAGTTGGCTCATGGGTTAATGAAAGGTGGGTGTGGGATTGGTCATGGGATGGAGGCATAGGTGGAGAGGTGAATGCCAGTGTTGAAGAATTAAAGATGATCTTAAAGGATAATTTTCTTTTGTAATAGAACAAAGATGATTTGTGGACTTGGGAATTGGGAAGCAACAAATCAGTCTCGACGAAATCATGTTATATCTGTCTGACTGAATCTTTTGCAGGTACAAGTGTCCCTCGATCTGAGGAGGTACTAGAAGTGTGGTGACCTTAATCAATTCGGTGCTCTCAGCATTACCGCTTTATTTCTTCTCATTCTCAAGGCCCAAAAAAAGGTCCTTGAGATTATCATGCTTCAGAGACAATTTCTACGGGGAAGTAGTGACGAGCACAGGAAGTTGGCTTGGGTGAAGTGGGACGTCGTGTGCCTTCCAAAAGATAAACATGTGCTTGGAATAAAAACCTGGAAAGATTTTAATATAGATTTATTTAGAAAGTGGAGATGGAAGTGTTTGGTGGGATGTAACTCCACTTGATTTAAGCTGCTCTCTTGTATGTTTGGTAAGATCTCTCTCTTGCGTGATAGTGTTATACCGTTTCACAGGCTGAACTCAATGTGGTCGCGATACATTGTCTCGCTGGGCTCGAAGTTCACATCTGACTCCCTATGGTTTCAAAGAATCCCTAACTTACCACTGGGTGTGGGATTGGTCATGGGATGGAGGCCTAGGTGGAGAGGTGAATGCCAGTGTTGAAGAATTAAAGATGATCTTAAAAGATAACTTTTTTTGTAATAGAACAAAGATGATTTGTGGACTTGGGAATTGGGAAGCAACAAATAAGTCTCGACAAAATCATGTTATATCTGACTGTCTGAATCCTTTGCAAGTATAGGTGTCCCTCTCGGCTCTACCGCTTTATTTCTTCTCATTCTTCAAGGCCCCAAAAAAGGTCCTTGAGATTATCATGCTTCAGAGGCAATTTTTGTGGGGCAGTGACGAGCACAGGAAGTTGGCTTGGGTGAAGTGGGACGTCGTGTGCCTTCCAAAAGATAAAGATGGGCTTGGAATTAAAAACTTGGAGTCTTTTAATATAGATTTATTAAGCAAGTGGAGATGGAAGTGCTTGGTGGGATGTAACTCCACTTGATTTAAGTTGCTCTCTTGTATGTATGGTAACATCTCTCTGGCGTGACAGTGTTATACCGTTTCACAGGCTGAACTCACCGTGATGGCGAGACATTGCCTCGCTAGGCTCGAAGTTCACATCTGACCCGCTATAGTTTCAAAGAATCCCTAACTTACCTCTAGGCGGAGGAAATAGATCAAGATTTTTGTTGGACGCGTGATGTGGTTTCAAAGAATTCCTAGCTTACCACTGGCTAGAGGAAATAGAACAAGATTCTGGCTGGACGCATGATGTAGTCTCTCGCCTTTTGCTACACTGTTCCCAGAAATGTCTTCCAGATGTGCAAAGAAGAATATTGTTGTATGTCAAGTTGGCTCATGGGTCAATGAAAGGTGGGTGTGGGATTGGTCATGGGCTGGAGGCCTAGGTGGAGAGGTAAATTCCAGTGTTGAAGAATTAAAGATGATCTTAATAGATATTCCTTTGTAAAAGGACTGAGGTGATTTGTGGACCTGGGAATTGGGAAGCAACAAATCCTTCTCGGTGAAATCATGTTATGTCTGACTCTCTGAATCCTTTGCAGGTATAGGTGTCCCTCTATCTGATGATGTACTAGAAGTGTGGTGACCTTAATCAATTCAGTACTCTCAGCTCTACCGCTTTATTTCTTCTCATTCTTCAAGGCCCCAAAAAAGGTCCTTGAGATTATCATGCTTCAAAGACGGTTTGTGTGGGGCAGTAGTGACGAGCATAGGAAGTTGGCTTGGGTGAAGTGGGACGTCGTGTGCCTTCCAAAAGACAAAGGTGGGCTTGGAATAAAAAACCTGGAAGCTTTTAAGCTAGATTTATTAAGCAACTGGAGATGGAAGTGCTTGGCGGGATGTAACTCAACTTGGTTTAAGATGCTCTTTTGTAGGTATGGTAACATCTCTCTCTGCCGTGATAGTGTTATACCGTTTCACAGGCTGAACTTACTGTAGTGCCGATACATTGCCTCGCTACGCTCGAGATTCACATCTGACCCGCTATAGTTTGAAAGAATCCCTAACTTACCACTAGGCGGAGGAAATAGATCAAGATTCTGGTTGGACGCATGATGTGGTCCCACGCCTTTTGCTACACCGTTCCCATAATTTTTATCAAAGAAGAATATTGTTAGGTTGGCTCATGGGTCAATGAAAGATGGGTGTGGGATTGGTCACGGGTTGGAGGCCTAGGTGGAGAGGTGAATGCCATTTTTGAAGAATTAAAGATGATCTTAACAGATATTCCTTTGTAAAAGGACAGAGATGATTTGTGGACTTGGGAATTGGGATGCAACCAATCCTTCTCGGTGAAATCAGGTTATATCTAACTGTCTAAATCCTTTGCACGTACAGGTGTCCCTCTCTCTGAGGAGGTACTAGAAGCATGGTAACCTTAATCAATCTGGTACTCTAAGCTCTACCGCTTTATGCCTTCTCATTCTTCAAGGCCCCAAAAAAGGTCCTTGAGATTGTCATGCTTCAAAGACAATTTCTATGGGGAAGTAGTGACGAGCACAAGAAGTTGGCTTGGGTGAAGTGGGACGTTGTGTGCCTTCCAAAAGATAAAGATGCGCTTGGAATAAAAATCCTGGATGCTTTTAATATAGATTTATTAAGCAAGTGGAGATGGAAGTGCTTGGTGGGATGTAATTCCACTTGATTTAAGCTGCTCTCTTGTATGTATGGTAACATCTATCTGGCGTGACAGTGTTATACCGTTTCACAGGCTGAACTCAATGTGGTCTCTTTACATTGCTTCGCTAGGCTCGAAGTTCACATCTGACCCGCTATGGTTTTCAAAGAATCCATATCTTACCACTGGGGCAGAGGAAATAGATCAAGATTCTGGATGGACGCATGAGGTGGTCTCAAGCCTTTTGCTACACTGTTTCCAGAAATTTTTTCCAGATGTGCAAAGAATAATTTTTTTGTATGTCAGGTTCATGGGTCAATGAAAGGTGGGTGTGAGATTGGTCATGGGCTGGAGGCCTGGGTGGAGAGGTGAATGTCAGTGTTAAAGAATTAAAGATGATTTTAATAGATATTCCTTTGTAAAAGGACATAGATGATTTGTGGACTTTGGAATTGGGAAGCAACAAATCTGTCTTGGTGAAATCATGCTATATGTGACTATTTGAATCATTTGCAGGTACAGGTGTCACTCTATCTGACGTACTAGAAGTGTGTGCCAAAATATGGAGATGTGTGTCCACACAAAGGTGGCGGTGTTGTTTTGGAGGTTGATGATTCACCGTCTCCCTACTCGTGACGCCTTGGAACGAAGAGGAGTTAAGCTCCCAGTGCACAATCGGTGTTGCGTCCTGTGCTTCAGAGCAGACGAATTAGCAAACCATATGTTCTGTTGTTTCCGATTCACATTGGGCGTGTGGAAATGAACCATGTACTCAATTTTTGCTTTTTGGTCGCGCACTAAAAGGGAGGAAGTTGGAGGCATCAAAACATCTCATTTGTATGGCAACAACTTGGGCAATTTGGCACTCAAGAACCCGTGTAATTTTCGAGGGGGTTGTCGCTTCGATAAGTACCACTGAATCACATTAAATAGTTATCCTGAAGTTGGTTTATAGCTACGCGATGCAGGAAGTCCCCATATAATTTTGATGACCGGTTGAACTATCCCTTGGCTGTATCAATTTTTTTTTCTTTTTTTTTTGAAAAATGTATCAATTTAGTATAAATCCTGCTGAAAGTATCTATGTAAAGAAGGTGGAAGGTATTTTGAATATCAATTTGCATCAGTGTTCAAAGTATTTTGCAGACGCTCAAGCCAATTAAAATCATGGGAATTGTTATGTTTAGAAGGTGAAACAAGCATACAGGTTGTTAGGTGGCTATGTAGATAGGAGTGTGGTTTAGGGTACTAAGTCATATCCTTAGTATTTTTTACTAAATCATATTGAGCCATTGGATGCCTCTTATTTTAATGAAATGTGATCTAAGGGTTGTCACTTAAAGAGGGCAGTTTTGTCATTTTACACATTCCATCCTGTAGCCTTCTTCTCCGCACGATCTGGTTCGCGGCGGACCATAGCATCCATTCCGACGCCGCACCACGGCATCCATCCGGCGACGTCTCCCATTCCTCTGTCGTTCACTCTTTCCTCTCTTTCTCTCTCTCTCTGTCTCTCTCTCTCTCTGCACTATTTTCGTACTCTGAAGAAAAGAAAGGAAAGAACGATTCAACTCTAGCTCCGTGCGCGATCTACATCGATTTGGGGGAAAGCACGAATCTGTCACCCTCCCTCTTCATCTCTTCCTAAGTTCCTGCGCATGAATTGATGAATGCTTTTGCAGAGAAAATTGCATCAAAATGGTTGGGTTATATTTAATGGAATTTCTGGAATTGATTGAACCTGTTTTCTGGAATTTCTGGAATGCTACTAACCACTGTTGCACTATTCTGTGGTTAGTGGCCACTAACCACAATTATGCATATCTGTGGTTAGTGGCCACTAACCATTGGAGTGCTAGTTTGTGGTTAGTGGCCACTAACCACAAATATGCACAACACTGGTTAGTGGCCACTAACTGCAGATTAGTACAATTGTGGTTAATACTTTCTAGATGGCACAGATTTCCATAACGATTACTTGTCACTAACAATATAGCTTCTCAATAACTATTACTTCAGATTTCACGATTAATTCATGTTGATGCAAACAGATTTCACGTTTACTCCATGTTGTGATTTTGTTAATGTGTTGGTCTTAGTTTTAACCATTTTAATACTAATCTGTGGTTAGTGGCCACTAACCAATGGGGCACTAGTTTGTGGTTAGTGGCCACTAACCACAGATATGCACATCACTGGTTAGTGGTCACTAACCGCAGATTAGTACAATTGTGGTTAATACTTTCTAGATGACACAGATTTCCATAACGAATGAGATAAACCAGAACAACATAACACACTTCATTTGATGCAAAATCATCGTCTTACAATCACCAATCAAGTCAAAACATCAGTTATAAATCAATGAATCATTGCGAATTACAATAATTATAAATACAAAACCCTAAGCTTATTTGAGTGCTTTATGAACGACAACTGAATCCGATGAATCAGGCCTCTCTGCCACTCCCTTGGCTCCCTGCTGCTGCTGCCGGATGATCATATTCCTCTCATACTCGCGCCATTTGTTGATTGCAAAGGTGCATGAATTGATGAATGCTTTTGCAGAGAAAATTGCATCAAAATGGTTGGATTATATTTAATGGAATTTCTGGAATTGATTGAACCTGTTTTCTGGAATTTCTGGAATGCTACTAACCACTGTTGCACTATTCTGTGGTTAGTGGCCACTAACCACAATTATGCGTATCTGTGGTTAGTGGCCACTAACCATTGGGGTGCTAGTTTGTGGTTAGTGGCCACTAACCACAGATATGCACAACACTGGTTAGTGGCCACTAACCGCAGATTAGTACAATTGTGGTTAATACTTTCTAGATGGCACAGATTTCCATAACGATTACTTGTCACTAACAATATAGCTTCTCAATAACTATTACTTCAGATTTCACGATTAATTCATGTTGATGCAAACAGATTTCACGTTTACTCCATGTTGTGATTCTGTTAATGTGTTGGTCTTAGTTTTAACCATTTTAATACTAATCTGTGGTTAGTGGCCACAAACCAATGGGGCACTAGTTTGTGGTTAGTGGCCACTAACCACAGATATACACAACACTGGTTAGTGGCCACTAACCGCAGATTAGTACAATTGTGGTTAATACTTTCTAGATGACACAGATTTCCATAACGAAGGAGATAAACCAGAACAACATAACACACTTCATTTGATGCAAAATCATCGTCTTACAATCACCGATCAATTCAAAACATCAGTTATAAATCAATGAATCATTGCGAATTACAATAAATATAAATACAAGACCCTAAGCTTATTTGAGTGCCTTATGAACGACAACTGAATCCGATGAATCAGGCCTCTCTGCCACTCCCTTGGCTCCCTGCCGCTGCTGCCGGATGATCATATTCCTCTCATACTCGCGCCATTTGTTGATTGCAAAGGTGCATGAATTGATGAATGCTTTTGCAGAGAAAATTGCATCAAAATGGTTGGATTATATTTAATGGAATTTCTGGAATTGATTGAACCTGTTTTCTGGAATTTCTAGAATGCTACTAACCACTGTTGCACTATTCTGTAGTTAGTGGCCACTAACCACAATTATGCATATCTGTGGTGAGTGGCCACTAACCATTGGGGCGCTAGTTTGTGGCTAGTGGCCACTAACCACAGATATGCACAACACTGGTTAGTGGCCACTAACCGCAGATTAGTACAATTGTGGTTAATACTTTCTAGATGGCACAGATTTCCATAACGATTACTTGTCACTAACAATATAGCTTCTCAATAACTATTACTTCAGATTTCACGATTAATTCATGTTGATGCAAACAGATTTCACGTTTACTCCATGTTGTGATTCTGTTAATGTGTTGGTCTTAGTTTTAACCATTTTAATACTAATCTGTGGTTAGTGGCCACAAACCAATGGGGCACTAGTTTGTGGTTAGTGGCCACTAACCACAGATATACACAACACTGGTTAGTGGCCACTAACCGCAGATTAGTACAATTGTGGTTAATACTTTCTAGATGACACAGATTTCCGTAACGAAGGAGATAAACCAGAACAACATAACACACTTCAATTGATGCAAAATCATCGTCTTACAATCACCGATCAAGTCAAAACATCAGTTATAAATCAATGAATCATTGCGAATTACAATAATTATAAATACAAAACCCTAAGCTTATTTGAGTGCTTTATGAACGGCAACTGAATCCGATGAATCAGGCCTCTCTGCCACTCCCTTGGCTCCCTGCTGCTGCTGCCGGATGATCATATTCCTCTCATACTCGCGCCATTTGTTGATTGCAAAGGTGCATGCCACTGAAACCGTTCGTTAACACGACATCGCGAGGGAGGTGAACGGCGAGGGAGGTGAACGGCGAGAGGAGAGTGGCTTGCATTGATCGAGCAGAGAGGGAGGTGAACGAGAGGGAGGTGAACGGCGAGAGGAGAGTGGCTTGCGGAGAAGTACGGTGGTTGTACGGTTGTATGTGTTGCACGGTGGTTCACAGTGAGAGTGTGTTGGTGGTTCACGGTGAGAGTTTGTTGAGGTGTGGGTTTTTTGAATTTGAGAGTGATATCATTAATTATTACAATATTCAAAGGAAATATGGGTAGTTACTAATCTACCCTTTAGTATTTGTTACTAAGCATTATGCTTAGTAGCCTAAACCACTGCCTGTAGATAGCGAAATTTTGTTCTTGCTGGAGTCATGATCTTCTCATTTGGGGAGTTGGTTATTTCATGCATAGGAGATATAGGAACAAATTGTAACTAAAGAAACAAACGGTATCTATATTTGTTGGATAGTTTTCTCTCCTTCATCTCATCAGATATTTCGCGGTACTCTTTTTCCTTTGTGGGTCTTTTTCCCATTGGATTTTGTCCTATGGAGGTTTTAACGATGCCCCTTGTACGATATGGGTTGGATTACCCTTTGTACTCCCCTTAATATTATTCTTGCTTAAAAAAATTCAAAGAGTTAAGAAGCTTAGTAGTGTAGTCAATCTGTAAGCTATCAAGGAGGAAAAAGTTGGAGAGCGAAAGGAAGGAGGGTGGAGAAAGAAGGTTCTTAATTCTTATAAGGTTTAATTGCCAAAAACATATGTGTTCAAAATGAAAGATATGATTTATAACCCATACTGAAAAATATGATAACCTTTCTTACACCCTTTATTTTTATATAAAAATACAACTATATATTATTAATTTGAAAAACATATATACTTCATATCTATATTACATGATCAGAAAGATAGATTCATCATTGCATTTCATGTTCCATTTTGCGTGCCTTTCCTCTAACCAATCCAGTCAGTTTTGTTCGTGCATTAATTACCTTTTCTTTTGACAAAAAGGGGGTTTAAAACCCCACCAACCACACCTAGGGGTGGACAATTTCAGCGAACCCGCCATAACCCGACCGAACCCGTGAAGAAAATTTGCTGTCGGTTCGGATTGGGCCCAAATTCGGGTAGCTGGAAGCCCAAAATGGTTAAAAACGGCCTTAGTTGATCGGTGGCGGTGGAGAGCCTTAGATCCATTTGTAACCGAAACCGACCGATTATGAAACCTTAAATATCAATAAAACTCTTCTTCACTCGCGTCTCACATTCACGTTTCACTCTCAACAATATGAAATCCTAGCAGAGCCGCAAAACTCACCCTCTGCCTCTCCACGAAACCGCCTCTCCCTCTCCACGAAACCGCCTCTCCCTCTCCCACGAAACCAACATCGAAGCTCTCATCTCCCACGAAACCAACATCGAAGCTCTCATCTCCCTCTCACAGAGTAACGGAGCTTCTGAATCTCTATTTCGTCATCTTCAAGAGGTAAGCTCTCTTTCTTAGATTTCTTCTTCCTATCATCTGATTGTCTTCATTTCATGGTTTATTTGTGATTCAGATTGCAAACAAGAGGTAACTTCTTAACTAATCTGTTTTCTCTGGTTCATTTTTTGTGATTCAGATTGCAAACATGGGGTTTATCTTTTCTTTCGTTTTTAGTGATTATGGGTTTCAGATTCGTTTTTGTTTAGGTTCAAGATTCATTTTTCACAATGGTTTTTCATTTCCTTTTGTCTACTCTGATTTAGGGTTTCGAAAAATTTAGGGATATGTTTATATTTGTGAGTTCCTTTTGAAATTTTAGGGTTTAGGGATATGTTCTTTTGAGCTTCTTTTGTATTCTGTTTATATTACTATTTCTTTTGAAATTTTAAGGTTTCATACATCCTGTTTATATGCTTTAATGATGTGTTTATATGTTCTTCTTAGTTCCTTGTGGCTTTTTTGTATTTTATTTTAGGGTTTAGGGATTCTTTAGTTTTCAGTTATGTTTATATGTTTAGGAAGTTTGCTGGCACAGTCTTGTCTATAGGCAGATAGAATAGAAAGTAAGAAAGATTCTTTTGAAGATAAATTTATAAGTTTATATGCTATATGATTTTTTGTATTCTGTTTTCTACTTATATGCTTTATTGATTTGTCTTCTTGCTAGTTGTATGCTTTATATATTTATTGTATGGTTATTAACAATGTTTTAATTATATGCTTTTGAGTTTCAGCAATGAATGGTCAAAATCCCCCTCAAGCTGCCACTGGGCAACCAGCAACTGCTGCAGCTGTAGTTCCTACTAAACCACCGCTTGGAAAGAAGAGGAAGTCAAATGCAAACAAAAAGAGGACAACTTCTGAAGCGTGGGATCATTTTGTTAGATTACCGGACGAGAAGGAACCTATGGCAGCTTGCAAACACTGCCACATAAAATACCGATGCGGCTCTAAGATTCATGGTACGTCTAACATGATAGCTCACATTCCGGTATGTCCTCAATATCCATATGCTCTCATTAATGACCCCACACAAACAACTCTTACCTTTAGTCCTGGGGAAATTTCTAGTTTAGGCACAACTAGTACAAGATTTGATGTTGATGCTTGTAAAAAGGCGGTTGCTATTTTTGTAATAGTTGATGAGCAACCATTTAAGGTAGTAGAGGGTGATGGGTTTAGGTTCATGATGAGTCAAATGCAACCCCAATTTACTGTCCCATCTAGGAGAACTATTGCTAGGCATTGTTATCAACTTTATCTTGAAGAAAAACAAAAATTGAAAACTCTTTTTAGATCTGATTGCTCAAGGGTAGCACTTACCACTGATTGTTGGACCTCAATTCAGAATCTGAATTATTTAACTCTGACTGCACACTTTATAGATAGCAAATGGAGATACCAAAAGAGAATTATAAGCTTTTGTGTTGTTCCTAATCATAAGAGAGAGACAGTTGGTAAGAAAGTAGAGGAGGTTCTTAGAGAATGGGGTATTAGGAATGTGTCCACAATTACTGTGGACAATGCAAGCTCTAATGATGTCGTTGTCGCGTATTTAAAGAAAAAATTGAAAAATATGAATGGGTTGGTGGGCGATGGACAGTTTTTTCATGTTAGATGTTGTGCTCATATTCTTAACTTAGTGGTGAGCGACGGATTGAAGGACATGAGTAGCTCTATTTCTAGCATTAGAACAGCTGTTAGGTTTGTTAGGTCTTCATCACAACGGTTTGCCAAGTTCAATGGATGTAAAGAATTTTCTGGAATAACTTGTAAAAAATTGTTGTGTCTTGATGTTCCCACTAGGTGGAACTCAACATACATGATGTTAAATGCAGCTGAAAAGTATCAGCCAGCCTGTGATAAACTAGAGTATGAAGAATTGAGTTATGCAGAATTCTTTGGGGCTGCTGGAATTCCTAGTGCATCTGATTGGGATAATGTTCGTGTGTTTGAGAAGTTTTTGAAATTATTCTATGATGCAACTAAAGTTTTCTCAGCCTCACAGAGTGTAACTTTGCATGCTGCGTTTTCCCAACTCTCTTCCATCCACATTGAACTTAATAATTCTGCCATGAGCCTCAACACAATTCTTGCTAACATGGGTATGGAAATGAAGAAAAAATATGAGAAGTATTGGGGTAAAATTGACAATATTAATCAGCTTCTCTATTTTGGTGTTATTTTTGATCCTAGGTATAAGTTGAGGTATGTTGAGTGGTCATTTCAAGCAATGTATGTTTCCAATCCCACCTTTGCCACTGAACTTTTCAGTTCAGTTAAAAATAATCTTTTTAAGATGTACAATTGGTACAAGGATGAATATGAGAAGCAAAACAATGTTGGGCAGCAAGCTGTTAGTCATTTAGTAGGTAGTGAAACATCGATTGTTTCTGAAATACTCTCAACTCAAGCAAGGGAAAATGCATTTAAGCAACATTTGCGTGAAAAGGATTCTATTGATCGATAAGCTAAATGAGGTGAAGAGGTTTTTGGGTGAACCTAATATAGATGCATCAACCACATTTGAGATTCTAGCTTGGTGGAAACAAAACTCAGATCGGTACCCTATCTTATCTACCTTAGTTAGAGATCTTTTGGCCACACCAGTTTCTACTGTGGCATCTGAGAGTGCATTCAGCACTGGAGGGAGGGTTTTGGATGCATATAGGAGCTCGTTAAGCCCAGAAATGGCGGAAGCTCTTATATATATGTACTCAAAATTGGTTGAAGCCTTCTTTCTTCCAGTTTAAAAATCTCAACATTGGTGAAGAGTTTGAAGATTTTGAAAACATTGTGACAGGTTGAACTTAATCTATTTTTTATGTTCTATAGAATTTTTCTTTTGTTAATATTTGCTTCATTTATAACTTAATATTTGTGTTTTATATTCTATAGAATTTCAAGGAGGGGTTTCTGGGGGTGTTGGAGCTGCTGGAACTAGCTCATCATCTCAGTCACAGTCAATTACTATTGGCGATAACTGAGAAGAAATTCGGTTAGGCTCTATTACACTATAACTAAATTATTGCTTCATTTTGTTCTGAATGTATTAACAGTTATAATTTTTATCATTTGCAGTTTTGGGATTTTGTTGGAATTTTGGAGTCACATGGCTCACATCTCAACTACATTTAACACCGTTTGTTCTTTTGGAGTTTTCATGACTCAGTACATTGTCCAATGATCCATCTTCATGCAAATTGATTGGTGTAAATTGAGCTTCTTAGCTTCTTGAAGAAGCTTGAAATTCCCCTTGCATGGGTGTAAATTGTAAATTAGACTATAATTTATTAGATGGAAGTTGGAACACATTTTAAATTTAGTTAGGTGTTTGTTAAATTGGTTGATATTGTGTTTAATGTATGCTTTGATTGAACTGATAATGAATCAGTCTGTTAGAACAAGGTAGTAGCATACTTGATAGTAGCATAGTAGCATACCTGAAGAGGGTTGTGAATTATTGTCATGTGTTGTGAACACTACAGGGTTAGGAATTGTGTGAATTGTTGTGAATCATTCTATTAGAATAGGGTTGTGAATTATTGTGAAAAAAAAATGAAAATCTTGCTGTTTGAATATGTATGTGAATTAGAATAGGGTTGTGAACACTACAGGGTTGTGAATTATTGTGTGAATATGTATGTGAATTAAAATATGTATGGGAATTAGAACACTACAGGGTCATGAATTATTGTGAATTAGAATATGTATGTGAATTAGAATAGGGTTATTAACTCTCCTTTAAAACATCTCAGTTTGAATATGCTTAAAATTATTTAATAAAATCGGAGTTACAAAAAATTATTTCATACTTCAAAAAGAGATGTCACACATTCAACGATAGTTCAAAACGTCACATACGATATATAACACTTTGTCAAAAAGGGACGAAGCTCATAACACCAGTTTAGTTAACCACATCGCCAAAAATACATCACCACGCAGCGGAATAGAAATAAGTTTTCAAAACAATAAAACATAACGTCCTGAATGGACTCCAAATAAATAAAAAAATGCAACAACCAAAGTCTAGGTTCGTTTCCCCCCTTGAGTGTTACATATCAAAGCAAAGGACCGACTCAGACTAGCGAAGGTAACTAGGCATTCACTCGCAATCACCTGCACGTTACCGCATAGGGGTAACATTCAAACAGAAGGGGTGAGATATCTTCAATATAATAGCGTAAAATGATAGGAAATATGCTAGAATATGACAACTACATCTACCACTTCGCTACACACATATAATCATAAACACAAGTCAAATTGTCAACACCATAATCAGTCACCAAATGTCATGACAATGCATGAATGCAACCCACACCAACGGGCATGTGCATGTGGTACCAAAGCACCAAAAGTTTTGCCTGTAAATAGAGGCGTCACCAAAATTGAGAGCTTTCACACCCGGATCACCAATATAGAAAAATTGAGCTTTCACACCCGGCTCACTAGTTTTAGAAAAATTGAGCTTTCACACCCAGCTCCAAGGCCAAAAGCCTTCACCAAAATAAATGCACATGTTGTATGCGACACCATGAATGCACACAGACAATCATCCAAAATAGTCACAATGTGACACACCAAAAATTAATCACCGAATATCACCAAAGTTGAGCTTTCACACCTAGCCCAACGACACTGAAACACCAAACTACCCGAAACAACGGAACACCAAGATTTGGAGCCTTCACACCTAGCTCCTACAACACCAAGGTTTGAGCCTTCACACCTAGCTCAAACAGCACCAAGACACCAAGATGACAACAAGTTTCCAAATTATTGGGACAACGACAATTTTCCAAATTATTGGGACAACGACAATTTTCCAAAATATTTGATTGCGACAATTTTTCCTCTTCCTAAAACAGCAACATTTAACTACTGAGCCAACGTTTAACAATTTCCAGAAAAATAGACTACTTTGCCTCGAATTAGAATATTCAGCTAGTCCTCTGAATAAGCTTTCTAAAACATTTTGAAACGTCTCAATCGGACTCCCGAGTCAAAAGATATTGCAAAAACAAAATAGGAACAAAACTGAGACACATGCTGAAAACGACGCCCAGGCACAGGGCCCCTAGCAGGAAAACGCAACACAGCAAACTGGCGCCCAGGAGCAGGGCGCCTAGCAACACTGCAGGAAATGGCGCCCTTGGCGCCCAGACAACAGCAGCACAAAACGCAACACAAACAGGACACGCCCAGATACAGCGCCCATGGCGCCCCTGCGCCAAGACACGGGCAACACACACACATTGGCACACGCGAACACACCCAGACACGGCGCCCATGCACAGGGCGCCAGAAACAGCAACAGAACACCAAGGCAACATGGCCAGGCACGGCGCCCAGGCACAGGGCGCCAAAAACAGTACTACAACATTTCAGGGATGGCGCCCAGCACTAGGGCCCCAAAAACAGCATCTAGGACAATGGCGCCCATGGTGCCCTAGGGTTCAATAATTTCGTTAATTCACCAATTCAAATCACCAATCCTTAATCACCAATGGCAATCATCATAATTTGTCACTCACAACACCAAACAACAATTTAATCGAACACCTAGCATGCGTTTAGTAATAACAACAATGAGCACCAAGTTCTAGAGTCACAACTATCACCAACAAATGTCAAATTTCAATCCAACCTAGTTATAATTCAACTAACACCAAATCAAACATCACAATCCATCAAAGGGTATTATAGGACCTATCCCCACATAACCCCATCATGAAACCCCATTATAAGGAAGAACCCCACCCTTACCTTATAGTAGGAGAGCACCAATTCTCTTGATCGAGTCACCAACAAAACCTCAGCAACACAGCTCCTCTCTGCTCCCTTGAATTCGCGAACTCCTCCTCCTCCTCTTCTCCCTTGGATTTGCGCCGAAACCCTCTTCTCTCTTTCTCTCCTCTTCGCAAATTTTTCTTTCTTTTTCTTCTCCCTATGCGAAATGCCCTAACCCTCACTAACACTCCCTTCATGCGCCTAAGCCTTGGGCTCATGGATCACGGGCTTTCCTCCAGCTTAAGCCCGATTACTAACACCATCTCCTATTATTCAATTATACACCTCTTAATCAAATGCTAATATAATTACACCATTAAAATAAATAAATAAATAAACGGTTACCTAAATATTTAATTAAATAATTTAATTAAATATTTGGGCGTCACAACCGCCGCTAGGGGTGCTGGTTTGGCTGGTGGGGTGACTGCTGCTCGGGCTGCTGGGGGTGCTGGTTTGGCTGGTGGGGTTCTACACTTCCGACCATATAATGCTTCAAAAGGTGCCATCCCGATACTAGAATGGTAACTATTGTTATACGTGAACTCAATCAACGAAAGGTAGGAATCCCACGAACCTCCCTGTTCCAAAACACAAGCCCTCAACAAGTCTTCTAATGACTGAATCGTCCTCTCTGACTGACCATCTGTCTGAGGATGATATGCCGAACTCAACCTCAGCTTAGACCCCAACTTCTCTTGGAAACTCTTCCAGAAATCTGAAGTGAACCTCGGATCTCTATCCGAAACAATACTCTTAGGAACTCCATGAAGCTTCACAATCTCCCGGATATAAATCTCTGCCAACTTCGACACCGGATACGTGATGCTGATAGGAACAAAATGAGACGATTTCGTTAACCTGTCAACAATCACCCAAATTGCATCATACCCTTTCGCAGTATTAGGCAATCCCGTTACAAAATCCATCGAGATGCCATCCCATTTCCACTTTGGAATTTCCAACGGTTGCATCAACCCAGCAGGCTTCTGATGCTCGACCTTTGACTTCTGGCAAGTCAAACATGCATAAACGAACTGCGCTACATCTCGCTTCATACCAGGCCACCAAAACAACTTCTTCAGGTCTTGATACATCTTTGTAGCTCCCGGATGAATACTTAACTTACTTCGATGACCCTCTTCTAAAATTGCTCTCTTCAGCTCTGCGTCTTCAGGAATACAAATCCTATCACGGAATCTCAAAACACCATGCGCATCCAACTTAAAGTCACTACCCTCAGGCCGACCATCCCCGACCATCAAATCCACCAACTTGATATCCAACTTCTGGGCCCCTCTGATATTGTCAAGGAACTCATTATTAATCTTCAACATACCCAACTTAACACTCCGAAGCGACACTTCACAAACCAAACTCAAATCCCTGAATTCCTCAATCAACTCTAACTCCTTAGCCATCATTGCCGACATATGCAAGGACTTCCGACTTAAAGCATCAGCCACAACATTAGCTTTGCCTGGATGATAGTTCAAACCGAAATCATAGTCTTTCAACAATTCCAACCACCTTCGCTGCCTCATATTCAACTTCTTCTGGTCAAACAAATATTTCAAACTCTTATGATCACTGAACACCTCAAATCTGGAACCATACAAATAGTGCCTCCATATCTTCAACACAAACACTACTGCAGCCAACTCCAAATCATGCGTTGGATAATTCTTCTCATGAATCCTTAACTGCCTCGACGCATAAGCAATCACCTTCCCATTTTGCATAAGCACGCCACCTAGACCCATCTTCGAAGCATCACAATACACCACGAACGGCTCTCCCGGATTTGGCAACGTCAAAACAGGAGACGTCGTCAATCTCTTCTTCAACTCGAGGAAACTTTCCTCACAACGAGCATCCCACACAAAAGCCTTACCCTTACAAGTCAACTGCGTCAACGGAAGGGCCAACTTAGAAAAACCTTCAATGAACCTTCTGTAGTAACCAGCCGACCCTAAGAAGCTTCTAATCTCCGTAACCGACTTCGGACTCTCCCACTGCATCACGGCATCAACCTTAGATGGATCCACAGCAATACCACTACCAGAAATGATATGACCCAGAAAACTTACTTCTGACAACCAGAATTCACACTTAGACAATTTGGCATACAACCTCTTCTCTCTCAAGACCTCCAATACTAATCTCAAATGCTCCGCATGCTCTTCCTCCGATTTCGAATAAATCAGGATGTCGTCAATGAACACAACCACGAACCGATCCAAGTAAGTATGGAATATACGATTCATGTATTCCATAAATACACCCGGCACGTTAGTGACACCGAACGGCATCACCGAATACTCATAATGCCCATACCGCGTCCTGAAAGCAGTCTTCTGCACATCTCCATCCTTCACCTTGATCTGATGATAACCTGATCTCAAATCAATCTTGCTAAACACTCGAGCACCCACTAACTGATCCATCAAATCGTCTATCCTCGGCAGTGGATACTTGTTCTTAATGGTCACCTTATTCAGTTTCCTATAATCAACACACAACCTCATGCTTCCATCCTTCTTCTTCACCAGCAACACAGGAGCTCCCCATGGCGATACACTCGGCCTAATAAACTTCTTCTCAAGCAGATCTTCAAGTTGCTTCTTCAATTCAGACAATTCTGACGCAGACATCCTGTACGGTGCATAGACACAGGCCTCGTACCGGGTACAAGGTCAATAGAAAACTCCACTTCCCTCTCGGGCGGCACACTTGGAATCTCATCAGGAAAGACTTCAGGAAATTCGCGCACCACTTGCAACTCTTCAATGATAGCTTGATTCTCAACAGACAGCGATGCCATCAGCGAGAATAACTGAACTCCCTCTTTTTAGATCTGATTGCTCAAGGGTAGCACTTACCACTGATTGTTGGACCTCAATTCAGAATCTGAATTATTTAACTCTGACTGCACACTTTATAGATAGCAAATGGAGATACCAAAAGAGAATTATAAGCTTTTGTGTTGTTCCTAATCATAAGAGAGAGAGACAGTTGGTAAGAAAGTAGAGGAGGTTCTTAGAGAATGGGGTATTAGGAATGTGTCCACAATTACTGTGGACAATGCAAGCTCTAATGATGTCGTTGTCGCGTATTTAAAGAAAAAATTGAAAAATATGAATGGGTTGGTGGGCGATGGACAGTTTTTTCATGTTAGATGTTGTGCTCATATTCTTAACTTAGTGGTGAGCGACGGATTGAAGGACATGAGTAGCTCTATTTCTAGCATTAGAACAGCTGTTAGGTTTGTTAGGTCTTCATCACAACGGTTTGCCAAGTTCAATGGATGTAAAGAATTTTCTGGAATAACTTGTAAAAAACTGTTGTGTCTTGATGTTCCCACTAGGTGGAACTCAACATACATGATGTTAAATGCAGCTGAAAAGTATCAGCCAGCCTGTGATAAACTAGAGTATGAAGAATTGAGTTATGCAGAATTCTTTGGGGCTGCTGGAATTCCTAGTGCATCTGATTGGGATAATGTTCGTGTGTTTGAGAAGTTTTTGAAATTATTCTATGATGCAACTAAAGTTTTCTCAGCCTCACAGAGTGTAACTTTGCATGCTGCGTTTTCCCAACTCTCTTCCATCCACATTGAACTTAATAATTCTGCCATGAGCCTCAACACAATTCTTGCTAACATGGGTATGGAAATGAAGAAAAAATATGAGAAGTATTGGGGTAAAATTGACAATATTAATCAGCTTCTCTATTTTGGTGTTATTTTTGATCCTAGGTATAAGTTGAGGTATGTTGAGTGGTCATTTCAAGCAATGTATGTTTCCAATCCCACCTTTGCCACTGAACTTTTCAGTTCAGTTAAAAATAATCTTTTTAAGATGTACAATTGGTACAAGGATGAATATGAGAAGCAAAACAATGTTGGGCAGCAAGCTGTTAGTCATTTAGTAGGTAGTGAAACATCGATTGTTTCTGAAATACTCTCAACTCAAGCAAGGGAAAATGCATTTAAGCAACATTTGCGTGAAAAGGATTCTATTGATCGATAAGCTAAATGAGGTGGAGAGGTTTTTGGGTGAACCTAATATAGATGCATCAACCACATTTGAGATTCTAGCTTGGTGGAAACAAAACTCAGATCGGTACCCTATCTTATCTACCTTAGTTAGAGATCTTTTGGCCACAACAGTTTCTACTGTGGCATCTGAGAGTGCATTCAGCACTGGAGGGAGGGTTTTGGATGGATATAGGAGCTCGTTAAGCCCAGAAATGGCGGAAGCTCTTATATGTACTCAAAATTGGTTGAAGCCTTCTTTCTTCCAGTTTAAAAATCTCAACATTGGTGAAGAGTTTGAAGATTTTGAAAACATTGTGGCAGGTTGAACTTAATCTATTTTTTATGTTCTATAGAATTTTTCTTTTGTTAATATTTGCTTCATTTATAACTTAATATTTGTGTTTTATATTCTATAGAATTTCAAGGAGGGGTTTCTGGGGGTGTTGGAGCTGCTGGAACTAGCTCATCATCTCAGTCACAGTCAATTACTATTGGCGATAACTGAGAAGAAATTCGGTTAGGCTCTATTACACTATAACTAAATTATTGCTTCATTTTGTTCTGAATGTATTAACAGTTATAATTTTTATCATTTGCAGTTTTGGGATTTTGTTGGAATTTTGGAGTCACATGGCTCACATCTCAACTACATTTAACACCGTTTGTTCTTTTGGAGTTTTCATGACTCAGTACATTGTCCAATGATCCATCTTCATGCAAATTGATTGGTGTAAATTGAGCTTCTTAGCTTCTTGAAGAAGCTTGAAATTCCCCTTGCATGGGTGTAAATTGTAAATTAGACTATAATTTATTAGATGGAAGTTGGAACACATTTTAAATTTAGTTAGGTGTTTGTTAAATTGGTTGATATTGTGTTTAATGTATGCTTTGATTGAAGTGATAATGAATCAGTCTGTTAGAACAAGGTAGTAGCATACTTGATAGTAGCATAGTAGCATACCTGAAGAGGGTTGTGAATTATTGTCATGTGTTGTGAACACTACAGGGTTATGAATTGTGTGAATTGTTGTGAATCATTCTATTAGAATAGGGTTGTGAATTATTGTGAAAAAAAAAATGAAAATTTTGTTGTTTGAATATGTATGTGAATTAGAATAGGGTTGTGAACACTACAGGGTTGTGAATTATTGTGTGAATATGTATGTGAATTAAAATATGTATGGGAATTAGAACACTACAGGGTCATGAATTATTGTGAATTAGAATATGTATGTGAATTAGAATAGGGTTATTAAATCTCCTTTAAAACATCTCAGTTTGAATATGCTTAAAATTATTTAATAAAATCAGAGTTACAAAAAATTATTTCATACTTCGAAAAGAGATGTCACACATTCAACGATAGTTCAAAACGTCACATACGATATATAACACTTTGTCAAAAAGGGACGAAGCTCATAACACCAGTTTAGTTAACCACATCGCCAAAAATACATCACCACGCAGCGGAATAGAAATAAGTTTTCAAAACAATAAAACATAACGTCCTGAATGGACTCCAAATAAATAAAAAAATGCAACAACCAAAGTCTAGGTTCGTTTCCCCCCTTGAGTGTTACATATCAAAGCAAAGGACCGACTCAGACTAGCGAAGGTAACTAGGCCTTCACTCGCAATCACCTGCACGTTACCGCATAGGGGTAACATTCAAACAGAATGGGTGAGATATCTTCAATATAATAGCGTAAAATGATAGGAAATATGCTAGAATATTACAACTACATCTACCACTTCGCTACACACATATAATCATAAACACAAGTCAAATTGTCAACACCATAATCAGTCACCAAATGTCATGACAATGCATGAATGCAACCCACACCAACGGGCATATGCATGTGGTACCAAAGCACCAAAAGTTTTGCCTGTAAATAGAGGCGTCACCAAAATTGAGAGCTTTCACACCCGGATCACCAATATAGAAAAATTGAGCTTTCACACCCGGCTCACTAGTTTTAGAAAAATTGAGCTTTCACACCCAGCTCCAAGGCCAAAAGCCTTCACCAAAATAAATGCACATGTTGTATGCGACACCATGAATGCACACAGACAATCATCCAAAATAGTCACAATGTGACACACCAAAAAATTAATCACCGAATATCACCAAAGTTGAGCTTTCACACCTAGCCCAACGACACTGAAACACCAAACTACCCGAAACAACGGAACACCAAGATTTGGAGCCTTCACACCTAGCTCCTACAACACCAAGGTTTGAGCCTTCACACCTAGCTCAAACAGCACCAAGACACCAAGATGACAACAAGTTTCCAAATTATTGGGACAACGACAATTTTCCAAATTATTGGGACAACGACAATTTTCCAAAATATTTGATTGCGACAATTTTTCCTCTTCCTAAAACAGCAACATTTAACTACTGAGCCAACGTTTAACAATTTCCAGAAAAATAGACTACTTTGCCTCGAATTAGAATATTCAGCTAGGCCTCTGAATAAGCTTTCTAAAACATTTTGAAACGTCTCAATCGGACTCCCGAGTCAAAAGATATTGCAAAAACAAAATAGGAACAAAACTGAGACACATGCTGAAAACGACGCCCAGGCACAGGGCCCCTAGCAGGAAAACGCAACACAGCAAACTGGCGCCCAGGAGCAGGGCGCCTAGCAACACTGCAGGAAATGGCGCCCTTGGCGCCCAGACAGCAGGGAACACAGCAGAAACGCAACGTGGCACAGGAATTGGCGCCCTTGGCGCCCAGACAACAGCAGCACAAAACGCAACACAAACAGGACACGCCCAGACACAGCGCCCATGGCGCCCCTGCGCCAAGACACGGGCAACACACACACATTGGCACACGCGAACACACCCAGACACGGCGCCCATGCACAGGGCGCCAGAAACAGCAACAGAACACCAAGGCAACATGGCCAGGCACGGCGCCCAGGCACAGGGCGCCAAAAACAGGACTACAACATTTCAGGGATGGCGCCCAGCACTAGGGCCCCAAAAACAGCATCTAGGACAATGGCGCCCATGGTGCCCTAGGGTTCAATAATTTCGTTAATTCACCAATTCAAATCACCAATCCTTAATCACCAATGTCAATCATCATAATTTGTCACTCACAACACCAAACAACAATTTAATCGAACACCTAGCATGCGTTTAGTAATAACAACAATGAGCACCAAGTTCTAGAGTCACAACTATCACCAACAAATGTCAAATTTCAATCCAACCTAGTTATAATTCAACTAACACCAAATCAAACATCACAATCCATCAAAGGGTATTATAGGACCTATCCCCACCTAACCCCATCATGAAACCCCATTATAAGGAAGAACCCCACCCTTACCTTATAGTAGGAGAGCACCAATTCTCTTGATCGAGTCACCAACAAAACCTCAGCAACACAGCTCCTCACTGCTCCCTTGAATTCGTGAACTCCTCCTCCTCCTCTTCTCCCTTGGATTTGCGCCGAAACCCTCTTCTCTCTTTCTCTCCTCTTCGCAAATTTTTCTTTCTTTTTCTTCTCCCTATGCGAAATGCCCTAACCCTCACTAACACTCCCTTCATGCGCCTAAGCCTTGGGCTCATGGATCACGGGCTTTCCTCCAGCTTAAGCCTGATTACTAACACCATCTCCTATTATTCAATTATACACCTCTTAATCAAATGCTAATATAATTACACCATTAAAATAAATAAATAAACGGTTACCTAAATATTTAATTAAATAATTTAATTAAATATTTGGGCGTCACAACCGCCGCTAGGGGTGCTGGTTTGGCTGGTGGGGTGACTGCTGCTCGGGCTGCTGGGGGTGCTGGTTTGGCTGGTGGGGTTCTACACTTCCGACCATATAATGCTTCAAAAGGTGCCATCCCGATACTAGAATGGTAACTATTGTTATACGTGAACTCAATCAACGAAAGGTAGGAATCCCACGAACCTCCTTGTTCCAAAACACAAGCCCTCAACAAGTCTTCTAATGACTGAATCGTCCTCTCTGACTGACCATCTGTCTGAGGATGATATGCCGAACTCAACCTCAGCTTAGACCCCAACTTCTCTTGCAAACTCTTCCAGAAATCTGAAGTGAACCTCGGATCTCTATCCGAAACAATACTCTTAGGAACTCCATGAAGCTTCACAATCTCCCGGATATAAATCTCTGCCAACTTCGACACCGGATACGTGATGCTGATAGGAACAAAATGAGACGATTTCGTTAACCTGTCAACAATCACCCAAATTGCATCATACCCTTTCGCAGTATTAGGCAATCCCGTTACAAAATCCATCGAGATGCCATCCCATTTCCACTTTGGAATTTCCAACGGTTGCATCAACCCAGCAGGCTTCTGATGCTCGACCTTTGACTTCTGGCAAGTCAAACATGCATAAACGAACTGCGCTACATCTCGCTTCATACCAGGCCACCAAAACAACTTCTTCAGGTCTTGATACATCTTTGTAGCTCCCGGATGAATACTTAACTTACTTCGATGACCCTCTTCTAAAATTGCTCTCTTCAGCTCTGCGTCTTCAGGAATACAAATCCTATCACGGAATCTCAAAACACCATGCGCATCCAACTTAAAGTCACTACCCTCAGGCCGACCATCCCCGACCATCAAATCCACCAACTTGATATCCAACTTCTGGGCCCCTCTGATATTGTCAAGGAACTCATTATTAATCTTCAACATACCCAACTTAACACTCCGAAGCGACACTTCACAAACCAAACTCAAATCCCTGAATTCCTCAATCAACTCTAACTCCTTAGCCATCATTGCCGACATATGCAAGGACTTCCGACTTAAAGCATCAGCCACGACATTAGCTTTGCCTGGATGATAGTTCAAACCGAAATCATAGTCTTTCAACAATTCCAACCACCTTCGCTGCCTCATATTCAACTCCTTCTGGTCAAACAAATATTTCAAACTCTTATGATCACTGAACACCTCAAATCTGGAACCATACAAATAGTGCCTCCATATCTTCAACACAAACACTACTGCAGCCAACTCCAAATCATGCGTTGGATAATTCTTCTCATGAATCCTTAACTGCCTCGACGCATAAGCAATCACCTTCCCATTTTGCATAAGCACGCTGATGAGTCCTCATCATATGTATATTTTTATTCAGTTTGCAACCAATTTGTTAGTCATTTAAGTTTATTTCAGCCAATCGTTAAGGGATTTGGCATAGTTTTAGTTTTTTGTAGTAGAAGTTGAATTGTAACCAAAATGTAATTGGTAAGTCCAATTAAATAAAAAAAGAAACAAAGGAGGTGTGAAAAGGAATTCATGTGGGCTTCAAATAAAAAAAAAGAGAAAAGGAAGGCGTGGAATAGAAGTTGAGGAATTCAAAGGATAAAGGAATGAATGATTAATTCATACACGCACAGTAGCGCACGAGGAAAAGAAATGGCGTACGCGAGAACGGACGAAGAGGAGAAATAAGCAGTACAGCCGGCATTTCATCTGGGATGCGATTTTAGGATTTGAAGGTTCTAATAGATTCTTCTATGTGTAATCTTCTCTACTCTTATTTTCTAATCTTTTGATGATGTGTAACTAGTTTCTCTTGATTAGGAGAGATGACTCTCCCCAAACCTATCTATTGGATTCTTTGTTATGGTTAAGACTATTGGTTGTTTGATTTATCATTTGTCTAAAACATCTTTGCTTAATGCTTTATAGTTACGTATGATAACTATATTGATTTAGGGTATATGATTGCATAGGGATATGAGTTATATATTGGATATGATGTTTTAGATCATGAAACTCCGATCACCATAGGAATGTGGGGTTTGATTCATGAATTCTTTAATTCTTGATTTTAATGCTTTACCCTTTGGCATGACTCACCTGAGGAATTAGGGTAACTCTTAGGGTAATAGGGGTTTTGAGGCAAGGAATTGTCCTAAACCTATTTTGTGAATTGAATCTGGTATTCCAGACAACTAATATGTGAGTAGCTGAAGGTCCATAAGATAGGTGAGGGGAGAGGAGTCAAAGCCTAATCACTTTTATCTTTCTTTATTTTCAAACGCTATCTTTCAGTTAATTAACAAAATCTCAAAAATATTATCTTTCCGTTTTTACCTCTAAGAATTAATTTACTTGCTTAATTGATAATTGAACGCAATCCCTGTGGATCGACCGGTCCTTACCGTTAAATTATATTACTTGCGACATTTGGTACACTTGCCAAAGTCTTAACAAGTTTTTGGCGCCGTTGCCGGGGATTGTTGAGTTCATTGTCAATAAGGCAATTGAGTTAATTCTTAGTTGTTTTATTTTGTTTTATTTTATTTTAGTATTTATTTTTTGTTTTATTTATTTAGATACTTAGTTAGTGTGTTGGACTTGTTAACGGTTTGTTGAAGTGTTTCAGTGAACTGTGTAGCAGGGGCAAAGTTCGAAAGAATTGCTGTTTGTCCCGAAAAAAAAAATCATGGAATCCACTTCTCGGATGGAAGATGCTTTGGCCCAGTTTAGGCAAATGACTGAGACTATCTTCCAGCCTAAAGAGCAAGCTTCTCGGTTGGAAGATGCTTTGTCCGAGTTTATGCGAATGTCCGAGACCCTCTTCCAACCCCAAGAGCAAGTGATGATAGAGTCCTCGCCACCCTCACTTAGCGGTAATTTTTGTGAAGAACCCCACTTGAATGGAAAATGTGTGACACGCACCTTTTGCGATTCTTGTGGGGAGTATCTTGTGGAGTGCAACTGTGAGGATGAGTGGGTAACTATATCAGAAAATTACCCATGGTTATGCACTACCAATGAGGAACAAGAAGAACAAGCCCCAACAAAAGAAGAATCTGGGGAGGATAAGGAAGATGAGGAAGAAGAAAAGATTGAAATGGAGGAGCATGTAGTTTGGAGGGAAGATCAAAGCTCCCAATGTGGGGAAGGGGTGAAAACCCAACAAGAAAAAACCCAACAAATCATGGTTCCTATTATTCTTCCAAGTAGCAAGGAGGATAGAAGTGAGGAGATTGACATATACTTAGACTCCTTCTATGCCTTATTCATCACCCTTCACCTTAAAAGGGTATGGAAGCATCTACAACTATGTTTCAAATTCATGATGTTCCTGCCCCAGAAGCGAAAGAAGAAGGATGATGTGTTCTTTGTGTCATATCAGCCACCTTGATAGTGGAGTGACAAACGTTAAGCTAGTGACGTTAAACAAGCGCTTGGTGGGAGGCAACCCATTGGTTCCCTATTTACTGTTTTGAGTCTTTATTTTTCATTCCCCTTTTTCAGTTTGTTTTGCATTTTGGTTGTACTGCTGTTTAACTTTTACATTGATGATGATGCACCACAATTTTGAACTAGTTCACTGTGGTGGTTGTTCAGTCTAACATTTTTGCAGCTACCATGTGATTTCTTCCATTTCAGATTTTTTTCATCAGATAATGTCAGTGGCCAAGTCAAAGGTTGAGGAAGACCTGGATCATCTTTGGGCAAGCTCTCAAAAGTTCATCTCTTATCCCAGCTGTGAGGTTTGAGCCCAAACACTTCCTATATTCATTGTGTGATTATTCCTTGCCTGTATTAGTCTGCAGAACTTGAGCTTGTACGTAACTGTCATACATGTGATTTATACACACACTGAGGCAAATTGTTTTTTGGCACCCCTGAGCCTTTCACGCCAACCCATTAATGTTTATCCTTTGCTAGCCCCTCTGAGCCTTTTTGTTGTTTTTGTATTTTTTTCTACATATCATTGCCTAGTTTTCTTAACTTGGAGTTAGGTAGACAAAAGCATGAGGGTGGGGAAAAATTCTAAGTTTGGGGTTGCTCATGGAATAGCAACAATCTAAGTTTGGGGTGGTATACAAGAGAATGGAACATACCAAGAATGGAACATACAAAGAAAAAAAAAGAAAAAAAAAAGAGAAAAAAAGAGAAAAATGTTTCAGTTCTGGTTTCTGTTTATTTTCGCGTCGCGATAGCATGCCTTCGCGTCGCGATGCTATATAAAATATATATATATATATATATATATATATATATATATATATATATATTGTATGAAATTCCTTCTCTTGTGAAATGCTTTGGGAAAATGGTAAGTGAGTGAGAATGTAAAAAATTGACAAAGTGAGAGGTAGGCCTAACTCCAAGTTTTAACCTACTTATCCAAATTTTACCCACTCTTTCAACAATTCCAACCACCTTCGCTGCCTCATATTCAACTCCTTCTGGTCAAACAAATATTTCAAACTCTTATGATCACTGAACACCTCAAATCTGGAACCATACAAATAGTGCCTCCATATCTTCAACACAAACACTACTGCAGCCAACTCCAAATCATGCGTTGGATAATTCTTCTCATGAATCCTTAACTGCCTCGACGCATAAGCAATCACCTTCCCATTTTGCATAAGCACGCCACCTAGACCCATCTTCGAAGCATCACAATACACCACGAACGGCTCTCCCGGATTTGGCAACGTCAAAATAGGAGACGTCGTCAATCTCTTCTTCAACTCGAGGAAACTTTCCTCACAACGAGCATCCCACACAAAAGCCTTACCCTTACAAGTCAACTGCGTCAACGGAAGGGCCAACTTAGAAAAACCTTCAATGAACCTTCTGTAGTAACCAGCCGACCCTAAGAAGCTTCTAATCTCCGTAACCGACTTCGGACTCTCCCACTGCATCACGGCATCAACCTTAGATGGATCCACAGCAATACCACTACCAGAAATGATATGACCCAGAAAACTTACTTCTGACAACCAGAATTCACACTTAGACAATTTGGCATACAACCTCTTCTCTCTCAAGACCTCCAATACTAATCTCAAATGCTCCGCATGCTCTTCCTCCGATTTCGAATAAATCAGGATGTCGTCAATGAACACAACCACGAACCGATCCAAGTAAGTATGGAATATACGATTCATGTATTCCATAAATACACCCGGCGCGTTAGTGACACCGAACGGCATCACCGAATACTCATAATGCCCATACCGCGTCCTGAAAGCAGTCTTCTGCACATCTCCATCCTTCACCTTGATCTGATGATAACCTGATCTCAAATCAATCTTGCTAAACACTCGAGCACCCACTAACTGATCCATCAAATCGTCTATCCTCGGCAGTGGATACTTGTTCTTAATGGTCACCTTATTCAGTTTCCTATAATCAACACACAACCTCATGCTTCCATCCTTCTTCTTCACCAGCAACACAGGAGCTCCCCATGGCGATACACTCGGCCTAATAAACTTCTTCTCAAGCGGATCTTCAAGTTGCTTCTTCAATTCAGACAATTCTGACGCAGACATCCTGTACGGTGCCATAGACACAGGCCTCGTACCGGGTACAAGGTCAATAGAAAACTCCACTTCCCTCTCGGGCGGCACACTTGGAATCTCATCAGGAAAGACTTCAGGAAATTCGCGCACCACTTGCAACTCTTCAATGATAGCTTGATTCTCAACAGACAGCGATGCCATCAGTGAGAATAACTGAACTCCCTCCTTTTCTAACTTCCGCAACTGACTAGCAGATAACAAACCAGACTCTTCCTCTCCAAAGCTCACAGACTTACGATGACAATCAATGCGAACATGGTTATGCTCCAACCAGTTCATGCCCAAAATTACATCTAATCCCTTCAGCGGCAAACAAACAAAATCCACAACAAAGTCTCGGTCGAAGATCGACACGGGACACTGAGAACATACAAGAGAAGTGGTTACCGACCCCTTAGCTGGAGTGTCGACAACCATCTCTCCATTCATACCAGACAAAACTAGACCCAATCTCTTACAACAATCAGCAGCAATAAAGCAATGAGTAGCACCAGTATCAACAATAGACTTTAAAGGAGTACCATTAATGAAGCACGTACCTCTAATGAGTCCATCATCTTCAGTAGGCTCTTCACCTGCTAAAGCGAACACCTTTCCACTAGACCTTTCCTTCTTCGGCTTCGGACACTGAGTACTAATGTGCCCCTCTTCACCACAGTTGTAGCAGACCACTGCCTTGCGCTCACATTCGGCCACCACATGACCGTCCTTACCGCACTTGAAACACTTCTTTACGTCGCTTCTGCACATGACACTCTTGTGGTCAGGCTTGCCACACTTAAAACACACAATGCTAGCAGGGGCATCTCCCCCACTAGTCCTCTTGCAAGCATCAGCTCTCTGCTTACCCTTGCCCGCAGGGACCTCATACGGCTTACTACGACCTTGAAACTTGCTCCTCTTATCATTCACAATCTTGTAGTGAGCATTACTATCCTCCTCAAAAATTCTGCAACTATCAATCAAGTCAGCAAAGACGGATCTTTTGATATCTGATTGCCTTCTTGATCCCGGGCCTCAAACCATTCTCAAACTTGATACACTTAGAAAACTCAGCATTAGCTCCAGTGTAATGCGGATAGAACTTTGCTAGCTCCACGAACTTAGCGGCATACTCCGATACGGACATACTCCCTTGTTTCAGCTCCAGAAACTCAATCTCTTTCTTCCCTCGGATATCTTCAGGATAATACTTACGGTTAAACTCTCTGCTGAACACTTCCCAGGTAATCTCTTCATTAGCAGTCTCCAATCTCTGCCTCGCCTCTAACCACCAATCATCAGCTTCCTCAGCTACCATATGCGTACCATAGCGGACCTTCTGTGCTTGGGTACAATCCATCACTCGAAAAATCCTCTCCATTTCTTTCAACCAAGCTAAAGCACCATCGGGATCATACTTGCCCTTGAACGTAGGCGGGTTCTCTCTCTGAAAAGT
The DNA here is from genome assembly GCA_039519185.1 of Astragalus membranaceus. Classification (NCBI taxonomy): domain Eukaryota; kingdom Viridiplantae; phylum Streptophyta; class Magnoliopsida; order Fabales; family Fabaceae; genus Astragalus; species Astragalus membranaceus. The sequence goes on along the minus strand of CM076846.1, from coordinate 161,622,408 downwards.
AGCCAAACTCCGAGACCCAGCATTCTCACCAGCATTCTATTGATTCTGCACAGCCTGCGCCATAGCAGCTAGAGCAGCAGCAATTGCAGTATCGTTCCTCCCAGCCACTTCAACTCACTTGCTACAAAACAAACAACAGTTAGATATAATTGACAACACACCATTGTCAATTGACACTACGACTGGACAACTTGGCCGGACAGACCGAACTTTTGCTCTGATACCACTAATGTAACACCCCTTTTCTACCCGGTAATTATTTAATAAAATCAGAGTTACAAAAAATTATTTCATACTTCGAAAAGAGATGTCACACATTCAACGATAGTTCAAAACGTCACATACGATATATAACACTTTGTCAAAAAGGGACGAAGCCCATAACACCAGTTTAGTTAACCACATCGCCAAAAATACATCACCACGCAGCGGAATAGAAATAAGTTTTCAAAACAATAAAACATAACGTCCTGAATGGACTCCAAATAAATAAAAAAATGCAACAGCCAAAGTCTAGGTTCGTTTCCCCCCTTGAGTGTTACATATCAAAGCAAAGGACCGACTCAGACTAGCGAAGGTAACTAGGCCTTCACTCGCAATCACCTGCACGTTACCGCATAGGGGTAACATTCAAACAGAATGGGTGAGATATCTTCAATATAATAGCGTAAAATGATAGGAAATATGCTAGAATATGACAACTACATCTACCACTTCGCTACACACATATAATCATAAACACAAGTCAAATTGTCAACACCAAAATCAGTCACCAAATGTCATGACAATGCATGAATGCAACTCACACCAACGGGCATATGCATGTGGTACCAAATCACCAAAAGTTTTGCCTGTAAATAGAGGCGTCACCAAAATTGAGAGCTTTCACACCCGGCTCACCAATATAGAAAAATTGAGCTTTCACACCCGGCTCACTAGTTTTAGAAAAATTGAGCTTTCACACCCAACTCCAAGGCCAAAAGCCTTCACCAAAATAAATGCACATGCTGTATGCGACACCATGAATGCACACAAACAATCATCCAAAATAGTCACAATGTGACACACCAAATATTAATCACCGAATATCACCAAAGTTGAGCTTTCACACCTAGCCCAACGACACCGAAACACCAAACTACCCGAAACAACGGAACACCAAGATTTGGAGCCTTCACACCTAGCTCCGACAACACCAAGGTTTGAGCCTTCACACCTAGCTCAAATAGCACCAAGACACCAAGATGACAACAAGTTTCCAAATTATTGGGACAACGACAATTTTCCAAAATATTGGGACAACGACAATTTTCCAAAATATTTGATTGCGACAATTTTTCCTCTTCCTAAAACAGCAACATTTAACTACTGAGCCGACGTTTAACAATTTCCAGAAAAATAGACTACTCTGCCTCGAATTAGAATATTCAGCTAGGCCTCTGAATAAGCTTTCTAAAACATTTTAAAACGTCTCAATCGGACTCCCGAGTCAAAAGATATTGCAAAAACAAAATAGGAACAAAACTGAGACACATGCTGAAAACGGCGCCCAGGCACAGAGCCCCTAGCAGGAAAACGCAACACAGCAAACTGGCGCCCAGGAGCAGGGCGCCCAGCAACAGGCAACACGCTGAATCTGGCGCCCTGGAGCAGGGCGCCTAGCAACACTGCAGGAAATGGCGCCCTTGGCGCCCAGACAGCAAGGAACACAGCAGAAACGCAACGTGGCACAGGTATTGGCGCCCTTGGCGCCCAGACAACAGCAGCACAAAACGCAACACAAACAGGACACGCCCAGACACAGCGCCCATGGCGCCCCTGCGCCAAGACAGCGCGCAACACAACTCAGGAACACGCGCCCATGGCGCCCCTGCGCCAAGACACGGGCAACACACACACACTGGCACACGCGAACACACCCAGACACGGCGCCCATGCACAGGGCGCCAGAAACAGCAACAGAACACCAAGGCAACATGGCCAGGCACGACGCCTAGGGACAGGGCGCCAAAAACAGCACTACAACATTTCAGGGATGGCGCCCAGCACTAGGGCCCCAAAAACAACATCTAGGACAATGGCGCCCATGGCGCCCTAGGGTTCAATAATTTCGTTAATTCACCAATTCAAATCACCAATCCTTAATCACCAATGTCAATCATCATAATTTGTCACTCACAACACCAAACAACAATTTAATCGAACACCTAGCATGCGTTTAGTAATAACAACAATGAGCACCAAGTTCTAGAGTCACAACTATCACCAACAAATGTCAAATTTCAATCCAACCTAGTTATAATTCAACTAACACCAAATCAAACATCACAATCCATCAAAGGGTATTATAGGACCTATCCCCACATAACCCCATCATGAAACCCCATTATAAGGAAGAACCCCACCCTTACCTTATAGTAGGAGAGCACCAATTCTCTTGATCGAGTCACCAACAAAACCTCAGCAACACAGCTCCTCTCTGCTCCCTTGAATTCGCGAACTCCTCCTCCTCCTCTTCTCCCTTGGATTTGCGCCGAAACCCTCTTCTCTCTTTCTCTCCTCTTCGCAAATTTTTCTTTCTTTTTCTTCTCCCTATGCGAAATGCCCTAACCCTCACTAACACTCCCTTCATGCGCCTAAGCCTTGGGCTCATGGATCACGGGCTTTCCTCCAGCTTAAGCCCGATTACTAACACCATCTCCTATTATTCAATTATACACCTCTTAATCAAATGCTAATATAATTACACCATTAAAATAAATAAATAAATAAACGGTTACCTAAATATTTAATTAAATATTTGGGCGTCACAACCGCCGCTGGGGGTGCTGGTTTGGCTGGTGGGGTGACTGCTGCTCGGGCTGCTGGTATGGCTGAGGTGCATACTGCTGGGAATACTGGGGTGCATACTGCTGCTGAGGCCACTGCTGAAATGCACCGCCGTAATGCTGCGGCTGCTGCGGCAGGTAGGATGTCATATGTGATGAGGATGGCCTCGAGTACTGAAACATCAGCTGATTCTGCAAAAACTTAAAGTGCTCCTCATTTAGCCTAGCCTGATCCGCAGCTACCCTAGCCTGCTCCTCCATGCGCTCCTCAGCTATCCTGGCTTTCTCCCGAAGCGCATGCACTTCCCGTTCATTTTGCTCTTACCGCTCGGCAAACTGACACTGGGCCTCGCTCAGTTGCTGCATCAATTGCGGAACAGCATTCAACTCACCAGCCTTGGGAACATAAGAGCGACCAGTACTCGAGGATCCAGAATGTGAAGCTGATAGACTCGGAATAATGCTTGTTTGGAAAGCAGTCGGTCCAATACCACCTGATCCTACCATACGATTACTCTTTTGGGGACCAACTGCTCTCTCCCAAATATCACGAGCTACTCTAGCCTCCTCCACCGGATCGATATCCGCTGCCCCACTGCTCTCTGTTGTGACTCATGGTACTCAGCCAGTCCACCCTGGAAGCTCTCCTGAAAAAATAACCCAACAAATAAATAACTATAGCAAAAGTAGTTTTAATAAAATATTCCTCGCCCGATATAAAGATTAATATAATTAATAAACATTAATATATAATTGTAAAAGTAGTTTTACCTGAATATTCCTCGCCCGATCTGTAGCAAACTCACTAGTGTCCTCCCGCATATGCATGTAGCGATGCAACTCAGGGAAAGTGATTGTCCTTTGTTCCCACGCCTCCTATATATATATATATATATATATATATATATATATATATATATATATATATATATATATATATATATATGGCTAAAGTACTCCCGGGGTCCCTTATCTTTATTTAAAGTAACGAATTAGTCCTTTATGTTTTTTTGTCCCAAATAAGTCTTTTATCTTTCAAATTTTTGACACATAAATCCTTTTCCGTTAACAGTGCTGACTTATGTGTCAAAAAAAAGGATTTATGTGTTAAAAATTTGAAACATAAAGGACTGATTTGGGACAGAAAAGGATTTATGTGTCAAAAATTTAAAACATAAAGGACTGATTTGGGACAAAAAAAAAGATAAAGGACCAAATCGTTACTTTAAATAAAGATAAGGGACCCCAGGAGCACTTTAGCCTATATATATATATATACATATTATTAATTAATACACATGAAAATGACTAGTTAATTATAAATAAATAATTAATCGAGGAATAAAGTAATAAATTTACCAAACGCATGTGATGCGTTGCAGTATTAACACTCCCCCCTGTGTGTGTGCAGCCACCTTTTTCAGAAGCACGGTTATTCTTGGCTTTCTCACAATAATTCCTAAGTTGAGTCTCCCATATAAGATGGCTTCGCATTCTTACCGCGCGCCTCCCACAGTAATTCAGAATAGCGATGGGAACATCTCTTATGTAACACTCTCTCAACTTCTCTTTGCTGCTCTGGTAACCATGTACATTTTTCCTATTTAAGAAATTTACAATAATGTTGTTAATTATAAGACAAATAAATTAATCAAGTCAATAAGATAGTACACCAAATTAATTATTTCGTAGAACAACTTACCAAAAATGATTTTAACATCCTCCCAATTGCCTCTTTATCTTTTCTAACAGCCGTCCAATTCTTCCAGCTGCTGGTGAAATTCTCCTTGATTGTTTTTGTGATGGCGGTAGCTGTAGCCTTCGAAGGAAGAAACCTGCATTAAAAAAGATGAATTTTATTACACCAAATTATATAAGTTATATAAAAGGCAACAAAAATAAATTAATAAATAATAATATATATACTTACGAATCGCCAACAGTCTCTAATATGATACGCCCATCAGTTGTATACCTCACCACCTCACGGTCAACATTGAATGTACGTACCCCATCTGCATCAACATCTGTCGGGGCTAAGCCCTCAGTACCAGCAGGAATCACTGGGTCCCCTGCAGTACTAGTACTAGCACCCTCAGACTCAGGTGGTGGCAAATATCTGCCACCAGAAACAACAACACGAGCAGAAGTCTTCTGCCTGCTAGTGCTGGCGGCATCACCCGTGACAGGTGGAGGAACATATGCATCGTCATCGAATCCTGAGTGAGATGCCATGACCGTAGAGAGAATAAGAGAATTCGTATGGAGGAATAGAGGAATTTCAAGAAGAGATTTAGTAGAGAGAAGGAGAGTATTGGTAGAGGTGTGAAGAAGAAGAAGTGGAGAAGCGATTTGTATAGAAGAAACGAAGTCAAACGGTCAAAAGGCAGAATCCACCGGAAATGTCATTTACCGGCAGATTTAGGGGATTTCCGGCGAATCAGGGGATTTCCGACGGATTTTCAAGAATTTCCGGCGGATTTTCGAAATTCAAAATTGGCGGTTCTTTTAACTATCCGCCGGAAATGACCTTACCAGTGGATTTTTTAAAAAAAAAAATTCGTAGACCCAAATCCGCCGGAAATGTTGCGGAGGAAAAAAATCCGCCGGAAAATCCAACAAATCCGCTGGTAATGTTTCGGCGGATAAATTTATCCGCCGGTAAGTCCTAAAATCCGCCGGAAAGTCCTGGCCGGAAAAATCAGTTTTTCTTGTAGTGGACCTATTTCCGGCTAATACACAACATCGAGGCGACATGCCACTCATAATAAAGACATCTAGGTCCCCTCGATCTCTCCAGGAACCACCGCCAAGAGAGAGACTTTAACCGCGTGACAACCAACTCAACATCCGGGGCTCTACCTGCAAAAATACACCCATTCCATATTTCCCAAATCTCCCACAGGCTACAGTGCCAAATCAGCGCCAGCCCCTACTTAGTCCTTGTCCCACGGCCAAAGGAGCAGAAAACTGCATAAAGCAAGAATAAATCTGGAGGAATAGGAAGCTGCGGCCCCAACCAACTAAACACATCATACCAGACTCTCTGTGCAAAATGACACCGCATGAAGAGATGAGAGGCCGACTCCTCTGTAGCCCCACATAAGACACATGTCCCCTGAGTGGGATTCGTAATGACTCTCCGTCTCACCAGATTTGCCCGAGTGGGAATCCGGTCCAGAAGCAGCTGCCAAGAGAAAGCAATAGCCATCGGAGGAGCCAAACTCCGCCAAAGTCGACCCAGACACGCCACCTGATCATCTGAAAACCCATCTACCGTATCGAGGTCCTCCCTGAGCTTCGTATAGGCTGAGCGAACTGAGTACACACCCGAAGCCTCCCCCAACCAAACCCAGCTATCCACCTCCATGCAAATACTATCCGGCTGCATGAGATTCAGAAGGTCCCTCTGCAGGCCCTTTTCCCACACAAACAACCTACGCCTCCATGGAAGCAACCACGCCCCCTCCACCCAAGTACCGAACTCCACAACTCGGCCCTGTTGTCGATCCGATGCAAGGAATAACCTCGAAAAAGCCTGACTGAGAGGAAGCTGCCCCACCCAGGTATCATGCCAAAAGGATGTTGCGACCCCATTACCAACTCTTCTAGCTATGTTACTAGTGAACCAGTCACCACATGTGCCCAAAGTCGAACCAATGAGACAAATATCTTTCCACCAAGTAGACGCAAGTCTCGGTGGACATAGTGAAGACAGTAATGGAGTGGTAGTCGTCCCCCTCCCATACTTTGCAACAATTATCTCTCTCCAAACCGATGAATTCCCATCAAGTAACCGCCATTCCCACTTACCCAGCAAACTCAGATTGAAAGCCTTAAGATCCTTCACCCTAAGACCACCCCCACTCTTTGGCTTACACACCTCAGACCATCGAACCCAAGGAATTTTCCTCCTATCCAAACCACCACCCCACAAGAAATCCCTCTGTAAACGGACCAGCTTCTTCCACACCCCCATGGGCATCTTCATATAAGATAGGAAGAAAATCGGAATACTATTGAGGACCGAATTCAATAGAACAATTCGGCCCGCAAAAGTAATGAACCTTTTCTTCCAAGAACGAAGCCTGATGCCCAATAAAGTGACCAAGGGGTCCCAGGTAGCCACCCTACGGGGGTTTGCCCCGATTAGAAGGCCCGGATACTTAAAAGGCACTGTCCCAATCCTGCAATGAAGGAAACCCTCAGCCATAGCAAGAAAGGATGGACTCACATTAATACCCAGAATGCTACTCTTCGAAAAATTGACCTTCAGCCCTGAAGCCAACTCGAAACATATCAACACAGCCTTCATAGTCCTTAGATTCTGCACCGTAGGCATCCACAGATAGACCCAAAGACTCCCCCTTCAACTCTGTCGCTGAGATCTCATCGACAAGAATCTGAATCTTCACATCCATATCACCAAAAGCCTCCTTGTTCCATTGTTTCAGCTTCCCTTTAGGAAGTTTCAGCTTCTCCTTGAGGATGAAACCCATCCAACCCGAAAGTGATGAGGTTGACCAACAATCAGTCACCACCTTCTTACAATCCTTGTGCTGCAGCCAGTGATTACTAAACCTGAAAGGTTTAGGACCCACAAATCGTTCGAGTATCTAAGAACAATTGGGCAGTGATCTGAGACATCCCTCGAAAAAGCCCACTAAGCTGGATCACCCCACGCCTCAGCCCACTCCTCCGATAAAAGAATCTGATCCAATCTACTCATGGCCGGGTCATTGGGTTGGACCCAGGTGAACTTCCGACCCAACAAAGGCAAATCTACCAATTGCATATCTTCGATAAAGCTTCTGAACTCTGAGCACTCCACCGCATCCTCAACAGACACCACTCCACCCCCACCCCACCTCTCCCGGGGGTTACAAATAGCATTGAAGTCCCCAAGAACACACCAAGCACCATCACTGTAGCCATTTTTAGGCGTCACCAACTCCCTCCAGAGCCTCCTCTTATTTGTCATTCCACACTTGGAATAGACATTCACCAAGAAGCAACGGGTCGCCTGTGCACCCCACTCCAAACACACCCCAACAAAACCGAACCCTGAAAAGGTGAAAAGACATCTACCTTGGGCACCATTCCAAATAGATAGAATACCCCCACTCCTACCAACCGATGGAATACAACACCACCCACAGTCATCGTTTCCCCAAAGTGACCGACATAACCTATCATTCACCACCTTCAATTTGGTCTCCTGAATCGCAATGAAGTCCAACTGGTTCTCCCTAATAATTCTTTTAATCGTCTGCCGCTTCACCGACTCCGCCAAACCTCTAAGGTTGAAGGAACAAACAATCATTGATGACCTTCTTCGCCCAAAACTCTTTCTTCCTTCTCTTTCCTATCCATTTCCTCAAGCTTTACAAGTTTATCAACAACCGTGGTTTCCATACTCCTCAACGTTACCCCAATCTTCCTTCCAATAGATAATAGCTTCCCTGCAGCCATGGCTCCAATTGACCCATCCGCCCCACTAGAAGACTCCTCACCCACACCACCACCCTCCATACCTCCCCCATCAAGACCCAAATTCCTCTCAGCCGAAGCTTCTAAAATAGGGAGAATTACCTATAACTGTAAGCCACTAGATGAAGAGGAATCAGTTTGAGCCACTGATGAGCGAACACGCTTTCCTCTACCTCTAGCCAAGTGCAAGAACCTTCCAGAAGTAGATAGGAGCTCAGGGCCAACCCCACCGCGTCCCACTCCGAAACGCCCACTCCTAGTGCGGCCACGACGTCGAACCACGTTCGGACACCGCACTTGAAAGCAAGAACGTGAAGAGGAAAAAGAATTTTGGTCCGAGCAAGCCTGATGTTCTGAATGGGGCCCATTTTCCCAAGAGGGTTGAGGAATGGGACAATTAGAAACCTCATCCACATTCCCAAATGAAGGCCCACCTGAGCAGAGGTCCAATTGTTTACAAGAAATGTCCAATTGATTACAAGTGGGATCCATCGAATCTAGCCCAAAAGCGCTATGGCCAAAATTAATACCATCATGGGCCTTACTCAACAAATGAAGTCCAGAACTCATGACCAGGCCCAAAAGCACTACACTGTTCTCCTCTCTCCTCAAAACGTCTTCACCAACTCTAGACGCCTCACTCCTATCACTCACAGCAGCCACACCCTCCAACACCCCATCCACTGACGCCAATGACTCAGGAATAGTAGAGCAGCCCTCCCTCAGTGCTATATTCCCATCCTCTTTCTCCCTGACATTCACCACGTCCAATGGACCTTTACACGACATCACGGACCCCCCATTCCCTGGTATCCCAAAAGGGGAGATCACCTCTCTGTCACTCTACACCACTAGAGACCCTTTCCTGCCAACCGAAAAGCTCAAGTTGCCATCAAGGGCATCAACCCCAATGACCCCTTCTGATCCACCGCATGAGTCGCCGACGATGGAGCTACCACCGTCAGAGCCAGAGGAATACACCGGCGCTGAGAACTGCGACGGTAGCTCACCTCGACCATCAACATTACCGAACCGCTCTTGCACCGGTATTATGACCAGTTCTAGCTTCGCAGCTGTAATGAAAAATATTATTATGACACAAGATCTCAAAAATGTATTGAATAAGATCCATAAACACCTACCTAAGCTATATAAAGATGCTGACTCTGGATGCCTATGTCGTTTTAGATGAAGATATGATACAAGTAACAGAGTAATCAATAGCACCCTAAGGTGACACTATAGCCCTAGACCAAGGCCACTACAAAAGGCCCATCGCGTTATGGTTGAGCTCTTAATGGTGGACTTCATAGCGGAAAGTTTTTGCCGCTATACTAAAACACAAGTAAAAATTCACCCCCTCCATATCTGAGTTTTCCTATCCCCTTTTTAAACCCTTCAACCGTGCGCGCAGGGGGGGAATCGAAAGATTTGCACTGAACCAAGCCATGTTGGTCCCTGCTTGTGCGCGCGAGGGAGTCCCTTCTACTTTCTTGTTTACAAGCTCTCATTAAGCTTTAATATTTAAAGACTTTGGTGAGTCCAAAGCCAAGCAATGTGGGACATCCCACTTTTTGAAATATCTTTTGTTTTTCCAATAAAACACAGCAGGCTTTAACAACAATTGCTACACTATAAATATGTGGCATAGCCTTACTTCCTTTTCATGCATTTTTCTCTTCCCTTCTTTCATCTATAGCCTAATTATACATCATTATGGCTTTCATGGATGACATTGTTCCTAGGAGGATTGACTGTTCGTCTTTGGAGTTGATTTGAGGCATATTTTGGTGTTTGTAGATGAGATTTTCATTAAGTGTAATGGTGTTTGTAAATGTGTTAAATTTTGAGTGGTATGCGAATCAATGATGCTCTGAAGGTTATTTTTCATGTTTATAAGTATAAATCTACCTGCATGTTTTCTGCTAAACCATTAGGTATTAAATCACTCTTAATGCCTTCATAGAGAGTCCACCATAGTAGAAGGATTTAAATACTATAAACTTAGACATGTTGGTATTTAGCCCAAGGTACTTCAGTGGTATTAGAGTTTCTCTTTTAGATAAGTTTGTAGGACATTTCCAGGGATAGAATTATTTTGATGAACAAAATAATTAAATCATAAGCTTCTTTGCAGAGTTTGTTTATTTGTGCAGCTGCGAAGTGGTTTAGATTCATTTTACATAGGTTTAAATACGTTTTTACCCCCTGCAAATAGGGGGTGTTTTGCTTTTACCCCCTGCAAATTTTTTTTTTAAAAAACACCTTGCAAAATTTTTTTGTTTGATATTAGTCCTTCTGTCAAGTCTCCGTTAGTGGTTTGTTGACGTGTCTAACGGAACTGCCAGCTGGCTTTGCTGACGTTTTGGCTTTGCTTTTACCCCCTGCAAATAGGGGGTGTTTTGATTTTAGCCCCTACAATTTTTTTTATCTAAACTCATCTTTCTTCATCTTCATCTCTCTCTGTGTTGTTGTTGTTCCCTCAACATCTCAGCTTCATCTTCTCTCTCTCACCCACACTACAACCACCAACACCACCACCACTCACACACCACCACTCACACACCACCGCTAACACCACAACCACTCTCTTCATCATCTCCAACCTCACTCTCTCAAAAACGAAATCGTTGTGAAGAGGAAACAAAATCGCCTTGAAGAGGAAACGAAATCGATGTTGTTGTTGTTGTTGGAAACAAAATCGTTGTTGTTCAAGAGGAAACAAAATCAAAATCGTTGTCATTTCATTTCAATTTGTTCTATTTCGATTTTGGGGTTTTTTGGAAACAAAATCGCTGTGTGTTTTGTGGTGTGGGTGTGAGAGAGAAGAGAGTGGTTGTGGTGTGGGTGAGAGAGAGAAGAGAGTGGTAGTGGTGGTGGTGGTGGTGTGGTGGTTGTGGTGTGGGTGAGAGAGAGAAGAGAGTGGTTGTGGTGGTGGTGGTGATGGTGTGGTGTGGTGGTGGTTGCGGTGTGGGTGAGAGAGAGAACAGAGTGGTTGTGGTGGTTGTGGTGTGGGTGAGAGAGAGAAGAGAGTGGTGGTGGTGGTGGTGTGGTGGTTGTGTTGGTGAGAGAGGGAGAGAAGAGAGTGGTTGTGGTGGTTGTGGTGTGGGTGAGAGAGAGAGAAGAGAGTGGTTGTGGTGGTGGTGGTGTGGTGGTTGCGGTGTGGGTGAGAGAGAGAAGAGAGTGGTGGTGGTGGTGGTGTGGTGGTTGTGTTGGTGAGAGAGGGAGAGAAGAGAGAAGAGAGTCGAGAAGAAAGAGAATAATAGGGGGTAAAATCAAAAACTCAAATTAGCAAATAAAATAAAAAATAAACTAAATATAAATGCCAAATGTGTGACACGTAGGATTTTTTGTAACAGAGGAACTAACAGAATGGCTAACGCCAAAATGGTGACATTTGTAAGGTGTTTTTTAAAAAAAAAATTTACAGGGAGTAAAAGCAAAACACCCCCTATTTACAGGAGGTAAAAACGTATTTAAACCTTTTTAAGTATGCAGCACCACACCATGTTGTCCAGCGCCAACTAAAGTGCAACATATCTTTTTGGGTTATTTTGCTTTGAGTATTATTTAGTTTCCTTTAGTTGCTTTGGTATTTTTTGAGAAGCCAAAGTCATTCATGGAAGACAATGTGTTATTAAACTTAATATTGACCAAATTCATGCTTCAATCTCATTCAAAGGTTTTCATCGGTTACAAAATACATTATGTGTATGAATTGTTAAATTAAGGCATTTCCCAACTTGTTGGGTTAACTGAATTATTCAGTAGCGACCACGGTCAGGGAGTCAAATTTTTTTAAAAATAACACGTCACTAAAAATATAATAAAAATAAAACTTTAATAAATTTAATTAAATAAATTACCAAACTCATAATTGTCCTCGATACACATGGGAGAGAGGAATTGATATGTGTGAACGTGCATATGTGGGCTAAGTGCAAAATTAAGTATAATAATATATTAATAATACTCCGTGCTGCCAAAAATATAAAAGGGGCTAATGTAAAAAAAAGATATAAAAGGGACTAATGTAAAAAAATATATAAAAGGACTGTATTTGCATATCAAATTAACTTATTTCTTTAACTAATGTATTTGCATATCAAATAAACTTATTTCTTTAACTAATGTATTTACCGACATATTGGTTAAACTTAAATTGGTGAAAATTTTAAAATTCATTATTAAGTAATTATTTAGGGATAGAGAGAGCCGCTGCTTTGTATCAGGACCACCAAGAGACTTAAACGTCATATCTCTACCAAAAACTTTAAGGCATTAAGTATATCGGTCCCCTCTCTTATATCTTTCATTTAAGACACTTGAATTCCAAACAATCTCCCCCTTAAGTGTGAGTCATCCACATCGCTAGCCTGGATCCACTTCCCGCTCCCCCACCAAGCCGAACCGTGGCTGCTCCCCCACCAAGCCGAACTGTGGCTCTGATACCACTTGTTCGGGAGTCCGAGGGAACACCGAGAGCAACAACGAGCTAGCCAATGATCAGGACCACCAAGAGACTTAGACGCCACATATCCACTCAAAATCTTACGGTATTAGGTATATGGGTCATCTCTCCTATATATCATTCATTTAGCTCATTCCTAGCCGATGTGAGACTAAACACTCACACTTAAATTCCCAACAACTTTCGATGAAAACATTAAGTGGACAGACTTTGATTTATATTTATATTAAAGCAGAAAATAAGGCATTTGGGCCTAGACAAAACATTTTGGTGGAAGGTTGTTTCTGTTTTTGCAAATTGCAGTTAAGTCATTGCTAAGAAGGAGCTATCAACAAAATCTTCATGAAGAAGTTATCAACAAACCTATTGTTGTCAATTCAAATGATCACATTCTCATTAATGTTTATCAACCTCAAGGAATCATTGATGTTGTTGGACCCCTTGAATTTGATGACAACAAAAATTATTTAATTAGACTAGTCTTTTTTTTTGACAATAATTAGACTATCTAAATATTATAAGCGGCTTGTCACTGCCGCGCGGGAAATGTCGCACTTTTTATTTTTTTTATTTATTTTTGTTTTTACCTTAGTTTTTTTTTCTTGTTCTTTTTTCTTCTTTTATTGGGTAAATCTGGGTATCCACCGCACGGACAGTAGTGACTAATTCCTCGCTCATTGAAGGTGCCTCGAGGGGCAGGAGAGCTGGCCCATCGCTCATTGGAGTTTTTCTTCTTTTATATTTTAAGGTTTTGCTTTTTTTTCTTTTTTAATATTTTAACGAGTAATTTATGGTTCCGAAAAATTTTAGATGTTTAAATATGCGAACTTTGTTTTTCAATAATCAATTCGATGAAAAAAAGATTTAATTTCATGATAAAATACATAAAATGAGATGCTAAATAGTGTGCTTTGGTGTATTTGATGGTGAAAAAAAATATTTTTTAACAAAATACGTAAAGTACTATGTTAACCAGTGTGTTTTGAGGTACTTTAGGATACAAAAAAAATAACTGTTCAAATACCCGAAGCTTTTTCCTCAATAACCGGTTTAGTCAAAAATAATAATAGCTTTGTGACAAAATAGGTAAAGTGTGATAGTGCATTTTGGGGTACTTTAGGGTCCAGAACAAATTTTAGATGTTCAGATACGCAAAGTTCGTTTCTCAATAACCTGGTTGATGAAAAATAAAAAAAATTACGTGACAAAATGTGTGATGCTAAGAAATTTGTTTTGGGGTACTTTAGGGTCCAGAAAAAATTTTACATGTTCGGATATGCAAAGCTCATTACTCAATAACCCGTTTGGTGGAAAAAAATTGTGACAGAATATGTATAGTGTGATGTTAAACAGTGTTTTTTGGGGAGTACTTTAGCATCAGAAAAAATATTAATTATTCAAATATGCGAACTTCATTCTTCAATAATAATTTCAACTCTGTATATATATATGTGCTTCTATTTTATTGGTGGTTTTAAATCAAACTCTGCATGATACCTACATATGTGTTTCACTTTCTAATTGTGTTGTCTTCTTTTCTTTTTAATTATGAGTTAAGTTTTTATATTTACATTTGATGAATATAGATAACGTTATTAAAGCTTTTAAAACTTTTTCTTTTAATTATCTATGAATGTTCAATTTCAATGTCTTTGTTGTTACTAAAATTCTTTACCTTTTTTCTTCTTATATATTATCTATGGATGTTGAATTTCAATGTCTTTGTTAATTAATGTTACTTTTTAATTTTATAATATTTTTATTTAATTTATACTTTTAATTTAATTTTTATTTACGGGAACTTCAGTCACGTTTACAATAGATCCCCCAATCGTCTTCTTTCAACTTTCTATAGGTGATCTATTTTACCGGTGGTTTTCATCCAACCCTACATGATACTCACGTGTTTCACTTTCTATTTGTGTTGTCTTCTTTATTCTGGTCACTTCGCACCAACGGGTATTAAAAGCATACTTTAATTGGTGTTTAAATTTTTATCTTTCTTTAATATTCGAGTGCGGCGTTGCTGCATTGACTCCTGCGGGAACTTCAACCACATTTACAATAGAACTTCCATCATTTTCTTTCAACGGGAACTTTAGCCACATTTACAATATATATAACCTCCATTATCTTCTTTCAACTTTGTATAATTGCTCCTATTTTATCATGAGTTTTCATCTAACCATGCCTGATACCAACGTGTTTCAGTTTTTAATTGTTGTCTTCTTTTCTTTCTAATTGTGGATTAAGATTTTATATTTACATTTGATAAATATGGCTTATGTTATTAAAAATTTTAGACATTTTCTTCTTATTATCTATGGATGTTTAATTTCAACGTCTTTGTTAATATTCTTTTTAAATTTTATAATCTTCTTATTTAATTTATAGTTATAATTTAATTTTTATTCACAGTTATTTGACTATATATTTTACAAACCAACACCATTGGTCTATTGGCATAAGCTACCCTAGGACATGAGATCGACTTAGTGCTTCCGAGTTCGATTCCCACAGTGGACAAGCTATGTACAGTTAAAAAAAGAAACCGAGCATGAATATTTATAAAGAGGTTTGCTAATGCATGCATAAAAATTTTATTACTCATTTACTCGAAGGAATTTAGTCAACCCCATGCATCGCACGGGTTATGGGGCTAGTAGTCTTTGTTTTTGTATTCCTATGCACAAATTGTATTTCCTTTCAATACAAAGTCACTTTTATTTTATGTTCCTATATCTATTCCTTTTATTTTATGTTACTATTCTTTATGTGGCCACTTTATGATTCATTTGACAATGCATATGACATTGTCAAATGATCTTCAAGTTTCCTGAAGATGACATTTTTGGAGCAAACCGAGAGATTTGTGGTTAACTAGGATAATTTAGTCATGCCTAATTATGCTTATGTATTGTTGTTAACTTTTAATTGCACTTCCCCTACAATATTTGAATTCCTAATTAAGCTTTTAATTGCAAGGGGATCCGTTGGCCCCTTTCCTATTCCTAGTAGTGGCCGAGGGGTTGACTGGATTGGTAAACAAGTGTGTAGAGCTTGATTATTTTGAGGAGATCAATTCTGAATTGTCCTTTCCAATTCTTCAATATGCGGACGATACGCTCATTATGTGTAAGAATTCGAGAGAAAATCTATGGTGTTTGAAAGCCGTATTAAGAATATTTGAAATGGTGTCGGGGCTCAAAGTCAATTTCCATAAGAGTTGCATAGTAGGACTGAATGTCAACATGGAGGACACAAGATCAGCAGCTCAGTTTTTATATTGCAAGATTGGTGAGGTTCCTTTCAACTTCTTGGGGATACCAATAGGGGCCAATCCGAGGTTGAGTGCTACGTGGAAACCGGTGGTGAAGAAACTAAGATAGATTATCACTATGGAGGAGTAGACAACTTTCCATGGGTGGTAGAATTACTTTGATAAACTCAGTTTTAGCGAGTCTCCCTTTCAAGGCGCCTAAGAAAGTGATAAAAGAGATGGTGCAAATACAACGGAATTTTTTGTGGGGGGAAAAGGTGATAGACGTAAGATGGCATGGGTTAAATGGAGTAAAATATGTGTGTCAAAGGTACGTGGTGGTTGGGGCATTAGAAACATGGAGGTATTTCATTTGGCTTTGCTAGGAAAATGGAGATGGAGAATGTTGTATGATAAAGAAAGTGTGTGGTACAACTTGATGAATCGGCTTTATGGGACTGATAGTTTGCTGAATGCAAGACAATTTTCAGTGTGGTGGAAGGACGTGAAAGGAATTGATGAGGGTATTTCATTCGCTCGTGGATGGTTTAGTGATTCGTTGCGATTGAGATTGGGGAGTGGTGGCGAAACGATGTTTTGGCAGGATAAGTGGTGTGGACGGTGGAGCTTGATGGAATTATTTCCTAATTTATTTGAGGCAGCAGCTGAGCAATACGGCGTTGTTGATAATGATGGACGATGGGAAAATAATTGTTGGTCATGGCAGCTTAGTTGGAGCAGAGATCTGTCAGCAGTAGAACAAGAGGAATTGCTGTTGTTGGAAGACATTCTGTTACCGATCAGTCCAAACTCCAAACCGTGACTCTGAAGATAGATGGATCTGGCTTTTGGATGCGTAAACGAACTACAAGGTGAAGACAGCATACAAATCACTGATTCTTAGGAGTGAGGAAGCTGTGATTGCAGAAGATAAAAGAGTAGTACGTGTTGAAAAGACTGGGAAACAGCAGCTCCTTCTAAGTTCTTGGTCCATGCGTGGAGAGTATTATTGGACTGCTTACCAACGCGTAAGGCTCTGCAGCAGCGAGGAGTATTAGCAGAATCGCCGGGAACGTTGTGTGGTCTATGTCTCAGATATGAGGAGGAGATTGAACATTTGTTCTTCAACTGCAGCGTGGCAACACAAATTTGGCAGCAAATGAATAATTGGAGTGGAAATTCTGGTGCACACAGTGATGGAAGGTGGCAGCATTTTATGCAGAATGCGCACAACAGTGGGGGGAAAAAATCAAAGAAAGCTACACATTTAATATGGGTTGCGGTTGTATGGATTATTTGGATCACTAGGAATAAAATTATATTCAGGGGGGTAACGGTGAATGTAGCAAATATGGTCCAACAAATTAAACTACTGTCTTGGGGATGGTTTGCTAATAGGTTGGGGAATGATTTAAATATCACTTTTGATAGTTGGAATGATAATCCTCTTAATTGTTTGAATGGTGTAAGCTGAGATGTAAAAGGGATGAGGTACCCCTTGTACCCCTTATTAATAAAAAAAAATAACAATAATAATAATAATATATATGAACGGGAATTAATTAGTGTCCATTGGCATGCAAACAAATGACAAGTTTTTTTTAACAGTGAAATACTAGCTATGATATATATGATGTGTATTTAGGAACACAAAAAACATGTATATAGTAAGATCCTCTCACACTTGAAGAGGCATGTTCAGGGATCGAAAACCAAGAAAAGGAAACAGGAAAAACAAGCCAAACTCAAAAGCAAACAAATGACAAGTGCTAGAGAGAATGCCGAAGTACAAAGACCGCACCATATATGTGATGAATAACGACCTTGGCGAAAAAGAACCTTATTGTGACGTGTAACTTGAAGACATGAAGCTATATTATAAATGAAGTGTGCTACTGCTGCTGCTGCTTATATCTTTAAGCACAGACAAATCCATTAGGGTCTTCTTTTCCACAAAGATTTAGTAGCAAACTCAACTTGATGGGTATGTTGAGGTTGATGCCGAGGACATTGGCCTTAAGAGCGGTGCATAGGCACACTGCAGCGTCAAGATCGGTAAGACCCTGAATAAGGGAGCAACATGGGGTGTTTGAGGACTTCCCAAGTTGCACATTCACCAAACCCAACAGATTAGCACAAACACCCAACTTAAGAGTATCTAAAGGGCAACTGGGTTGCTTTGTGCCTGTGGAAGGTGGCTGAGTACCTGTGGATGGTGGTGTTGTACCAGTAGAAGGGGGTTGGGTTCCGGTGGGAGGTGGTTTGGTACCGGTAGAAGGTGGCTTTGGGCCGGTGGAAGGTGGTTTGGTACCGGTGGAAGGTGGGTGTGGCTTTGGGACCGTGGGTGGGTGTTTGCAACATTTGGGTGGTGGTGGTGGTGGACATGGGACATATGTGGAGCTAACCGCTGTGAAGAAGAGAATGTTGAAGGAAAGGAGAATAGCAACTAGGGAAGCCATTTGGAAGTTGATAGTGATGCTTTAGTGCTCTTACTTTGGTTTGGTATGTTAGTACGTGATGGGAGAGGGGGTTTTATAGGGAAGGTTTGGTGAGTTATATGCTTATTTCAATGTTTTTTTTACAAAACAAAGTTAAGATTTTGTCTTTTTTGGGCCAAGAGCTGGCTAGCATTTAGACTTTGATTTGTTTAAGGGAAATTGGTGAGAAAGAGCCTGAGAAAAGAGTAAAAGATGGGAAGTAATCCACTCACTGTAAATACAATATAATTGGGTCTTTTACATTTGTTGTGGATCTTCTAAATTATATATTGCCTCCGTTTTTATATATAAGCAAAAGACGACTATGCACACTTATTAAGAAAAGTTAAAAAAAGAATTATGATTCTTATATTACCCCTACTAAGTTGTGGGTTAACTCACCTAAATATACTCTTTTTTAATGAGGTGGTGTGGGTTCGAGTTTAACCACCGTTTAAGGTTGGAGATAAGAGAGAGGATTGAGATGCATGCTGATAATATCTACACTCGTCTCCCTAATTAAAAATTGTTTATTTGTGTATGTTTACATACTAGTTCATTTTGTTTTGTTTTTTATATTTAATTATTGTTCAATAAAAAATATTTTGTTAATAATTGAAATATTTTATTATATTAATCATCATAAATAAGCATTTTTTTATTTTCTTATTCTATATATAGGTGTGACATTTGTCTCATCTTTAATATTGTTTAATTTTGCAGGCAAGTGAACTTAGTTGCAATAGTAATAAATTGAGACTTCTTAGAGCCACGAGTCGTTTATAAATCTACTTAAGATCGTATTATTTCTTTGACGTTTTCTTTCTTTACTAAGGGTATTGACTTAGTCCCCATTGGTCTCTCTTCTATCTTCAATCTTTTTTTTTTTTTAATAAAATTAGGAGGAAATTCTCTTTTTCCTTCTTAATGTTTTCTACATCATAAAGTTTTATCGATGCCTCTTTCCTTATATTTGCCAACAACAAAAAATCATATATTATTTAGGCGATCAATTGAGTTGGGTGTAATTCCAGTAATATCAAGGATAAGTAAAAACAAGAGTGTACTATAATAGTAGGTCACAACATCACTTGTCTCTTCCAATCCTTTACCTATTTTGATTCTACCTAATTCCTACTAATGCCTAATTGTTAATCACTCTACAAAAATTATTAAAATACATACGTGTTCAATTTTAAAAGGTAAGAGTATTTCATATGTTATAAGTATTAAATATACTCAAAACTGTTTACAATCGACCATAGTCCTAAAGGCCCTTACTCCAAGAGGTAGTTGTGTCGCTCCAAAAACAAGCATTAATACCACTCTGAAGCCTGTGGCTGGCTCCTAAAGTCGTGAGAGACATTCCACTGGGTCCGCACAACACGTGGTCCCCTTGCTTTAAACCCTTCCGGATATTGATTTCCTCCGTTAGAGAATCATTCACCAAAACATAGGCAGTTTTTTTTTAAACCCCCCCTCCCCAAATTATACCCCCCATGCCCCTTTTTATTCTAAATCCCCAAAATATCCCTAAGTTTTCGTTAAAAAAAAATATTTTTTAAAATTTCCGGAAATACACATATTAATTTGGCTTCCGGAAATACTCTTTTTTGATGTGTTTCTGGAAGGTTTGAAAAAATTGTTACCGGATTTATCTCTCACACATGTATTTTCGGAATGGTTATTGTTGAGGGATTTCCGAAAATATTTCATTTTACTGTATTTTCGGAACACATTTTACATTCCGGAAATACAGTAAAATGCGGTATTTTCGAAAGTCCAAAAATTTGACTTCCAAATTTATCCAACTTTGACATATTTCCGGAAATTTATTGGATTTCAGGGATAATTTCGTCCGTTTGGTCAATTTTGGGGGTATGGGGTAGAATGGGGGGCTACAAAAAAAAACTGCCCAAAACATAAAGGTTACTCGTGAAGGCATAGACACGAATATAGGATCTCCACTTATGGTAGAAACTAAATCTTCCCAAAATATAGTCTAAGAAACTTCAGCACTAGCGCACAATCATACGTCTTTTCAAAACCCATTTTAAAGATAAGTAATTTCTTCCATGTTATTTTAACATTGTTTTTTTTTATAATCAATAAGAACCGTAATTTATTAATAACCGAGGGGTATAAGGAGTACAAGAGGTGCTCTGGCCCTTACATGGGAGCCTAGGGGCCTCGTTAAAACCTCACGGGGCCAAAACCCAACGGGAAAAAGACCCCGAGAGGAAAAAGAATACTCCACATCTACAATAACATCATACATCCCACCGGGCAGTTCAGTCAATCAACAAATTTCCACTTAGACTTTCTACCCCTCCTAGCAACAAACCACCCCAAGATAATTGCTTAATAGAATTGACAATATATAGTGTTTACATTTACAACAGATCCTTCAAATAATACTTTGTTTCGTGCATGCCAAATCGCCCACGTTGTTGCAACCCAAATTAGATGTCCAAAACCAAATTAAAGGCTGACTGGTTTTGGACAATAAATCCATTCATTACCTTCCGAACCTTGATGTCTGCACTTTAGCCACCAACTTATACAAACACCGAAGCATCGAGCGATTTCCTACGTCGGCTACCAGCGTTGATTTAGCTCAAGAAAAGCTTTACACAAAGAGGTATAGTGATTCCAAAAACTATTCCTTAAGTTTAGTTCACGTGAAATTAAAATGTCCTAATCTCGATTATCGCACATATCCACACCGATTATTAGAGTATGATCAAACTAGAATTATTGATTCAAACATACAAGGGCAAGCTACTTTACACTTCATTAATTTCATTATAAAATTCCCAACTAGGCCCTTCAAAGCTTATTAGTAATCGATAAAAACGCTTTTACACATTTCATTAACTTTATCGATAAAACCTTATTATCAATGTTTTATCATGACACCTTTGAAAATATCTGCAGGGACTCGGACCTAAGTGTGCCACGAGGGACACACAATATATTAAATCATAGCATGAATTTCATGCAGATATTTTATACTACTTGTATAAGTGAATTAACTTTGTATTTTCTTTTTCCAATACTATATAGCAAAAAATAATTGACAGAAATACTACAATATGTCAACATACTACTTATTCATATCATGGATTTTGAGTTAATGTCTCGAAATTTCCATGAAGTCTGTCTGCAGATAAATATCTGGCCATTACACGTGAAAAAAAGACAAATATCATGCATGATGTTGAATGAACATAAGTAGGCCATTGAATGACAAGTAAACCATTATTAGCCTAGTAGGCCATTGAATGAACATAAGTTCTCCAAATTATATGTCCATCTATGATGCCATAGGATGAAGTTGTCAGCACCACAAGTTTGGATATTCTACCAATGTGACCAGCATTTTCATCCAAATCTAGACTGATTATAAGCCAGCACAAACGCGCTTTAGTGGTAAATGTTGACCTAGTATAAACCATGAGCTCAAAATTGATTTTGAGACCACTGATAATGCTGGAAATACATGTATTATCCCATCCTAGTGCTCTAGGATAAATGTACAAATGTACAAATGGAAAAAGTTGCTTAATGATACGTAAAAATGCATTTATAAAAAAAAATAGTTATGAAAGGAAATATGTTAATAAAGTAATATTATAAAAAAAATTCGATACCCAATACCGAAATGTGTTCCCTTTTATTGTCTAACAATGTCTCGAAGAATTCGGGGGAAACCAAAAATATTGTTACAATTTTTCAAATACTCGCCTCAGTTCAAAATATAGTAAACAAACCCCTATATCACACAAACCAATGAATCACATTGAAATCAGTTATTTTCATTTAATAAAACTAAAAATTTAACTTCTTTCTAGAAATACATATTTTATTAAATGGCGGTAATGAGTTTATTAAACTTTATCTATATGTGAATGTGACTGTATTTAATCGTTGTCAGTTATGAGTTTTCTTTTTTAATGCAAATGGTCACTTTATTCCATTAAGAATAATGTCCAAGCTACAAGTTGCAATATCAAAATAAAGCTTATGAATATTTGTCTATATATGGTCACATTTGTTGGCTTATGAGTAACGATATTAGTGTTCCTCTTGGCAAACTCCATATGAGAGTTTTGACAAAAACGAAAATAGATTTTAAAATCCAAACTTCGTTATGTTAGTCATATTTTCATGCATCCCATCCACTATCAATTTAGAATCCATCTCAAATATGACGTTCTTGAATCCAAGTTTACACACTCGTTCTATAGTCATTAGTTTCTCCCTTCGACGACGTTCATGATAGGTTTTTTTTTGAATGGCAAACATATATTATAAAATATAGGGATACGAGGGATACCTGAAACCATACAAAAAAAACCATAGTACATAAGTAAAAAAAATAGAAACAACCAACAATGAGAATTACTTTGAAATACACAAAAAAAAACTACGTCCACCAATGAGAATTACTTTGAAATACACAAAAAAAACCTACGTCCACCACTCATGATAGTTTGAACCCAACTTAAAGAAATCTCAATTCCTACTTTATATTGTTTTTGTTGTGAGAATAACACTGTCGACATAACTTCAAGAAGCCTGCTGGAGGTTATGGGCTTTCTTAATGACTTAATTTATACCGATATACGATATAATAGCATTATTAATATATTATCTTATTTTCCTTTGTATAGATAAAATTTAGTAGTTCGAGCTTAACCAAGGAGGGAGGTCGATCACAGCTAGAGTCTAGAAAAATCAACATTTTCAACTTCTACGTCGTTATCCTATTAATTTGACTGATCATTTGTTTCCCACTAAAAATGGGGATCGAAGAGGCCCGTGTCAAAGAAAATGGCTATACCTAAGCTCGAAAAAAAAGTATATTAGATTATCTCCTATTATTGAATATTGTTCCGTACTGTACTTTTCAAAGTAGTTGGTAGATGTCGACCTAGATCAGTGATGTTCGATCTTGAGATGACGACGTTGTACCTGCAAAGATACTCCGACGCTCAAGTCAGGGAGGTAGTGAATTGATGATCATATACTGGGTTAGATTACCTTTCTTAAATGAAGCGTTGAATGCTCTATTTATAGAGATTGGTGGTGCTTGGCCTGATGGATTTGGACCGTCCGATCTTGCGTAATCGACTTTGCTTTCTTGAATGGGCCTCTAAGTAATTGGGCCTTGGGGGTGTAAATATCATATACTAATACCATAACAGTGGCCCCCACTACTAGAAAAACAGTTTTTAGCGTCGGCCAAAAGCCCACGCTAATAGGCCAAAAGCGAACGCTAACTGTGAATTAGCGTCGGGTTAGCGTCGGCCACGTGTTGACGCTAAAATGTTCGAAGGTAATTGTAGCGTCCCGTTAATTTAGCCGACGCTAATTTTAGCGTGGGCCTAGCCGACGCTAAAGCCGACGCTAACATTTGGACCGACGCTACAAAGTCAACTAAATTTAGTCAACGAAATCATTAGCGTCGGCTTGGCCGAAGCTATTTAGTCAACGAAAGAGAGTCAACAAAAGCATTTGCGTCGGCCTAGCCGACGCTATTTAGTCAACCAAAATAGTCAACCAATTAATTTGCGTCCACGAAGCCGACGCTAAAATCCATCTTTGGTAGCGTCGGAAAGGCCGACGCTAACTTTGGTTGTTTTTTTTTAAATATAATTGTCCTAATGCTTTTACCCTGTACCACGTGTCTTTACTACCACCACTACTCCTAAAGCATTTTTAATACAATCATCCAGCATACCATATCAAAATGCTTAATACCATAAAACAAAATATTCTTGAAACAACAAAATATAACATATTCTTGAAACAACAAAATATAACATAGTCTTGAAGCTCCAAAATATCAAATGTTTTGTCATCCTACAAATACATAAAAGTAACCGTAACAACATCAAGTCTCGCCATCAAGTGAGTCTTCATCCAAATCTTCATCATAATGAGGATGAGAATGAGAATGGCTAGCACCACATGATCCACGCTCCAAAGCATCCAGGCGATCCAAAAATAATTTTCTCATCTCATCTAAATCATTTTGGCACTTCTGAGAATGCTCATTCGCCTCTTGAGCCTGGGCTACTGCATCTTGAGCAATCTTCTCAGATCTAAATCTAGCTTCCCTCTCTGCTTCCAAAGATATCCCAAACATGAAACCAGAAGGATTCTGGGATTTTTGGATAAGCGATTTGGACCCAGGTCGGGCGTTCACAGATAAACCTGTTGTGCCATAGAGGCGACCACGGGTGGGAGGCCCTGCAGCCAACGTCCAGCACTCAACTGCTACCGCTCCATCTACCTCTTGAACATCATCTCCAACCAAGTCAACCACATTTTGTTTGTATGTATCCTGAACAAACAGAACATCAACAACAATTAATTTTTAGGGCAGCAACTGGAGCATCATGGCATAACAGCATGTGGAAAAAACAGAACATAGGGGACTTGTTAGTATTCTTCATTTTGATTTCAAATCAACCCTGGCAACAAATCTTAAAACAGAACAGCTCATGGCTCAAGCCAATAAATAAACTTCAAGTCCCCTATGAATCTGGAAAATCATAAATCCCAAATCAGTAAAAATCCCAATATAAGGTTCTATATAAATGTTTACAATTTATAAACAACTATCAATTTCAATCTAGTGTAAAACCAATAAAACCAATACACCAGTTCAATCAAAAAAGTAACTTGCTACCAAGGTAGTCAAAATTGAGATTATACTTAAATTGTGTAATCGTAACTATAATCGTAAGATTATACAAAATTCATCAAACACATATATTGAAGGCATATTATCTATATATGCTCCAAAAATTTAATTAATCTTAACATTGATAAGTCATAAGTTCATAAAACACAACTAATAAGTCATAGCTTATAAATAAATCTCAAAACTGTACCAAAAAAGAACTTACAAGTCACAAAACTCTACCAAAAAAAAAATAGATAAGTCACAACTTATTAACCTAAACAAGCAGAAAAGCAGTGTTTCCTTATAGTTCTAACACTGGATCTGTTTCTTTATATTGTTGATCCAGAAAAGCAGTGTTTCTTTATAACGAAATGATAGAAACCGATTTCAAATAGTAAAGATTTGTAACAATTTCTGATTTATATTCACTCAAACAGAATTACAGTATAGAAATTACTATGAACACATCAATCTAGAGGACATATGAGAGCCTCTAGTCTCTCCCAATGCCTAAAAAGGCCCCAATTCCCTTACAATTTCCAAGATAATCCCTCCCATCTTCCCTCTTCCCTATTTATATACAAACTACCAAGCATAATAATTGTCAATAATTGCCAAACAGCAGTTACTACAGAAATTCTGGACACAATCAATAATAACTGTTCTAATAGAAATAATATATAATAATAATATATAATAAACAGAATAATAACATCATAACTGCCATAATAATAACTGCCCATTCTAAGTTCTAACAGTACTCTCCTCCTAAACTTTCACCTTGTCCTCAAGGTGAACAATGAATTTTCCCGGATCCCACTGTTTGAAGAACGAGGACACCAATTGTGAACCATTTCCATGACCTTTGCCTCCAGTTTGGTATGACTTGGTTAACTTGATAATGATTTTGGATAGCAATTGGGAATAACCCGTATCAAACAAAAACCTAGCCCCAAATTTGTTGGACTTGAATAATCTCCTACAGGTGTGGCTCATTAAACCCAAAATAGGGCCCAATTTTAGAAATTCAGATGTTGATTTCTTTTTCTCACTTGCGACCCAAACATGTTGAAGTGGTAGTGTCGCAACCTGTCTTTCTTTCCAGGCACATCCTCCGCTACCGGAGCCTCATGTGGGGTATGTTGTGAAGATCAGGCACCCATGGTTTGAAGGTTTATACTTGGATTTCGCATAAACACGAATGCCTCGGGGGTAGAGGCATAGATGGGTGATGGAGTCTCAGCAGGTGCCACAATGTTGTTGGTCAGTGCGGGAGGTTCATTAAGGGGTGGAGATGATCGGCCAAGTGACCTAGTGTTAGACAAGTTTCGGCGGTGGCATTCTGCTGCCCAAGTTTGCCCGGTTGTATCATCCTTGGCTTGCCCCTAGTAGGATGGGCCTTTTGCTTGCCATTGCCACCTATGTTATTCATCTGTGCTCATAAAATACAAAATGCATTAGAATACAAAATAGAAATAAGATATATGTTTCACACAAGTGATAGAACAAGTGCAATAATAAATACTTATATAATGAAGAGACACAAAAGTTCCTTAGTCTATCTCAAAAGCATTGTGCAATACAAAATACTTATATAATAAAATTCTGAATTTAAGTACACCAAGTAGTCTTAATCATGATAGTGCAATACAAAATACATATGATAAGCTCTAATAATGTGCAATACAAAGTACTATAATAAAATACATCCTCAATCATTGTGAGGCGAATGATCAAAAATCTCTTCGAACACATCTACTTGTGAGTCGTCACGTAAAAAAGATATTGATTCAATTTCTGCAATAGGGAGAACGGGTGACATCCCATCAGACTGATAAGCCATTGTATCCTCTGTGTTGTCAATCTCCACATGACCCCTTGGTTTTGTGGTGATTGCCGCACACCATCCACGCATATCTCTACACATTTCTGGATAGGGAACGAAATACACTTGTCTTGCTTTTTGCGCAAGGATAAAAGGTTCGTAAAGACTATAACGCTTATCCATTTTAATATCCACAATTTTATAATGTGGATGAACCATTGTGCCCTTATTTTTTGTTGGGTCAAACCATTCACAATAAAATAGTGCAATCTTGTCCTTCAGACCAAAGTAATCTACTTCAAAGATATGGTTGATTGTGCCATAATAATCATCTTCTCCTCCTTCATTAAGACCCTTTACGTGCACCCCACAATTGACAGTTTTTTTACCAATGCTCCAGGCCTTAGTATGAAACTTGTACCCACTGACAAAGTACATGTTCCATGACATTGCCATTGATGAAGGACCGCGAGATAGTGCCCTTATGTCTTTATTGGTCACTCCATTCGCCTCCTCATCTACATATGCCTTTAGCCATATGGGAAACTCTGAAAATATACGTCCATATGCGTCTTCTCCATTGATCGAGTGGTTCTCCCAGAAAGTGCTGACATCAATCACATAATTCATAAGTCAATATAGGTTATGATGGGTATCAAACTCATGATTGATGTGTAATGAAGGATACTTACTCAAGATATGGTTTGATCTCATCACAGTTAATCAAGACATGCACATGAGCAGATTGCCACTCCTTATCTAATAGATACTGTTTTCTTGGCTTCCCACTCGGTCGACCACTTTTGTGTAGGATGGACAGTGTAGGTTGGATGTCATCACATTCCAAACGAGTATTGTTGCTTAAACTTGAGGTTGCCAACACATCGAATGAGTTGAAATAATGAGAACAAAAATAAGTTGTCTCACGTTGTATATAGTCAGCACATACGGAACCTTCAACCCTAGCCTTATTTGTCACTGCTCGCTTTGAGACTCCCATACATCTGCACATTCAATCATTCCATGTCTATTAAGTTACAATCACTAGTGGAAAAATGGGATTTAAAGTCGGACATTTTGGACATTTAAAGTCGGACGTCAGTCCGACTTATATTAAGGCGACTTAGAAAGTTCTGGGATTTAAAGTCGGGTAGTGGTTCGACTTTAAAAGTATGTTTTTAAGTCGGACATTCCAATGTCCGACATTAATCATCCTTGTTTAGTCCTCTGACAAACACTTTTGAAGTCGGACTACGATGGGGTCCGACTTTAAAAGTGACATTTTAAAGTCAGAATATAGTAATACCCGACTTTAAAAGTTTATATGTTTTTAAAAAAAATTATTTCAGTTTTTGGTGCTTCTAACTGTATACAAGGTCTACTAACATAACCAGTTGATACAAACCGATATTTATAACTAATTAGGATATCACGCTGCAGAGTTGATTACCACATAATTGCAACAAAAATCACACAATTTATCAGCAAAAGAACTTAACTTCGAACACTCAAGATCATGCAATCTGAGCACACAATTAAGTCATTATAAGATAGAAATATATACATTCAAGTATGAGGATACACATTTCCCATAGGAGCAGTACTCTTAACCAAAAGGATAGAAGAAGGAGACCTTGACATCCTGACTACAAAAGAGAAAGAGCCTCTACAGCTCCATAAAAATAAACCTATTACTAATTTACATCAAAGATGTACAGTCTTGAGCCTCTGTGCAACTTGAAAAAATCCACTAATTATTTTCAACTCTCCCATTAATGCTTTGCAATTAAAGAGAAACATAATTTCATACTACATCAAACTAGCAAATTAGTCAACATGTTGTCAATTACATGGATAACACCACCAAGTGACAACGTACATGAAAGAAGCGCCAAACTTGGGGTCTATGAACCACTTTATCTACTTCTAGACTACCCATATTCTCTAATCTGAAAGAAGAAATGTGACAAATACACCTGGTGCAAGCCATAAAATTTTCGGCACCAAAAAAAATAAAGGTTTTCCATGCAGTTCTTAGTTCTTCACTTCAACAGAGAAATTAAAACCTTCGCCAAGTAACAATAACTAACTTAGTTATTCATCAAACTAATTTTTTATTTTTATGTCACAAATATCAATTTTTTTCAAAATTAATATGGACGGTCATCTACTGGGATTAATCCTTATTGTAATTTCAGGTAAAAACCAGCTTATCATGAGACAACATTTGACAACTAATGACAAGCTAGTGACACAGAAGGATCTATATAATCATTTGAACTTTTACAAGCTCTCAAGTTAGACATAAATGTAAATCATGTCCCAGCTGAACTAAATGAGCTACTAGTGTGAAAGCCTTTCAAAAAGGCAATGAGATCACGGAATAGCAGAGTAAACAAAATTATTTGTTACATAAAGGCAATGAGATCAGGTAAGGTTCTCACTGACTTCTTGTTTTCATTTTTATCTAGTACTAGTACATACGGAAAAATAAAAAAACAAAACACAATTGGGATGTCTATATAAGAATCTAAAGAAGAAAAGTAACCTCTTTCGGGCAGGCCAGTTTTAGATTTTCATATCCTTCTTCAAAGGATCACTAACCATTGCAGTTCCATAGGTTACGCCAAACAGCACAAGGTCGTCAGAATTTCTGGGATGTGTCTCTGTTGTGGGAGAGGGCACAAGTACCATTCTTAATACCGAAACTAATGAATCCTGTAAACAGAATAACCTTGAATTAAACTACCGAAACTAACTAATTCTAAGGCTAACCTGCAATAATTATTTGATGTATGCATTCAAAGATGCTTCAATCAAAATACCAAGCCTTACACTAACATGTTTATTTAACCACAAGAAGGACACATTTTTAATCCAAAAAAACAAAACAAACTACCTCTAGACCCTCCAATTGAACAGCAGTATAATAGAGTAAACAGAAATTATTTGTTACATAAAGGCAATGAGATCAAGTAAGGTTCACACTGACTTCTTGTTTTCATTTTTATCTAGTACTAGTACATACGGAAAAATAAAAAAACAAAACACAATTGGGATGTCTATATAAGAATCTAAAGAAGAAAAGTAACCTCTTTCAGGCAGGCCAGTTCTGGATTTTCATATCCTTCTTCAAAGGATCACTCACCATTACAAGGAAATATAGAGTTCTTCATGATTCGATTAGAACAATGAAAGTGTGTATTTCACTATGACTCTTCTTCACCATTCTTTTGTGATGCCACTTATTGTGGGAAAAAGCACTACATGATATTTCAAAATTATTAAAAACACCACCGAAGTTCTGTGGAAGGCAAGTAAATAAAATTACAAGCTAAACTTACCAGCCCTGGACTGAAACTCGCATTCTATATAAAAGTACAAAAGTACAAAATTTTACTTCAAAAGTATCATTAGCAAACTAAAAATTACTTTAGCAATTCACTAACATGATTGAGTTCCGATGGCAGCAGTTCCGATGGCAGCCAGTCCAATTCTCAGTCCACAGTTTTGACAGAAGAATCTTCTGCATGTATCAATCTACAGAAACACAATCAGCAAATCAGATCAGTGAAAAAGAAAGATACAAAGAAAACAAACAAAAGGTTGAACTGAAATTAGATCTTGGCAGTTTCTCTAAATTTCTTTTCGTTGAAATAAAAAGAAAGTGAAGGAGAAAACTGTAGAACAAAATAGAAGTGCATAGTTGAGCCAATGATGAGAGTGAAGAATAAGTGAATAATAAGAAGCTAATAATCAAATTATGATATATACAAGCTTCTATAAAAAAAAATCTGATATATCAATTTGCCAAGGTATCAGTCTATTGCACAAATGACCAAATGATCATTTTAAGCACAATCCAATATTTATTGACTAAACTAAGAGCTAAGAGGGGTTCCTCATAAAAAGAACATTGCACATAATTATCAAGGAGACTAGACCGAGTACACAAGAAAATGGAAGAGAAATGAAAATTGCTTTGGTTCCCATCCATTTTTCCAACCTGCAGAGAGTTGAATAACTCAGGCTATACAGAATTGTTCCTTTGATAGATCTGAAAGGACTTTCATTCTTACCAAAATCTGCTCAAGAAAAACAAAAATAGCAAGCATGCTGACAATAGTTTAGAGAGAGGGCTGAAAGCTTAGAGAGAGTGTTTCCTTTAAAACAATTTACCTTAGCATACTGTAGTTGTAGTTCTCTCTGGAAATGAATTTTTGGATAACATAAACTCTTTGAAACTCTTTGCATGCTTCCAAACCACTTAAGGATAACATAAACTCTCTTGTTTCGGAAATTCTCAACTTCCTGAACAACCCCAAGCAGATAGGTGTTATAACATCAATCACACTTTTATGTATAAACATTATAAGAAAAATAGTTAAAAAAAGCTAATCAGATAAGATAGAACATTACTTTTGCAATCCCATGATCAGTTGCCTGATCCATCAAGTTCTGATCTTCATTTTCTAAGCTCATTTTGTTCCCTCCAACAAAAGATTATGCTAAACAAAGTTGATAACCAATATCAAATATTTCGAACCGATGAGAAACGTAGAATTTACCCACAAAAAGCACTAGTCATCATCACTTATAAAGTTCAAAACACATGCTTATTCTTTACTTCATAGAGACTTGACTTTGAGAGCATCAACCACAGATTCACTAGATGTTACTGTTACACCTAAACCATCATTTTACTCCTCTGCCAAATCAAAACACCACATAATCCCAACAAAACACACTTGATAAAGATCAACAGGGGTTCTTTATAATTAAAAAGAGAAAGAAATTGCATCAACACACTCCAATTGAAAACATATATCATTGAAAATCAACTACAATTAAAAAAGAGATAGAAATTGCATTAACACACCCTAATTGAACACATATCAGTGAAAATCAACTTTCACCCCAAAAGAAAAAGAGAGTGACTCGGAATAACGCACAATCAAAGACAATTAGAGGTTATAAAAAGATAGAAAATTTGCAAAAGAAAAGAAATCACCTGTGCTTGAGCGGAAAAATTAAAAAGGGGGTATTTTCTAGAAACATTCACCTGGTTTAAACAGAAGATCAGATTAAGTATCGCAAGTCGCAACTTATTGCTATCAGCCAGATTGTGGTGCCATCAACTACTAGATGTAATAATTGGCCAGATCATATTTCTTTTGCAGATATTATTAATAATGCAACCCATCAATTTCAGCAGAGCATAAAAATAAAATAGTGAAACCTTACCAGTCAGATCCTCCATATTTGCAGGCTTTACATTAACCTAGAACTAAAACATTCACAAGTATTGATGTTGGAAATGGATGCCAATGTTGTTGGGTATCATTCAAAATCAAACCTTTAAAACATATTTAGATCAAGTAGAGGAAACAAAAATGAAAAACTTACCTGGGTATTCGAGATTGGGAAGGGGAAAAGTAAAAGCATGCTTGTCATCTCCTTCGATGGTTGGAAGCAAAAAACCTTGGCGTAGAATCGTTCAAATTGACGAATGCTAGAGAGAGGCCGAATCTTTACTCTCAACTTGAAAGGAGGGTTTTTGTTGATTTATAGCATGGGCGAAGAGATGGGAGAGAGAGTTGACTGAGCAACAGGATTAAAGCCTCGAAGGAGAGAAAGAGAGCTAGGGTAGAGAGGAAGAAGCACGATAGTGTGGGATTTTAGGATGCTAGGGATTTAGTGTGAAAAGAAAAACTTCAACATTTAAAGTCGGACGTAAACACCGCCCGACTTCAAACGATGCGCGACATATAATATTTTCAACTTAATTACAAGTTTGCCACCGCATCTATCTTTTAAGTCGGACATCTGAGCGTCTGACTTTAAAAGTCCAATTCTTTTTCAGATTTTACACTAGTGAATAAACATATAACCGTTAAAAATACAACCACAACAATTACCTTTCAAATGGATACATCCAACGGTAATGTACAGGACCACCTAGCATTGCTTCATTGGCAAGATGGATTGGAAGATGCTCTATTGAGTCAAAGAAACCCGGTGGGAAAATCCTTTCTTACTTGCATATGATAATTCGAATGTTTTCATCCAACTTAACTAAGTCGTCCATCCTCAACGTATTGGAACAAAGATCCTTGAAGAATCGACTTAGCTCAGTTAATGGTTTCCAAACAAATTCTGGCAAGGAACGAAATGCAATTGGGAGTAAACACTCCATGAAGACATGACAGTTGTAATACCCCAATTTTGTCCGCCCAAGTCAAAAAAACATTTTTCAGAAAAATGGAAGCAATAAGGTAATTCATAATGTGTGGAAAACTGTGGATTGGTGCATTTATGTGTGTTCGTCTCCTATTTCGCATTTTTATTTGAATTACGCGCGCGCGCCAGTAGTAACTGCGTGAGCTGCCCTGTGCCCCCGTCATTTGGCACGTGTCTATATTTTCATCAAAAAAAAAAGAAAAGGCCATTTATTGATCATTATTAATTTTTGGCACCCAAAAACATTTTTCTTAATTTTTAGGAATTTTAGGAAATAAAATAGTGCATATTTTTGCATTTTTGGGCATTTAAATAAAAGCGAATTAATTATTTTTGGACCAAGACCAGGTCAAGGACGTGGCATACATGTTACTCTACCAAGGGTAATTTTTGTGTAATTTTTGGAAAGAAAGTCCTAGTCCAAAATAATTAAAAATGCATTTTCCCCATTTTTAGTGCATAAAAAAACCCAAAAAAGACCATTAAATATTCCCCAATTACTAAATGACAATTTTTATTGCCTAGAATAATTAGAGGGAATATTTTATGGTGCTCAAATATATATGACACTTTTTAATAGGTGCACCCTCACTTCCATGCCCAAAATTCAAAACTCAAAAAGAAGGAAGTGTCATCAATAAGACAAAAGACCAAAAACAAGTTTTTTTCCCTCTCTCTCTCTCTCCACAATTTCGAATTCCCTCTCTCTCTCTCCACAATTTAGAATTTTCTCTCTCTCCCTTCCCAAAATTTCTTCACACTCTTCTATTCCTTATTCCTTAAGAATATGTTTTGTACTATCCTTAACTTTTCCCTTTTTGGTGACCGTCACTCACTCCCACATAGATTTATGCCCTCTTTTGTAAATTACCCCACCCATTTATACTCACCTCTTCACAAGAAAATACAAAATTACTTCTTTGGTAACATTCCATCTCAATTATACCCTTAACCCTATTTTTACCTCACATCACATATGAGCCTCCATTCCCAAAATAGGACAAGTTTTTCTTCACACAAGTTCATTTTCCTCCTCTCCTTGCGAATACATCCTCCCCTCCCTCACTCTCATTTTTGTGTTTTCTCACTACCCACAATCCAAGTGATCTCTAATCCTAGCCCTTCATTCAAATTTAAAACCCAATCCTAGAGCACCTAGTAAAGAACAATGACCTAATTACCCCTAGACCTAAAACAACTCTATAAATACCCTCTCATTTCCACACATGAGCATCTTTTGCTTCTCATTCCTCACTCACACAACCCTCACACAATTCTCCCTTCTCCTTTTCCCCTCCTTTGGCCGTAGCCTCCTCCCCCTCTCCTCCATCCATCTTTTTCATTTCCTTCCACTCAAACACCACCACCCCACCTCATTTTGCATCCCTCTTTCACATACTCCCTCCATTTCTCATTCAAAGTTCAAGCATCATCACCAAGTGGGTTTGATCATCATATTTGCGTGGGTATTTCTTTGAAGAACCTTGGAGTTTTGTTGATTGGTGTCTAGTTTCATCTTCTCATCTCACTTTCTAACTTAGAGTTAAGGTAAAATCCTTAAAACCTTGCATCATATTTGAGTTCTTGCCCCAAAAATGTAAAATCATTCATCCTATCATCTTCTTGTCCTCATATTGTTGATTGTTGTTGGTGAGAAGTGTCATAAGCACTTTGACAAGCACTTAGGGAGGCTTGGGTGCTTATGGTGCTTCTCACCCTTGAATGATGTATGATTTGTGTTGATTTGGATCTTGACCCTTGCATTTCATGAAATAAAATGTTGTTTTATGGCATATCATGTTTCGCATACTTGTAGAGAAATAAGGTTTATGTTAGTTTTGTGCATTTCTTTGCCTAATCACATGAACCTTTACCAAAAATTGTAATCTAGCTTGTTTTCTCATATTATCTCACTTGCTTTCAAAAATAAATGGGTTCTTGGTTGTGTATTTGGGTCGCATATTGTGAATAAATAGGGTTTTTTATATGTTTGCTTATCATTTTAAGTTGATGATAGACAATATGACTCTCACTTGTGCCTAGTGCACCTTGCTTGAAGTGATGAGGATTGTTCTATATGATTCAACCCTTTTAGTTTAGGTGTCGTTTAAGTTGATGATAGGCAATATGACTCTCACTTGTGCCTAGTGCACCTTACTTAAAGTGATGAGGATTGTTCTATATGATTCAACCCTTTTTAGTTTAGGTGTTGTTTAAATTAAATAATGCGTGAATGCTTGAGGGACAATTTGGCCTATGATGGCATTCACCTTGAAAGGTTTATGTAAATGTTATTTAGGGTCGTGTAGGTTTTGTAAAGGATAGGTTGTCCTAACCTTGATGCATCCTCACTTGCAATTGTGGTGTTGGTTCTTGGAGTTTGTGTAGGTTTTGGCAAGGGATGGACTAACCCTAGTCTTGATGCACATGTGTTCTTATTCATTTATACTTGTTTTTGTGCTTGTTATGTGATTAAGTATTGAATTGGTGTTCACGATTTGCTTGCTTGTTTTGATGATCGCATTGACTTTGTAATCCGACTTCAAAGTTCAAAACCTTTGTTACTCGTTAGTAACACCTCAAAACCATGTCGCATTCAAATTATACTACAATTTGTTACTCGTTAGTAACATTTACAATTTCAAATCTTTTTCATAACCAAGAACACTTTCAAACATCAAAAAGCCATCTCACAAACCAAAAATCAATCCGATTGCGAAAACCCTTTTGATTACCTAAAGTAAGAACCAATTATCATTAATGATCACTCGCGCCGTTGCCGTTTGGTTGTTAACGATAATTTCATTTTCAAAGGAATTAGTAGTGTGACCACTCTAAACCGTTGCTGTTTGGTCTTCATGAACACTCCAACTTAAATAAAACCAATTGTCATCGATGATCATTCGCGCCGTTGCCGTTTGTTGTTAAGGACGATTGAATTCTCAAAAGGGTTAGTAGCGCGGCCACTCTAAACAGTTGTTGTTTGGTCATCGCGAACACTCGAATCAAAAGCAAAACCGATTATCATTAATGATCACTCGCGCCATTTCCGTTTGGTTGTTAATGATGATTTCATTTTCAAAAGAGTTAGTAGCGCGGCCACTCTAAACCGTTGTTGTTTGGTCATCGCGAACACTCGAATCAAAAGCAAAACTGATTATCATTAATGATCACTCGCGCCATTGCCGTTTGGTCGTTAATGATGATTTCATTTTCAAAAGAGTTAGTAGTGTGACCACTCTAAACCGTTGTTGCTTGGTCATCGCGAATCCTCATTCCTATTGCGAAAACTCACCTAAACAAGATAAAAGACAAAAACCTTTTTTCAGGACAAACCCAGAACTACATAGCTTTGAATTCTCCATCGCACCGGGAGATACGTAGGAGCGGATACTCTCCGTCAAGCACAACAAACCAAAAACATTTTTCCTTTCAAAAACCAAACACTTTTCCAAAATAAAACATTTTTCAAAAACAAGAACTACGTAGCTTTGAATTCTCCATCGCACCGGGAGATATGTAGGAGCGAGCGGTTAACTCTCGTCAAGCACCAAAAATAAAAATTTTCATTAAGTCTTCTCATTCTCTTTGAGGCAAATTTAAGTATTTTCCAAATCAACACTTAAAACTACATGTTTAATTAAAGGTTCCCTTTCGGTAGAAAGGAGGTGTGGGGTGCTAATACCTTCCCCATGCCTAACCG
Organism: Astragalus membranaceus; assembly: GCA_039519185.1. Taxonomy (NCBI): domain Eukaryota; kingdom Viridiplantae; phylum Streptophyta; class Magnoliopsida; order Fabales; family Fabaceae; genus Astragalus; species Astragalus membranaceus. The sequence continues at coordinate 161,585,418 of CM076846.1, read as the reverse complement.
ACCCGTGAACCCAAATCCTCCGGTTTTCCAAAAGGCCATCCGCTTTCCAAAAAGGTTTTTCTTCAATATTTTCCTTATAAAAAATATTGGTGGCGACTTCATTGTTTTAAAAAGTTGTAAACGAAGAAAAATCCCCTCAGGGACCTTTTCGGGTCCAACAGCTGGCGACTTCACTGGGGACGTTTCCTTTTTAAGTGGGTCAAGCCTAATTAATTAAATGTGTGGTTTGTGTTATTGATTTGATTTGGATACCTTGTTTGCTTCTATCCCTTTCAGTTTCCTTTTCTTCCTTATCATGTTGTATGCATGTGCATTTGTTTTCTTTTCTTCCATGTTTGTTTTTCCTTCCTCCTCCTTGCTTATGTGCTTAGTACCCTCATGCATTTCCCCAATCCCAATCATGTTCCCTTCTTCTTTGCTCCCTTTCTTCAAGGTAAGCTCATGCATTTCTCCCCAATTCTATCATGATCCCCTCTTCTTGGCTCCCTTTCTTGAGGTAAGCAATGCACTTGATTGTTGTTGAAACCCTAGGCTAGCTTATTTGATATTAAACCCTACGGTAGACAACATGTTATTGCTTGCTTTTGTCTGGACTGTTCTGGGTTTTCATTTGCAGGTGGGGTGATATGTGTTGGGTAGTTTTAAGTGGTATGTCCTTGCCACACACACTCATACCCTTATGATTATGTGCTTTGAGAGGGGCCTAAAACCCAAGGTCTGACAAAACTTAGAAGAGTGGAAATGCGTAATGACTGGCAATTGGACCATTGTCCTTCTGACTCCCACGAAAGTTTCAGCCAGAGTATGCTCTTTTATGGTACCTCACACCAGATGGCATTCCATCGTTGTGGGTGTTATCATGAGAGAGATTTAGCTCTGGTAGCCATTGTGAGGAAGTGTTTAGAACTACATGGGAGGATCCCTTTTGAGTTGCCTTAGAACCTAGGTTCCCCCACCTTTTGTAGGACACAAGGGCATACAAATTGTATGTTGCAATGTAGTTTAGGCATGTCTTTCCTAAAAGAAAAAAGAAGAAGATTTTCAAAAGAGAAAAAGAAGAAAGAGTTGCCGTTGTAGCCTCTCTTTTGCCGGTCTGTACGAAGTGACATATGGCCCACTTTATTTTCAAAAAAGGGAGAAAGAGTTACCGCTATAGCCTTTCTCTTACCGGTCCATATGAAATAACGTACGGCCCGCATTTTCCAAAAAAAATTTGAATCACTTCCAATAAGGACTTTTCTCTAAGTTGCATAGGCATAAAACATCATCATCATTTGCACACATCCTTTGCATAAAACATACATTTTCGACAATTTTCGCATGCATCTTTGCATTTCATCATGGTTTGCTTGCTGAGAATCATAAGTAATAAGAAATCTTGTAATAGATACGACATGGAACCCAGAAGAGAAACGGTGTATACTCCAAGGTACCCAGCTGTAAGCAAGGTAGATGTGACTAGTCTGAAGAAGTGTGTTGCATTGATGGGACCGATTGAGCGGGGATCTTTTGATAGTGCCTTTGGGAATCTCTGGAAGTTGTTGTTGCTAGATGTGCAGACTGAGACTATTGTGGCTCTGAGTAGATTCTATGACTCTGAAATCAGGTGCTTTCTTTTCAAAAAATTTCAAATGGCGCCCACATTGGAAGAATATCAGCAGATTTTAGGGTTTACTCAGACAGAAGCTGTCCCTCACCGGTATCAAGAGCAGTACTACACAGATGAGAGGTTTGCTGCATTGTTACAAGTGAGTGTAAAGGATCTGAAACTCCAAAAGCAGAAGAGAAACAACGTGATAGGTTTCCCGCAGAGCTACATTGAGGGTTTAATGGAAGCCTATGCCAGAAGTAAAAATTGGGTTGTCTTCAAGCAAGTCCTAGCCTTAACAATCTTCGGGGTTGTTCTCTTCCCGCAGATCGAGAAACATGTGGATGTGACTGTCATTGGCATCTTCTTAGCTTTTCAAAATGAGAAGAGCCCTATCAACCCAATTCCTGCAATCCTTGCTGACACCTATTCTGCTCTTACTCATCATTGTGACTTGAGAAGGAAGAAAATCTCTGGCTCTTCGCACCTGTGGTATGCTTGGCTTCTTATTCATGCTTTCACCAATCCAATACGAGTGGAAAAGTTGATTGACTATGCTATAACTTGTGAGGTGAAAGCTATGAGTATTCAAGAGTGGATCCAAATTTTAGGGGGCCTAGAAGAGCACTCAGTCTGTTGGTATCTTCCATCATGCTGGGGGGATAGACCTGAGGTAGTCTTCCGTTGCGGTGGTTTTCAGAATGTTCCACTGATGGGCACTAAAGGATGCATCAACTACAACCCGTCTCTGACTCTGAGGCAATTGGGATATCCGATGAGGAATTCGCCTACTGAAGAGATGTTATTCCCGTTTTACATCTTTGAAGGAGGTCCAAAAGATGACAGTTTGCTTAGAAAGGTCTTGCAAGCATGGGGTACGGTGATTCATAGGGGAAAAGTAGAGCTTGCTCAGAGGACTAGTGGTATTACCTTCACTCAGTGGCTTGGAAAAAGGATCCAGAGTGTTCAATTGCCTTACCAAAAAGCATTGCAAGTTGAGAGGGAAGACGCTAGTGTTCCTGTTGTCGAAGAGTTAGGCGAGGTCAAGTTGGCTCTGATGAAGGCAGAGGAAGAGAAGAGATCTTTGCAAGCGGAGATAGAGAAGATGGCTCTGAAGAACAAAAGATTGGAAGAAGAGAGTGCTCTCAAGTCTGCTGCTATTGAGGAGTTCAGTCAGAAACTAAAAGGGGAAGAGAAGAGTAAGTTAGAAGTTCAAAGGTATCTGCAAGGAGCCAAGGAGGAAATTAAAAGGCGAAGCTTGAAAGAGAAGAAGGCCATTGAAGAAGCTAATCAGTGGAAAGAATTATGTGATGAGGCAAAAATGGAAGGGAGAGCTGTGAAAAGCTTGCTTGCCAAGTCAAAAAGAGAATCCCGCATGCTACAAGCTTAATGGGAGAGTAAGTTAGACAGTGTTGTGCAAGAGAGAGACTCATTTGAGAACATCCTCAGAGAATGTCGGCGGGCCCTGAGAGCAGAACAAGAGGATTCTGATGAGTTGAAGAGGAATCTTCGTTACATCAACGATGCATACCGGCAAGTGAGGGATGAAATTCAGTATTGGGAACATCGCTATGTTGAGCTGCTCGGTAGGATTGAAGAGCAGGCAGTCATCATTGAGCTGAGGGATGAAGTTCAACACTAGAAGGATAGGTTCTCCAAGCTATCAGAGTTGGCCAACCAGGCTCTTGCGGATGTGCCCAAGAAATTAAGAAAAGCTGAAATTGAGATGCATCCCCTCAACACCCCGCTTGAGGTGTACAAATTTGTGGAGTACTGCAGAGCCCTAGTTGAGGAAGCCAAAGAGAAAACCAGAAGTACCTCTACCAACAACAAAAGGAAAAGGAGTGGAAATTTCAAAGCTCTTTGTATTTGAGCTTCCTTATTGTAATTTTCCATTCTTGTTTTTATTGTACTTTTCCTTTTTCAATCGTTGTATCAGAATATTGTACTTTTGGATTCAGAATTTGAAGCATTTTTACAAATGCATGGAATACACCCGTTTCGCTTCCAGATTCCAATTTCATTATGATCCAAAAAAGTAATATAATGATAAAAATAATCAAAGATCTACCTACGTATCTATGACAAAACATAATACACTGCGATTCTCGACCCAAAACAAATCAAACATGCATTCATTCGCATTGCATTCATTTATTCATTCTTGTGTTCATAAGTGTGTTCCGTCAACAGAAAGTCAGGCAAGCTGGTTAGTCATCACTATTGGACGCGTCTGCAAGCAAGAAACATGGAAAACAATCAAGGCGACGCTGATCAGGGCAATCCACAGCCACATCAGAATGACGGAATTCCAGGAGGTCCGAATCCTAATGGTCAGGGTCAGCATGGTCAGAATCAAGGGAATCAAGTCATTCAAGCTGAGATGGAAGTCATAAAGGCTCAAATGGCGGAGGTCATAAGAGTGCTGGGTGCCTTAAGAGATGCTGGCACGGCTGAAGCTACTGCTGCTGGGGTAAACAATCCTCCTCCCCCTCCTGGGTCTGGGATCTCTCAAGCCCTTCAAGCTGTGCAATGGCCTCCCTATGGTCTCCCACTAGGCTATACGCCTCCTGCTGCTGATGCAAACCCTGGAGGAGATCTTTCAGGAACCGCGGGGCAAGCTCAGCCTGACATAGTTGTGAATGAAGCTGGAACGGGGATGCCTCAAGCCCAGATTCAGATCCCAATCCCTGCTACTGCTCCAGGAACTCCGGCGGGTTTCAATTCGCCAATAACGGTTCTTCCACAAGTACAGGGCCCAATTCCTCAGAATGTTGCTCACCCACACATGACTCCGGCCGTGGTATCAATGAATAACCCTCACTATGGTGCCGCTGGTTTCCCACAGAATTACCCTGTTGAAGCTAGAAGTCAGTATCAGATGCTAGAAGAGAGATTAAGAGCTGTTGAAGGAGCAGGTTCCCGGGCCAGAAATGCCCATGAGCTGTGCTTGGTCCCTAATCTAGTCCTGCCTCCCAAGTTCAAAGCACCAACTTTTGACAAATACAGAGGGACGACTTGCCCAGTCAGTCATGTGACAATGTACTGCCGAAAAATGACTGCCCATGCCCGTGATGTTAACCTAATGATGCATTGCTTTCAGGAAAGTTTAGCTGGAGCTCCCCTTGACTGGTACATGCAGTTGGAGCCAACCAATATCCGCTGCTGGAAAGACATGGCGGATGCTTTTATTCGTCAATACCAGTACAACAATGATTTGCCTCCGGATAGGACTCAGCTACAATCCATGTCTAAGAAGGATAATGAGTCGTTCAAGGAGTACGCTCAGAGGTGGAGGAACCTCGCTGCTCAAGTAAAACCCCCTCTACTGGACAAAGAAATGGTCCACATGTTTATGAAAACCCTTCCTGCGGTGTATTATGATAGGTTGGTTGGCAGCGTAGCCTCGAATTTCTCTGAGATGGTCGTCACAGGAGAAAGAGTAGAGAACGGCATGCGCAGCGGAAGAATAGCTCATGGCCCAACACCTCCTTCCAGTCAGAAAAAGCCTTTTTCTGGATCCCACAAGAAGAAAGAGGGTGAAACCAATGCAATTATCGGAGCCAGTGGTCCATCACACAGTAATCCTCCGCAAGCTATTCCGGTTCCTTCTTAGGCACCACCTGCACAGCCATTTCAGTCAAACCACCAGTACCGGAACTACAGTGAAAGGAAGCCTGTTGTCTTCGATCCTATTCCCATGTCCTACACGGACTTGTTCAATTATCTCATCGCCAATAAAGTAATCAATACTTGTCAAATGAAGCCATACCAGCCTCCCTATCCCAGAGGATATAATGCAAATGCTACCTGCACCTTTCATTTCGGAGCAGTAGGTCATGTGGTGGAGGATTGTAAGGCATTCAAGTACGTGGTGCAAGACTTGATTGATGCGAAGAGCATATCATTTCAGCAACCCAATGTAACCACCAATCCGTTGCCAGGGCACAGAGGATCTTCTGCCAATGCCATTGACGATCAGGGTGGTCAGTGTTTGATTAGAGAGGTTGATTGCATTCGGATGCCTCTGGATGTCATCCATGCTGAATTATGTCGTCTTGGTGTTATCAAAGAGGGGTGTGCTAGGAAAGACACCTGTGATAATCCTTGTTGTATTGGGACATGTGAAGGCTTTAAACCAGTTCTCCAAGATCTCTTAGATAGACACCTGGTCCAAGTGGGAATTCAGGAAAAGGAAGAAAGTGTAGCTGCCTTGCAATCAGGCAACGGAGGCTTCAGGAGACCGATTGAAATCCCCTGTAGTCTGAATTCCAGCCCAGCTGTGACGAGACCTTCGAGTGTTGTTATTCCAGTACCCGCTGTTACCCCTAGTAGAGAGACTAGGATGATTCCATGGAGCTGCAATGTGCAGATGCAAGCGGAGGTCCCTAAGGGCACTTTGGATATAACTAACATCGCTGGGAGTAGCGGCATTACAAGGAGTGGAAGGTTGTATGCTCCTGAAAACCTCAGGGGAGAGCAATCAAAAACAGATGAAGAAAGGGCCCGTAAGGGAAAAGACAAAGAAACTGTAGAAGTCAGAAGGGTATCAGACAAAGAAGCTCAAGAATTCCTGAAAGTAATGAAACAGAGTGAATATCGGGTGGTAGACCAGCTGAGTCAAACTCCATCCAAGATCTCAATGCTCTCTTTGTTGCTTAGTTCAGAGGCACATCGTGCTGCTCTATTGAAGATCTTGAATGAAGCCCACGTCTCCCATGACATTACAGTAAACCAGCTTGATGGTATTGTTGCCAACATTGTAGCATCCAATTACTTGACTTTCTCAGACACTGAGCTTCCTCCGGCGGGAAAAGATCATAATCAAGCTCTTCACATCTCAGTCAAGTGTGGGGACTATATACTTGCCAGGGTGCTCATTGATAATGGCTCATCCTTGAATGTGCTGCCTAAGTCTACAATGAATAAGCTGAATGTAGACTGCTCATATCTGAAGCCGAGCTCTACCTTGGTCAGAGCATTTGATGGGTCAGTGAAGGAAGTTTTTGGAGAAGTAGAAGTGCCGCTGCAGGTAGGCCCCAAAGTGTTTTATGTCATCCTCCAAGTGATGGACATCAGTTCCTCCTACAGCTGCCTGCTAGGACGTCCTTGGATACATGCTGTTGGGGCAGTGCCATCCTCGCTTCATCAGAAACTCAAGTTTGTGGCTGAGGGAAAGCTGATAGTGATCTACGGAGAGGAAGAAACATTGATAAACCGATCACCACCTGAATATTATGTGGAAGCAGCGGAAGAGTCCTTTGAGACTGCCTTCCAAGGATTGGAGATCTCAAACGCTGTCTTCGTTGAAAGTGAGCCTCTGTGGAAGCCTAAGTGGTCCAAGGCTGACATGATGATTGCAAAGGTGATGCTAGGACATGGGTATCAGGTCGGTAAGGGCCTAGGAAAAGCTGCTCAAGGAATTGTAACACCTGTCCAGTTGAGAGGAAACATTGAAAGGTTCGGTATTGGGTACATCCCAAGTCTTGCTGATCGGGAGAGGCTGGCATCTGACAGGAGGGAGAAATGGCTGGCCAAACTCAGAGGAAGGGCACCCAATCAGGGAAGGATGGTCATCGCTAACCTTAAGAACAACTTCCTGAGTGCCGGCATGCTGAACCCTGACCAGGTTAATGTGGTTGAAGAAGGATCAAGCTCGAGTGGTTGTGCTGTCAGCATGGTGCGCTGCTGTTCTGCTGGAGAGAAGCCGCAAAACTGGGAGATCATGGATTTCCCCGTATTTTTCAATTTAAAGTAATTATCGTTGTAATATAGATCCCTCGGCTCTGCCCAAGGCCTTGGGGTATTTCATTCGGGCACGCATGTTTTCATCAAAACTCATCAATCAATAAAGTGTTATTTGGAATTTTCAATAAAATTTCTGTCTTCATCTCTCATTTGTGTGCCTTTTCTTTGTTTTTATTCGCCGCTCCATTTTAATGCAGATAAAAAATAGTCTCTGAAAGTAATAATGCCCATAACTCATACTGTGACTTTGATTACCCGGTTAATCAAGCCGAGGAAGATGTTGAGGATGATTGGGATACGCCTCCGGAAATCATGAGAATGGTAGAACAAGAAGAAAAGGTCATTGAGCCCCATGGGGAGTCTACAGAAATGGTCAATTTGGGTACTAAGGAAGACAGAAAAGAGGTCAAGGTTGGTACTGCAATGGGGGATAGAGAGCGCAAAAAGTTGATTCAGCTCCTGCTTGACTATGCTGACGTATTCGCATGGACTTATCAGGACATGCCAGGGTTGAGCACAGATATTGTTGAGCACAGATTGCCGGTGAAATCAGAATGTCCCTCGGTAAAACAGAAGTTAAGGCGAATGAAACCTGAAATGTCCTTGAAAATCAGGGATGAGGTCAAGAAACAGTTTGATGCAGGGTTCTTAGCTGTGGCAAAATATCCTGAGTGGGTAGCAAACATCGTTCCGGTCCCTAAGAAAGATGGAAAGGTCCGAATGTGTGTCGACTACCGTGACTTGAACAGAGCAAGCCCTAAAGATGATTTCCCTCTACCCCATATTGATGTCTTGGTGGACAGTACTGCTCAGCATTCGATGTTCTCCTTCATGGATGGATATTCAGGCTATAACCAAATCAAAATGGCTCCAGAGGATATGGAGAAAACCACCTTCATAACCCTTTGGGGAACTTTCTATTACAAGGTCATGCCTTTCGGGTTGAAGAAGCCGGGGCAACCTATCAAATCTTGTACCTCCAACTTTACAAGGTCAGACTGTTACAAGGTCAGACTGTTACAATTTTGTGAGAAGATGCCATAAATGTCAAATCTATACAGATCACACTCATGTACCTCCAACTTCTCTGAATGTCTTGAGTGCACCATGGCCATTCTCAATGTGGGGCATGGACATCATTGGTCCCATTGAACCCAAAGCTTCAAATGGCCACCGTTTCATTCTGGTTGCTATTGACTACTTCACTAAGTGGGTGGAGGCTGGTTCTTATCCCAATGTAACGAGCTCAGTGATTGCTAAGTTCATCAAGAAAGATTTGGTTTGCCGCTATGGCCTTCCAAACAAGATTATCACAGACAATGACAGTAATTTGAACAGCAGAATGATGAAGGACTTGTGTAAAGACTTCAAGATACAGCATCACAACTCTTCTCCCTACCGCCCAAAGATGAATGAGGCAGTTGAGGCAGCTAACAAGAATGTCAAGCGGATAATACAAAAGATGGTCGTGACCTATAATGACTGGCATGAGATGCTCCCCTTTGCCCTGCATGGTTACAGAACCTCAGTGCGCACCTCAACAGGGGCAACCCCCTACTCACTGGTTTATGGGTCAGAGGCAGTCCTCCCCATTGAAGTTGAAATACCATCCATGCGGGTGTTAATGGAGACAAAACTTGATGAAGCAGAATGGGTTCGGTCCCGTCTTGACCAGTTGAACCTCATTGACGAAAAACGGGTAGCCGCAATGTGTCATGGACAGTTGTACCAACAGAGGATGATAAGGGCTTTTGACAAGAGAGTCTGTCCTCGTGAATTCCAAGAGGGAGATCTTATGCTCAAGCAGATCTTGCCGATCCAGACGGACCCCAGGGGCAAATGGGCTCCCAAATATGAAGGACCTTATGTGGTGAAGAAGGCGTTCTCAGGAGGAGCTTTAATTCTGGCGAACATGGAGGGAGATGAGATTCCAAATCCAGTGAACTCAGAAGTGGTCAAGAAGTATTATGCCAAGAAAAATAGACAAAAAAAGAGAAAGATAAGCCAAGGAAAAATCAGCTCCCTAGGTTGAAAACCCGCAAAGGGCGGCCTAGGCAAAATCAGAACGACCCGGTGGATTAAAAACCCGCAAAGGGCGATCCAGGCAAAAATTAGGGTCAGAAAACTTGGACTTGAGAAAAGAAAAGGCAATCAGCACTCCCAAAGGTTCGGATAAGGGGGTGATCAGGGTTATGAGTATGGACGGTGGGCACCGTTACTTCAGAGATGAAATCACGAGATCTGTTCCTTTTTCTTGTATTTCTTAGTTTAAAAGAAAGATTGCAATGCACTTTCAATTGGCGTGACTTTCTGCACGTCCAATTTCTATATCAATAAAAGTCCAACTTTTCTTTCATATGTGTGCTTTTCGTGTCTCTGCTTTCGTCTATTCAGTTTCTTTCCAAATAATAACTTTTATGGTTGATGAAATTGAATTGCAAAATGCGCACATTCAGAGCATTACAGGATCATTGCGAAATCTTTGAAAAATACAGAAAGAAATGATTTCCCAAGTGAATAAAATTGCGAAAAAAAACAGTCCTGACGAACCAGTGCGCAATCCTCGCGTGATCATCGTCCTGGAACAGCCTCCGTCCGGCAGATCGATTTAACCTGCAAAAAAGAGTGTCAAAAAAAAAACAAAAACAAATAAGCAGAAAAAAGAAAGCTGCTTAAAGAAAACAAACAGAATAAACAAAAACAAAAGAGAAGAAAATCACAGAAGACGGAACATAAAAGAACACAACATCTTCATATCATTCATCATTCTCATATCATCCATGTCATTCGTCACTCCATGGCATCAAACAGTAGTGCATTACACTTTCAAGTTCGCATCTCAGAAGAGCGAAAGAATAACAAAAGAAAAAGAAGAGAATGAAGAATCAAACAGAAAAAGCATCCCACCAAAATCAATCATTGCATTCATGTGCACCCAAATACCCAAGTGCATGCATTTCATGCACCATCCAAGAGAAACGTTACTTTGGACCAGAGAGTCCCAAAAATCTCATTTTTAGAAAATCACCATGACACTGAGTTAGTAAACTCCATCAACCCCGAGTTAGTAAACTCCACCAGCACAGAGTTAGTGAACTCCCACCGAGTTAGTGAACTCCTTCCATAGATCACAACATCGTGTACGAGCGCGCGATGGATTCATCCGACTTCGTTAAGTCCTTCGAATTAGTTGTGTCAGCCTAAGGCATAGCGTAAATCCATTGATAGAATCAGTTCCGGACTTGATGTTGATCGGCCGCTCGAAAAGGCCACCCCCAGAGCTCGGACTCGGCAAGAGTCCGTTAGAAGGTTTTAGGCAACCTCCGAATTCCCAATTTACCGCTTTTCCCAATTTACTGCTTTCCCGCTAATGCGACAAGTGTTAACCCCCTTTCTCAAAAGGAAAATAACAAAAAGAAAATTTGAACTTTTCTGAAGCGGACAAAATTAGTATTATTTCCATATCTTTATTTCCATTTCACCAACAAATATGAAAAGGCCAATTCATATTTCTTGGCGAAATGTGAAATAAAGAGGGGCAGCTGTAATACCCCAATTTTGTCCGCCCAAGTCAAAAAAACATTTTTCAGAAAAATGGAAGCAATAAGGTAATTCATAATGTGTGGAAAACAGTGGATTGGTGCATTTATGTGTGTTCGTCTCCTATTTCGCATTTTTATTTGAATTACATGCGCGCGCCAGTAGTAACTGCGTGAGCTGCCCTGTGCCCCCGTCATTTGGCATGTGTCTGTATTTTCATCAAAAAAAAAAAAAGAAAAGGTCATTTATTGATCATTATTAATTTTTGGCACCCAAAAACATTTTTCTTAATTTTTAGGAATTTTAGGAAATAAAATAGTGCATATTTTTGCATTTTTTGGCATTTAAATAAAAGCGAATTAATTATTTTTGGACCAAGACCAGGTCAAGGACGTGGCATACATGTTACTCTACCAAGGGTAATTTTTGTATAATTTTTGGAAAGAAAGTCCTAGTCCAAAATAATTAAAAATGCATTTTCCCCATTTTTAGTGCATAAAAAAACCCAAAAAAGACCATTAAATATTCCCCAATTACTAAATGACAATTTTTATTGCCTAGAATAATTAGAGGGAATAATTTATGGTGCTCAAATATATATGACACTTTTTAATAGGTGCACCCTCACTTCCATGCCCAAAATTCAAAACTCAAAAAGAAGAAAGTGTCCTCAATAAGACAAAAGACCAAAAACAAGTTTTTTTTCCCTCTCTCTCTCTCTCCACAATTTCGAATTCCCTCTCTCTCTCTCCACAATTTCGAATTTTCTCTCTCTCCCTTCCCAAAATTTCTCCACACTCTTCTATTCCTTATTCCTTAAGAATATGCTTTGTACTATCCTTAACTTTTCCCTTTTTGGAGACCATCACTCACTCCCACATAGATTTATGCCCTCTTTTGTAAATTACCCCACCCATTTATACTCACCTCTTCACAAGAAAATACAAAATTACTTCTTTGGTAACATTCCATCTCAATTATACCCTTAACCCTATTTTTACCTCACATCACATATGAGCCTCCATTCCCAAAATAGGACAAATTTTTCTTCACACAAGTTCATTTTCCTCCTCTCCTTGCGAATACATCCTCCCCTCCCTCACTCTCATTTTTGTGTTTTCTCACTACCCACAATCCAAGTGATCTCTAATCCTAGCCCTTCATTCAAATTTATAACCCAATCCTAGAGCACCTAGTAAAGAACAATGACCTAATTACGCCTAGACCTAAAACAACTCTATAAATACCCTCTCATTTCCACACATGAGCATCTTTTGCTTCTCATTCCTCACTCACACAACCCTCACACAATTCTCCCTTCTCCTTTTCCCCTCCTTTGGCCGTAGCCTCCTCCCCCTCCCCTCCATCCATCTTTTTCATTTCCTTCCACTCAAACACCACCACCCCACCTCATTTTGCATCCCTCTTTCACATACTCCCTCCATTTCTCATTCAAAGTTCAAGCATCATCACCAAGTGGGTTTGATCATCATATTTGTGTGGGTATTTCTTTGAAGAACCTTGGAGTTTTGTTGATTGGTGTCTAGTTTCATCTTCTCATCTCACTTTCTAACTTGGAGTTAAGGTAAAATCCTTAAAACCTTGCATCATATTTGAGTTCTTGCCCCAAAAATGTAAAATCATTCATCCTATCATCTTCTTGTCCTCATATTGTTGATTGTTGTTGGTGAGAAGTGTCATAAGCACTTTGACAAGCACTTAGGGAGGCTTGGGTGCTTATGGTGCTTCTCACCCTTGAATGATGGATGATTTGTGTTGATTTGGATCTTGACCCTTGCATTTCATGAAATAAAATGTTGTTTTATGGCATATCATGTTTCGCATACTTGTAGAAAAATAAGGTTTATGTTAGTTTTGTGCATTTCTTTGCCTAATCACATGAACCTTTACCAAAAATTGTAATCTAGCTTGTTTTCTCATATTATCTCACTTGCTTTCAAAAATAAATGGGTTCTTGGTTGTGTATTTGGGTCGCATATTGTGAATAAATAGGGTTTTTTATATGTTTGCTTATCATTTTAAGTTGATGATAGGAAATATGACTCTCACTTGTGCCTAGTGCACTGTAACACCCCGGTAATTTTATCGACTAAAAATACCCAAGTGCACATTAGTAACACATCAGAGATATAATTCCTGCTTAGACACTGAATATCACTATAAATTTTTCGCTGAATATAACCCAAACAGTCTTATTTACAACAAGACAATATGGTTCTCAGACCATATACCATCAGCATCTATAGTATTCAGTATCATACAAGAAAGCGGAAGAAAGATATACATTAAATACATAATGTTTTAGTATACAGACAACAAAAGGGAAATAAGCTTAAACATAAAGCTAGGCTATCAGCAACCAGTCCGAGCTCAACCTACTCGTGCCTCTTGGATTTCCGCTGTCCCTGTGTCTCTGTAAAACAACAACATTTAAACAGTGAGATACAATCTCAGTGAGTTCTACCGAGACCCCTACTCGCTCTTTCGGTACTTGTTTAAAAACATTTTTAACTCAACACGGCACCGACTGCGTGACCGCTACATCCCGGTGAACCGCATTATTTTACACATAGCATTCCACCGGCTGCGTGACCGCTACATCCCGGGGAATCTGCTATAACTCAGTACGACACCGGCTGCGTGACCGCTACATCCCGGTGGATCGCACAACAAAACAATTCAACAGATCACCGACTGCGTTACCGCTACATCCCGGTGAACCTGTTATGACTCAGTACGACACCGGCTGCGTGACCGCTACATCCCGGTGGACCGCACAACAATTAATTTAACATAACACCGACTGCGTAACCGCTGAATCCCGGTGAACCCCCCTACCAATAGTACATTCTCCCATTGGCATGGAGCCTAGGAAAGGGGATCATGACTGCCCCGCCTAGTATGTTACACATGGGTCGTCACCCAACTCGATATATATACACACAGGTCTGTAATCATATGAACTCAGGGTCCATCACCTCAAATAACCAGTTGAACACTTAACCCACGTTTTTATAAAACCAAGTTCACACTCGCACTCTAGTTGACCACTTTTCGACACAATTTTCAATATCAAAAACAGTTCATTTTGCCTTAAAAATAGAATATTCAGTTAGGCCTCTGAATAAGCTTTCCAACGCATCTTAGAACACCTCAATCGGGTTCCCGGATCAAAAGTTATCGCAAAACGAAAAACAGTGTTTGGTTGCTGAAATTCTGCCAAACTGCGCTGAAGTCGCGCTGGCGCGCGAGTTACGCGCGAACTGGCAGCAGGTTCTGCCAAATGGCGCTGGAGTTGCGCCTGGGGCGCAAGTGGAGCGCGAAATGGCAGCAAGGGGGGTCTGTTAAGGTAGATTTTGACGATTTCGCACAAAAACCGCGATTCCGCTCAATTCCGATTCTTGTTCCGATTAAAAACAGATTTGACAACCATAAAAACAGTTCCAATCAAAGTCACACAATTATTCAAGTCAATCAAAAACTCATTCAAAACGGATTTTATCAAAATGCGACATATTTTCCAAATAACGGTTTTAAATCAAAATCCCTCGAATCAAATCACCAAAAATTCAATTTTTAACACGACGCAACCCGAGACTCGCCCCAATCGATTCCTAACCCGAATCAGACAGTATCACATAATATTCCAGTCCAGCGAAAGCGATAAAACAGTTTATCAATTAATTCGAAAAACAAAAATCCTAAACGTGAGTAGAACTCACCCTTGAAGCGTGAACCTCGATCGAGCCGAAATCACCGAGTAGCCACACGAACGCTCCCTGCTCCGGCGATACCCAATCCGCTTCCAAAGCTTCCCACTCGACCTCGAGAAATCTTTCGACCGTAAAACCGAATTCCCGAAATCATTGCACGTTCCGGCGACACACAAAACCGCTTTTGACCGAAATGCCGAATTCCTCGAAATCCTCCTTGGACACTATTCATCATCTTCTTCAACCTCAAATCACTATTCACCAAAAACCCCAATCTTGATTTTCAACTCCAAATCACCCAATCGATCTTCAATACTCGAGTAATCCACCTTGTGCTCGCTCCTAAACATCATCCTTAGCTTTCCCTTGAGTTACAACCATCAAAACTCCAATTTTCTCCTCAAATTCGAAAATGGCAAAGTGAGGGAGAGTGAGTTGATGATGAAGATCTTGGTACCAAATTGAAGAGGAAGTAACGCTGAGCATTTTTCGTGTTGGAAGGAAGTCGTTTCGTTGAGCGGAAGTGCCCCCTTTTTCCCCTTCTTCTTCCTCCCCCTTTCTTTCTCTTTTCTCTCTTTTCTTCTCTGTAACTCTCGCATCCTCTCTTCTTTCTTTCTTCTTTCTTTCATTTTAATTCTTTTCTTCTCCTCTCACAAGCACACACGTATACACATATATATTTATTTAATATATAAGCTGTAACGCGGTCAAATTACCATATTGATCGAAATCTCCTATTTCGATTCCGAAACTTCCTTGATCCGTATTATCCGGTTAACGATTCGATGACAACAATTAAATAATTTTTGCACTCGATAAATTTACCAGTTAACTACTAAATTGGTTTAATTGGGTTAACATCCAAATAATTCGGTTAATTATTTTGCGGATGTTACATTCTCCCCAACTTAAAAGAATTTTGTCCTCAAAATTTCGTCAAGTCTTTCATCCGACTAACCGAGGATCGACATTCCCAAAAAGATCTAAATTTGCGAGAAAACAATCTTAGATCAACGAAATGAGTGTAGAAAATCTTTCCAACCCAGCACATCAATCGTATAGTATGATCCACTACTACCTTGATATGAACTCTCTTGTTACGAATCAATACGAGAAACTCATCATTCGCCTTCATAGGCTCGACACCGCGTTCGAAAACACTTCTGAAGCTTCATTCCTCACTTGCTCCCCAACTTGATTAATCCAAATCAAAGTACTCCTCGGTAGATGTAAAAACAAACACGATTTCCTCGAAAGGTGTAAACACTTTCTCAACAAATCTTCTAATATCCTTAACGGTTCTCGTACATACCGACAATGTGACGAAAAAAAGTCACTTGTGAAACTTCTTGACTTGCTTCCAAGTCTTCGAGGTAAAACTTTTCCAAAAAGATGAGATTTGGGTTTCATCAAAAGCTCTGACCTTAAACGTAGAAATAAACCACGGGGACATCAAATAAATTGAACGTAATGAAAACCACCTCAGTTGTTGTCCAAACCACTATCAAACAGAACTTCGAGCTCCTTTCCGAATTAGTCAATAGCGTTGAGAGCTTCCCCTCAACCTAAGTAATCCTCCCAGGATTTTCCTCCTCAATCATATTCTATTAGCCTCTTAACTCGTTCCCAAAATTTACTTTAGCATGCGGGTTTTCACAAAAACGATTTTTCAAAACTACCACACCGCACGCCAAGCTTCACTTCGGAAATTCTAGTCCCTTGCAACGGATCCATCAATTAATCCTTTGGTGCTTATTCGTAATGTGAAAAACAGTCAACAGACACCTTATTTTCATATTCGTATTCACGTTTGGCTTGTCAAACAGAATCACATAATACTATCTCCTTGTTAACCTTCACAAAGGAGAGGTTAACAAACTAATACCTCGCCACTGATACATCTGCTTTATACTCTGTACACCCTGGAACAGAATATAAACTTCGGTATGCTTCCTCTAACACTTGCCTTTTATCGTTCTCATCATCGGCCGCACAGATTCTACCGTTGAAACAACTGACTCCATCATTATCCATGGTAAAATCTGGAAATATCTTTGTGATCGTAGCTTCACATCAACTTCCTGTGCTAAGCGTATAGAATCCTTTAGGGAACTAGAGATCCTCATATGGCTCAACACTAACCGGATTCTCCTTGATCTTGAATTCAGATTTAAGTCTCTATCAGACTCGAATGATTCCATCTAATGCATCATAATACTGCCGTGTGTAGCGATTTCCTATTATTCG
Source organism: Astragalus membranaceus (assembly GCA_039519185.1). Lineage (NCBI taxonomy): Eukaryota > Viridiplantae > Streptophyta > Magnoliopsida > Fabales > Fabaceae > Astragalus > Astragalus membranaceus. The sequence continues at coordinate 161,568,561 of CM076846.1, read as the reverse complement.
CATCAGCTACAACATTGGAATCTCCTGGATGATACTTCAACCCGAAGTCATAATCCTTCAGAAATTCTACACACTTCTCTGCCTGCTATTCAGTTCTTTCTGATCAAACAGATACCTTAAACTCTTGTGACCACTAGAGACTTCGAAACGAGACCCATACAGGTAATGTCTTCAAACCTTCAGTGCATACACAATAGCTGCCAATTCCAAATTATAAATTGGATAATCCTCCTCATGGACCTTCAACTGTCTGGATGCATAAGCTACCACTTGATGATTCTGCATGAGAACACATCCTTGACCCTTCCCTGAAGCGTCGCTGTAACTTGGGAATCCCAAAAACGGATCTGGAAGAATCAGGGTTGGAGCAGAAGTCAAAATCTTCAACTCTTGAAAACGTTCTTCACAATCGGCATCCCACGTAAACGGATGACCCTTACGAGTTAACCGAGTAAGTGGAAAACTAACCGTGAGAACCCTTGAACAAATCTCTTATAGTAACCGGCTAGACCCAGAAACTTTCGATCTCTGCGGCTGACGTCGGTCACTCCCATTCAACACCGCTTCCTTCTCACTGGGACCTACAGAAACTCCCGACTTGGGAAATTGCCTATCCCAGAAACTTTACCTCAGGCATCCAGAAATCACACTTCGAAGGTTTCAAGTACAACTCCTTTTCTCGGAGTACACTCAGAACAATGAGGAGATGTTGGACATGCTCCTCAATGGTCTTAGAGCACATCAAGATATCATCGATGAAAACGACTTCAAACTGATCCTAATACGTATGAAAAACTCGGTTCATGTAATCCATGAATACCGTTGGAGCATTAGTCAAACCGAAGGGCATCACTACGAACTCGTAACGTCCATACCTAGTACGGAAAGCTGTCTTCGGAATATCTAAGGCTCTAACTTTTAATTGATGATAACCTGACCTCAGATCAATTTTTGAAAACACCACGGCACCTCGAAGTTGATCCAGCAAATCGTCTATCTTTGGCAATGGATATTTATTCCTGATCGTCACTTTGTTGAGTTGTCGATAATCAATGTACGATCTCATGCTACCATTTTTCCTTTCGACTAACCACACCAGAGCACTCCATTCCCTTGAATTCTCAAGAAACCTTCAATAAGAAACAATAGATATTGATCCCGTGCCAGGAACCAATTCTACAGTAAACTCTACCTCTCGCTCTGGAGGTTCAGAAGAAACCTCATCGTGAAAACATCCAGAAAGTCATTCACAACTTGTACAGATGATAAATCTAATACTAGTTCCGGTGGATGCAGATAACCTACTAACAAGTGCTTCCGCACCTTGGAATGAAGATTGACCGTCTTAGGTGAACTAGGTAACCGCTTCAGAATTTGTCCTAGACAACTCAACTGATTCTGAAGCGAAGCTGATAGTTGATTAACACAGTCGATTGTAACATGATTTGCGGTCATCCAATTCATACCCAACATGGTGTTCACTCTTCTCATAGGCAAACAATAAATTCTACTACGAAATTTCTGTCTCCTATGACAAGTAGACAATTCTGACTCAAGGATTGGGTCTGGACACGTTCTTCAGCAGCAGTAAGTATAGTTATTGGCTCAGACAACGGAGACAATGCTAGTCCCAACCGATCCCCACATGATTGTGCTATTTTACAATGGGTTGCACCCGAATCGTGTAATATACTAACGGAGTTACTAAAAACTGATCTCATACTCCTCAGTAGATTGTTCTGCAGTCGTAACTGTCTAAACATCCAGAATGTTGACTCGTCCTTGCCTTAGAGCTGCTTGTAACTTCTTGAAACTCTTCCTTACAGGACACTATTTACCATAGTGACCCTCTACATTTCTATAATAACACCGATTAGATCTTCGCTTGCAATCACCGCTGTGAGGCTTTCCCCAGTTAGAACATCTTCTGACCTTTGAATGATCAAAGAATTGCATCTGTTTTTCCTTTGATGAAATTATCTTAGGACTTTGCATTCGGAGTTGATAATTCAACTACCTTCTCCTTCCCCATACTTCCTATGAGGTCATCCTCGGCGACAAAGGCTGATTACACTAAGGCAACATAATTGGTAGCAGTATAAGAACTGAGACCATAAATCATAAAAACACTTAGGCCCGTCTCATACTTCTGCATTCTCCGTTCGTCATCCGAAGCTTACTTTACCACTTGGTAAAACTGAGACAACTTCTCAAACTTAGCGGTGTATACTTCCACCGTTATGTCACCTTTCCTGAGGATGCACCGGTTGGAGACTCCGGTCTTGGTCGAGGATTGCATCTTGATCATCCAGTCATAATTCCGCTTATGATGCACTAAGTATTAAGTTGATCAGGCTCAATGTCTCTTAGCATCACAAGTGTAATTACAAAAGGGACTAGCAAGGAATCGACTCAACCCTAAACTAAGTCCGACTAGGTCGAACTGCTCTGATACCAACTGTAACACCCCGGTAATTTTATCGACTAAAAATACCCAAGTGCACATTAGTAACACATCAGAGATATAATTCCTGCTTAGACACTGAATATCACTATAAATTTTTCGCTGAATATAACCCAAACAGTCTTATTTACAACAAGACAATATGGTTCTCAGACCATATACCATCAGCATCTATAGTATTCAGTATCATACAAGAAAGCGGAAGAAAGATATACATTAAATACATAATGTTTTAGTATACAGACAACAAAAGGGAAATAAGCTTAAACATAAAGCTAGGCTATCAGCAACCAGTCCGAGCTCAACCTACTCGTGCCTCTTGGATTTCCGCTGTCCCTGTGTCTCTGTAAAACAACAACATTTAAACAGTGAGATACAATCTCAGTGAGTTCTACCGAGACCCCTACTCGCTCTTTCGGTACTTGTTTAAAAACATTTTTAACTCAACACGGCACCGACTGCGTGACCGCTACATCCCGGTGAACCGCATTATTTTACACATAGCATTCCACCGGCTGCGTGACCGCTACATCCCGGGGAATCTGCTATAACTCAGTACGACACCGGCTGCGTGACCGCTACATCCCGGTGGATCGCACAACAAAACAATTCAACAGATCACCGACTGCGTTACCGCTACATCCCGGTGAACCTGTTATGACTCAGTACGACACCGGCTGCGTGACCGCTACATCCCGGTGGACCGCACAACAATTAATTTAACATAACACCGACTGCGTAACCGCTGAATCCCGGTGAACCCCCCTACCAATAGTACATTCTCCCATTGGCATGGAGCCTAGGAAAGGGGATCATGACTGCCCCGCCTAGTATGTTACACATGGGTCGTCACCCAACTCGATATATATACACACAGGTCTGTAATCATATGAACTCAGGGTCCATCACCTCAAATAACCAGTTGAACACTTAACCCACGTTTTTATAAAACCAAGTTCACACTCGCACTCTAGTTGACCACTTTTCGACACAATTTTCAATATCAAAAACAGTTCATTTTGCCTTAAAAATAGAATATTCAGTTAGGCCTCTGAATAAGCTTTCCAACGCATCTTAGAACACCTCAATCGGGTTCCCGGATCAAAAGTTATCGCAAAACGAAAAACAGTGTTTGGTTGCTGAAATTCTGCCAAACTGCGCTGAAGTCGCGCTGGCGCGCGAGTTACGCGCGAACTGGCAGCAGGTTCTGCCAAATGGCGCTGGAGTTGCGCCTGGGGCGCAAGTGGAGCGCGAAATGGCAGCAAGGGGGGTCTGTTAAGGCAGATTTTGACGATTTCGCACAAAAAACCGCGATTCCGCTCAATTCCGATTCTTGTTCCGATTAAAAACAGATTTGACAACCATAAAAACAGTTCCAATCAAAGTCACACAATTATTCAAGTCAATCAAAAACTCATTCAAAACGGATTTTATCAAAATGCGACATATTTTCCAAATAACGGTTTTAAATCAAAATCCCTCGAATCAAATCACCAAAAATTCAATTTTTAACACGACGCAACCCGAGACTCGCCCCAATCGATTCCTAACCCGAATCAGACAGTATCACATAATATTCCAGTCCAGCGAAAGCGATAAAACAGTTTATCAATTAATTCGAAAAACAAAAATCCTAAACGTGAGTAGAACTCACCCTTGAAGCGTGAACCTCGATCGAGCCGAAATCACCGAGTAGCCACACGAACGCTCCCTGCTCCGGCGATACCCAATCCGCTTCCAAAGCTTCCCACTCGACCTCGAGAAATCTTTCGACCGTAAAACCGAATTCCCGAAATCATTGCACGTTCCGGCGACACACAAAACCGCTTTTGACCGAAATGCCGAATTCCTCGAAATCCTCCTTGGACACTATTCATCATCTTCTTCAACCTCAAATCACTATTCACCAAAAACCCCAATCTTGATTTTCAACTCCAAATCACCCAATCGATCTTCAATACTCGAGTAATCCACCTTGTGCTCGCTCCTAAACATCATCCTTAGCTTTCCCTTGAGTTACAACCATCAAAACTCCAATTTTCTCCTCAAATTCGAAAATGGCAAAGTGAGGGAGAGTGAGTTGATGATGAAGATCTTGATACCAAATTGAAGAGGAAGTAACGCTGAGCATTTTTCGTGTTGGAAGGAAGTCGTTTCGTTGAGCGGAAGTGCCCCCTTTTTCCCCTTCTTCTTCCTCCCCCTTTCTTTCTCTTTTCTCTCTTTTCTTCTCTGTAACTCTCGCATCCTCTCTTCTTTCTTTCTTCTTTCTTTCATTTTAATTCTTTTCTTCTCCTCTCACAAGCACACACGTATACACATATATATTTATTTAATATATAAGCTGTAACGCGGTCAAATTACCATATTGATCGAAATCTCCTATTTCGATTCCGAAACTTCCTTGATCCGTATTATCCGGTTAACGATTCGATGACAACAATTAAATAATTTTTGCACTCGATAAATTTACCAGTTAACTACTAAATTGGTTTAATTGGGTTAACATCCAAATAATTCGGTTAATTATTTTGCGGATGTTACATTCTCCCCAACTTAAAAGAATTTTGTCCTCAAAATTTCGTCAAGTCTTTCATCCGACTAACCGAGGATCGACATTCCCAAAAAGATCTAAATTTGCGAGAAAACAATCTTAGATCAACGAAATGAGTGTAGAAAATCTTTCCAACCCAGCACATCAATCGTATAGTATGATCCACTACTACCTTGATATGAACTCTCTTGTTACGAATCAATACGAGAAACTCATCATTCGCCTTCATAGGCTCGACACCGCGTTCGAAAACACTTCTGAAGCTTCATTCCTCACTTGCTCCCCAACTTGATTAATCCAAATCAAAGTACTCCTCGGTAGATGTAAAAACAAACACGATTTCCTCGAAAGGTGTAAACACTTTCTCAACAAATCTTCTAATATCCTTAACGGTTCTCGTACATACCGACAATGTGACGAAAAAAAGTCACTTGTGAAACTTCTTGACTTGCTTCCAAGTCTTCGAGGTAAAACTTTTCCAAAAAGATGAGATTTGGGTTTCATCAAAAGCTCTGACCTTAAACGTAGAAATAAACCACGGGGACATCAAATAAATTGAACGTAATGAAAACCACCTCAGTTGTTGTCCAAACCACTATCAAACAGAACTTCGAGCTCCTTTCCGAATTAGTCAATAGCGTTGAGAGCTTCCCCTCAACCTAAGTAATCCTCCCAGGATTTTCCTCCTCAATCATATTCTATTAGCCTCTTAACTCGTTCCCAAAATTTACTTTAGCATGCGGGTTTTCACAAAAACGATTTTTCAAAACTACCACACCGCACGCCAAGCTTCACTTCGGAAATTCTAGTCCCTTGCAACGGATCCATCAATTAATCCTTTGGTGCTTATTCGTAATGTGAAAAACAGTCAACATACACCTTATTTTCATATTCGTATTCACGTTTGGCTTGTCAAACAGAATCACATAATACTATCTCCTTGTTAACCTTCACAAAGGAGAGGTTAACAAACTAATACCTCGCCACTGATACATCTGCTTTATACTCTGTACACCCTGGAACAGAATATAAACTTCGGTATGCTTCCTCTAACACTTGCCTTTTATCGTTCTCATCATCGGCCGCACAGATTCTACCGTTGAAACAACTGACTCCATCATTATCCATGGTAAAATCTGGAAATATCTTTGTGATCGTAGCTTCACATCAACTTCCTGTGCTAAGCGTATAGAATCCTTTAGGGAACTAGAGATCCTCATATGGCTCAACACTAACCGGATTCTCCTTGATCTTGAATTCAGATTTAAGTCTCTATCAGACTCGAATGATTCCATCTAATGCATCATAATACTGCCGTGTGTAGCGATTTCCTATTATTCGCATCAGCTACAACATTGGAATCTCCTGGATGATACTTCAACCCGAAGTCATAATCCTTCAGAAATTCTACACACTTCTCTGCCTGCTATTCAGTTCTTTCTGATCAAACAGATACCTTAAACTCTTGTGACCACTAGAGACTTCGAAACGAGACCCATACAGGTAATGTCTTCAAACCTTCAGTGCATACACAATAGCTGCCAATTCCAAATTATAAATTGGATAATCCTCCTCATGGACCTTCAACTGTCTGGATGCATAAGCTACCACTTGATGATTCTGCATGAGAACACATCCTTGACCCTTCCCTGAAGCGTCGCTGTAACTTGGGAATCCCAAAAACGGATCTGGAAGAATCAGGGTTGGAGCAGAAGTCAAAATCTTCAACTCTTGAAAACGTTCTTCACAATCGGCATCCCACGTAAACGGATGACCCTTACGAGTTAACCGAGTAAGTGGAAAACTAACCGTGAGAACCCTTGAACAAATCTCTTATAGTAACCGGCTAGACCCAGAAACTTTCGATCTCTGCGGCTGACGTCGGTCACTCCCATTCAACACCGCTTCCTTCTCACTGGGACCTACAGAAACTCCCGACTTGGGAAATTGCCTATCCCAGAAACTTTACCTCAGGCATCCAGAAATCACACTTCGAAGGTTTCAAGTACAACTCCTTTTCTCGGAGTACACTCAGAACAATGAGGAGATGTTGGACATGCTCCTCAATGGTCTTAGAGCACATCAAGATATCATCGATGAAAACGACTTCAAACTGATCCTAATACGTATGAAAAACTCGGTTCATGTAATCCATGAATACCGTTGGAGCATTAGTCAAACCGAAGGGCATCACTACGAACTCGTAACGTCCATACCTAGTACGGAAAGCTGTCTTCGGAATATCTAAGGCTCTAACTTTTAATTGATGATAACCTGACCTCAGATCAATTTTTGAAAACACCACGGCACCTCGAAGTTGATCCAGCAAATCGTCTATCTTTGGCAAGGGATATTTATTCCTGATCGTCACTTTGTTGAGTTGTCGATAATCAATGTACGATCTCATGCTACCATTTTTCCTTTCGACTAACCACACCAGAGCACTCCATTCCCTTGAATTCTCAAGAAACCTTCAATAAGAAACAATAGATATTGATCCCGTGCCAGGAACCAATTCTACAGTAAACTCTACCTCTCGCTCTGGAGGTTCAGAAGAAACCTCATCGTGAAAACATCCAGAAAGTCATTCACAACTTGTACAGATGATAAATCTAATACTAGTTCCGGTGGATGCAGATAACCTACTAACAAGTGCTTCCGCACCTTGGAATGAAGATTGACCGTCTTAGGTGAACTAGGTAACCGCTTCAGAATTTGTCCTAGACAACTCAACTGATTCTGAAGCGAAGCTGATAGTTGATTAACACAGTCGATTGTAACATGATTTGCGGTCATCCAATTCATACCCAACATGGTGTTCACTCTTCTCATAGGCAAACAATAAATTCTACTACGAAATTTCTGTCTCCTATGACAAGTAGACAATTCTGACTCAAGGATTGGGTCTGGACACGTTCTTCAGCAGCAGTAAGTATAGTTATTGGCTCAGACAACGGAGACAATGCTAGTCCCAACCGATCCCCACATGATTGTGCTATTTTACAATGGGTTGCACCCGAATCGTGTAATATACTAACGGAGTTACTAAAAACTGATCTCATACTCCTCAGTAGATTGTTCTGCAGTCGTAACTGTCTAAACATCCAGAATGTTGACTCGTCCTTGCCTTAGAGCTGCTTGTAACTTCTTGAAACTCTTCCTTACAGGACACTATTTACCATAGTGACCCTCTACATTTCTATAATAACACCGATTAGATCTTCGCTTGCAATCACCGCTGTGAGGCTTTCCCCAGTTAGAACATCTTCTGACCTTTGAATGATCAAAGAATTGCATCTGTTTTTCCTTTGATGAAATTATCTTAGGACTTTGCATTCGGAGTTGATAATTCAACTACCTTCTCCTTCCCCATACTTCCTATGAGGTCATCCTCGGCGACATAGGCTGATTACACTAAGGCAACATAATTGGTAGCAGTATAAGAACTGATACCATAAATCATAAAAACACTTAGGCCCGTCTCATACTTCTGCATTCTCCGTTCGTCATCCGAAGCTTACTTTACCACTTGGTAAAACTGAGACAACTTCTCAAACTTAGCGGTGTATACTTCCACCGTTATGTCACCTTTCCTGAGGATGCACCGGTTGGAGACTCCGGTCTTGGTCGAGGATTGCATCTTGATCATCCAGTCATAATTCCGCTTATGATGCACTAAGTATTAAGTTGATCAGGCTCAATGTCTCTTAGCATCACAAGTGTAATTACAAAAGGGACTAGCAAGGAATCGACTCAACCCTAAACTAAGTCCGACTAGGTCGAACTGCTCTGATACCAACTGTAACACCCCGGTAATTTTATCGACTAAAAATACCCAAGTGCACATTAGTAACACATCAGAGATATAATTCCTGCTTAGACACTGAATATCACTATAAATTTTTCGCTGAATATAACCCAAACAGTCTTATTTACAACAAGACAATATGGTTCTCAGACCATATACCATCAGCATCTATAGTATTCAGTATCATACAAGAAAGCGGAAGAAAGATATACATTAAATACATAATGTTTTAGTATACAGACAACAAAAGGGAAATAAGCTTAAACATAAAGCTAGGCTATCAGCAACCAGTCCGAGCTCAACCTACTCGTGCCTCTTGGATTTCCGCTGTCCCTGTGTCTGTGTAAAACAACAACATTTAAACAGTGAGATACAATCTCAGTGAGTTCTACCGAGACCCCTACTCGCTCTTTCGGTACTTGTTTAAAAACATTTTTAACTCAACACGGCACCGACTGCGTGACCGCTACATCCCGGTGAACCGCATTATTTTACACATAGCATTCCACCGGCTGCGTGACCGCTACATCCCGGGGAATCTGCTATAACTCAGTACGACACCGGCTGCGTGACCGCTACATCCCGGTGGATCGCACAACAAAACAATTCAACAGATCACCGACTGCGTTACCGCTACATCCCGGTGAACCTGTTATGACTCAGTACGACACCGGCTGCGTGACCGCTACATCCCGGTGGACCGCACAACAATTAATTTAACATAACACCGACTGCGTAACCGCTGAATCCCGGTGAACCCCCCTACCAATAGTACATTCTCCCATTGGCATGGAGCCTAGGAAAGGGGATCATGACTGCCCCGCCTAGTATGTTACACATGGGTCGTCACCCAACTCGATATATATACACACAGGTCTGTAATCATATGAACTCAGGGTCCATCACCTCAAATAACCAGTTGAACACTTAACCCACGTTTTTATAAAACCAAGTTCACACTCGCACTCTAGTTGACCACTTTTCGACACAATTTTCAATATCAAAAACAGTTCATTTTGCCTTAAAAATAGAATATTCAGTTAGGCCTCTGAATAAGCTTTCCAACGCATCTTAGAACACCTCAATCGGGTTCCCGGATCAAAAGTTATCGCAAAACGAAAAACAGTGTTTGGTTGCTGAAATTCTGCCAAACTGCGCTGAAGTCGCGCTGGCGCGCGAGTTACGCGCGAACTGGCAGCAGGTTCTGCCAAATGGCGCTGGAGTTGCGCCTGGGGCGCAAGTGGAGCGCGAAATGGCAGCAAGGGGGGTCTGTTAAGGCAGATTTTGACGATTTCGCACAAAAACCGCGATTCCGCTCAATTCCGATTCTTGTTCCGATTAAAAACAGATTTGACAACCATAAAAACAGTTCCAATCAAAGTCACACAATTATTCAAGTCAATCAAAAACTCATTCAAAACGGATTTTATCAAAATGCGACATATTTTCCAAATAACGGTTTTAAATCAAAATCCCTCGAATCAAATCACCAAAAATTCAATTTTTAACACGACGCAACCCGAGACTCGCCCCAATCGATTCCTAACCCGAATCAGACAGTATCACATAATATTCCAGTCCAGCGAAAGCGATAAAACAGTTTATCAATTAATTCGAAAAACAAAAATCCTAAACGTGAGTAGAACTCACCCTTGAAGCGTGAACCTCGATCGAGCCGAAATCACCGAGTAGCCACACGAACGCTCCCTGCTCCGGCGATACCCAATCCGCTTCCAAAGCTTCCCACTCGACCTCGAGAAATCTTTCGACCGTAAAACCGAATTCCCGAAATCATTGCACGTTCCGGCGACACACAAAACCGCTTTTGACCGAAATGCCGAATTCCTCGAAATCCTCCTTGGACACTATTCATCATCTTCTTCAACCTCAAATCACTATTCACCAAAAACCCCAATCTTGATTTTCAACTCCAAATCACCCAATCGATCTTCAATACTCGAGTAATCCACCTTGTGCTCGCTCCTAAACATCATCCTTAGCTTTCCCTTGAGTTACAACCATCAAAACTCCAATTTTCTCCTCAAATTCGAAAATGGCAAAGTGAGGGAGAGTGAGTTGATGATGAAGATCTTGGTACCAAATTGAAGAGGAAGTAACGCTGAGCATTTTTCGTGTTGGAAGGAAGTCGTTTCGTTGAGCGGAAGTGCCCCCTTTTTCCCCTTCTTCTTCCTCCCCCTTTCTTTCTCTTTTCTCTCTTTTCTTCTCTGTAACTCTCGCATCCTCTCTTCTTTCTTTCTTCTTTCTTTCATTTTAATTCTTTTCTTCTCCTCTCACAAGCACACACGTATACACATATATATTTATTTAATATATAAGCTGTAACGCGGTCAAATTACCATATTGATCGAAATCTCCTATTTCGATTCCGAAACTTCCTTGATCCGTATTATCCGGTTAACGATTCGATGACAACAATTAAATAATTTTTGCACTCGATAAATTTACCAGTTAACTACTAAATTGGTTTAATTGGGTTAACATCCAAATAATTCGGTTAATTATTTTGCGGATGTTACATGCACCATGCTTAAAGTGATGAGGATTGTTCTATATGATTCAACCCTTTTAGTTTAGGTGTCGTTTAAGTTGATGATAGGCAATATGACTCTCACTTGTGCCTAGTGCACCTTGCTTAAAGTGATGAGGATTGTTCTATATGATTCAACCCTTTTTAGTTTAGGTGTTGTTTAAATTAAATAATGCGTGAATGCTTGAGGGCCAATTTGGCCTATGATGGCATTCACCTTGAAAGGTTTATGTAAATGTAATTTAGGGTCGTGTAGGTTTTGTAAAGGATAGGTTGTCCTAACCTTGATGTTACCAAGTGGCTTCAGTCTCAAGAGGGGGGTGAATTGAGATTAAAAAACTTTTCAGATCTTTCGAAAACGTTTTTCCCCTTTTCAATGACTTAGATCAATTTTCGCGCAGGTTAAGTGGAAGCGAAGGAATTAGAATATAAAGCAGTAAAACGGTATAACAGTAAAGCAGGAAAGCAGTAAAGCACACAGAGATTTATCCTGGTTCGGTCACCTCCTAGTGACCTACGTCCAGTCCTCACACCCTTGTGAGATTTTCCAGTAACCAAAACAACAAGGCTTACAGGTGCCTTGGAAAACCTTTACAGACTCAGGCACTCTCCTCCTAGGATACCCCACCTATGGAGAGCCCTCAAATCTAATATAACAATAACAAGAGATACCCCACCCCTGTTACAATCAGCTGCCCCAGAAAGATACCCCACTTCCTAGTACAAACAGCTACCCTAGAGAGATACCCCACACCCTAGAACAAATCACAATAATTAAAAAATAAACAATTGTAAAGACAGAAATACCTCTAATGTAGGCAGATATTACAACTTGAAGAATGCAACTCCAACTAACTCTTAGCAACAGATCAGCTCAGACGGACCAACGGTGCGTGACGAGCAAAAGTAAAAGCGTGAAGAGTTTTTCTCAAAATATTCTCTGATTCGTGAAATGGGTTGATTGGAAATGAAGACTATGAAGTGCCTATTTATAGGCTATGAGAAAATTAAGTTTACGTTGAAAATAGTGTAGGAATCGATTCTTTGTTGAAATGCATTTGATCTAGGAATCGATTTATTTAAGTAAGGAATCGATTTATCTTTGTTTGAAAATTAGGGACAATCGATTCTTGAGTACATGGAGGGCTAGGAATCGATTCTATACTTAGTGAAAACTTGTATGAATCGATTCTCAGCTTGCCTGAGATAAGTAGGAATCGATTCTCAGCTTAGTTTAAAAGAGAGTGAATCGATTCGTTGTTTTGGAAAAGTTTGGCCTGAAAATCGATTTATGCAATGAAACTACATGACCTGACAATCGATTCTTCCTTTTCTGATTTACCTGAAAATCGATTTATGCAACGATACTTCATGACCTGACAATCGATTCTTCCTTTTCTGTTTTACCTGAAAATCGATTTTGATGTATGTTTATGCAATAAGGAAATCGATTTTATGTTTTTAAAGATGATAAGAATGTTTACGTAAGTATGCATGCATCTTTGAAAACCTTGTGAGTGTGTGAGACTTTGACATACGAGCTGACCTTTGAAAGAGCTTACACTTTTTCCTAAGACACACCCAAACCCTAAGGACTACCCTTATATTTAAGGACTACCCTTAAACTTGAATCTTCAATTTCTTAAGCTTGTTTGTCTTGGATTGTGAGTTTGATGTTTAGTCACTTTTATCAACTTTGGCCGTCAACTTTACCTTTGTCTTTTTCATCATCAAAACATATCCTGCAATATTAGTTTACCTGCAATACAAGGTATCCACATTCTCCCCCTTTTTGATGATGACAAAACACTAACTCATCTCAAGGTGGGAGGTTAGTTCAAACAGATAATGTATATAAGATACTCCCCCTATCATGATGCTCCCCCCTGTTTTATTGACTGTATGCAAGTAAATGCAAATGCATGCTGAATATTAAAACTCTATTAAAACTCTATTCTTCTCCCCCTTTTTGTCATGATCAAAGAGGGCAACATGTAATAAAAATTGTGAAACTAACAGCATGAAGAGGAATCAATGATTCCAAGTTCTCTACGAATGAAGAAGAAGTTTTCTTTTTGTAAAGGTTTTGTAAAAATATCAGCCAGCTGTTTTGCGGATTCCACAAATTCGATTACACAATCCCCTTTTTGGACATGATCTCTAAGAAAATGGTGTCTTATCTCTATATGCTTGGTCCTAGAGTGTTGGACGGGGTTCTTAGTAAGATTGATAGCGCTGGTATTGTCGCATTTTATAGGGATATGATCTAGATCTATACCATTGTCAAGAAGTTGTTGCTTCATCCAGAGGATTTGTGCACAACAACTCCCTGCTGCAACATATTCTGCTTCAGCAGTTGACAGTGCGACACTGACTTGTTTCTTACTGTGCCATGAGACTAATGCACTACCTAGTATGTGACATGTTCCACTAGTGCTTTTTCTATCCAACTTACATCCTGCAAAGCCAGAATCTGAATATCCAATAAGGCTACATGTGGCGCCATTTGGGTACCACAGACCAACATTTTGAGTGCCTACCAGATATCTCATTATTCTTTTGACAGCTACTATATGTGACTCTTTTGGATTTGCTTGATACCTAGCACACATGCAAACACTAAACATGATGTCCAGTCTACTAGCAGTTAAGTAGAGAAGAGAGCCAATCATACCTCAATATTTGCTTAGTTCTACCGGTTTACCTTCTTCATCCTTGTCTAAGTAGCATGAGGTGCTCATTGGTGTGGACATTTCTTTTGCTTTGTCCATTTCGAATCTTTTGAGTAGTTCTTTGCAGTACTTTGATTGAGATATGAATATGTCGTTGTTTATTTGTTTTATTTGAAGCCCAAGGAAGAAGTTGAGTTCTCCCATCATTGATATTTCAAATTCATTCTGCATAATACTTGAAAACTCTTTGCAAAGCAATTTATTAGTAGCACCGAAAATGATATCATCCACATAAATTTGCACGAGTAAGATGTCATCTTTTGACCTTTTTATAAAAAGTGTAGTGTCAACTTTTCCTCTTTGAAAATCATGATTGAGTAGGAATTTGCTCAATCTTTCGTACCAAGCTCTGGGAGCTTGCTTCAGACCATATAGAGCCTTTTTGAGTTTAAAAACATGGTCTGGTTTTTCAAAATTTCCAAAACCAGGTGGTTGTTCAACATAAACTTCTTCTTGGATAAAACCATTTAAGAAAGCGCTCTTAACATCCATTTGATACAGTTTAAAATCCATGATTGATGCAAAAGCAAGTAGCATGCGAATAGCTTCTAATCTAGCTACAGGAGCATACGTTTCATCATAGTCTATTCCTTCTTCTTGATTATAACCTTTAGCAACTAGTCTAGCTTTATTCCTGATTATTATACCTGATTCGTCTAGCTTATTTTTAAACACCCATTTTGTGCCTATTATCTGATGTTTATCAGGTCTAGGAACTAGATCCCACACTTCGTTTCTTTCAAACTGATTTAACTCTTCTTGCATAGCAATAGTCCAATGTTCATCAACTACGGCTTCGTCTATATTTCTAGGTTCAATTTGAGATACGAAAGCCATATGATTACATGCATTTCTAAGAGAGTTACGAGTAGTTACCCCTTTTGTTACATCACCTATGACATTTTTAAGCGAGTGGTCCCTTGGAATTCTCCATTCCTTGGGAAGTTCACTGCTTGATTCTTCTTCTGATTTCTCTTGAGAGGTGGTTTTTGTTTCTTCTTCTTTATCTTTCTTCTTCTCACCTATCTGTAACTCTTCAAGTTCATCTGCAATATCATCAATAACCTTTCCCAGCCTTTTGGGGTTAGTTTCATCAAATGTAACATGTACAGATTCCTCGATTACCTTATTTCTTTTATTAAAAATTCTAAAGGCCTTGCTAGATAAAGAGTAACCAAGAAAAATTCCTTCATCAGCTTTAGCATCGAATTTACCTAGGTTATCCTTTCCATTATTCAATACAAAACATTTGCAACCAAAAGTGTAAAGGTGTGAAATATTTGGTTTTCTCCCCTTGTAAAGTTCATAGGGGGTTTTCTTTAAAATAGGCCTAATCAGAACTCTATTCATAACATAACAAGCAGTACTTACAGCATCCGCCCAAAAATATTTTGGGATGTCAAGATCATTTAGCATTGTTCTGGCAAGTTCCTCCAATGATCGATTTTTCCTTTCGACAACTCCATTTTGTTGAGGAGTTCTAGGTGCTGAGAAGTTGTGATTTATACCAAGTTCTTCACATAGGATTTCAAATTTTTCATTTTCAAATTCTCCACCGTGATCAGATCGAATTGAGACAATCTTCAATTCTTTCTCATTTTGAATGCTGCGAGCAAGCTTTTTGAATGCTCCAAAAGCTTCGCTCTTATTTGCCAGAAAGAGAGTCCAGGTATACCTTGAATAATCATCTACTATAACTAGAGCATAGTAATTTCCACCATAACTTTTTGTCCTTGAGGGACCAAATAGATCCATGTGTAACAGCTGCAAAGGTTTGTTAGTAGACACAATATTCTTTGATTTAAAAGACACTTTTACCTGTTTGCCCTTTTGGCATGCATCACACAATTTATCTTTTTCAAACTTGATATTAGGCAAACCATTAACTAGATCTTTAGACACTAGCTTGTTAAGATGATCCATATGAATATGAGCTGTCCTACGGTGCCATAACCAAGAATTTTCTTCCTTACTAATGAGGCAACATGCATTATGTGATGAGACACTATCTAAGCTCATCATGTATATGTTTTCTACTCTATTTCCTATCATTCTAACTTGTTTAGTTTGTTTATCCTCAATGATGCATGAACCTGAGTCAAATATTACCCTATTTCCTTTATCACAAAGTTGGCTAATGCTTAATAAATTATGTTTAAGACCTTCAACATAGAGCACATTATCAATAGCAGTAGATAGATCTTTACCAACTTTACCTTCACCAAGGATTCTTCCTCTGTTATTGTCACCATAAGTCACATGACCGCTTGATCTGGGGGTAAGAGTTAGGAACTTTTTAATATCTCCAGTCATGTGCTTTGAGCATCCGCTGTCAAGGTACCAATCTGACCCCCGTACCTTGAAGCATACCTGCATTGGTTCAAAACAAGGTTTTAGGTACCCAAATCTCTTTGGGTCCTTGTGGGTTTGTGTTTGGTATGGTCCTTTTGGGAACCCATATCTTTTTCATAGTTTGGTTACCTCTTGCCCTGCAAACAAAAGCTGTATGTCCAGGTTTATCACAATAGTAACATCTAATATAAGGTTTAGTGGAAAACTTAGGTCTATGATGCACATTGCTTTTCATAAGATTATTTCTCTGAATCCTAGGATGCACATGTTGTAATTTGGATATTTTGCTTATTGTACATTCAAGCTCATTGATTTTCTTTTCATGTTCTACACATTTATCACATGCATAATTTTCTTTAAGATAGACAAGATCATTGTTTTCTTTTCTAAGCTCTAATTTTTCTCTAGTTAAAGCATTAACTTCATCTTGAAGATTAGCAATGGTTTTCTTTGATTTACTTAATGCTTTGGCTAATTTCATAGAATCATCATGCAATTCAGTGAAAGCTTCATATAGATCATCATATGCATTTTGTAAAGAGTCAGAGTCAGAAATTACCTCGTTTTCATTCTCGCTTTCATGATCAGCCATTAATGCAACTTGAGCTTCTTCATCTTCTGATTCATCTGATGAATCCATGTAGTTGTCTTCCCATGCGATGTAGGCTTTTCTTCCTTTGTTATTTTTGAATGCCTTCTTTTCAGATTTGGAGTCCTTTTTCAGTAGATTAGGACATTCCATTTTCATGTGCCCGGGTTTCCCGCATTCATAAGAAGTAGGAGGACCGGTTGTACTTTCTTTGCTGGAGAACCTTTTTGATTTGAAGTTCTTCCTTGGATAGTTGTTGCCTTTCATGAACCTTTTGAACTTCCGAACCATAAGAGCCATATTCTCTTCACTTTCATCAATTTCATCATCTGAGTCTTGAAGTTTACCGAACAGAGTAGCCAGAGTCATAGTAGCTAAATTTCTTGATTCAGCTATTGCAGTAACCTTGGGTTGCCATTCTCTATTCAGACATCTCAGAACTTTGTTGATTAGATCCTCTGCAGGGAATGACTTTCCCAACAAGCTTAACTGATTCACTATGTGAGTGAACCTTTTCTGCATTTCTGGTATTGTTTCACCTGTATTCATTCTAAATAGTTCGTACTCTCTGATAAGAGTATTTGTTCTTGCCATTTTCACTTCATTTGTACCCTCATGAGTAACTTGGAGATTATCCCACATTTCTTGGGCAGATTTACAGTTTGAAACTCGAAAAAATTCATCAGGACTTAAAGCAGAAGTAATAATATTTTTGGCACGTAAATTATGTTGCACTTTTCTTTTCTCATCATCAGACCATTCATTTCTACTTTTAATTGTAAGAATACCATCTACTATGTGCGTGGGGACATAGGGTCCTTTTTCCACAGCATCCCAAACATCTAAGTCTACCCCTTCAATAAAGATTCTCATTCTTTCTTTCCAATATGCATAATCTTTCCCGTTGAATCCCGGAGGACGGGTAAGAGAAGCACCCTCTTGTGTAGACCAACCTGAAGCCATTTCTCTTGAAGCTGCTAGGCCCTTTATACAAGAGTCTAGCTCTGATACCACTTGTTACCAAGTGGCTTCAGTCTCAAGAGGGGGGGTGAATTGAGATTAAAAAACTTTTCAGATCTTTCGAAAACGTTTTTCCCCTTTTCAATGACTTAGATCAATTTTCGCGCAGGTTAAGTGGAAGCGAAGGAATTAGAATATAAAGCAGTAAAACGTTATAACAGTAAAGCAGGAAAGCAGTAAAGCACGCAGAGATTTATCCTGGTTCGGTCACCTCCTAGTGACCTACGTCCAGTCCTCACACCCTTGTGAGATTTTCCAGTAACCAAAACAACAAGGCTTACAGGTGCCTTGGAAAACCTTTACAGACTCAGGCACTCTCCTCCTAGGATACCCCACCTATGGAGAGCCCTCAAATCTAATATAACAATAACAAGAGATACCCCACCCCTGTTACAATCAGCTGCCCCAGAAAGATACCCCACTTCCTAGTACAAACAGCTACCCTAGAGAGATACCCCACTCCCTAGAACAAATCACAATAATTAAATAATAAACAATTGTAAAGACAGAAATACCTCTAATGTAGGCAGATATTACAACTTGAAGAATGCAACCCCAACTAACTCTTAGCAACAGATCAGCTCAGACGGACCAACGGTGCGTGACGAGCAAAAGTAAAAGCGTGAAGAGTTTTTCTCAAAATATTCTCTGATTCGTGAAATGGGTTGATTGGAAATGAAGACTATGAAGTGCCTATTTATAGGCTATGAGAAAATTAAGTTTACGTTGAAAATAGTGTAGGAATCGATTCTTTGTTGAAATGCATTTGATCTAGGAATCGATTTATTTAAGTAAGGAATCGATTTATCTTTGTTTGAAAATTAGGGACAATCGATTCTTGAGTACATGGAGGGCTAGGAATCGATTCTATACTTAGTGAAAACTTGTATGAATCAATTCTCAGCTTGCCTGAGATAAGTAGGAATCGATTCTCAGCTTAGTTTAAAAGAGAGTGAATCGATTCTTTGTTTTGGAAAAGTTTGGCCTGAAAATCGATTTATGCAATGAAACTACATGACCTGACAATCGATTCTTCCTTTTCTGATTTACCTGAAAATCGATTTATGCAACGATACTTCATGACCTGACAATCGATTCTTCCTTTTCTGTTTTACCTGAAAATCGATTTTGATGTATGTTTATGCAATAAGGAAATCGATTTTATGTTTTTAAAGATGATAAGAATGTTTACGTAAGTATGCATGCATCTTTGAAAACCTTGTGAGTGTGTGAGACTTTGACATACGAGCTGACCTTTGAAAGAGCTTACACTTTTTCCTAAGACACACCCAAACCCTAAGGACTACCCTTATATTTAAGGACTACCCTTAAACTTGAATCTTCAATTTCTTAAGCTTGTTTGTCTTGGATTGTGAGTTTGATGTTTAGTCACTTTTATCAACTTTGGCCGTCAACTTTACCTTTGTCTTTTTCATCATCAAAACATATCCTGCAATATTAGTTTACCTGCAATACAAGGTATCCACATTCTCCCCCTTTTTGATGATGACAAAACACTAACTCATCTCAAGGTGGGAGGTTAGTTCAAACAGATAATGTATATAAGATACTCCCCCTATCATGATGCTCCCCCTGTTTTATTGACTATATGCAAGTAAATGCAAATGCATGCTGAATATTAAAACTCTATTAGAAAAATGTGCCTGACGGGGCATGACCCGCTCCTACGTATCCCCATTGTAATGAGGAATCAAAGCTTACGTAGTTCTACTGTGTCTCTTTTTTGATATAATGCTTATGCATGAACGCCTCGTCTTAGGTGAACTCGACGAGGATTTTTTTGCATGATTATAAATGAAATGCTTATGCTATGCAGATGATAATTATTTTTTGTTTTATCTTTATGTAATGAAAGGGAATGCAAGATGAATGTTTTTTTTTTCAAACTTTTGTTAGATGCAAATGCAATGGTGCGAAACGATGTGAATGCGAAATGATGTGGATGCGAAATGATGTGTCATTTACATAAAAAGAGGGTAAGAAAATAAGGATATTATTTTCTACGATTTTGAAATAGAGTTTGAGAAAAAGGAATGCCTAAACTAATGCAACAAACAAAGGCGTGCCCCCGTGTCCTACAAAGGGTGGGAATCCTAGGGTTTAAAGTCGACGAAAGGGGTAATCCTCCCATGTAGGTTCTAATCACTTCCTTACAATGGCAACCAAGAGCTAAAGTCTCTCTCATGATGGCACCCACAATCGTAGAAAGCTACCGAGTGTGAGGCATCATGACAAAGCGCACTCTTGGGCGGAACTTTCATGAGAGCCATACAGACAAAGGTCTACGAATGGCAGTCACTAATCGTTCCCACTCTCCTAGGTTTTTGTTCAGACCTTGGGTTTTAGGCCCCACTCAATGCTCACAAGTATATGATGTGAAGTGTGTGTCGAGGGCACAACACCTAGGAATAACTACCCTTCCCCACCTGCAAATGAAAATCCAGAGCAGTCCAGACAAATAGCATGTTGTTTATCCTAGGGTTCAATATCGATCCAATATAAACTAATCTAGGGTGCCAATAACAATGCACTACTTACCTCAAGAAAGGGAGCAAAGAAGAAGGGGACATGATAAGAAAAGGGAAGAAATGCATGAGGGAACTAAGCAAAAAAGTAACTATCCATTGGAAAAACAAACATAGAAGAAGAATGCACATGGATGTAACATGTTTATGAAAAAGGAAGAAGGAGAGAGGCAAAGCAAGATATTCAAATCAATCATATAAACCACACATTTAATTAATTTAGGCTTGACCCACTGTTGCGCTCGAAAAAGTCCCCGAGGGAGAACCTTTCTCGTTCACAACTTTTTCTAACACAATGAAGCCGCCACCAATATTTATTAAGGGAAATATTAGGAAAACCTTTTATTGGAAAGCAAGTGGTCTTGCGAAACTAGAGAATAGGGTTCGGGGGTCGGTTACGCGCAGGGAAGGTGTTAGCACCCCACACGTCCTCTCTACTGAGAGGGAACCTTTAATTAAATGTGTGGTTTTAAGTGTTGATTTGAAAAATACCTAATTTGCCTCTTTATTTCTTATTGAAAAATGAATTAAAGAACTTAATAAAAATTTTTATTTTTGGCGAGAAAGGAAGAAAAAAAAGGGTTTTCAGAAAGAAGTGCTTGACGGGACATGGCCCGCTCCTACGTATCTCCCGGTGCGATGGAGAATTCAAAGCTACGTAGTTCTTGTTTCTTTTGAAAATGATTGTGTGAAAACTTATTGTGAAAATGATTTTTATTTGTTATGCTTGACGGGATGTGACCCGCTCCTACGTATCTCCTGGTGCGATGGAGAATTCAAAGCTACGTAGTTCTTCTGTGTAGAGAATGTTTGTGGGTTGGTGTTTTTTAATGTAGGGGTTTTAGGACTGTGTGATCTGTGTTGGAGGACCACTGGGGGTCTGAAGGAGCACTGGGGCTCTGAAGGGCCACTGAGGGCTGAAGGAGCGCTGGGGCTCTGAGGGACCACATTTCACTTATCTTAAAACGATGATTAACCCGGCCGTACGACCGACTTAATCCCCTACTTTGAAAATAAGACTTTTGCTTTTGAAATGAAGGAGATCTGTTTGTATATTCTTTAATTTTAGAGATTGTTTATTTTTGCGCTTGACAGGGGCGTGGCCCTGCTCCTACGTATCTCCGGGTGGAGAATCAAAGGCGACGTAGTTCTAGGTTCTTTTGAAAATAATTGTTGAAAACTTATTGTGAAAATGATTTTTATTTGTTATGCTTGACGGGATGTGACCCGCTCCTACGTATCTCCTGGTGCGATGGAGAATTCAAAGCTACGTAGTTCTTCTTTGTTTGGAAAACGTTTTTTGTTTTTATCTTGTTTAATTGTGAGAATTGAGCTTTCATGATGATCAATTGAGCAAGGGCTCCAAGTGACCACCATTAGCACTTCATTGTTAATAATCATGCAAGCAAAGGCTTCGCAAGGCTGCTAACAAAGTTTTTGATTTAGTGAAAATCTTTAGGGAAATTAAGCGTTCATGATGATCAATTGAGCAAAGGCTCCAAGTGATCACCACTAGTACCTCGTTGTTAATAATCCTGCAAGCAAAGGCTTCACAAGACTATTAACAAAGTTTTTGATTTATGAAAAATTATTTTGTCTTAAAAAAAACGAGAAAGGGGGTGAAATGGTAAAATAGGGTGTTATTAGTCGCAAGGGGTTGTATAATTAAAACCGGGGTGCAGGAAACAGGCCCAGTTTATTTTTTGTTTCTTTTTCTTTAGTTTGGGCGCCTGTCACCGTGAATGGGCCTAAGACAGGGGAGGCGCATGAATTAAAAACGGGGGTGTAACTAGAAGTCTGAAAAACGCGTAAAGACGAAAACGCCCCTTATGCTTCTACTATAAAAGAGAATCTAAAATTAATAACCCTAATTCCTTCTACCCTTCCCCACGGCGCCGCACTCCCCCCCCCCCCCTTTCTAACCCTAACTTTCCTTCTCTGCTCTCTCACGGCGCCGCGCCATACCCGTCACCCTCAACCCTGCTTTTTCCTCCTCACCGAAACAACAACATCCTCCTCTCCGAATCAACTCCCTCTCTCTCTCTCAACCTCAGCCTCGCCTTCCTCTCCTCCGCCGTAAACATCAAACTGAATCACTCTCTCTCAACCGATCCACTTCCTCTCTGATCTGGTTTCCATGGGTGATGTGGTTTGGTTCCGTTGCTGACTGTTTGGGGTGCGGTGGTGGAGGAAAGGACGGTGGCTCGTGCGGTGGAAAGAGAGAGGAGTTGGATCGGTTGTGGGGGGTTTGGTTTCTGCGTTGGGTCGTCGGAGTGTTGGTGATGCTGACGACGGAGAGGGAGTGCGACGGCCAGAGCGCGAGGACTGACGTTGACTTGCCAATCCATGGCCGGCGATGACGAGGAGGAAGACGCGAGGGGTGTTAACGGCGACTAGGACGAGCAACGAGCGCTCACGGTGGCTCGCGATGGTTTTTTTCATTTTAAGGCTACGGTGATGGCGTAAATGGGGAAGAGGCTGTGACGGTGACGGGGGGATCAGGCGCACCGGCCAACAGGGAGGGTGAACGACCACCGTGACGGCGGCCGAAGGTCCTTACTCATCTCTGTTCTTTGTTTTTTTGCTTTTTGATTCTTTTTATACTTTCAATTTTTGTTCCTGTTCTCACTGAATTTGTTTTGCAAGAACAGAATTTTAAACCCTAATTTACTGTCATTAACAGAATTTCAGTTTGTCTATTAGTTTCATTTTGTTTTTTTTAAAAGAGGACAACATACAGAAAAACCTAATTTACGCTAACAAAAAAATTAAAACTCTAGCCTATTTACAACGAACCTGTTTTCTACAGTATACAAAAAAAAATTCCAATTAACTTCTATGTCTAACTTCCTGTCAATGATATACACGGTTATATGTAAAAGCCTAACATGGAATTGTTATTACCAACCTTTACTCCAGCATCTGATATGCTCCTTTCCTGTGTTTGCTACGGCTACTGTTATTTACATTCTTGTTTGACTGCTACGGTTGCTTCTCAAACAGCTGCAGCTTCTGTTTTAGGACTTTGTGATTAGGGTTTCAGTGTGAAACCCTAATTTTGCTCTGAATGTTGTGTGAATTTTTCTGTCTAATTTTCTGTGTAATTCCCTCTGCTTGTGTATCTCCGTCCCTTTTTTTCCTGTGTGGCTGTTTGATTTATAGGTGCAAATTAGGTTTTTTCCTAATTTTGTTTCCTATTTTGTAGATTATGGGCTTGGACTGGAGAAGGTGGGTGTTTGGTGAGCAAGAGAAACAGCCAGGGTTTGCTGCGCCCTCCTTTTGATTTTTACGTTTTTTTTTGTAATTTTTTGGATTATTATTGTACATATTTAGACATTTTGTAAACATTAATATTGTAATATATTTTTTTATTTTCTGATTTTATTCTGTTATTATTATTTTTGTCATATGGAAGAAAAAGGATCAAACTGGGCCAAGCCCAATCGAAAGACTAACATAGGCCCAATTAGACAAACGCTAAAATCAAAACCAATTGCAAACGCTAAAATCGGGCTCAAATTGAACAAATGCTAAAACAAAGCCCAAATTCAACAAACGCTAAAATAAGGCCCAAATTCACAAGCGTAGGACCAAAAAAGAAGAGTAGGCCCCAAGTAAGCCCGAAACTAACTTAGTAAAAAAAGAGGTAAAAAGAAGCGGACAAAATTGGGGTATATCAGTCATCGCGAACACTCGAATCAAAAGCAAAACCGATTATCATTAATGATCACTCGCGCCATTGCCGTTTGGTTGTTAATGATGATTTCATTTTCAAAAGAGTTAGTAGCGCAGCCACTCTAAACCGTTGTTGTTTGGTCATTGCAAACACTAAAATCAAAAGCAAACCCGATTATCATTAATGATCACTCGCGCCATTGCCGTTTGGTCGTTAATGATGATTTCATTTTCAAAAGAGTTAGTAGTGTGACCACTCTAAACCGTTGTTGCTTGGTCGTCGCGAATCCTCATTCCTATTGCGAAAACTCACCTAAACAAGATAAAAGACAAAAACCTTTTTTCAGGACAAACCCAGAACTACGTAGCTTTGAATTCTCCATCGCACCGGGAGATACGTAGGAGCGGATACTCTCTGTCATGCACAACAAACCAAAAACATTTTTCCTTTCAAAAACCAAACACTTTTCCAAAATAAAACATTGTTGAAAAACAAGAACTACGTAGCTTTGAATTCTCCATCGCACCGGGAGATACGTAGGAGCGAGCGGTTAACTCTCGTCAAGCACCAAAAATAAAAATTTTCATTAAGTCTTCTCATTCCCTTTGAGGCAAATTTAAGTATTTTCCAAATCAACACTTAAAACCACACGTTTAATTAAAGGTTCCCTTTCGGTAGAAAGGAGGTGTGGGGTGCTAATACCTTCCCCATGCCTAACCGACCCCCGAACCCAAATCCTCCGGTTTTCCAAAAGGCCATCCGCTTTCCAAAAAGGTTTTTCTTCAATATTTTCCTTATAAAAAATATTGGTGGCGACTTCATTGTTTTAAAAAGTTGTAAACGAAGAAAAATCCCCTCAGGGACCTTTTCGGGTGCAACAACAGTCGTGGCTCTTCATCCCATGCATTGTGCCCTTTTCGACATCCGCACACCTAGGAAGGTTTGAAGCATAGCCATCAGGCATTCTAAGTTCTTTAAGCTATTTACAAACCAGCTTTGCATCAGATGATGTCAAAGTGTAACTTGCCTTTGGTTTACCCATCTTTCCGTTAGATAAGGTTTGCATCTCCAAGTCCCCACGACAACATAATAAAGACAAGTCTTTTCTTGCCTTTTCATTATCTTTTGTTTGGCCTTTAATATTCATGACTGTCTTAAATATATTGTCGAAGAAATTTTTCTCTATGTGCATCACATCAAGGTTGTGCCTTAACAAATTATCCTTCTAATATGGAAGATCCCAAAAAAACTTCTTTTAGTCCAATTATGACCAACTCCATACCCATCAAATCCCTTTTTCCAACCAATCTCAGTCACCTTTGGGAAACCACTTACCATCTCCAATACATCTTGCCCTGTGTAAATATAAGGTCGACCGTCTTTCTCATCCCTGTTTTTTGTAAATCTTCTTTTACTTCTTCTAAAAGAGTGATTTTCTGGCAAGAATCGACGATGACAATCAAACCATGAATTCTTCCCGCCATATTTCAAGGTGAAAGCTTTTGTGTCTTCCATACAATGAGGGCATGCCAGCTTTCCTTGTGTTCCCCATCCAGATAACATTCCATAGGCCGGAAAATCATTGATTGTCCACATCAAGCATGCTTTCATGATGAAGTTTTGTTTTGTGGATATATCATAGGTCAAAATTCCATTAGACCACAATCGTTGCAGATCATCAATCAATGGTTGCAAGAAAACATTTATCTTTACTTTAGGGTTACGAGGTCCAGGTATGAGACAAGTCAAAAACAAGTATGGTTTGGTCATGCACATTTCGGGGGGAAGATTGTAAGGGGTAACTATTACCGGCCAACAAGAGTATGGAAAAGCAGAGGCTTGAATGTAAGGATTAAATCCATCTGAACACAGACCTAGCCTTACATTTCTAGGCTCACTAGCAAATTCGGGATATACATCATCAAAGTGTTTCCATGCTTTTCCATCGAACGGATGTCGAAGGACGTTTGAGCTCTTTCTGTTTTCGTGATGCCATCTCATTCCAGTTGCAGACTCGGGTGATGTATATAGTCTTTGTAATCTGGGAATGATAGGGAAATAGAACATTCTCTTCACTGGGACATCTTTGTACTTTCCCGTACCAATCCTACGAGGAAGGAACCTAGGAGCATGACAAATTTTGCACTCAGATAACTTACTATCATCCTTGTAATACAACATACAACCTGCCTTACAACAATCAATCTGCTCAACCTTCAGCCCTAACTTAGACACCAACTGTGATGCTTGGTAATAGTTCTTGGGCAAGCATTCTTGAACTGGACATACACTATTAAGCATATGAGCAACAAAATCTATACCTTTTTCTGGAATATGCCAATTAGTCCTAATTGTCAGAAGTTGAACAGATATCGACAATATAGACTGCGTAGCCCCCTCGTAGATGGGCTTGTTAGCGCATATCAACTTGTCGTAGAACTGCTTTGCATCTTCGTTGGGCAACTCATCCTCACGAGGGACATCTTCATCTTCATTCAGCCTAAAAAAATCAAACACCATCTGATTTATTGAATCAAAATGGTCGTCACGATGCACATGCCCACTACTATTCGAACCACCCCTTGTATCAAGATCGTGGTTCACTTCTCCGTGTTCAGTCCAAATCCAATAGCCTGGTTGAAATCCATGTCGGTACAAGTGAAGCCTGACATTAGTTGGCGTAGATTTCTTCCTACACTTGCATTTTCTACACGGACAACTTATCCCTCCGTCAGATATATAAATGGGTAGCTTCCTGGCCCTCTTCACAAAGTTTTTAACACCACGAACAAACTCTTTTTTCAAGTCGTGCCTATTAGCATTTGTCCTATTATACATCCAAGTACGATCCATTTTCTATAAGGCAAACACTTAACTTGTCAAATACTAAATAAGTTAGAAAAATACAAATCACTAAATTCAAGGAAACACTTTCACCTATGTGTAAAACACAATACACTCACATAACTCAACAAATTGTTGTAAAGCACATTTACCATCCAACCATCCAGAAACCAATATCATTTGCCGAACAAAAACTCTTGAGCAACTATGTCCTAATTTGCAAAAAATCAGACCATACACAAATCGATTGCAATATATTCCTATCAAAGTTAATTCGCTAATAACTTATATATCAAAAGAAACATGAACAAAACATTGTCCACAAAATCAACTAAACTGATCAACAAAGGAAAATCAACATACACAAAATACACAAAATCTATTTTGAGGAACCCTATCAACAAAACACTGTCCAATAAACCCTAAAATCAAAATACAAAAAATCAAAAAAATGTTAATACAGAAACCCTATCAAGTGAGGAAATTTGTCAAAAAAATATATTTTTAGAGAGATAGAGTGAGAGAGAGAGAGAACGAATCGTGAGAGTGAGTGAGAAGTAAAGAGAAGAAATTTCACTTTGGTTCCTTGGAGTGAGAGTGAGGCGGCGCACGGTGAGAGTGAGGCGGAGGAGAGGTGACCGAAACGTGAGTGACCTAGAAACCGAGAATAGAGTAAAATGAAAAAACTGAAAACGGTGAAAATGAAATAGAAACAGGTGGAGAGACTACTAACCTGCGAGAATGGATGGCGGCGCACGGTGGTTGCTAGTTGCGAGGACGGATGGCGGCGCACGGTGTTGAGGAGAATGAGGGCGTAGGTGAGGTTAGGGTTTCGCCGAAGTTGACGAGAATGAGGGCGTAGGTGAGGCGATTCATGAGGGAGTTTGGAGGTGGAGGTGAGGTGGGGGTGATTGAGAGTGAGGGACGGAGGAGAACGGAGGAAACGGCGATTCAGTGAGAGTGAGGGACGATGAGATGAGAGTCAGACGGTGTGAGAGTGTGAAACTGAGAATTGGTAAAGTAACATAGGTAGCGTCGGTCAGTCCGACGCTAAGGATAATATTTAAAAATTAAGCAGTGATAACTCTATTTTATATAGAGTTATTCATACAATTAAACTTGAGTTATTGCTTATTTTCAAGAACATTTATATATATTTATAGCTTATTTATCAAGGAATAACATTCTAGATATTCAAATGGATAAAGGGCAATGATCTAGGCAAAATGCACAAATCTTGTTAGGTTTGATATTTTTGTTCAGTGCAGCTACTGCAAGAGTGGAAACACTGCCAACACCAGGAGTGGAAACACTAGGAGTGGAAATACTGCCAACACCTGCTGAATTTTGCAGTTTATACCAAAACATCCAAAGACCATTTCAATGCTTCCACACTTGATTTGTGACGTCATACCTAGTCACCTAGAGCTGAGCCACTTGCAGAAGTCGGCGATACACATAAAAATCAAGTTGCAAGACTAAACTTGTAACACCCCGGTATTTCTATCAACTAAAAATACCCAAGTGCACATTAGTAACACATCAGAGATATAATTCCTGCTTAGACACTGAATATCACTATAAATTTTTTGCTGAATATAACCCAAACAGTCTTATTTACAACAAGACAATATGGTTCTCAAACCATATGCCATCAGCATCTATAGTATTCAGTATCATACAAGAAAGCGGAAGAAAGATATACACTAAATACATAACGTTTTAGTATACAGACAACAAAAGGGAAATAAGCTTAAACATAAAGCTAGGCTATCAGCAACCAGCCCGAGCTCAACCTACTCGTGCCTCTTGGATTTCCGCTGTCCCTGTGTCTCTGTAAAACAACAACATATGAACAGTGAGATACAATCTCAGTGAGTTCTACCGTGACCCCTACTAGCACTCTCGATTCAGTTATTAATTCTTTTATAGCTTAACACGACACCGACTGCAAAACATTGCTACTCCCGGTATGTCGTAAAATAAACAACGTACGGCACCGACTGCAAAACCATGCTAATCCCGGTGTGTCGTAAAATAAACAAGGTACGGCACCGACTGCAAAACCATGCTAATCCCGGTGTATCGCACAACACAACAAGTACGGCACCGACTACAAAACCATGCTAATCCCGGTGTATCGCACAATAAACTTTAACACAACACCGACTGCAAAACCATGCTAATCCCGGTGAACTCCCCTACCAATAGTACATTCTCCCATTGGCATGGAGCCTAGGGAAGGGGATCATGACTGCCCCGCCTAGTATGTTACACATGGGTCGTCACCCAACTCGATATATAAACATATATCTACAGTACTATGAACCCACGGTCCATCAAATCAGAAAATCAATGAAACACTTTAATCCACATTTTATAAAATCCAAGTTCACACTCGCACTCTAGTTGACCGCTTTTCGACACAATTTTCAATATCAAAAACAGTTCATTTTGCCTTAAAAATAGAATATTCAGTTAGGCCTCTGAATAAGCTTTCCAACGCATCTTAGAACACCTCAATCGGGTTCCCGGATCAAAAGTTATCGCGAAACGAAAAACAGTGTTTGGTTGCTGAAATTCTGCCAAATGGCGCTGGAGTCGCGCCTGGCGCGCGAGTTGCGCGCGAACTGGCAGCAGGTTCTGCCAAATGGCGCTGGAGTTGCGCCTGGGGCGCAAGTGGAGCGCGAAATGGCAGCAAGGGGGGTCTGTTAAGGCAGATTTTGACGATTTCGCACGAAAACCGCGATTCCGCTCAATTCCGATTCTTGTTCCGATTAAAAACAGATTTGACAACCATAAAAACAGTTCCAATCAAAGTCACACAATTATTCAAGTCAATCAAAAACTCATTCAAAACGGATTTTATCAAAATGCGACATATTTTCCAATTATCGGTTTTCAACCCAAAATCTCTCAAACTCGATTACCAAATAATATTCCAGTCCAGCGAAAGCAGTAAAACAGTTAATTATTTAATTCGAAACATAAAATCCTAAGCGTGAGTAGAACTCACCCTTGAAGCGTGTGCCGACACCGAGACTTCGCCAAATCACCGAGTAGCCACACGAACGCTCCCCGCTCCGGCGACACCCAATCCGCTTCCAAAGCTTCCCACTCGATCACGAAACCGCTTTTGACCGAAATACCGATTTCCCGAAATTCTCCATGGCACTATTCATCATCTTCTTCACCTCAAGTCACTATTCACATAAACCTCAAATCTTGATTTTTCAACCTAACTCACCCAATCGATCTTCAATACTCGAGTAATCCACCTCGTGCTCGCTCCTAAACATCGTCCTTAGCTTTCCCTTGAGCTTGAATCCACAAAACCTCTATTTTTTTTCCTCTCAAATCGAAAATGGTAAAATGAGAGAGAGTGAGTTGATGATGAAAATCTTGGTACCAAATCGAAGAGGGAGTAGCGCTGAACATTTTTCGTGTTGGACGGAAGTCGTTTTGATGAGCGGAATTGCCCCCTATTTCCTCTTCTTCTTCCTCCCCCTTTCTTTCTCTCTTCTTTTCTTTTTCTCTCCTCCCCTCTGTTTCTCGCATTCCCTTCCTTCTTCCCTTCTTAATTTAATTCTTCCCTTCCCCCCTCACTCACTTACACGCGTACATATATATATATTTATTAATATATAATTGTAACGCGGTCAAATTACCATATTGATCGAAATCTCCTATTTCGATTCCAAAACTTCCTTGGTCCGTATTATCCGGTTAACGATCCGATGACAACAAATAAATAATTTTAGCACTCGATAAATTTACCCGTTAAGTACTAAATTGGTTTAATTAGGTTAACACCCAAATAATTCTATTAATTATTTTGAGGATGTTACATTCTCCCCAACTTAAAAGAATTTTGTCCTCAAAATTTCGTCAAGCCTTTTATCCGACTAACCGAGAATCGACATTCTCAGAAAGGTCTTAAGTTGCTGAAAAACAATCTCGAACTAACGAAATGAGCGTAGGAACTCTTCCCAAGTGGGCACATCAATCTCCAAGTATGATCCACTACGACCTTGATACGAACTCTCTGGTCACGCATCTACACGAGAAACTCATCATTCGCCTACATAGGCCCGGCACCGCATTTTGAAACACTTCCGAAACTTCATTCCAATTATCCTCGTTTACTCCCCAACTTTGATTAATCTAAATCAAAGGGTTTAATACAAGACATTCGATGGGGATACAGGTTGAAAATGAGATCCACAAATTGGTACTCCACGGTAGTGATAAGCACAAACATGATTTTCTCGAAGGGTGTAAACACTTCCTCTACAAATCTTCTAAAATCCATAACAGTTCCTGCACACATTGAAAAATGTGATGGAAGGTCATCTGTGAAACTTCTTGGCTCGCCCCCAAGATTTCGAGACAACACTTTTCAAAAGAAGATGAAATGAGGATTTACCAGAAACGTTTATCTTATACGTAGAAATAAACCGCGGGGACATCGAATAAATTTGAACGTAATGAAAATCACCTCTGTTGTTCTCAAAACAACTATCAAACAGAACTCAGAGCTCTTTTTCCTCTATTGCAATTTCATCACGAGGTTTTTACCAACGATGCATCCGATTCCTTTCCAAATTAGTCAATAGCGTTGAGAGCTTCCCCTCAACCTAAGTAATCCTCCTAGGATTTTCCTCCTCAATCATATTTTATTAGCCTCTTAATTCGTTTCCCCAAATTAACTTTAGCATGCGGGTTTTCACAAAAACGATTTTTCAAAACTATTACACCGCACGCCAAGCTTCACTTCGGAGATTTCTGTCACTTATGAGCAGATCCATCAATTAATCCTTTGATGGTTATTCGCAACGTGAAAACAGTCAGCAGTTACCTCATTTACATATTCGTGTTCACGTTCGACTTGTCAAACAGAATCTCATAATACTATCTCATCATCGGCCGCACAGATTCTATCGTTGAAACAATTGACTCCATCACTATCCATGGTAAAATCTGGAAATACCTTTTGTGATTGTAGCTTCACATCAACTTCCTATGCTAAGTGTATAGAATCCCTTAGGGAACTAGAGATCCTCATATGGCTCAACACTAACCGGATTCTCCTTGATCTTGAATTCAGATTTAAGTCTCTAAAGGACTCCGATGATTCCCTCTCATGCATCAATAATCTCGGCCATGTGGATGGACTTCCTACTCAGTGCATCAGTTACAACACTGACCTCTCTTGAATGCTACATCAACACAAATTCATAATCCTCCAGAAACTCAACACACTTCTCTGCTTGCTATGCAGTTCTTTCTGATCAAACAGATACCTTAAACTATTGTGATCACTGAAGACATCGAAACGACACCCTTACAGGTAACGTCTCCAAATCCCAAGTGCATAGACAATAGCTGCCAACTCATAATCGTGAGTCGGATAACTCTTCTCATGAGACTTCAATTGTCTGGACGCATAAGCTACCACTTGTTGATTTTGCGTTAGAATGCATCCTAAACCCTTCCCTGAAGCGTCATCGAAAATTTAAAGTTCCAATGACGGATCCTGAAGAATCAGGATTGGAGCAGAAGTCAAAATCTTCAACTCTTGAAAACATTCTTCACAATCAGCATCCCACGTAAACGGATGACCCTTACGAGTTAACCGAGTAAGTGGACAACTAACTGTGAGAACCCTTTAACGAACCTCTTACAGTAACCGGCTAGATCCAGAAACTTTTGATCTCTGCGACTGACGTCGGTCACTCCCATTCAACACCGCTTCCTTCTTACTGGGATCTACAGAATCTCCCGACTTGGGAAATCACCTGTCCCAAAGACTTTACCCTGGCACCCAAAAATCACACTCCGAAGGTTTCAAGTACCACTTACTTTCTCGGGGTACTTTCAAAACAATGCGGAGATGTTGGACATGCTCTTCAATGGTCTTCGAGTACATCAAGATACCATCAATGAAACGACTACAAATTGATCTAGGTACGTGTGGAAAACTCGGTTCACGTATTCCCGAATACCGCTGGAGCATTAGTCAAACCGAAGGGCATCACTACGAACTCGTAATGTCCATACCTAGTACAGAAAGCTGTCTTCGGAATTTCTAAGGCTCTAACTTTTATTTAATGATATCCTGACCTCAGGTCAACTTTAGAAACACTGCAGCGCCTCAAATTGTTCAAACAATTCGTCTATCCTTTGTAAGGGATATTTATTCTGGATCGTCACTTGTTGATTCGTCGATAATCATTGCACAATCTCATGCTACCATTTTTCCTTTTGACTAACCACACCAGAGCACTCCTTAGAAAAGCACTCAGTCGAATAAATTTCTTTAACATCGACTCTTCCAGTTGAGACTCCATTTCCTTTAACTCGGAAGAAACCTTCAATAAGAAACAGTAGATATTGATCCTGTACCGGAATCAATTCTATAGAAAACTCTACCTCTCTCTCTGGATGTACGGAAGAAACTTCATCCAGCAAAACATCCGGAGAACATCCAAAAAGTCATTCACAACTTGAATATTCGCCAAATCTAAACTAGCTTCAGTGGATGCATATAACATACTAACATGTGCTTCCGCACCTTGAATTGAAGATTGACCGTCTAAGGTGAATTAGGTAACCGCTTCAGAATTTGTCCTAGACAATTCAACTGATCCTGAAGCGAAGCTGATAGCTGATTAATACAGTCGATTGCAACATGATTTGCAGTCATCCAATTCATACCCAAAATGGTGTCCACACTTCTCACAGGCAAACAAATAATCCTTCTACGAAAGTTCTGTCTCCTATAACACGTAGACAATTCTGACACGAAGATTGGGTCTGGACACGACCCTTAGCAGCAGTTAGAATAGTTATCAGCTCTGATAGCGAAGATAAGGTTAATTCCAACCGATTCTCATGTGATCGGGATATACAGTAATAGGTTGCACCCGAATCTTATAATATACTGATCGAGTTATTGAAAACTGATCTCATACACCTCAGTAGATTGTCTGCAGTCGTAACTGCCTAAACATCCAAATGTTGACTCGTCCTTGCCTTAGAGCTGCTTGTAACTCCTTGGAAATCTTCCTTACCGGACACCTATTTGTATAGTGACCTTCTTCATTACAATAACAACACCGATTGATCTATGCTGACGATCACCCTGGTGATGACCTCCATAGTTAGAACATCTTCTGACCTTTGAAGAATCAGAAAATTGCACCTGTTTTTCCTTTGATGAAATTATCTTAGGACTTTCATTCGGAGCTGATAATTCAACTACCTCCTTTCCTTTCCCATATTTCCTATGAGATCATCCTCGGCGACATAGGCTGATTACACTAAGGCAACATAATTGGTAGCAGTATAAGAACTGAGACCATAAATCATAAAAGCACTTATGCCCGTCTTATACTTCTGCATTCTCCATTCGTCATCCGAAGCTTACTTTACCACTTGGTAAAACTGAGACAACTTTTCAAACTTAGCGGTGTTTTCTTCCACCGTTCTGCCACCTTTCCTGAGGATGTACCGGTTGGAGACTCCGGTCTTGGTCGAGGACTGCGTCTTGATCATCCTACCATAATTCCGCTTATGATGCACTAAGTATTAAGTTGATCAGGCTCAATGTCTCTTAGCATCACAAGTGTAATTACAACCAGGACTAACAAGGAATCGACTCAACCCTAAACTAAGTCCGACTAGGTCGAACTGCTCTGATACCAACTGTAACACCCCGGTATTTCTATCAACTAAAAATACCCAAGTGCACATTAGTAACACATCAGAGATATAATTCTTGCTTAGACACTGAATATCACTATAAATTTTTTGCTGAATATAACCCAAACAGTCTTATTTACAACAAGACAATATGGTTCTCAAACCATATGCCATCAGCATCTATAGTATTCAGTATCATACAAGAAAGCGGAAGAAAGATATACACTAAATACATAACGTTTTAGTATACAGACAACAAAAGGGAAATAAGCTTAAACATAAAGCTAGGCTATCAGCAACCAGCCCGAGCTCAACCTACTCGTGCCTCTTGGATTTCCGCTGTCCCTGTGTCTCTGTAAAACAACAACATATGAACAGTGAGATACAATCTCAGTGAGTTCTACCGTGACCCCTACTAGCACTCTCGATTCAGTTATTAATTCTTTTATAGCTTAACACGACACCGACTGCAAAACATTGCTACTCCCGGTATGTCGTAAAATAAACAACGTACGGCACCGACTGCAAAACCATGCTAATCCCGGTGTGTCGTAAAATAAACAAGGTACGGCACCGACTGCAAAACCATGCTAATCCCGGTGTATCGCACAACACAACAAGTACGGCACCGACTGCAAAACCATGCTAATCCCGGTGTATCGCACAATAAACTTTAACACAACACCGACTGCAAAACCATGCTAATCCCGGTGAACTCCCCTACCAATAGTACATTCTCCCATTGGCATGGAGCCTAGGGAAGGGGATCATGACTGCCCCGCCTAGTATGTTACACATGGGTCGTCACCCAACTCGATATATAAACATATATCTACAGTACTATGAACCCACGGTCCATCAAATCAGAAAATCAATGAAACACTTTAATCCACATTTTATAAAATCCAAGTTCACACTCGCACTCTAGTTGACCGCTTTTCGACACAATTTTCAATATCAAAAACAGTTCATTTTGCCTTAAAAATAGAATATTCAGTTAGGCCTCTGAATAAGCTTTCCAACGCATCTTAGAACACCTCAATCGGGTTCCCGGATCAAAAGTTATCGCGAAACGAAAAACAGTGTTTGGTTGCTGAAATTCTGCCAAATGGCGCTGGAGTCGCGCCTGGCGCGCGAGTTGCGCGCGAACTGGCAGCAGGTTATGCCAAATGGCGCTGGAGTTGCGCCTGGGGCGCAAGTGGAGCGCGAAATGGCAGCAAGGGGGGTCTGTTAAGGCAGATTTTGACGATTTCGCACGAAAACCGCGATTCCGCTCAATTCCGATTCTTGTTCCGATTAAAAACAGATTTGACAACCATAAAAACAGTTCCAATCAAAGTCACACAATTATTCAAGTCAATCAAAAACTCATTCAAAACGGATTTTATCAAAATGCGACATATTTTCCAATTATCGGTTTTCAACCCAAAATCTCTCAAACTCGATTACCAAATAATATTCCAGTCCAGCGAAAGCAGTAAAACAGTTAATTATTTAATTCGAAACATAAAATCCTAAGCGTGAGTAGAACTCACCCTTGAAGCGTGTGCCGACACCGAGACTTCGCCAAATCACCGAGTAGCCACACGAACGCTCCCCGCTCCGGCGACACCCAATCCGCTTCCAAAGCTTCCCACTCGATCACGAAACCGCTTTTGACCGAAATACCGATTTCCCGAAATTCTCCATGGGCACTATTCATCATCTTCTTCACCTCAAGTCACTATTCACATAAACCTCAAATCTTGATTTTTCAACCTAACTCACCCAATCGATCTTCAATACTCGAGTAATCCACCTCGTGCTCGCTCCTAAACATCGTCCTTAGCTTTCCCTTGAGCTTGAATCCACAAAACCTCTATTTTTTTTCCTCTCAAATCGAAAATGGTAAAATGAGAGAGAGTGAGTTGATGATGAAAATCTTGGTACCAAATCGAAGAGGGAGTAGCGCTGAACATTTTTCGTGTTGGACGGAAGTCGTTTTGATGAGCGGAATTGCCCCCTATTTCCTCTTCTTCTTCCTCCCCCTTTCTTTCTCTCTTCTTTTCTTTTTCTCTCCTCCCCTCTGTTTCTCGCATTCCCTTCCTTCTTCCCTTCTTAATTTAATTCTTCCCTTCCCCCCTCACTCACTTACACGCGTACATATATATATATTTATTAATATATAATTGTAACGCGGTCAAATTACCATATTGATCGAAATCTCCTATTTCGATTCCAAAACTTCATTGGTCCGTATTATCCGGTTAACGATCCGATGACAACAAATAAATAATTTTAGCACTCGATAAATTTACCCGTTAAGTACTAAATTGGTTTAATTAGGTTAACACCCAAATAATTCTATTAATTATTTTGAGGATGTTACAAAACTTATCTAAAAGACATGTGGCACTTCTTCAATGGACCTCATCTTTTGTTATGCATGCAAGCGGCCAAACCTGTGCAGCTTGCTTGATTGGTTGTCAACAAATTAACCATGTTCGGTCTCCTCAACTGATCTTTCGCGCCAAAGGAAACCCCTTGCAAGAGGAAAGCTTTCAAGCCTATAAATAGATATCGTATCTTCACAAGAAAATCATCCTATATTTTATCATCTTTCACATCTTTAAATCCTTTATCTTTTCGCTTAGTTTAGGTTTAGTTTATTTTTATTTCAAGTTTCTAAGGAGAGGAAGGTGAGGAAGTGCTTGACAACCATTCCCTTCACTTCTACTTTGAAGAAATTCGTGTAAGAAATCTTTATTGTACTTCAACTTGGGAACTTAATGCAAAAGATCTTCTATTCAAGTAATCTCTACTCTTTTAAGTTCTTTTGCTTTATTATTCATTTACTTATGTTCTTTGCATATTCTTTGCTTTATAACATGAGTAACATAAGCTAAATTCCCTTAAGTTGAGATGTTCTAACCTTGTAATGAACTTCTAAATATGTTATTATGGTTTATGTAGTGTAAACACTTTAAACTCTTGCATAACAATTCTTTCAACTTATTCTGGAATTGATCACTTTAGAATAGGTAAAACTTGTAGCAGCAGACATGGGCTACATTTATGAACTCAGGAGTTAATAGGGACAAGTATTTAATAAAGGAAACTTAGTTAAATACATGCTAAAACCTAGACATAGGATAGCATAGTCCTTAGGATAATAAAATTACAAGAGTGAACCTATTTAGCAACTTGGATCATTGTTAGGAGGCAAGGGAGGAATTGACAAACCTTTCTTTACTGTAAAAAACAAAGATCATAAGAGCTTGTAATGAAACTCTAAAGACAAGTGCTGAAAGGCACAAACTGATGCACCTACATCCAGTGTTCCCACACTACATACTCCATTAAAACATTTAGAAGTAAAGTACTTGGTGAAAACATCTCAACTACTTTTTCCACTGATTTCTCACACATTTTATTGCTTATTACTATTTTTACTTACTTTGAAAACTCCAAACCAAAAATACT
Organism: Astragalus membranaceus; assembly: GCA_039519185.1. NCBI lineage: Eukaryota > Viridiplantae > Streptophyta > Magnoliopsida > Fabales > Fabaceae > Astragalus > Astragalus membranaceus. The sequence goes on along the minus strand of CM076846.1, from coordinate 161,530,265 downwards.
GAATAGTGTAGACACACTAAGTGTACACTTTGAACTACAAAAATTTACAATACATAATCCCTGTGGGTTCGACCTTTCTTATCACTTTATTACTTGTGTGACTATGTATACTTGCATATAATAAACCACACCAAGTTTTTGGCGTCGTTGCCGGGGATTATAGTAAAATTTTGTTGTTTAGATTGTTAATTTAGTGTTTTATTAGTACTACTGGTATTCTGTTTTCTGTGCAGAAACACTTAGTGCAGAAACACTCAGTGTGGAAACACTAGTTTATGCCCAGAGATAGACCACCAGAATTTAATTGTGATCCAAAAATTGAGAGAAGATTTAGAAGATTGCTAAGACAACAAAGACAAAGACAACAAGACTGCAGAACAATGTCTCACCACAGTGAAAATGCCTCAGTAAGAGGAGGACCTAATTCACAGCAACAAGATGAAGGTGGACCAGATCACAGACAACAATTCATTCAAATGGGACCAATAGGTATGATTAATGATAGAGATAGACCTATGAGATACTATGCTCAATAGGACCAGCAGCACATACAAACTAGTATTGCTAGACCTCAAATTGATGCTGTTCATTTTGAATTTAAACCTATGATGTTTCAAATGTTGCAAACAATTGGTCAATTTGGTGGATCTCCACATGAAGATCCCCATGAGCATTTAAAGCAATTCATAGAAGTTTGTAGTAACTTTATCATTCCTGGTATTAGTGAGGATGCATTTAGGCTTAAGTTATTTCCATACTCTTTGAAGGATAGGGCTAAATCATGGCTAAATTCTATGGAGCCCAATTCTATTCATACATGGAATGAATTAGTTGAAAAATTCTTAAGCAAATATTTTCCTCCTATTAAAAATGCTAGGATGAGACATGATATTACATCTTTTAGACAAAAGAATTTGAATCATTGTTTGAAGCATGGGAAAGATGGAAAGAGCTTTTAAGAAAATGTCCACATCATGGTCTACCTGTCATTATACAAATGGAAACTTTTTACAATGGTCTAGAACCACAAACCAGAGTGATGCTTGATGCATCAGCTGGTGGTGTTCTTTTGAATATGTCTTATAATGAAGCATGTGATCTTATTGACAAAATTGCTACAAATGGTTCAAGTTGGCCTACTGAGAGGGTAAGTGCTCAAAAGAGAACCTCTGGAGTACATGAGATTAATGATATATCAGCCCTATCTGCTCAAGTAGCCACTTTAACCAATCTGATCAAACAGTGCACTAGTGCACCTACATCTAGTGTAGCAACACCTAAAGAAAACACTGCAGCAGCTATAGAACAAGCCCCTCCAGGAACTACAAGTTGTGTGTATTGTGGAGGAGGCCATCTATATGAAGAATGTCCTAGCAACCCTGTCTCTGTCAATTATGTAGGTTACAATAAAAATAACAACTCTTACTCTAATACCTACAATCCAGGATGGAAGAACCACCCAAATTTTAGGTGGAACAATTCTAATGCACCTGCACAAAGTGCACCTACACCAAGTACTCCTCCTGGATTCCTACCTCAAAACCAACAAAGATCAAACCCACCTGCCAGTGCCAATTCTCTAGAAGAATTGCTTAGATCATTCATTAGTGAAACTAGAACTGCTAGGCAAGCTCATGATATATCAATTAAGAACCTAGAGAACCAAGTAGGGCAATTAGCAACTGCTTTGCAGCAAAGACCAGCAGGTACTTTGCCATCAAACACAGAAGCTTCACCCTCACAAAGGCAAGGTAAGGAACAGGTCAAAGCCATATCTTTGAGAAGTGGCAAGGATCTAACAGAACCATATGAACTTGAAGGTACAGAGAAGGGAGAAAAAATAAAAATGAAAAATAACAACTCTTACTCTAATACCTACAATCCAGGATGGAAGAACCACCCAAATTTTAGGTGGAACAATTCTAATGCACCTGCACAAAGTGCACCTACACCAAGTACTCCTCCTGGATTCCTACCTCAAAACCAACAAAGATCAAACCCACCTGCCAGTGCCAATTCTCTAGAAGAATTGCTTAGATCATTCATTAGTGAAACTAGAACTGCTAGGCAAGCTCATGATATATCAATTAAGAACCTAGAGAACCAAGTAGGGCAATTAGCAACTGCTTTGCAGCAAAGACCAGCAGGTACTTTGCCATCAAACACAGAAGCTTCACCCTCACAAAGGCAAGGTAAGGAACAGGTCAAAGCCATATCTTTGAGAAGTGGCAAGGATCTAACAGAACCATATGAACTTGAAGGTACAGAGAAGGGAGAAAAAATAAAAATGAAAAAAATTCTCAAGATGCAGAAACACCTGGTGTTCCTACATCTCCTACTCCAAGGTTAGTACTGTTGCGCCCGAAAAAGTCCCTGAGGGAGTCTTTCTTCGTTTACAACTTTTTTTTTTAAAAAACAATGAAGTCGCCACCAATATTTTTTATAAGGAAAATATTGAAGAAAAACCTTTTTGGAAAGCGGATGGTCTTGCGAAACTAGAGAAATAGGGTTCGGGGGTCGGTTAGGCATGGGGAAGGTTTTAGCACCCCACGCCTCCTTTCTACCGAAAGGGAACCTTTAATTAAATGTGTGGTTTTAAGTGCGGATTTGGAAAATACTTAAATTTGCCCCTTTTTTTAAAAGAGAATGAAAAGACTTAATGAAAATTTTTATTTTTGGCAAAAGTGTTTGTTTTTTTTTTAAAAGGAAAAAAAAGGGTTTTAGTTTATTGTGCTTGACGGAGGATATCCGCTCCTACGTATCTCCCGGTGCGATGGAGAATTCAAAGCTACGTAGTTCTGGTTTTTTTTAAAAAGGTTTTGTTTTGTTTGATTCGAGTGTTCGCGATGACCAAACAACAACGGTTTAGAGTGGTCGCACTACTAACTCTTTTGAAAATGAAATCAACATTAACAACCAAACGGCAACGGCGCGAGTGATCATCGATGACAATTGGTTTTATTCAAGTTGGAGTGTTCATGAAGACCAAACAACAACGGTTTAGAGTGGTCACACTACTAATTCCTTTGAAAATGAAATTATCGTTAATAACCAAACGGCAACGGCGCGAGTGATCATTAATGATAATTGATTCTTATTTTAGGTAATCAAAAGAGTTTTCGCAATTGAATTGATTTTTGGTTTGTGAGACATTTATCCATCATTTGGAAAAGAGGGTTTGTGGAAAAAAGAAAATAAGTTCGCTTAGGGAAAAGAAACGAAATTTAAAAAGAGAAACAGGAGGTGAAATAGTAAAAGGGGGGGTGCAAGTAGCATGAGGCTGTATTATCAAAAATGGGGTGTAAACAGCGAGGAGGGTTGCATTTTAAAAAGGAGGGGGTGCAGAAATCAGGAAATTGTTCCAATGGGCTGTGTAAATGCTGGGCTCTTTCAAAGGGGTTAAGTTATCAAAATTAGGGGGTGTGGGGAAAAAGGAGGCCCAATTCGCATAGGAGGGCCCAGTTAGCGAAACTGGGCTTAAATGACAAAAAGGGCCTTATGCTTGAGTCTGGGGGGTGTAGATAGCAGTTTACTTGTTTTAAAAAGTTTTATTTACCACTCTTTTTTACTAAGGGAAAGCTTTTTTGTTCTCTTTTTTGATTCTTTTGTTATCATTTTTTGGTTGAGATAATTTCTGGTTAAAAAAAAATAAAAAATAAAAAAACGAATAAATAAATAAATAAAAAGACTAAAACATAAAAAAAAGTTTACTTGTTTACTTAATAATAGTAAAAGGAATGTCTTGACTACCCTTTTTTACTAATTACTAGGAGATGTTTTTCTTTTGTTTTTGGGGGTTCTTTTGTTATCATTATTTTTTAGAAGGATTATTTGGTTTTCATAAATCTGAAATGTGCAACCAAGAGTGGTGGTGTTTTTTTTTAAAAAAAAATAATTTAAGTGAAATACAATAACAATTGTAACAGAACATAAACTTAAAAGAACAAAAACATCTTCATTATAAACACCTAAAAAAAATTACGAAATAAACATAACTAAACTATCATGAGCATAAAGCAGAGAAGCAAACTAAACTAAACAAGTTTCATGGAATCTAGTATGAACACTACCAAGGGACATAGAGATATGAACAACTTCAACAACAAAATTTAGAATAACATAAAAAAGAACAAGATTTATAAGAAAACAGAAATGAAATAAAATTATTTACCCAATGTGCTTGTACAATGAAGCCTCCAGATCTCACAATAATAGAAAAATTTCTATGGAACTTTTATAGAGAAAAGGAAACAAAAAAAACTAAAAATGAAAACTTTGCTATCTATTTCACTCAAACATCTCTCTAGATCGAACTTTCCCTTGGATCTTTACTCGAGTCTAGCCTTTTCTTTTCTTGCCTCTCAAAAATCGTCCCCCTTGCCTCAAAACCGTAACCCCTATTTATACCAAAACTCGATCTCGTAGTTGTGTGCTTTGTTTTTCGGTTTTTTCCACCAAGCCTTGTGTATAGATCCGTTTGCGTGCTAACCTTGAGAAAAACGAAATGGAAAACATGTTTCCTTGGATGAACCCGTGAGCTTTTGAGTGACCAACGGCCTCTTGTGTGATGATGCCCAAAGATGGCGATTTCGTGGGAGAGGAGAGAAAGAAGCCCCAAAAATGGTGATTTCGTGAGAGGATGTGAAAGGAAAAACGTGTGGAGATGGAGAAGAGAAAGAGGAGTGGACGGCTAGAGAAGAGAGGAGGATTGATGGCTAGGGTTTGATGGGAAGGATATGAATGATGTGAGGAAGGAGGCGTGGGAGAGAGAGAGAGAGAGTTGAGTGTGTGAAGTGAAGAGATGAGAGTGAGTGTGTGAGAGAGTGTGAGAGAGAAAGGGGTCGTAGGGGGGAGGGAGCCGTTGGGGGGAGAGAGGAATGTGGGGAAGTGGGAAGTGTGGGGAAGTGGGAAGTGTGTGGAAGTGGGATTGTGAGTTCCAAGGAGGGAATAAAGGGGAGTGGGTCGACTTTGACCATGGGATAATAGGGGTGAATGTGGCTCAATCTTGGGTAAAAGGGGGGGAGTGAATGTGGTCAAGTTTTAGGGTTAGGGGAGAGGGATTCGAATTAGGGTTAGGAGAGGAGGGAAATTAGGGTTTTGGTGAGTTGGGTTGTGGGTCATGGGTTGGATTAGGGTTACGATATGGGTTATGCGAATTGGGCTAGCCCTTTTTTGCTGAGTTGGGTTTTTTATGGCCCAATCCTGATTGCACTTCATATATTTTTTAAAGACCCCCCCCCCCCCCCCATTTCCTCTTTTGCTTATTTTGTTTTGATACTTCTAATTATTATTATTTTTTCAAAAATTAAAACTTGTAGCAAACTAAAATAAAATAAAACATGGCATGAAAATAAAATAAATATTTTTATTAAAAATAAATAAAATCTCTCATTTTTGATCGGACAAAATTAGGGTATTACAAGTACCAGAATACCCTTCTCCTCCTTTTCCTCAAAGACTGAAAAAAATACATGAGGAGAAGCAATTCAGTAAATTTTTAGATGTTTTAAAACAATTGCATATCAATGTTCCCTTGATAGAGGCACTTCAACAAATGCCAAACTATGCCAAATTCATGAAAGACGTGCTTTCTAAAAGGAGAAGATTAGGGGAATTTGAAACTGTTGTTATGTCAAAAGAATGTAGTCTGATTTTACAAAACAAAATTCCAAGGAAGCTAAAGGATCCAGGTAGCTTTACAATCCCTTTTTCAATAGGTAAGTACTATATAGGAAGAGCATTATGTGATTTAGGTGCAAGCATCAATTTGATGCCCAAATCTATCTTCACAAAGCTAGGGATTGGAAATGCTAAACCTACCACATTGACACTATCTTTGGCAGATAGATCAATTGCATATCCAGAAAGAATTATTGAAGATATATTGGTGCAAGTTGACAAATTTGTGTTTCCTGCAGATTTTGTTATACTTGATTTCATTGCAGATGAAGAAGTGCCAGTCATACTTGGAAGACCATTCTTGGCAACAGGGAAAACACTGATAGATGTGCAAAGAGGAGAGCTAACCATGAGAGTGAATGATCAAGAAGTAAAATTCAATGTCTTGAATGCTTTGAAGTATCCTGCAGAGGAGAGTGAAGAGTGTTCATCAATCTCACTTGATCATTTGGTAGAGAAGCAGTTCCACAAGCAGTATGATCACCTTGCCAATGCACTAGCACCTGATGTTTCTGCATTGCCTGCTGAGGAATGCATCGAAGAAAGCATATTGCCCAAGGAGCAAGCTACACCTAAGGTATGGGCTAGATCTTATGAATCTCTTAATTTAGAAGATCCCAACCTTAAAGAAAATGTACCTTCTGTTGAACAACCTCCTAAGCTAGAATTGAAAGAACTACCTAAGCATTTAAAATATGTTTTTCTAGGTGAGAATAAAACTCTTCCTGTAATCATAGCTTCTGATCTATCTTTAGAACAAGAGCTTGATTTAATTAACACCTTGAGAAAACATAGAAAAGCTATAGGTTGGCAAATGTCTGACATTAAAGGGATTAGCCCCTCAACATGCATGCATAGGATAATTTTAGAAGAAAATTCTAAAAATAGCATAGAAGGGCAAAGAAGATTAAACCCAATAATGAAAGAGGTTGTTAAGAAGGAAATAATTAAATGGCTAGATGCTGATATTATCTACCCTATTTCAAATAGTGCATGGGTTAGTCCTGTGCAATGTGTTCCAAAAAAAGGTGGAGTCACAGTTGTAGCCAATGAAAATAATGAATTAATCCCAACCAGAACTGTAACAGGGTGGAGAATCTGTATGGATTACAGAAAACTCAATAAGGCCACTAAGAAAGATAATTTCCCCTTACCCTTTATAGATCAAATGTTAGATAGGTTAGCAGGAAAGGAATTCTATTGTTTCTTAGATGGTTATTCAGGATACAATCAAATAGCAATTGAACCTAAGGATCAACAGAAAACCACCTTTACTTTTCCTTATGGCACTTTTGCCTTTAGAAGGATGCCTTTTGGACTTTGTAATGCTCCTGCTACCTTTCAAAGATGCATGATGTCAATCTTTTCTGACTTCATTGAGCAATCAATGGAATTCTTCATGGATGACTTTTCTGTTTTTGGAGAAACATTCTCATTGTGTCTTTCAAACTTAGAAGAAATTCTTCAAAGGTGTGAAGACACTAACCTAGTGCTTAATTGGGAAAAATGTCATTTCATGGTAAAAGAAGGCATTGTGCTTGGTCATAAAATATCTAAAAAAGGTCTTGAAGTGGATAGGTCAAAGATAGAGGTAATTGAGAAACTACCACCTCCATCAACAATCAAAGGGATTAGAAGTTTTTTAGGTCATGCAGGATTCTATAGGAGATTCATCAAAGACTTTTCAAAAATTTCAAAACCATTGTGTATGCTTTTGCAACATGATGTGCCTTTTAATTTTGATGAATCTTGTGTAGAAGCTTTTCAAAAACTAAAAAAGGCCTTAGTTACAGCACCAGTTCTAGTCACTCCAGATTGGAGTAAGCCTTTTGAACTCATGTGTGATGCTAGTGACTTGGCAGTAGGAGCAGTCCTAGGGCAAAGATATAACAAAGTGTTTCATTCTATCTACTATGCTAGCAAAACACTAATTGAGGCTCAAATGAACTACACTGTGACAGAGAAGGAACTATTAGCAGTGGTTTTTGCTTTTGAAAAATTTAGATCATACTTAGTTGGCACCAAAGTAATTGTGTACACTGACCATTCTGCCATCAAGTATCTGATTTCTAAAAAAGATGCAAAACCTAGGCTAATAAGATGGGTTCTACTACTTCAAGAATTTGATCTTGAAATAAGAGATAAGAAAGGAGTAGAGAACCAAGTGGCTGATCATCTCTCTAGACTTGAAAGTAATAATGCAGGTACAATTGAAGAAATCAAGGAAAGTTTCCCTGATGAGAAATTACTAGCAATTACCATGAATACAGCCAGTGTTTCTGCACTCAGTGTGGCCACACCTCATGCTTCAACACCATGGTATGCAGACATAGTAAACTTCCTTGTAAGCAAAATTGTACCATGTGACATGAACTATCAACAGAAAAGAAGGTTCTTCCACATAGTAAAACAATACTATTGGGATGACCCTTACCTATTCAAGATATGTCCTGATCAAATTATGAGAAAGTGCATTCCTGAAGAAGAACAGCAAGCAGTGCTCCTGCATTGTCATGCTGCACCATATGGAGGTCACTTTGGAAGCCAAAGAACAGCAGCTAAGGTACTTCAATCAGGTTATTTCTGGCCTACTCTATTTAAAGATGCTTATTATATGGTCAAAACCTGTGATAAATGTCAAAGAAGTGGTAATATATCTAATAGACATGAAATGCCTAGGACTAATATTCTAGAAATAGAACTTTTTGATGTTTGGGGCATGGATTTCATGGGTCCTTTTCCACCTTCTTTTGGCAATGAATACATCTTAGTGGCTGTAGACTATGTGTCTAAATGGGTTGAGGCTGTAGCACTGCCAAATAATGATGCTAAATCTGTTAGCAAATTTCTCCAAAGAAATATTTTTTCAAGATTTGGCACTCCAAGAGCAATCATCAATGATGAAGGCTCACATTTTTGCAACAAACCTATTGAAAATCTTCTTGCAAAATATGGAGTGAAACATAAGATTGCTACTGCCTATCACCCACAAACAAGTGGACAAGCTGAACTTTCAAATAGGGAAATAAAAAGAATACTTGAGAAAATGGTTGGACCAAATAGAAAAGATTGGTCCTTACACTTAGATGAAGCATTATGGGCATATAGGACTGCATTTAAAACTCCATTAGGTATGTCCCCCTATAGGTTAGTTTATGGCAAGCCATGTCATCTCCCTGTTGAATTAGAGAACAAGTCATATTGGGCTATCAAAAAGTTGAATTTTGATCTCAATAAGGCAGGAGAGAAAAGGTTTCTTGAGCTAAATGAATTAGAAGAATTTAGGCATTTCTCCTATGAGAATGCAGAAATTTATAAAGCTAAAACCAAAATATGGCATGACAAGAAAATCCAAAGGAGAGAACTTAAAGAAGGAGGAATGGTTCTGTTGTACAATTCTAGGTTGAAACTCTTCCCTGGAAAACTGAGATCAAGATGGTCAGGACCATTCAAATTAGTTAAAATCTACCCCCATGGTGCAGTTGATCTATATGATGCAACCACTGATACCACTTTCAAAGTAAATGGACAAAGAGTAAAAATGTACTATGGAGAGCATGTAGAGAGAGACAAGATCACCACTCACTTTGCAAAACCTTAGACCAAGGTACAAGTCAGGCTGTAAGACTCTTAAAACAAGCACTTGAGGGAGGAAAAACAGGACCACAGAGTAGCCAGTGTTTCCACACTCGGTGTTTCTACACTTGATGCAGCCACACTGCCTACTCTGGTGTTAGAAAAATTTAGAAGAAAACTGTCACTTGACAAATCATCAACTTAGTGGAATCATCTCTAATCAAGGGTTAGAAAGTGGCGTGTTAAGTCTTAGTTTCCACGTGTTGGCTTGCATGTTAGGCCACACAACTTAACGGCTATAACCCTCAACTACCAAATCCCACTAACCCTTTCACATACCCTAAGTTTCAATTCTTTTCGTCCCTCTCACAAAACCGATCAAAAAACCTCTCCACTCACAAACAGTTTTTCAGTCTCAAACGCTCAAATCATAAATGGCTAAGAAACAAGCTGCCTCTAAGAACACTGGGAAAGGATCTGGTGTGGAAACTCATGCGAAAAAGGGAAAATCAGGAGTATTAGCATCAATGGAAGCAATCCCTGGATATGAGCACTTTTGGAACATGAAGTTCCTGCCTGAGCGTGGTTTCAACTTCGCAAAGGCTCATCATTCATTCCTCTCCACTGTCAACAACATGCATTGGGAAAGATTTGTTCAAACCCGAGCCTACTACTTGGAGCAATTGGTGCGAGAATTCTACTCAGGAATTCAGAATAACAAAGGAGGTACTGTATTTTTCTCCAAGGTTAGAGGTAAGAAAGTTTTCTTTGACCCTGCTAGAATCAATAAGCACTATGATCTCACATACACTGGTAATGCATTTGAAGTAAAACTAGAGACTTATGGAAAGAAGAAAATGACTAAAATCAAAGAAAGAGTAGCAATAGAAGGATCTCAGTGGGAGAAATTCACAAATACTGAATTCAAACTTAAAACTGGTGAATTAATCCCTGAACTAGGTAGCTGGCATTTATTCATTGATACATCAATTCTCCCTACTTCACACACTTCTACATTATCTAAAGATAGGTTGATTCTTATTGATTCAATCCTATGTGAGGATAATGTAGACATAGGGAAATTGATAGCTAGAGAAATTGTAGAATGTCAAGCCAAGGAATCTGGATTCTTATATTTCCCATGCTTAATCACTGAACTGTGTCAAAAGCAAGGAGTTGTTGCTACTGATCTAGAAAAAGTCTATAGAAAAACCCCTCCTAGTGGTCTGTCTGCTGAAGTTAAGGAAAGAATGAGGTCAGTAAGAATTAAAAGTACTGTAGAGCAGGAAGTGTCTGAACACCTGATGCAGAAACTCCAAGCTGTCTGGAAATTTCAAAGAGAACAGCATGAGTGGTTGAAATTAAAATTGAATGACCCTGAAGCAGAAATAGAATCCCCAATTTTTCCTAATTGGGTGATTGAGGAGGAAGAAGAAGAAGTAACTGTTAAAAAAGAGAGGAAAGCAAAGAGAAAGAGAGATACTGAGAAAGAAAAGAAGGGAAAGAAACCAAGAGTGGAGGAAGAAATTGAAGAAGTGAGTGATGAAGATACTGAAGAAGATGAAGAGGCAAGGCAAGCTGTGAAGGATATTGAAAAGGATGCAGAGGAGGATGAATCTGAGTCACTGGAAGTTAGTGACAGTGATGATGATGACAGTGATGATATGGAAGCTAGTGCTAGAAGAAAGTATGAATTAAGGAAGAAATCTACAAATGAAGCCCAACCACCATCACCACCATCACAACAGCAATCAAACACCCCCTCACCACCATCACAAACCAACATTCCATCCCCCACCACCCATCATTCCCCCAGTCACACTTCAACACCAAAATCACCCACACCTCCACCAGAAAATACTCCCCAATCTGAAAATCCAAAACAAGATGCACAAGCAGATACAACCATCCCATCCCAGAAATCACCCACCCTACCAACAGAACCTATTGAGCCAACTAACATTGTTTCTGAGAAAGTTCAAATACAGGTACTCATTGAAAAGCCTGAGAAAGAGAAAGGCAAAGAAGGTTCAGAGTTGAAGATGCGGGCAGATACTGTCAAGGAGTCTGTTAGTGTTCCCACACCAACTGCAGAAGCTTCAAAGAAATCAACAGTCATGACAACTAGTCCTGCAGCAACAATCTCTGCAGTTCTGAAAGTCTTAGCAGAGAAGAAACAGATGCTGGGATACACAAGGAGGACAATGAAGCCTGCTCCAACAAAGAAGATGTGGACAATGAGCTCACTCTATGGTGCACAGGGTACAGGGATACAAGCTGGTGAGAAGGAGGTATCTGAGGAAGCAACACCCAAAGAAGGAGAGAAAGAAGCTGAGAAGGTAGCAGAGCAACAGCAAGAGGGAATTGAGCAACAAACAGAACACATGTAACACCCCCTTTCTACCCTTTTATTTTAATTAAGAAAATCAGAGTTCAAAAATCATTTTCGATTCCACCACGAGGGTGTCACACATACGTCAAAATAAAACCTCAAGCCTCAAATAAAATAGTACGTCGTCAAAGGTGCAACACATAGCACTCCACAATAGGGAGACTTCCAATCATCGAAACTAAGTCATAAAATCCAACATCAACGCAGGGGAAAAGTTAATCAACACATCAACAGTATAAAAACAATCTAAGCACATCAGCAAAGCATCAAATACATCCCCCCAGGTGCTACGTATCAGAGCATGACGACTAGACTCAAGAAGTGAAGCTAAGGCCTTCACTGGGAATCACCTGCACGTTACCAACACGGGGGTAACATTCAAACAGGAAAGGGTGAGTCCAATTCAATTCATATAATAAAACATATGATAAATAATAAGTCTAGTCACAGCTCTAAATGAATCACATCACAATCATCGATCACATCATCACAATAACTCATCACTATGTCATGTAGGCGTATGAGATGCAACCCACTCGCGGGCATATGCATGAGGTACCTTTTCACAAAACGTCGCTTAGCCATAAAGGCCTCATCGTCACTTAGCCACTCAGGCCTCAAAACGTCACTGGGTTTATGCATATGGGGCATGAGACACTATGACATGCACCACTCACAAACACACAAATACTCAAATGCACAAATCGCAGTCAACTATGTGACCCATCACTTACCGGTTTGCCAAATAAGAGGCACAGCACCTGCAAATTCACAATTCACACAACAACAACATCACTTAGCCTTTTAGGCCTTAACATCACTTAGCCTTTTAGGCATTAACATCACTTAGCCTCTCGGGCCTCAAACGTCACTGGGTTTCATCATCACTCTTACACAGATGTCATCAACTCACACAATAGCCACTGAGGGCAGAAACGTCATTTACTAGCCACTAGGGGCATCATCGTCAAAATCATCCTTTTTGACATTACTTCGTTAAAACCACGGGTCGTACGCAAAAGAGAATTTTTAAAGACACCCAAAACATCTTTTCATTGTCACGGCAACGGTCACCGGGAACAGCCACTTGGGGCGCCCCGGCAACCTTCAGAAATAATAAGTTTTTATTTTTAAAAATGGGACACGCAGATGGACAACTGAAAATGCTTCACAACGCTTTTTGAATCGTTCAAAACGGATGTTTGAGTCAAAAGATATAGCGAGAACAGTTTTCGAAAATAATTTGGAACATCCTGAAAACTAGCGCCATGGGCGCCCAGCGCCCAGGCACCTGGCGCCCAGCGCCTAGCAAAAAAACAACACACGCACGCACACACACCCGGGCGCTCAGCGCCCAGCGCCTGGCGCCCAGCGCCTTGGCGCGGCACACAGCACACGCACACGCACACGCACACGGGCGCTCAGCGCCCAGCGCTGGCACCCAGCGCCTAAGCGCAACGCACAGCGCAACACACACGGGCGCTCAGCGCCCAGCGCTGGCACCCAGCGCCCACCCACGCACACTGCAACACGCACAGGCGCCCTTGGCGCCCAGCACAGGGCGCCTGGCGCCCAGGACACTGCCAGCACCAGATTTTCACCCAAATTCAGCCCCAAACATCATTTTTCTCAAATTGTTTCTTGACTCAATTTCAACACACACTACAACCATCATGAATACACATTTAAATCATCAAAATTACACACCACCCATTCGAATTTAACAACAATACCAAGCATCACATAGCATCACGCATATATCTAAAATCAAAACATGGATTTGCAAGCATCAACATATTGTCACGCATATGGCCACAATCAAGACATGGATTTCGCAAGCACTATAACAATCATACTTCACATCTAGGCTATCACTAACTTAGGATCCATCATAGAAGTTATTATAGAAATCGATAGAACTCCCCTTACCTCGAATTCGAAGAGTAGAAGCCTTGGAGACGGTCACGAACGGAAACACGGCAACATGATCACGTCCCTTCCTCCTCCTTGCTCGCGGCCTCCTCTTCTCTCCCTTTCCCTCTACGGCTCTTCCTCTCTTCTCCCTATGCGTTTTTCCTTCAATTTTTGCGAATGAGGCACCAAACCCTAGCCTCACTAGCTATTCGCATGTCACTTGGATCATGGGCTTGGGCTTTTCACTTAAGCCCAGCTCATCTAAGTGACGCCTCCTTTTTCTTAATACCACCACAATTTAATAAAATTTCAATTAATTAAATCATACCCAATAAATTAATTTAAATTCCCAAATACTTAATTAAATAAATTAATTAAATATTTAGGGTGTTACAACACACTCTAGTGCAGAGTGGTGTACCTGCACCTGAAGTCCAAACACTGGCTACACCAGAAGTTCCTGCAGAAGCTACACCTGAAAAGGCAGAAATGCCTGAGGCTACTGTGGATGATCCTGGTGCCTACCTCTGATGTGGCAACTGCTAAGAAGCCCAAGAAGACAAGAGCCAAGCATAGCCCTGCTGTGAGAGCCAGCCCCAGATTCCAAAACAAAGAGTAAAAGGATACTTTTTAAATGTTATTCCTAAAACTATATTTTGCTTTGCTTTTACATGTTTACAATACTATGTGGTAACTATTACTATGTGTTAAAAACTTTTGTTTGTTTCTCCCAAATTTAGTACTCCCCTGTTTCCTAAACTTAGAGCAGTGGGGACACTGCTCATATTTAAGTTGGGGGGAGAGTGGAGAATAGTAAGTTTTAGATGTACTTAACAAGGCATCATAATTTGTGTTAGCATGGTGAATTAAGTGCATCAATTTGTTTTTAGACTTAGATGATTATGAAACATGATCAATTCATATTTTTCTAAAAAAAATTGAAGAAGTGTATCAATGAGTCAATTTTTAAATGATGAAAAAGCCTTGTTTTCTAAAAATGATCAGTTTTATAAATACTTTGACACAACAAAATTGAGTTTTGAAAAGAACCATGCTAGATCAAGAGCTATCTAAAGCCAAGGAAATTTTGGAAATTTGAGGTCAAAATTAGATTTTTATTAAAAATTTAGAAGAGCATAAAGACTTAAGTTTGGGGGAAATTCCATGAATACAAAGGCCAAAGTGTGACAGCTTGAAGATTACAAGCCACAAGTGTCAAAACCACTCAAAAATACCAAAAATATCCCAAAAATGAGCTATACTTGCCTGAGTCATATAAACTGAACCTGTCCCTTAAGTGCAATTTGGTTTGAAAAATATGAACAAAATTCAAAGAGAAAAAGAAAAACAAACCAAGAAAAAGAAGAAAATGCATGTGGAGGTCAGTGAGGAGGGCAGTGTACGCTACCAAAAATACTCAAAGAGTTCCAAGTGTGGCAACATTTAGTGTGCCAACACCATCTACATCAAAAGGCACCTACACTCAAAATAAGGTGAACCTACAATCCAAAAATGATGTTTTTTGCACTCACTGCATTACATCATCAAAAATCAAACACCAAGAATAGAAATAAGGTATTGGCTCAACAAGTTGGAACACCAAAAGCCCTTTGTTGTGCTTAAGAGTCCCCTAAATACTTGAAGAAATTGTTAGTCTCGGCCATATTTTGAAAAATCTCTAAGAGTGACCAAAAGAGTTCCATCTTTTTCAAAAAAACTAAGGAAAAACTTTTTGTTCAGTTATGGAACCAATTAGAAACTCAATGGGCCACACACTCACACAAATGAGTTTTTATAACTCTGAATGTTTTAAAGCAAGGGCATGGAAGAAAAAGCACCAAAAGAGAAAGGCTTATTACAATACACTTCAAACACTTCTTAAAAAAACATGAGTTGAGATGTCTTCATATTTATATAAGTCTTGTGTTTTGTTTCTTGTCGTTGCTTGAGGACAAGCAACAATTTAAGTTTGGGGGTGTGATAACTCTATTTTATATAGAGTTGTTCATACAATTAAACTTGAGTTATTGCTTATTTTCAAGAACATTTATATATATTTATAGCTTATTTATCAAGGATTAACATTCTAAATATTCAAATGGATAAAGGGCAATGATCTAGGCAAAATGCTCAAATCTTGTTAGGTTTGATATTTTGTTCAGTACAGCTACTGCAAGAGTGGAAACACCGCCAACACCAGGAGTGGAAACACTAGGAGTGGAAATACTGCCAACACCTGCTGAATTTTGCAGTTTATACCAAAACATCCAAAGACCATTTCAATGCTTCCACACTTGATTTGTGACGTCATACCTAGTCACCTAGAGCTGAGCCACTTGCAGAAGTCGGCGATACACATAAAAATCAAGTTGCAAGACTAAACTTATCTAAAAGACATGTGGCACTTCTTCAATGGACCTCATCTTTTGTTATGCATGCAAGCGACCAAACCTGTGCAGCTTGCTTGATTGGTTGTCAACAAATTAACCATGTTCGGTCTCCTCAGCTGATCTTTCGCGCCAAAGGAAACCCCTTGCAAGAGGAAAGCTTTCAAGCCTATAAATAGATATCATATCTTCACAAGAAAATCATCCTATGTTTTATCATCTTTCACATCTTTAAATCCTTTATCTTTTCGCTTAGTTTAGGTTTAGTTTATTTTTATTTCAAGTTTCTAAGGAGAGGAAGGTGAGGAAGTGCTTGACAACCATTCCCTTCACTTCTACTTTGAAGAAATTCGTGTAAGAAATCTTTATTGTACTTCAACTTGGGAACTTAATGCAAAAGATCTTCTATTCAAGTAATCTCTACTCTTTTAAGTTCTTTTGCTTTATTATTCATTTACTTATGTTCTTTGCATATTCTTTGCTTTATAACATGAGTAACATGAGCTAAATTCCCTTAAGTTGAGATGTTCTAACCTTGTAATGAACTTCTAAATATGTTATTATGGTTTATGTAGTGTAAACACTTTAAACTCTTGCATAACAATTCTTTCAACTTATTCTGGAATTGATCACTTTAGAATAGGTAAAACTTGTAGCAGCAGACATGGGCTACATTTATGAACTCAAGCGTTAATAGGGACAAGTATTTAATAAAGGAAACTTTGTTAAATACATGCTAAAACCTAGACATAGGATAGCATAGTCCTTAGGATAATAAAATTACAAGAGTGAACCTATTTAGCAACTTGGATCATTGTTAGGAGGCAAGGGACGAATTGACAAACCTTTCTCTACTGTAAAAAACAAAGATCATAAGAGCTTGTAATGAAACTCTAAAGACAAGTGCTGAAAGGCACAAACTGATGCACCTACATCCAGTGTTCCCACACTACATACTCCATTAAAACATTTAGAAGTAAAGTACTTGGTGAAAACATCTCAACTACTTTTTCCACTGATTTCTCACACATTTTATTGCTTATTACTATTTTTACTTACTTTGAAAACTCCAAACCAAAAATACTGAATAGTGTAGACACACTAAGTGTACACTTTGAACTACAAAAATTTACAATACATAATCCCTGTGGGTTCGACCTTTCTTATCACTTTATTACTTGTGTGACTATGTATACTTGCATATAATAAACCACACCAAGTTTTTGGCGCCGTTGCCGGGGATTATAGTAAAATTTTGTTGTTTAGATTGTTAATTTAGTGTTTTATTAGTACTACTGGTATTCTGTTTTCTGTGCAGAAACACTTAGTGCAGAAACACTCAGTGTGGAAACACTAGTTTATGCCCAGAGATAGACCACCAGAATTTAATTGTGATCCAGAAATTGAGAGAAGATTTAGAAGATTGCTAAGACAACAAAGACAAAGACAACAAGACTGCAGAACAATGTCTCACCACAGTGAAAATGCCTCAGTAAGAGGAGGACCTAATTCACAGCAACAAGATGAAGGTGGACCAGATCACAGACAACAATTCATTCAAATGGGACCAATAGGTATGATTAATGATAGAGATAGACCTATGAGAGACTATGCTCAATAGGACCAGCAGCACATACAAACTAGTATTGCTAGACCTCAAATTGATGCTGTTCATTTTGAATTTAAACCTATGATGTTTCAAATGTTGCAAACAATTGGTCAATTTGGTGGATCTCCACATGAAGATCCCCATGAGCATTTAAAGCAATTCATAGAAGTTTGTAGTAACTTTATCATTCCTGGTATTAGTGAGGATGCATTTAGGTTTAAGTTATTTTCATACTCTTTGAAAGATAGGGCTAAATCATGGCTAAATTCTATGGAGCCCAATTCTATTCATACATGGAATGAATTAGCTGAAAAATATTATTGTCTCACTTATCTCATTAACTCGACAGTAATCTATTATTGTCTCACTTCTCACCAAATCTGTTTACAAAGTTTCCTCTGATTTAGGTTTTATTCCTCCTGTTATTACCTTTCGTTGATGTTGGAGATACAAGTTTGAACAGTTTGTTATTAGGTTTCCTTGATATTAGATGTTAGTATATATTATTGTCTCACTTCTCACCAAATGTGTTTGCAAAGTTTCCTCTTATTTAAGAATTATTGATCCTGTTATTACCTTTCGTTGATGTTGGACATACAACTTTGAAGACTTTGTGTTTAGGTTTCCTTGATATTAGATGTTAGTATGTATTATTGATGTTGAAACTGATTTATAATAGCTGAATGTGTATTTAGATAACCATATCATGCTAACTTAGCACTAATAAAGACTTTCTAAAATTTGCAAAACAAAATGATGCTGGATCTGATATTGGCAACCTTAAATTTCAAATCCGAAACTAGCACCAAATTTAATTATGTCTTTTCAATATTCTAAGTTTTGTATATCTTTATTTGA
Organism: Astragalus membranaceus; assembly: GCA_039519185.1. Taxonomy (NCBI): domain Eukaryota; kingdom Viridiplantae; phylum Streptophyta; class Magnoliopsida; order Fabales; family Fabaceae; genus Astragalus; species Astragalus membranaceus. The sequence continues at coordinate 161,511,850 of CM076846.1, read as the reverse complement.
TTACTCATTAGTGATTTATGTTTTTAATGGAAAATATTGATAATCATTTGTGTAAATTGGTAAAATCTGTTTCAGTATTCTCTTCAAATGGCAAGACCGGCGGACAACATTGTTGATGTCAATCCTGAGAAAGAAGTATGGAAAATTGATGTAAAGATAATTGATCTTTGGACTGTTTTGAACAGACAACAACAAGATCATTATGAAATGATCTTTATGGATGCCAAGGTAAATGTTCATTTTCCACACTAAATATGAATTCCCTCAGTTACTTTTTTTCGTTTCCAAGGTAAATGATCATTATGAACTGTTTCTCATCGACAAATGCTAATTTTGTAGGGAGACCGAATCTACGCAGTTGTCCCCATAAAGGAAATGCGGGACTGGCGAGGTCGGTTAATAGAAGATATGACATGTCGTTTTCGAAATTTCAAAGTACATTCAAATGACTTCCAATTCAAAAAATGCACACACCCCTACAAAATGCTTTTCACAGCTGCAACTACGATGGAAGACATCCCTCTCCCGGAGATTCAACATCCAAAATATCAGTTCAAAGACTTTGAACAGATACTGAACAAAGATTATGATACTCTTGCACTATTTGGTTAGTTCTCACTTATTATACTTATAAATAGAGACTTTACATATATTTATTAATATGTTAAGTACGATTTAGCTTGGATTTGGTATTTATATTTTGATTTTCAGATTTCATTGGGGCTGTATGTCAAATGTTGTTCACTCCAACCGAGTCTCAAAAAAAGGCTCTCTTCACATTCAGAGATCTTAGGTACTTAACTCCTTTCCTTTTTATTTATATACAACATAACTTAATCAAATTTATATGCAAACTACTATCATCACAGACGCCATACACTGCATTGCACTCTATGGGATGAGTATGCAAAACAAATCCAAACTGCTTTCAGTAACCGCAATCAGTCTAAACCGTTCGTGATTATTGTCACAAATATGAGAGTCAATGAGCCGAAAGGTATGACACAAAAAACACTAATCAACTTTAACAATGTTGGGCTACAAATTTTTCTATGTTTTTATATTTATCATTGGCCTATTTTTCTAGGAAATTATCCTTTAACGTTAGCCAACACGTTTTACTCCACCAAAGTCATTTTAAACCAAGCCTTACCGGAAATCAATGACTTCATTAGCAGGTTTGTGTAATCTTTTTGACCTTTTGTAATACATTTTTTCATGCATACACCATCAACTAACCATGCTTTTTTTTTCATCCACTTTTGATAGGCTCACTCCAACTCAATCACTTGAACTCTCCACTCAACTTCCATCACAAATCAGTCAGTCATCTCAGTTTTCGGAGTATGATCGGTTCATGTATAGAGCTCCGGCATTTAGTATTTCACAGATTAAAAAACTCCGTGAGGTAATTGTTACATTTCTAAACAACACTTATTGCAAAATTGTAGTGTTGTTTTTTATATGTGCTTTATATTGTTCCTACAGGAAACAAATTGCACTACCGTTGGAACCACATATAAGCTTATAGCTAGCAAAAATGGTTGGACCATTCTTGGGTGTAGTGCTTGCTCAAGAGCATGGAAGGCAGAGTGTAACACCCCAAAAATAATTCAAATGTTTATTTAGTTAATTTAATTAAGTGGTATGTGGTGGGTTGTATTAAAATAATAATAAGGTGTTTCACGTTAATCAGGGAGGGGCGGCACGTAATTAACTAAATCGGGCTTACGACGTGGAGGAAGGCCCATGGCCCAAATCCACTAACCTAGGCGCTTGGTGAAGCAAAACCTAGGGATTTAGTGATCATTAGCGAAATTTAGAAAAGAAAAAAAAAAGAGAAGAGAGGAAGGCGACTTGGAGAGGAGAGGCGCGGCTGCCCTAGTGGTGAAGAGGAGGAGAATTTCGCCTTGCAAGGAAGAGGAGGAGAATTTCGCTTTGCAAGGAAGAGGAGGAGGAGTGCTTGGCTACGATTTTTGGTGGCTTGATCACAAGGACTAGTGCTCTTCAATCAATTCTTGAGGTAAGGGTGGGTTTAACGTTGATAATGGGTTTATGATGGTGTATGGGTAGTGAGGGCTTGTAAAATCAATTGTATTGTGGTTGTTATATGAGATAAGAAAATCGAATATTGAGTTGGGTGATTTGATGAGCTTTAGGGTCGATTTCATGTTATGTGATGATGAGAATATGTGATGGAGTGATTGAGATTGAATTAGGATGTGAAGTATGTGGTGCTATAATTTATTTGAGTATTTGAGGCTTATGTTGTAGTCAAATTGTTGGTTTATGATTGTGTGAATAGATACAATAAGTTTGTGAATAAATTGAGAAAGGTGGGATTGTGTGCTTGAGAAGTGAAGAATGGTATGTTTGGTATGCTATTGCTGTTTTCTAAAAAAATAAGGTGCTGTTGCTGTTTTCTTAAAAAAAATAAGGTGTTGTTGCTGTTTTCTTAAAAAATAAGGTGCTATTGCTGTTTTCTTAAAAAAAAATAAGGTGCTGTTGCTGTCTTCTTAAAAAATAAGGTGTTGTTGCTGTTTTATAAAAATAAATGTTGCTGTCTTGCTGTTTTTAATTGTTATATGAGCTGCTGTTTTATAAAAATAAATGTTGCTGTCTTGCTGTTTTTAATTGTTATATGAGCTGCTGTTCTATAAAAATAAATGTTGATGTCTTGCTGTTTTTATTTAGTATATGAGCTGCTGTTTTATAAAAATAAATTTGTGCCGTTGTACAGAAAATGAGATGCTGTTTTTATGTTATAAAATGTGCTGTTTCGTTGTTGTTTTATAAATAAAATGCTGCTGTGGTATCGTATTTTGCTGCTGTTCATAGCGCATAAAAGGTTGCTGTTTTCCATAAATAAAATGTGTTGATTTGTTGCTGTTTTTGTAAATCGTGAGCTGCTGTTTTCACAAGTTAAAGTGCTGTTTCCTTAAACTAAAAGATGCTGTTTCTTGAGTTTAAAGGTGTGGTTTTCTTCAATTTAAAGATGTTGTTTTCTTAAGTTCATAGGTGCTGTTTTCTGGAATTTACAGGTGCCGTTTTTCGTAAATTTAAAGGGGCTGTTTTCCTATTTCTTTTTCCTTAGTGCTGTTACTGTATTTTAAGAGGTTGCTGTCTCGATTTTATGTGCGGTTTGGTCCCTATGTACATTGACTTAGTCCTTTATTGGCAAAGTGGTCGCGTAATTGATTGAGATTGGTGTGGTTAATGTGATGCCTTAGAGCAACTAAATTGAGATGTGTCTGTGGTGCTGAATAATTTTTGATGAGCTGAATATTTATTGATGAGCTGAAATATTTATTGGTGAGAAATTACGAGGTAGCTGTGATGCTACAACACGAGATAGTTGTTAATGTGGTATAGTATTTGTTACGTGCTTTGTTGTGGTTATGTGACGAGGTAGCTGTGATGCTACAACACGTGGTATTTTTATGAAATGATTTATAACGAGATATGGTGATATAGTATTTATTAATTGAATGCTTTGAGTTGGTGTAATTGGCGCATGAGTCATGAGTCGCATTGTCATATGCATTCCTACGAGGTAGCTGTGATGCTACAACACGGGGTTTATTACGAGTTGCGCCCGTCGTGGCCTTTACGAGATCGGTACCGCATGCATATGCCCGGAGGGGTTGCATTCCATACATTCCTTCATGGTCCATGTGTGCATAACTATTGTGGTTGGCGTTTTATGTCTGATAGAGATATGAATCTTGTGTTGTTGTGTGATATGGTATATACGTGTTTGCCGTGTTGTGCCTGCTGCTTATGTACTGCTGTCATGCGCTTATTATTTCTGTTAAACTCACCCCTTCTGCTTGGAATGTTGCTCTATTGTGGCAACGCTGCAGGTGATCGTTAGCGCCCGTGGAGGATCTATTAGGTGTACTTTCCTTCTCGTTGAGTCCGTGTCAGCTCTGATGTGTAACACCGGGGCGGGGTTTAGTTTTTCGTTTTGCAATCTGTTTCTGTTGTTTTGGGAGTCTTGGCTTAATGCCTATTTATTTTTGGAGTTCGACTTGGTGTCTTATTTATTCTGGAGATGTTAAATAATTTTGTGATTCCGCTGCTTGGAGATTACTTGTATTTGTTTTGAGGATTTATTTTAAAGTAACTTTGGAGTTTTTATGTGTTGGAAAAAAAATGTGACGCCCTCGTGATACTCTGATAACTGCGCGTTTATTTATATTTATTAAAGAGGGGTGTTACACAGAGCCCCCACATCAATGTTTTTGTGGTGCCATTACTGAAGTTCCCGTTCTTAGGTTGACCATTTACATCTTGACGTTTATGACTATAATTGAAATCCCATTTCAATTCTATTGATGATGCCTCTCTTTCATTTCACAGGTACAAGGTTGAAATCGAAGTCAAACACATGAATGTCGGATATAATTTCACATTTTGGGATAGTGACTGCGAAGCTTTATTGAAAATATCAGCAGCTGACCTCATGAAGAAAATGAATGATGTAATACACTTATTTTTTATACCATTACCCATTGACATACATACTTTGAATTAATTTGACTGTACATCCGTTTCTCAACACTTTTACAGGAAGGGGATCTTGATCCCAAATCATATCCATTAGCATTAGATAACCTGCTTAAGCTGACGTTAGCATTTCGCGTTAAAGTTAATCCAAAGTGGAACACTGCCTCTATCTCAAGATGCTCTGATGAAAATTTGCTTATTGGGAAAATTCTGGAAAAAATTAAACCTGATGAGGTAACCATTATATCTACATTTAATGCATTTCAATGTTACCCAATGAAATCTGTGAGTTGTCAAAAACACTGCACTTAGCAAAACTTATATTATTTCACACCATATTCTAATTATGTTTCTAAAGTAAATTTTACACAGGATGGAGATTGTTCTATTGACAATAGTAAATCAATCATATCTGATTCTGAAGGGCCCAGTTATCAATTGGTGAACTCATTATTCTAATTTTCAATTTATGAGGTTGCAACTAGATTTTCATGTCCTTTATATTTATTTGTCGTTTTTTATTTTTTTTTTGTGAAATACTTTGATTTATAAACTATGACCTGAACTGTTTTTCATGGAATCTACTGTATGCAGTGTGAATGCTTTAAGGCTTTCATACTATTGACAAGATAAAGTAAACATAAATTCAAAAGACCTTTAATGTATTATCCCGTTTATTGATTTGAAAGACCATCACCCTCTGTTAAATCTTTTTCCTGCTGTCATCACATACATTGTGGAGACCTTTGATTAGCATGCTAACTATTTGGTTCACACTTTTTAATTTATGTTCATCTTTTCCAGTATGCTCATTTCCATCATGATTCAATACTTATTATCTAAATCTTCCCGTCACTCGGATCAAACCTTTGATATTAAATTCATGGCTTGACTTTTGTAGTTGTCGCAACAAGCTTTTTCGGGGACAGCAGATTATGATCCTGATTTGGTCATTACCAATAGCCCTTCAAAGATGCTCACACTTGGAGAGTCTGATGAGTTTAAAAGCCCTCAGTCTTCAACAGCAAAACTATCCTCAACCAAAACTTTGACAAATATCAAGATAGAGAAGTAGTTGGATGGTTGTAATTAAACTAATTGCTCAGCTCCTCATTTTGTATAACTTAACAGTTGCTGAAGCAGAAACAATGTTATGGCTTTCCACTAATTTAAATGTAGTACGAAATATAAACTTTATTTGAATGGCTATTTCTTTGTTTTTAGCTTTCTTAAAGTCACTCTTATTTATGCAATTGAATGAACGAAATTTGCCACCAACTTCAGAAAGCGAATTTCATGCATGCTCAGTTTGGATCAACCTTATAGTATATAGTCAATATAACAAATACTTTGAGAAGGGGCATTTACTTATAATAGTCCAATACTACAATATAATGGCCCTGGAATTTTTCTGTAGATCCTTTTAAATAGCCATAGTTATTTCCAAAAACAGGGACATAATTAGTTATTAAACAAAATGAAAGTTATATTTTAAGGTTCATGGAGAATTTCAGGCGCAACTTGCTACCATATTAAGTATGAACATGTAGCTTTCCGTTGATATGCTCTATTAGGAACTAAATAAGAATGTGCTTTTATAGTCATCAACGTGTATCTGATAACATACATTTCCTGGAAATTAATTTAACACTCATAGAAGCACAAGCTTATTTAGTTATCCTTTATAGTTAGATAACATACATTATCCTTTATAGTTACACTTCTATCAGATACACCAACTATGGCTATTGAAAAATATAAAAATAACAAGGCTATTGATTTTTCTTTTGTCTCAAAAACTTGATCCTTTATAGTTTATACTTTGATGACTCTGCATGTTCAATGCTTCCAATCAAAATTACTACACAAATAATATTATAATTTAAATGCATGCCTACACCCTATAATTATCATTTCATTCCTAGACCCAAACTGTCCTATCAGTACCTTCTACTTTTCCCACCAACTCAATTAGCCAATACAATTGACTCCTTTCATTTTGGCTTCAAAGTCCACCCACTTCCATCTTCTTTCTCCCACCCACTGAAAAAAACGTTCCAGCTGTGCCAAGTCCACCCCTTTCATTTTGGCTTCAAACACAGAAACAAGGTATTATAATTTGGTTTCATGCTCTCTGCACAACAACAGTCTCTGTGTTAAGGTGATGTTCTTTCACTCTATCTTTCCTTCACAACCATTAACAATTTTTGCCAATGCAATATTTGTTAACAGCAAATTTATGTTATAAAGGATAGATTTTGTCGACTATTCCTTTCTTTACTCATGAACTATTTGACAAGCAAACAGTAGCAGTTTTGATTGTTAACGATGTTTATTCTGTTCAGCTGAGAAATTCTGGAAAACATTCTTCATTTACTCTTAAATCCTTCTCTATTTATGTTCGGTACATCTTTCTTGAACATTCTTTCATTAAGGTTCTTTATTATGTTGATTGATTCTTTACTCCTAAACTGTTTTCACCATTATGTTATTTCTTCCTTTAATATGACTTTTTTAACACCAAATTAACTTATGCAGAAGATTTATCATGCTTTAGTTTCTCTGATAAAAGTCTAATGTACACACATTGATGAATGTCAATTTTATCTAACTAACTCTCTTCTACATTACATCAGACCTTATTTGATATGATCCATGACCATTTTCATATGTATTTTTGACCCCTAACATTTTATAGGAATGGATACCAACAATGACAAGGAAAATAATCCTTCATCAAGTGCAAGAAATGACAGAAGGAAAATTCTCAAAGGAAAGTGTAGAGTGAGTTTTAGAAGAACTCCACCACAAAATGTAATTGCTAACTCAACACCAACTCCAATTACACCTTTCTTAGCAACAAATAGCAATCTTTCAAATGTCAGTGACCTTGGATATCACTTGCATAAATCAAACTTCAATGGTATCTCTAGCATTTGTTCTTCTCAATGTTCAACTCCACAAAGAACTCCACTGAATGACATAACCGTTGCAACTATTAATCAACCAACAAAGACAATCACAGCTTCCACTTCAACCATCTTTCCTACATCAATAAATGCTACGGTCCGAAATGACATTGCAACCATTCAATCCAAAAGGAAAAGAAAATTTGATGACACTGTTCCTTTCGGAATCAATCTTATGAATAGATTTGGATATGTGAATTCAAACCTACCATTTGAAACAGTAGGTGCATCTTCTTCTGCAACGGCCACTCAACACATACCATCTACGGTTGCGGAACATTCAGATGATGATTCAACAAGCGATGAAGACAATTTCCAGGGTAATCACTAGAACTTACATTCCACTACAATAATGCCAATTATATTTATATATCTTTTTTCCCCTGATAAACATTTTGCTACTTCGAACAAACAGGATTTGACGCACAACATGGTAACAGCTCAGACGATGACTTTGTCGCTGACGAATATGTAGCTCCTCAATCTACATTTCTCATTCAAGGTTCACAGAGTTTTTTGTCCTATACCAATGATATTTCACGCTCATGCTTAGAATTTCACATGTTGGCTTACCTTTGGATTTTACAATGCTGATTTTTCAGAGTACTTTGAGATTGGTCATCAGCACTTCCAGTGTCAATGGTGCAGGGCTCAATTGTGGTACCAAGAGCGCATTGATAAGTATAGACATGCTGCAAATCCAAATTTTTCACTATGTTGTTCTAAAGGCAAGATTCAACTACCTCTTTTGAATATGCCACCTGATTCTCTTTGCCATCTTTTGTTCAACAACTTCTCAAAGGATAGCAAGAACTATCAAGAAAATATTCGGGCTTATAACTTGATGTTTGCCTTTACATCTCCGGGAGCAAAACTAGACAGGACTTTTAATAATGGTAGAGCACCTCCTACTTTGCGTATTCAAGGACAACCATGTCACCGAATTGGTAGCCTCTTACCAACACCAGGAAATACTCCTAAGTTTGCCCAACTATATATTTATGATACTGACAACGAGCTGAAACACAGAACTGCAAATTTCAGGTACAGGGTCACACTATTTAAAATATGAGTCTTATCAATATGGGAAATACTTCTTTACCAACAAATTTTCTAATTCATCATTTCATATTTTTCAGCAAAAGCTCAGAGATTGATCTTCACATAGTCCAACAATTGAAAGACATGCTTGACCAGCACAATACTCATGCAAAGTCTTTTAGAATGGCAAGAGACCGAATGCAGGGACTCAATGTTCCAAACCTTAAATTAAGACTTATATCAGAGAGGTCTACAGATGGAAGAATTTACAATCTCCCATCTGTTAGTGAAGTTGCTGCACTTATAGTTGGCGATGTTGACACTCCTTTTCCAAGGGATATCATTATGGAAAAGTGTAGTGGAAAATTGAAAAGGATTAATGAGCTCCATACCAGCTATCTAGCCTACCAATATCCCCTTCTCTTTCCTTATGGTGAAGACGGTTATAGGAAAGATGTCCTTCATAGAGACATGGGTCCCTACATTCAAAATAAAAGAAATCGTCTGACAATTAGAGAGTGGCTTACTTTTAGGATAATGTCAAGAGAAGTTGAAGCACCTACTATTTTAAGATCAAGAAGATTATTTCAACAATTTTTGGTGGATGGATACAGCATGTTGGAGTCAGACAGATTAAACTTCATCAGGTTTAACCAACCAAAATTGAGGGTGGATAAATATAGCAACTTGGCTAAATCTACAACACATCCAGACACACAAGGCTCAACCAAAGGGAAAAGAATTGTTTTACCCTCAAGCTTTGTCGGAGGTAAACGTTTTATGGATCAATTATATTATGATGGTATGGCCATTTGTGGGTCTGTTGGCTTTCCTGACTTATTTATCACCTTCACTTGCAATCCAAATTGGCCGGAGATTCAACGAGTGTTAAAACCTTTGAATCTAACTGCTAATGATCGGCCAGATCTGATATCCAGAGTTTTCAAAATTAAGTTGGACCAGCTAATAGCAGATTTGACGAAGAACCATGTCTTTGGCAGAGTATTAGCATGTTAGTTTTCTTCTTAATATATTAATTTGATTTCTTCCTCTTATATAAATAATTTTTTCACATCTGCTCTATTATTTTCAGATATGTATACAATTGAATTTCAAAAACGAGGATTGCCACATGCTCACATCATCATCTTTCTACATCCTACAAGCAAGTATCCTTCTCCTGAGGATATTGACACCATCATTTCTGCAGAGATTCCAAATCAAGCACATCATACTGAATTGCACAGATTAGTTAAAACTCATATGCTACATGGACCATGTGGTCAGGCTAACCCTTCTACTACTTGCACTAAATTTGGAAAATGCACAAAATTCTTTCCTAGACCATTCCAACAACAAACAATTGTTGATCGAGATGGTTTTCCAATATATAGAAGGAGAGACAATGGTCGCACAATAGAGAAGCCAAATTTTACTTTTGACAACAGACATGTTGTACCATACAACCCCTTCTTATTGTTGAAGTACCAAGCTCATATCAACGTTGAATGGTGTAATCAGGGATCCTCAATCAAATACTTATTCAAGTACATCAACAAGGGTTACGATCGTATTACAGCTGCAATAGTGTCACCTGAACCTGATGAGATCAAGCAATACCTTGATTGTAGATATGTATCTCCAAGTGAGGCATGTTGGCGGATATTCTCATTCTCAATCCATGGTAGAAAGCCTGCTGTTGAGAGAATGTTCTTCCACTTACCTGGGGAACATGGAGTGGTTTATAATGACTATGACATCATTGATCAAGTCATTGCAAATCCAAGTGTGACCGAATCAATGTTTACAGCATGGTTTCATGCTAATGGCACTTACACTGACGCAAGAACTTTAACCTATGTAGAATTTGCCTCTAAATTTGTATATGTCAAAAGCAAACGGTTGTGGAAACCTAGAACAAAAGGCTATACAATTGGCCGACTCATTTGGGTGCCACCAAGCACTGGTGAATTGTATTATTTGAGAATGCTTTTGAATTATTCCAAAGGACCACTCAACTTTGAAGACATTAGGACAGTTGGTGATCACACACATGACACATTTAGAGCAACCTGTTTTGCTCTTGGTTTACTTCAAGACGATGCAGAGTTTATTAATGCTTTGAAGGAAGCAAGTCATTGGGGTTGTGGTTACTTTTTAAGGAAGTTGTTTGTGGTCATGCTATTTTCAAATAGTATGAATAGACCCGAGCATGTCTGGGATCAAACTTGGTCAATTCTCTCAGATGGAATTCTATATGAAAAAAGAAGGTTCCTCAACAACAAAGGTTAATTTTTCCTCTTTTTCAATTAAACTTCCATTTTTTCGAATGCACTTCCTAATTTTCCTATATTTCTTCAATTTTTAGACCTTCAACTCACTCAAGAAGAACTCAAAAACCTTACTCTAATTGAGATTGAGACACTCTTACAGAAAAATAGAAGAAGCTTGAAGGATTTTGGGTCAATGCCTTTTCCAAATGATTACACTTCTCCTCAATTGGGAAATAGACTCATACACGAAGAACTTGATTTTGATATCCCTTTATTACGTGAGGAATTCAACCAATTGTTTTCATCTCTCACAGGTATCAAGCTGGATTCATATATGCACCACACATGTCTAAATTTTTCATCCTATGCAAATATACAGATTTTCCTTCCATTTTTTTCAAACAATATATGAATATAACCTGGACTATTCTAAATTAAAATTCCATCCTCATTTTACATTTATCTCTTCCTACTTCATTTCTCTCTTACTAAATGCTTTAAATACCAATACCACATTATAATGTCTCAATTATGAATATACATTTCCTCTTTGACTTTTAACTAATCATACTAGGTACAAACTCTAACACCTTCTTTTCTTCAATAGATGAACAAAGGCAAATATATGACGCTATCATGAAGGCCGTAAAATGTGATAGAGGAGGAGTTTTCTTTCTTAATGGCTTTGGTGGAGCCGGAAAAATTTTCATGTGGAATACTTTTTCAGCATCATTACGTTCAGAAGGGCACATAGTCTTAATGTTGCATCCAGTGACATTGCTTCCCTATTGCTACCGGGGGGAAAAACTGCACATTCTAAATTTAAGATCCCAGTTCCTGCATTAGAGAATTCAACTTGCAACATTGATCAAGGAAGTGAGTTGGCAGGCCTATTAAAGGCTACCAAAATGATAATATGGGATGAGGCTCCAATGACACATAAGTTCTGTTTTGAAGCTCTCGATAAAACAATGAGAGATATTGTCGGCTATGGGTATAATAAACATAAGCTTTTTGGAGGCAAAATAGTCATTTTTGGTGGGGACTTTCGTCAAATCTTACCAGTTATTCCAGGTGGAAGTCGCTCTGATATTGTCCATGCATCAATAAATGCTTCTTACATTTGGGATCAATGTCAAATGTTCCATCTAACAAAGAACATGCGCCTACAAAGTGGTAACAACGATGTTGAAAAAGCGGAATTGAAAGAGTTTTCAAATTGGATTTTAGATGTTGGGGATGGAAAATTTAACTTACCAAATGATGGATTTGCCGAAATTGACATTCCAAATGACCTTCTCATAACTACTTTTGAAGATCCAATTGAAGCTATTGTGAAAAGCACCTACCCTGATTTGTTGGATCACTATCAAAATCAAGATTTCTTAAAGAATAGGGCTATTTTGGCCTCTACAATTGAGACTGTTGACCACATCAATGAGCATGTTCTTCAACTTATTCCAGGTTATTATGAATCTTTTTCATTTGGATTTTACTCATTTCATATTCTTTTTTTAATAGTTTTTAATTATACATTTCCTAGGTGAAGCACGTGACTACCTTAGTGCTGATTCACTTGACAATAGTGAACCAACTCATACACCTGCTTATGATGTACTCACCACTGAATTATTGAACACACTTAGAACATCAGGACTTCCGAACCATAAGATAACACTTAAAGTTGGATCTCCTATTATGTTACTAAGAAACATTGACCAAGCTGAGGGTTTGTGCAACGGAACAAGATTGATTGTCACTAGGCTAGGAAAGCATGTGATTGAAGCAAAAATCATTTCAGGAAAGAATATTGGTAACATTATTTACATTCCAAGAATGGCCATGTCTCCATCCCAATCACTTTGGCCATTTAAGCTTATTAGGAGGCAATTTCCTATTATAGTATCATTTGCCATGACAATCAATAAATCACAAGGTCAATCTCTCGAATCTGTTGGATTATATTTGCCAAAGGATGTATTCAGTCATGGCCAATTGTACGTTGCTATCTCAAGGGTCAAAAGTAGAAAAGGTTTGAAGATTCTAATTCATGACAGGGAGAAGAAGCCTTCTTTGACAACTACAAATGTTGTATTCAAAGAAGTCTTTCACAATCTATAATTATAAGTAAGTCCCAAATACATTCCCCTTTATAAATTTTTTCATCTTTTCAACTGACATTTACTACTTCATACCAAAATGTGTCTCATAATCCTCTCATCATATTTATCTATACTTATCCCATTACAATCATTCGTTACTGTTTACTAATACCCCTCTATAGTTACTATATTCATTTATTTCTTTATTCCTATTTCAATTAGTCTCATTTATAGTATACTCATACTGTTTCAAACAATTCATTATTTCTCAATTGGTCTCACAGTTAGAATGTTGCATATTTACTTACTATTTTTTTTAATTATATTTGAATGTAAATTATATTTCTCTTATTATAACAGTTTCTTATATGATAATGCAGGCTAATACTTTTGTGACGTGTTTTGGTTCCCATATCAAATACAGCATTACCTATCTTCAGGATGAAAACTTGATCTTCCCCTATGCATCAACCTTTTCATTCATAGGGCCATTTTGATTTTGATGATGACTTTTTCATAGATTAAGTTATCATAGATTAAGTTATTTTCCTTCCCAAATGCATATGTAAATTTTTTGATTTTTGGAACATACTTATGTTTGCAACTTTGATGCCTGGAACCATTACACTTCAAATATATGCTTTTTGTTTTCAAATTTCCTTTTTCAAGATCAAACAAATTTTTATCACCTTTTTTTTTAATTACCTAAACAAATATGATAACTTCTTTAATTTACAACTAACCAAACTACAATGAATTTTACAATTTTAAGGTCAATTTGAGTATAGTGATGCCACATAACGCGTTCAGCCCGTGCGGATGCACGGATATTCTACTAGTTATCATTATGTCAAACCACTGTTGCAACCGTGATGGAATTAGCGTTGATTAGTGAATGATTTTTTTCTATGGCCAAAAAAGCATACCATGCTGAAAACCTTTTTAACCTTTTGGCAACATTCGAAGTTTTGAAGAACAACAAAACAATGCACACACACGCCCCTATAATGAATGTTCATTTGTTTCGGTGATTAAAGAATGTTCAATTTAAACTCTTCAAAAATGTTTCTAACTGCCCGTCAAAAACATTGTTTCTAATTGAAAATGTGAATATGCTACAAAAACATCAATTCAGTAATTTAATGAACTTAATAGAAGTAACTATTTCTCTGTTTTTTTGACAGAACTGTTTTGTCTTTTTTTAACTGCTCTCTCTTCTGTAGTCAAAAACAACTATTCTCTGTTCCTGTTCTAGTTATACCGAGCTTTTTCATAAAATCAGGTCTCAACCAGCAGAACAAGCACTTAAGACAACACTTTTCGGCAAACTAGCACACCTTTTAGATTATTTACCAAACTAGCACACATCCAATTTTTAGTGTAGAAGTCGCCACCCACCAAAACGACTTCTGAACTAAAAATTTTAATTTTTTTTCCATTTCTAGTTCAGAAGTCGCCTCCCCCCAGGGTGACTTCTGAATTGTGTTTTTTTATTTTTTCTTTTTCTTCTATATTAATTTAAATAAATTTAATTAAATTAAATTAATTAATTTAGAAAATTAATATTGTTAATTCTAAATTAATTATAAATATTTTTGTGCGCTAAATAGAAATATGGAACTTAGGGATGTAAACGGGGCGGGGCGGGCACGGGTACCTCACTACCCGGACCCGCCCCGTTTATATTAAATGGGCCCCGGACCCGCCCCGGACCCGCGCGGGTACCCGCTTAACGGGTTTTATACGGGCACTTTTTTAAATGGGTACCCGCGGGTATTTATGAATTAATAAAAAAAAATTTGAAAATAAAAAATTAGTTAAAAAAAATTCCTGGACATGCACGGTACTCCAAAAAATTCTTAATTCCTTAATTCCTAATTTTTTCCCTACCCTGGACAGTGACTCTAATTTTTTCCTGGACAGTACTTTTAAACAATAATCTTTAATTCCTTATAAGAGGAAGAAACAGTCGCACTTAAACATCCACTTAAACGCAAAAAATAACATGTGAATGTTTATCCACTTAACTTGAAAAATAACTACTTAAACATCAACTTAAACATCCACTTAAACAAACAATAACAACATGTGAATGTTTATCCGCTTAAACAACAACAACAACAACAATAGATAAACAACAACAACAACAACAACAACAACAACAAAATTTTCAACAGATTTCAGCTAAGTAGCACCAGTGCTAAAGGAAGACTCAGAAGCAACAGTTGAGATTGGAATTGCTAAAAAAATCTCTGGCAATCATTTGCAAGATTGGATATTGTGCCCCATTAGCCTTCCACCAGCCTAAGATGTCAAACTCTTCATTTGTGGTAGGCAATACTTTCTCCTCCAAATATCGATCAAGCTCTGATTTACCACTTGAAACATTTTGTACTGTACTAACATATTCATCAAATTTCAACTTCCAAGGATCTTTCTTACCAACACTAAGATCTACATTTGAATTTGAACTTGAAGATGAAGAGACACTTTCCTTACCCTTAATTTTCATCTCATACTCATTTACCAAATCTTGGCAAATAGATTTTACCGCAGCAATTTTTTCACCAGCTTTCTCTCCATAAATCCCAGGGAAAAAATATCAACCATGTAAAGTTTGTACCTGGGATCTAACATAATGCCTACAACCATCACCTCATTGATCACACCCCAATACTTGTCAAATTTCTCATTCATAGATGCAGCCATTGTATAAATAACAGAATCAGGAGATTGGAGCCACTCAATCAAAGACAACTTAATTACACAGACTTTTGGAAAATAAACATTGGCAGTCGGATACAAAGTACCAGAAAATAGTTGTGTGACTTCATAAAATATTTCCAACTTATCACAAATTTCATTTGCCATCATCCAATCACTTTCACTGGGCAAAGTTTTATATTGAGTTTCCCGCTGTGCCAATCGACTAAACACATCTTTGTATTCTATGGCAACCTTAAGCATTAAAAAGGTAGAATTCCACCTAGTCTTACAATCAGAAATAAGCTTTTTATTATATGAGATGCTCAGTTGTCCACATGTCTCTATGAATTTCTCCTCTCTTTTGGGTGTTGCTCTCCAAAAATCCACACTTTCTCTAACATTCTCAATAGTCTTAGAGATTATTAACAAACCATCTTTCACAATCAAATTTAATATGTGAGCACAGCATCTCATGTGAAAAAATTGACCTCTTAAAATAAGTGAGCTAAGTGGAATTTTATCAAAAATCTCCTTAATCATAGCATCATTTGTAGAGCAATTATCAACAGTCAATGTAGACAACTTTCTATCTAAATTCCAGTCCATCAAACATCCAACTAAAACATCAGCTAGAACTTTTGCAGTATGAGGAGCAGGCACATAAATAAACCTATGATATAAAATTAGATTGAAATTTAAATAAGAATAAGATGTAAAGAAAATAACAATTGTAACAAAGTCAAGAAGGTTTAGTGATTTTACCTTACAAGTCTACTTTGTAGGGTCCATGAATCATCAATGAAATGAGTTGTGACCGTCATGTAGCCTTTATTTTGGTGGCTAGCCGTCCACATATCAGTAGTGATTGCAACACGGCTTTGATTCTTTGACAAAAGCTTCAATGTAGTCTCTTTCTCTTCTTGAAAACGTTTGATTATGTCGTTCTTGATAGTGTTGCGGGAAACAACCTTAAATAAAGGTTGCATAGAAGCACAAAAGTCTTTAAAACCAATATGGTCAACCATTTTCATAGGATACTCGTGAAGAACAATCATTCTAGTCGCTGAACGCCTTGCTGCATCTTGATTAAATGCATAAGAACCAACCACTACTGTTTCATTTCCAACATTCTCAGTTTTGATAAAAGCTTGCCTAATATCTCTAGTTGTGCGACGGGTGCAACTAAGAAAGTGCTTGCGCAAGTGTGATGTTCCTTGACTTGATGCACCTAAAAGATCTACTCCACAGTAGTTGCAAATGGCCCTCATCTTTTCACCTATTTTTTGCTTTTTAAAATGATTCCAAACATTGGAAGTTAGCTTTCTTTGACGACCGTCGATTTCAGTTGGAAGTAAGCTTTCAACTTCATCATTAGGAGTTGAATTTGTTTCTACATTCATAGAAGGAGCACCCACATTTGATTCACCCACATTAGTACCAATTTCCATAGGGGTAGAGGTATGTTGAGTAGACATTCTACAAATAAACAAATTTAGCAACATTGTTACTACAAATTTAGCAACTTAGAAACATAGTGACAGATTTTGAAACTTAGAAACATAGTGACAGATTTAGAAACATAGTGACAGATTTAGAAACTTAGAAACATAGTGACAGATTTAGAAACTTAGAAACATAGTGACTGATTTAGCAACAGTGAAGGCTACCAGATTCATAGTGACAGAAACAGTGCTCAAATTCAGATTCAGAAACATAGTGTTCAAACGACATCAACAGTTCAACATAATGCTCAGAAACTCAAACTCAAACTCAAACTTAGAATGTTCAGAAACTCAACTTAGTGCTCATAAATGTTCAAGTCAGAAACATAATGTTCAACGAAAATGGTCAACTCAGAAACATAATGTTCAACGAAAATGTTCAGAAACTTAGTGCTCAGAAATGTACAACTCAGAAACATAATGTTCAACGAAAATGTTCAGAAACATAATGTTCAGAAACTCAAACTCAAACTCAACGAAAATGCTCAAACAGATTAAGAAACATAGTGCTCAGATTTATAAACTTAGAAACATAATGCTCAAAATTAGAAACTCAACGAAAATGCTGAAAATCTACCTTGAAAGAGGCGTGAAGATCTGAAAGACGAATTGAAGAAGACTGCGTGGAAGACGAAGTGAACAAATCGCGTCGTGCTCGCGTCGTGCTCGTGTCGTCGCTCGCGTGGTCGCGTCGTCGCTCGCGTCGTGCTCGCGTCGTCGCTCGCATCGTCGCGTCTGCGTGTGAACTGTGAAGGCTGAAGGCGGCGAGCCTGCGACGGTGGAAGACGAAGTGGAGAAGACGAAGTGTGGCTGTGGCTGTGTGACGGTGGTAGACGAAGTGTGGGGTGGCTGTGTGACGGTGGAAGACGAAGTGTGGGGTGGCTGCGTGAAAGATGAGTGTGAATCAGTAAACTGAAAGAGAAATTAGGGTTTGTTTTTTATATTGGTATATATACGAGGCCCTAACTAACGGGTACGGGTACCCGCGGGTACGGGTACCTCGCTACCCGGACCCGCCCCGTTTATTAACGGGTAGTCAAAATACCCGTTTATTTGGCCCGCGGGTACCCGTTTGACTACCCGTGACGGGTTTTACCCGCGGGTACCCGCGGGTCCGGGTTTTTTTGCCGCCCCTAATGGAACTAACTGTATTGATTTAATTAGTAGCACATTACAAAGTGCATATATAGTGCATAGTGCAGCGTGCAGGTTCAACGGTCAAGATCTTGACGACCCTAATAAACAGTTAAAAATTAATTTTGTTATTTCTAAAATAAAAGAATTATATAATTAATGGTAAAAAAATTAATTTACGCTATAGAAGAAATACTTAAATAAACAACACAGTTCCCAGAAATACATCATTAGAAAATACAAAACGAAACGAGACGAAAACATAATACAAACTACTTAGATGGTCTGAAAACACGACGAATTGAGTGGCTTCTTGCTTCTCACCCTCCAACTGCACCTTATTAGCGCCCATTAGGGAAAACAAGACGAATTATGGATTCAGCGGTTATACGGCTTTGGACGCACAACTCAATTGCACTCCAAGGTTGAAACATCTGATGTCTGTCCATCATGCATCGAACGTCTTCCTCTTTCTTGACATCCATTAGCGATAAACAATACGAGTGACTTCTTGCTCCTCACCCTCCGGGTGTACCTTTTCCGTTAGTTTTTCATTGAGAGCGGCGAAGGTGATGTTGTTTTGAAGCGTGGAAAAAATGGTGTTTGGACCATCAAAATAGACACCTTCTTCATTGTAAAGGAGGTGGCGCTGACAGTAAAGTGTACAGGAAGTGGTCATTTTCTTTTGTTCTATGTCAAAGAAGTGAAATGTAACGGGTCTATTTATAGGGAAAATATGAAACCCTAAAGAGTGTCGGCAAAATCTAGGCCGTTAAATACTTACTTTTTAAATGGCCCAGATTGCACCGACACTTTAAATGGTCCAGATTGCACCGACACTTTAAATGGTCCAGATTGCACCGACAGTTTAAATGGTCCAGATTGCACCGACACTTTAAATGGCCCAGATTGCACCGACACTTTAAATGGCCCAGATTACACCGACACTACAAGGCCATATATTTTTTTCGGTCAAAAAATTAAATTAAATTAAATATGATAAAAATTTGGGGGCCAGCCCACAAAGCCCTGGCCCTAACCCACTAAAAAATTTAAAAGTGTGGGATGGGATGGGCTTGGGGCTTGGGGCCAAATTGACAGCTCTACTCGTAGCCTTTTAATTGGTTGTGCCCAAAATTACATGTTGAGGTCTGACCACCCAAGAATTACTCAATGTCTATCAAAAGAATACTACATACTTACTTCTTTAAACTTACTCTGTATCTAATCATTGTCGGTTATTGGTTTTCTTTTTTGAATGCTAATGATCACTTTATTTCATTAAGAATAACGTCGAAGATACATATTGGAATATCAAAATAAAGTCAAGAACTAGCTATCTATATGGCTTTCTTTGCTAACTATAAGTAACTAACTTCACTTATTTTAACATCGATCTAAATATTTTTTCGGATATTAAAGTATCTGAAAGCACAGTACTTCTTAGCATTGCAGTTTTTTACGTATTTTGTCTCGAAATTTTATAAAAATCACCAAATTGGTTATCGAGTAACGAGCTTCATGTATTTGAACATTTAAAACATTTTTCAGACTTTAAAGTACTCCAAAACACACTACTTAAAATATAGAGAGAAAAAAGTGAAAGTTTGGCGCGTTTTTTAGCAGTAAGACGGCACTTGCTTATAAGATAGAATAAATTTGAGTCCTAACTCCCACTTTAGAGTCGGGAAACCCATGGTTTCTCATCTTTTTTGTTTAATTAAAATGTATTGGAGTGAAACATGGTTTCATATTTTATAAAGAAAAAAATCATTCATGGAGTATTATGCCACGATGCATTGATGAGCCCATGTAATGCTATGTGATGTTAATGTCCATTCTCTTTACGAGACGAACATATCTAGTTCTTAACTTTCAAGTTTTCAACTTAAATTTTAGATATATAATTGATACTTCTTATTTAATATATGGATAAATTTTTTGTAATAGCTAGCACCCCAAATATTTTAGTTCAACTTGTGCCTTGGGCGCTCTGTATAGTCCTATATATGTAGCCAATCTAAGTGCATCATTTCAATATGCATAAATGGAAATTAGAAAAGACATATGGAATGGAGGAGAAATGAAATTGATAGAGTGAATCATAGATATTTTCTTAAACGTAGATTTTCATCTGTGAATGCTAATCCTTCGAAATATTAGAGATCCATTTAAGGGACTGGCATCTCCCAACAAATATTTTTCCTTACGCACCTATTAGTAGAAATTTCTCCGAAGGAATACAAAAGACTAATGAGGCTGGAAATGAAAGAGGCTTCAACCATCACAATAATAACATAATAATAATGATGATGATGATGATAATAATAATAATAATAATAATAATAATAATAATAATAATAATAATAATAATAATAATAATAATAATAATAATAATAATAATAATAATAATAATAATAATAATAATAATAGGGTCCCTGTAACATGTCCACCAGTAGATTTTTACCACTTTTAGTAAGTTTTAATATAATATTATTTTTATTTTCTATTTTTTATTTTTTATTCTAAAATTTATTTTTTACAAAAAATGGCTAAGGTCCACTGGTGGACTTTTTTTTTAGAAGGTCCATATTAGAGGCCACCATAATAATAATAATAATAATAATAATAATAATAATAATAATAATAATGTGAACAGAAATTAGGTGTCTATTGGCATGCAGACAAATGACAAGTTTTTCTTAACAACGAAATATTATCTATTATATATGATGTGTATAGGAACACAAAAAACATGTATAAATAAGATCCTGTCACTCTTGAAGAGGCCTGATCAGGGACTGGAAACCAAGAAAATAAAACAGGATAAACAAGCCAAACTCAAAAGCAAACAAATGACAAGTGCTGGAGAGAATGCCGAAGTACAATGACCGCACCATATATGTGATGAATAACGACCTTGGCGAAGAAGAACCTTATTGTGACGTGTAACTTGAAGACATGAAGCTATATTATAAATGAAGTGTGCTACTGCTGTTGCTGCTACTTATATCTTTAAGCACAGACAAATCCATTAGGGTTTTCTTTTCCACAAAGATTTAGTAGCAAACTCAACTTGATGGGTATGTTGAGGTTGATGCCGAGGACATTGGCCTTAAGAGCGGTGCATAGGCACACTGCAGCGTCAAGATCGGTAAGACCCTGAATAAGGGAGCAACATGGGGTGTTTGAGGACTTGCCAAGTTGCACATTCACCAAACCCAACAGATTAGCACAAACACCCAACTTAAGAGTATCTAAAGGGCAACTGGGTTGCTTTGTGCCTGTGGAAGGTGGCTGAGTACCTGTGGATGGTGGTGTTGTGCCGGTAGAAGGGGGTTGGGTTCCGGTGGAAGGTGGTTTGGTACCGGTAGAAGGTGGCTTTGGGCCGGTGGAAGGTGGTTTGGTACCGGTGGAAGGTGGGTGTGGCTTTGGGACCGTGGGTGGGTGTTTGCAACATTTGGGTGGTGGTGGTGGTGGACATGGGACATATGTGGAGCTAACCACCGTGAAGAAGAGGATGTTGAAGGAAAGGAGAATAGCAACTAGGGAAGCCATTTGGAAGTTGATAGTGATGCTTTAGTGCTCTTACTTTGGTTTGGTATGTAAGTACGTGATGGGAGAGGGGGTTTTATAGGGAAGGTTTGGTGAGTTATATGCTTATTTCAATGTTTTTTTTACTAAAAAAGTTAAGATTTTGTCTTTTTTGGGCCAAGAGCTGGCTAGCATTTAGCCTTTGATTTGTTTAAGGGAAATTGGTGAGAAAGCGTTTGAGAGAAGAGTAAAAGATGGGAAGTAATCCACTCACTGTAAATACAATATAATTGGATCTTTTACATTTGTTGTGGATCTTCTAAATTATATATTGCTTCCTCAAGAAAAGTTAAAAAAAGAAATATGATTCTTATATTACCCCTACTAAGTTGTAGGTTAACTCACCTAAATATACTCTTTTTTGATGAGGTGGGTGTGGGTTCGAGTTTAACCGCCGTTTAAAGTTGGAGAAAAGTGAGAGGATTGAGATGCATGCTGATAATATCTACACTCGTCTCCCTAATTATAAATTGTTTATTTGTGTATGTTTACATGTTCATTTTGTTTTGTTTTTTATATTTAATTATTGTTCAATAAAAAATATTTTGTTAATAATTGAAATATTTTATTATATTAATCATCATAAATAAGCATTTTTCTTTATTCTATATATAGGTGTGAGATTTGTCTCATCTTTAATGTTGTTTAATTTTGCAGGCATAAACTTAGTTGCAATAGTAATAAATTGAGACTTCTTAGAGCCAAGAGTCGTCGAACCCAGATGTAATAAAAACAATTATAAATCTACTTAAGTGATAGGGAATCAACACATAAACGTAATAACAGAGTAATATGCAGCGGAAATAAATTTCCCAAACTTGCGAGAACCTATGAGGAGCAACAACGAATATATGGCGACAAATAAAACGAAATAAAAACGCATAATTGAACACCGATATTTTTAACGTGGAAAACCCCTCAAAGAAAAGGGTAAAAACCACAGGTCGTCCAGACCAAAGAAATAGCTCCACTATAATCAAATAAGGGTACAAGAGAGTCTCAACAAAGTGCACAAATAATGCCAACAACCAGCCAATACAATAAAGCACAAAAGCATACAAATTGAGAACAAAAAGATGAAAATACCCAAAACTACAGCTTCAGTGCGAAGACGATTTCTCTCTCCTCGGACCTCATTTCGACAATCCGAACGGTGTAAGTGTAGAAATATGACTTGGCTGTAATTCCAGTAATATCAAGGATAAGTAAAACAAGAGTGTACTATAATAGTACGTCACAACATCACTTGTCTCTTCCGATCCTTTACCTATTTTGATTCTACCTAATTCCTACTAATGCCTAATTGTTAATAGGGGTGTTCAAAACCGAACCAAACCAACAGAAAACTGCAAACCGAACCAAACCGAAAATCGCAAAAAACCGCTTCTTATTGATTTAGTTCGGTTATTTTTTTCATTGCACCGCGCGGTTTGGTTCGGTTCGCGGTTTTGATTACCGAAACCAAACCAAACCAAACCGCAAGTAACACTAAGACTTATTGACTTACAACATTCCTTACTAACTTACTAGCATAAATACAACTAAAACCCAACTCTCACTCACTTACTAGCCCAAATACAATTAACTCTTTGACTCACTTACAAACAATCCATATTGTTATGCTATATTTAAAAGTTACAATAAAATATTTAATTCAAATTCTTTTAAACATTGTCTTAGCTATCTTAAAAGAATTAAAAGAGCGTAATTTATATACTACATATATTTTAGTAGATTTTTTTCTTAAAGATTTATGTTAGCCACTTTTATGTTAGTTAATTTTAACTTCGTTTTAAATTATGTTTTGTCTTGGAAAAATCGAACCAACCGAACCAATCCAAACCGCATTAGTTTGGTTTGGTTTGGTTCGGTTTTATTTTACGGGTGTTCAAAACCGAACCAAACCAATAGAAAACCGCAAACCGAACCAAACCAAACCGAAAACCGCAAAAAACCGCTTCTTATTGGTTCGGTTCGGTTCGGTTTCTTTTTTCAGTGCACCGCGCGGTTCGGTTCGCGGTTTCGATTACAGAAACCGAACCAAACCAAACCGCAAGTAACACTAAGGCTTATTAACTTACAACCTTCCATACTAACTTACTAGCTCAAATGCAACTAAAACCCAACTCTCACTCACTTACTAACCCAAATTTAATTAATTCTTTGACTCACTTACAAACAATCTATATTGTTATGCTATATTTAAAAATTACAATAAAATATTTAATTCAAATTTTTTTAAACATTGTCTTAGCTATCTTAAAAGAATTAAAAGAGAGTAATTTATATACTACATATATTTAAGTAGATTTTTTCTTAAAGATTTATGTTAGCCATATTTTATGTTAGTTAATTTTAACTTTGCTTTAAATTATGTTTTGTCTTCGAAAAAACCAAACCAACCGAACCAATCCAAACCGCATTGATTTGGTTTGGTTTGGTTCGGTTTTATTTTAGGAAGCCAACCGAACCAAACCAAACCGCATGTAGTTTTATCTTCCGGTTCGGTTCACTTTTTGTCTCAAAACCGAACCAAACCGCACCGCGAACACCCTAGTGATTCCAAAAACTATTCCCTAAGTTTAGTTCACGCGTGAAATAAAAATGTCCTAATTCGCACATATTCACACCAATTATTAGAGTATGATCAAACTAGAATTATTGATTCAAACATACAAGGGCAAGCTACTTTACACTTCATTAATTTCATTATAAAATTCCCAACTAGGCCCTTCAAAGCTTATTAGTAATCGATAAAAACGCTTTTACACATTTCATTAACTTTATCAATAAAACCTTATTATCAATGTTTTATCATGACACCTTTGAAAATATCTGCAGGGACTCGGACCTAAGAGTGCCACGAGGGACACAGAATATATTAAATCATAGCATGAATTTCATGCAGATATTTTATACTACTTGTATAAGTGAATTAACTTTGTATTTTCTTTTTCCAATACTATAGCAAAAAATAATTGACAGAAATACTACAATATGTCAACATACTACTTATTCATATCATGGATTTTGAGTTAATGTCTCGAAATTTCCATGAAGTCTGTCTGCAGACAAATATCTGGCCATTACACGTGAAAAAAAGACAAAATTAATTGGCAATTAGCATTACAAAGTCGCACCCTTTGGCGCATTATCTGCAAAAAGCATGAAACCTTGGACAGGATATATATCAGCGTAACGCAAAAGAAAGAATCAAATAAGAACTTAAAAGTAAACCATTATTAGCCTAGTAGGCCATTGAATGAACATAAGTTCTCCAAATTATATGTCCATCTATGATGCCATAGGATGAAGTTGTCAGCACCACAAGTTTGGATATTCTACCAATGTGACCAGCATTTTCATCCAAATCTAGACTGATTACAAGCCAGCACAAACGCGCTTTAGTGGTAAATGTTGACCTAGTATAAACCATGAGCTCAAAATTGATTTTGAGACCACTGATAATGCTGGAAAATAGATGTATTATCCCATACTAGTGCTCTAGGATAAATGTACAAATGTACAAATGGAAAAAGTTGCTTAGTGATACGTACAAATGCATTTATAAAAAAAAATAGGTATGAAACGAAATATGTTAATATAGTACTATACCCGTGCATCCGCACGGGTCGATCGCGTTACGTCATACGATTATCTCAAATAGAAACGTTAGTTTGAAATCTCATTAATTAATCTAAAATCAATTGTAAAATATAGAGGATAACTTGCATACGGACAGGTGCTGTCGTGTTCTTTTTAGGAATGAATTTAGACAGTATTTAAATAGTTTGAACATTACCCCGTGAAAGTAAAGAAAAATTTAAAGTAGATAAAAAAGGAGTTTCAAATAAAAAATTGATAAATATTAAAACTAAAAATGTAAAAGTATCATTTAAAAACAATATGTGCATTTATCCCGTGTGTTATCAGTGCAGTGTTTTTTTATATATCAGTGTTGTTATCCCATGTTTTTTTATATATCAGTGCAACTATCCCGTGTTTTTATATATATCATTGCAATTATCCCCGTATTTTTTTATATATCAGTGCAGTTGTCCAGTGTTTTTTTATGTATCAGTGCAGTTATCTCATAGTTTCAATTGATTATTTGAGTTGATTAGTAGATTATTGTAGATAGTGAAAGATAGATAGTAGATTATCAATAACAAATATTTATCCCGTGTTTTTTTATATATCAGTAACAATTATTTGTCCTTTTTTAGGTATTAGTGACAAATATTTGTCGCGTGTGTTTTAAATATTAATCAGTTTAAATAGTCATTAAGCCTTCTTGTTTTTTTAGATAGTAGTTTTCAAAAACTATAATTATCAATGACAAATATTAATCCCGGGTTTTTTTATATATCACTGCAGTTATCCCCGTGTTTTTTATATACCCGTGCAGTTATCTGGTAGTTTCAATTGATTATTTTAGTTGATAGTAGATTATAGTAGATAGTAAATTTGTTAGATAGTAGATTATCAATAAGAAACAATTGTTTTAAATATTAATTAGTAATTTAAATAGTCATTAAGCCTGCTTATTTTTTAGATAGTAGGTTTGTAGTAGTAGGTTTCAAAAAATTTAATTATCAATGACAAATATTAATCTCGTGTTTTTTTATATATCAGTGCAGTTATCTCGTAGTTTCAATTAATTATTTTAGTTGATTAATAGATTATAGTAAATAGTAAAAGAGAGATAGTAGATTATCAATAAGAAATATTTATTTTAAATATTAATCAGTAGTTTAAATAGTCATTAAATATTATTGTTTTTTAGATAGTAGGTTTATAGTAGTCTTCCAAAAAATTAATTATCAATGACAAATATTAATCCTTTGTCTTTTTATATATTTGTGTAGTTATCCCGTGTGTTTTTATATATCATTGTAGTTATCTCATAGTTTCAATTGATTATTTGAGTTGATTAGTAGATTATTGCAGTTATCCCGTATTTTTATATTAAATTATTTGAGTTGATTAGTAGATTATAGTAGATTTTTGCAGTTATCACATGTTTTTTTAGATAGAAGTCTTATAGTAGTTTTCCAAAATTATAATTATCAATGGTAAATATTAATTATAAATTGTCAAAAAAAAAATTAAATATCAATGGTAAATATTAATCCCGTGTTTTTTTATATATCACTGCAGTTATCCCGTGTTTTTTATTTATCAGTGCAGTTATCTCGTAGTTTCAATTGATTATTTTAGTTGATTAGTAGATTATAGTAGATAATAAAAGTTAGATATTAGATTTTCAATAAGAGATATTTGTTTTAAATATTAATTACTAATTTAAATAGTCATTAAGTCTTTTTGTTTTTTAGATAGTAGGTTTATAGTAGTAGTCTTCAAAAATTAAAGTAGTGTTTGTATAAATTTAGAAATTTAGTTAAAATAATTAAAGTGAAGTGATAAGAGAAAGAGAATAATTATTTATGGGAAAAGTAAAGTAAAAAGAAAAAAAGGAAGAAAGAGAGTGTAAAAGAAAAGTGAAAATGAGGAAAGTGAGTGTAAGAAGAAAGAGAAAAAGGGAAGAAAAAGAGTGTAAGAGAAAAGTGAAAAGTAAGAAAGAGAGTGTAAGAATAAAGAGAAAAAAAAGAAGAAATAGAATGTAATGACATTTTTACCCTCAAAAATTTGAGGTGTCTTTTAGATAGAATGGGGGTATTGGTAAAATCATAGGTGGTGAATTTGTATAAATCTATAGTAGATAATTACTAATTTAAATAGTCATTAAGTCTTTTTGTTTTTTAGATAGTAGGTTTATAGTAGTAGTCTTCAAAAATTAAAGTAGTGTTTGTATAAATTTAGAAATTTAGTTAAAATAATTAAAGTGAAGTGATAAGAGAAAGAGAATAATTATTTATGGGAAAAGTAAAGTAAAAAGAAAAAAAAGAAAGAAAGAGAGCGTAAAAGAAAAGTGAAAATGAGGAAAGAGAGTGTAAGAAGAAAGAGAAAAAAGGAAGAAAGAGAGTGTAAGAGAAAAGTGAAAAGTAAGAAAGAGAGTGTAATGACATTTTTACCCTCAAAAATTTGAGGTGTCTTTTAGATAGAATGGGGGGTATTGGTAAAATCATAGGTGGTGAATTTGTATAAATCTATAGTAGATATTATAAAAAAAATTTGATTCCCAATACGGACATGTGTTCCCTTTTATTGTCTGACAATGTCTCGAAGAATTCGGGGGAAACCAAAAATATTGTTACTTTTTATCAAATACTCGCCTCAGTTCTAAATATAGTAAACAAACCCTTATATCACACAAACCAATGAATCACATTGAAATCAGTTATTTTCATTTAATAAAACGAAAAATTTAACTTCTTTCTAAAAATACATATTTTATTAAATGGCGGTTATGAGTTTATTAAACTTTATCTGTATGTGAATGTGACTGTATTTAATCGTTGTCGGTTATGAGTTTTCTTTTTTAATGCAAATGGTCACTTTATTCCATTAAGAATAATGTCCAAGCTACGGGTTGCAATATCAAAATAAAGCTGATGAGTAGTTGTCTATATATGGTCGCATTTGCTGGCTTATGAGCAACGATATTAGGGTTCCTCTTGGCAAACTCCATATGAGAGTTTTGACAAAACGAAAATAGATTTTAAAATCCAAACTTCGTTATGTTAGTCATATCTTCATGCATCCCATCCACTATCAATTTAGAATCCATCTCAAATATGACGTTCTTGAATCCAAGTTTACGCACTCGTTCTATAGTCATTAGTTTCTCCCTTCGACGACGTTCATGATAGGTTTTTTTTTAATGGCAAACATATATTATAAAATATAGGGATACGAGGGATACCTGAAACCATACAAAAAAAAACCATAGTACATAAGTAAGAAAAAACAGAAACAACTAATAATGAGAATTACTTTTAAATACAAAAAAAAAAACCTCCGTCCACCACAGATGATAGTTTGAACCCAACTTAAAAAGAAATCTCAATTCCTACTTTATATTGTTTTTGTTGTGAGAATAACTGTCGACATACTGAACTTCAAGAAGCCTGCTGGAGGTTATGGGCTTTCTTAATGACTTAATTTATACCGATATACGATATAATAGCATTATTAATATATTATCTTATTTTCCTTTGTATAGATAAAATTTAGTGGTTCCAGCTTAACCTAGGAGGGAGGTCGATCACAGCTAGAGTCTAGAGAAATCAACATTTTCAACTTGTGAGTCGTTATCCTATTAATTTGACTAATCATTTGTTTCCTACTAAAAATGGGAATCGAAGAGGCCTGTGTCAAAGAAAATGGCTATACCTAAGCTGGAAAAAGAAAGTATATTAGATTATACTACACTCTTATTATTGAATATTAAATTATAAATTGACTTTGGGGGCTTATTTTAAGATCGTGACGTTCATTATCTATCTTCCATTATCATTATGTCAAACCACTGTTGCAATCGTGATGGAATTAGCGTTGATTAGTGAATGATTTTTTTCTATGTAACCTTTTGGCAACATTCGAAGTTTTGAAGAACAACAAAACAATGCACACACACGCCCCTATAATGAATGTTCATTTGTTTTGGTGATTAAAGAATGTGCAATTTAACCCAATAGATTTGGCCTAGTGGTGAGCGGGCTATGGTCCGTAAGGATCGACTCGGTTTGCTCTCGGGTTCGATTCTCATGAAAAGTATTTCTTTGGGGAGGTGAGATGACCGATTGCCGTGCTCTCTCGCAGGGGCTGTGAAGTTCCCCTCCACAGTTTTTTGTTTCAAAAAAAAAAAAGAATGTGCAATTTAAACTCTTCAAAAATGTTTCTAACTGCCCGTCAAAAAAATTGTTTCTAATTGAAAATGTGAATATGCTACAAAAACATCAATTGAGTACTTTAATGAACTTAATAGAGGTAACTATTTCTCTGTTTTTTTGCAGAACTGTTTTGTCTTTTTTTAACTGCTCTCTCTTCTGTAGTCAAAAACAACTATTCTCTGTTGCTGTTCTAGTTATACCGAGCTTCTTCATAAAATCAGGTCTCAGCCAGCAGCACAAGCACTTAAGACAACACTTTTCAGGTATGAAATCGGAGCTAATCTGAATTATTAATTAGCAGTTTGATCAACTAATTTAACAAAGAATAAAAATGCTTATTAAAAAAAAACAAAGAATAAAATCTAGCTAGTTTTCATTTTTTTTTTCGTGCTTTTCTTGGATGGACGTATAGATTTATTAACATATCATTGTTATTATTAATAAAAATCAATGTTATTACTAAAATAATTATTTAATATCAAAAAGTGTTCCTAAATAATAAGTATTTTACCTTTTATATTTTTTAATTTTAACATCACGATTAATTTAATTTTTAAAACATATTCTGAAAACAGTTATCAAATAAGTTTATTCATTTTTTCATTTCTAAAATAGTTTTTCAAACTAATTTACCAAACAGATTTTTCTATTTTCTTCTTAAAAATTGTTTTTTAAAATTTGTTTACAAAAACCAAAAAACAATCAATCAAGCCCTTAATATCCAAAATGTTTTTTTGTGGAAATCGGTTTTTAGAACTGTTGAAATAATAAAGACTTGAATATAATTAAGAATGCTTTGATAATAGCTTGATTAATTACAAAAGACTAAACACTAATCCCTATTTATAGAGATAAATAGACTCAACCCTAAATAACTAAATCGGGAAACAAATCATAATAATAATGACGTAATATGAAAACCTATCCTAAGAGATAATCTAAGATACTCTAAGATAAGAAACCAATCTGACTATGATACTCTAACATAATATCATGATATTATATGATACTTTATTATATTCTAACGGCCCCCTCAAGCTAAGCTAAAGCTTATTAAGCTTAAAGCTTGTTACAAAATATGCCCTTGAAGAAGGAAAACCAAACTGCCAGTATTGGGCCAGCGCTACATGACAGCTGAGACCATATATAATCGAAAGGTGTCACCACATCAAACTAAACTGGTGTTCACTTTGGCAGCTGAAGTCCCAACTTGAAGATGTCAAAACTTCAAAACAAAGAAGATATTAAGCAAGTACTCACTTTGGCAACTGAAACCTACACAGAAAGTGTCACATCTTCAAAATCGACTTAAATAATATTGAGACAGCGCTCACTCCGACTGCTGAAACTCAAATAGGAGGATGTCACAACTTCGAACCAAACCAAAAACAATATTGGACCCGCACTTCAGCAGCTGAAGTCCTAACTAAAGGTGTAACAATTCCAAACCAAACTGAAACATTTCATATGTGACTGGTGTCGGGGACTCAACTTGGACAACGAGACTACCAATGGACTATTTCATCTGTGATTGGGGCCGACGACTCAACCTTGACGGTGGTTGGACAACGGGACTACCAACAGACTATTTCATTTGTGATTGGGACCGACGACTCAACCTTGACTGTGGCTGGACAGCGGGACTACCAAAGACTATATATAGTGTGCTCGGATTGTTAACTAGAGAGCTTGCCATTAGAGACTGACAAGGCAAAAAGCACACTAGATAAGAGTGACTTGGACCTATGCCCAACAAAAATTGGAACCAACGAACAACCTAAAACAAAAAGATGCGTGAAACCAGACCCGAAAGCGAAACATAATGATTGAGCGGTTGATGTGACATAAAAGCAGAAAGAGGGCCAAGAATTGATAAATCTCGACTAAATCAAACTGGAAACAGACCAAGAACACTGAAACAAACCCGAAACAGACCGAGAGCACTGAAACAAATTAGAGACGGCAAACGAACGTGAAACAAAGACGCTAACACTCATTCCGTGCGTGACAGCGGAGATGTAAGCGAGATTTCAGTGGTAGGGCGGTCTAACATAGGCGATTCTGATGGTGGCGGCGGTGCACGATGATTTGGCCTAAAAGATGGGTTTTTGGACTGAACAGTGTTTAAGGAGAGAGAAAATGAAAACTGGGCCAAAACTGGAACAAAGACTGGTGTGATGAAGATGCACCTTTGAACAGTTGAGTAGATCAAAAAATTCCGCCCCTATTGGTGGTGGTTTTGCCAGAAACAATCGCCGAAAAATTTTACTGATGGCGACAGACGGTGGCTGGCGGTGGTGGATCTGCCGAAAATTGAAAAGAAACACCGAAAAGTTGAAAACAATATAAGGAAACAAACTAAAAGGGGTTATAGCAACACTGAAAAGATATAAATTGAAAATTAATAAAAGGTGGTGTTGCCGACGGCTCGTCGGCAACAGTGGTGAATCTCAAAGATAGGTTACAGGATCAAAACTTGCTCTGATACCATGTTGAAATAATAAAGACTTGAATATAATTGAGAATGCTTTGATAATAGCTTGATTGATTACAAAAGACTAGACATTAGAGACTCGACCCTAAATAACTAATTCAGGAAAACAAATCATAATAATAATGACGTATTATGAAAACTTATGCTAAGAGATAATCTAAGATACTCTAAGATAAGAAACCAATTTGAAAAGATCGTCAAGTTCCCTACCGAGACAACAGACACTCTATACTCTAACATAATATCATGATATTATACGATATTTTCTTATATTCTAACAGGAACACCAACTAAGGGGTGCATGTGCAAAGGGGAGATGTGTGGATAGAAAGATCCTGTTATGTTCCTGCAAGATTATCCACAATTCCATAAAAAGTATAGCTAGAAAGTGCGCATAGTCATGAACATGAGAATGATCAAAAGAACAAAAGCAGATTCAACTCTTCCAATCGTGAATTTGGTTTCAGCAAGTCTTGCACGATCCATTATTTTGAAGCACATAAGAGCACAAATGAACGGAAAAGAACAAACACATAAAACAAGTTCTCGTCCCATTATTGCTTTGGATCTACCTATGGTTCACCACCAAGCTCCACTCGCAGATTGTCATACGGAAATACTTTGGGTGTCTGACACAAAAAAAAAAATCTATCAGCACAAGCTTCAAAACATGAAAATATCTGGAGAAAGTAGCATTGCATGTCAAGCATCAAAACATGAAAATATCATAGTAAATATAGCATTGAGTCCAAGCATGAGTTCAATTGGGATACGCAGAGGTTACACATGGCAAGGATACATGCAGAACTAAAAATTCCGTAGTCCATAAACAATATACAACCCTATCCTGCGAACTTCTATTTAAACTTAACCAAACAGATAGAAAATAATTCCACATATAGCTTCAGGTTAAAAATTAAGAATAGCCACGATGAATTCAAAGATGCTACTAGTACTAGGATGTTAATGAACTTTTTAGAACACCCGTTCTTCTCAAATGCCTTTCAGATTTGTGAAATATTTGTTAACAATAAGCGAACCTCGGTAGAGGCTCCATTAATTATTTCTAGAATTAAAAGACACCAGGGTCATTCTTTTGCTGAAATATTTCTTACAGGTCACTCCAAATCTCGGCTGCAGAATTGGAGTAAACACCACTAGCTGAAATTTATTTAGAATCAAGGAGCCAGGAACCAACAATATTGTTGTTCCATTGCGAAATTGGAAAATGCTGAATATCATATTCATCTGGAGATTGAATACAGTTGGGCAACAATAAAGCCAACAAAATTATTGACTAAAAGAGTCACCTTCATGGCACGGTTCTGTAAGACGGCTTTGAACAGACGATGGTTGAAAAACCAAAAGTAGACTAGGATAGTCTGATGGTAAAGATACGAAGGGCTTGAGGTATCATCAACTGGATGGAAGAGCCAAGACTGAACTAGAAAAGTTCATGCATTGAAGGTGAAGAATGCCTCAAGAACCACAATTAAGAAACAGGAAGTGACAAAGCAAATCAATAACTTGCACCGACAAATTGCTCCGGTACCATATTAAGACTAGTATCGGGAGAGTGAAGATGGAATCGGTATTGTTCCTGTGAACGAGCGACATAAATACTTGATTACATTAGAGGGGAGAATATCAGAAAAGAAGCTGAAAATAACAGAACCAAAAATTGAACTGCCTCAACCAACCAACTATAACCGTAATACAGCTCTCTATAGCTTCCCTGAGAGCTGACGTCCCGACACATTCACTCAACGACACAGGTAGCCCTTTCTGAGACATCAAAAACCAACTCTGATACCAATTGATAAGCACCCAAGCAATTGTGGAACCCTCCCATTAAAGCTAGTTGTTATGACAGGAGAACCAAGTCACTCAGGTACTCCACCGACCACTCCATACTACTCGATATGGGACTTGGGCACCCCATAATACCCAAGTTCCAATTAAATACACAATCAGATCATCGCAAATCAAAATTCGATAACCATGTCACTTAGCCCTAGCAGCAGCATTGCTGGAACTTAAACTCAGTGGGATCTCGAGATCTAAACAATCCCAAATGATGCACCAAACCTGGCAATAACCCAGCTGAAACCCAGAAAACCCACCAAAATTAGCCCTTCGCCTATACTACAGTGGGGCTGAATTTAACACACAGAAATGAAATATCTGCCCTTGGCTGATACATGTTACAATGAGCTCAACTGGAAGTTTGGACTTCAGTTTCACAATTGTGAATTTTCAGGTAAATTCCAGACTCTAAATAAGCTGAAACTTAGGGGCTGGGGGACTGGATGCTGCACTTCCCCTGGCTTCCAGGTCCCTGTCTTTCTAAGTAATTCATTTCATCCCTTTGGAAACCACATTATTTGGAATTGGAATTTACCACTATAGCAGCAAGTTGCTCTACCTTCTACTTTATAAAGCTAGGTGCCGTGGTGAGGCATGGATATGAAAGAAGTCTATGCCAATGTAGAATGATAATACATAGAATAGATAAAAATGAAATTGCTTGTAAATAACATGAATCTCACCTGTTTATTGATTACAATTCCCGGGTTTGAACGTCTTAGTTCTTACAAACTCCCACGTTTGAAAGGTAAGATCTTACCTTCTAGGTTAAGATGTAATATTTTACATTTTTTCAGCCCAATCCTAGGAAGGATCTATGAATTTGACAACCTTGGGATGCATTTGATTTGCTAAAAAAAGAAGACTAGACAAAACAACAATACCTGTTCTATGTTTGATTTTAGAAAGAGTTAGGAGGCAGAACAAAACAAATGATGAAAACACATGACAAAAATATTGAAAGGACAAGTTTTTGCCACACACAATAATATCTAAAAGAACACTTTTTTCCTTAACAGCTAGCTTTAGTAAGTCTTTCTCTCCCATGACCCTCTTCTTCCCTCCATTCTACCTTTTCCTTCCCTTGAAACAACTTGTCCTACGCATTAACCACCAAATAGGAAACAAGGTAAAAAGTTGTGTTGTTACTCAACTATTTGTACTTCCATGAGTGTGCATGAAGCACACTCATTACAACCATACTCATATAAGACACAAACATGGCTATTTTGAGCAAGAGACAATTAGGTCTGAGATATCCACAGTTGTAGATTTGCAGTACAACCAAGACACCAAGAAGGGCTCTCTTAAAACCTAGTACTTCATTTCACTACTAGAGTGCACCAGTATTATGACCAGTTCTAGCTTCGCAGCTGTAATGAAAAATATTATTATGACACAAGATCTCAAAAATATATTGAATAAGATCCATAAACACCTACCTAAGCTATATAAAGATGCTGACTCTGGATGCCTAGGTCATTTTAGATGAAGATATGATACAAGTAACAGAGTAATCAATAGCACCCTAAGGTGACACTATAGCCCTAGACCAAGGCCACTACAACAGGCCCATCGCGTTATGGTTGAGCTCTTAATAGTGGACATCATAGCGGAAAATTTCTGCCGCTATACTAAAACACAAGTAAAAATTCACCCCCTCCATTATCTGAGTTTTCCTATCCCCTTTTTAAACCCTCTTGATTCCCCCTCCATTTCTGCCATCAGAAACATTATAGAGGTTGAAACCCTTCTCCCCCCCCCCCCAATCATTCACTCATATTTTGTGCAAAAAATAGCTGACTTCCTTTTTGAAACAACCGGTAACCCGCTATTCACAAGTATAGTTCTAGGCAAGGCAAGCACAGTGTTTGTCGCCATGAGCCTCTGTTCACCCCCCCCCCCCCCCCCCCCCCTGTTTCCAGCACACATACTGCTTGCTGGCCACTACTCACCCCTCACAGACCATCTGTGCTCAATTCCTGTTTTTGTTTGTGTTATTTTATCACACTATACAGGCACTGTTTTCTATGGTGTCTGACCATTTTGTAACATAAGTTCTATGTCTTGGATGTGTATAATATTCAATTCAATTCAAAAAACTGCCATCCCACTATTGTGTTTTCGAGGTCAGTAACTTCATGCCATTATCTGAGAATGAAAACTATAAACATCACAGTGCACCCAACGGATCTAAAATATGCAATACATAACTCCAAATAAATCAAGCAAGAAATAAGAACAAAAATATCCAATTCAATCAAAATTAAAACAATTCCAGGTTCCAACATTCGCCAGTCTCGACGACCATCCTTAAATATAGTATTTGATGACAAAGCTTAATAGAATCATAAGCAAACATCCTATAGCCGCGATAAATAACAAAGCAGAACCAAATCCCATTCTAAAACAAGCAGGAATTCACAGATAGAAATTAATAGGAAGCAAGTTGAAGTAAAACACTTACAAATGGATACTTGGAGGCTTTGTCATTCCACACAGCCAATAATCCCAAAGAGGCAAAAAAACTCAATCCCCCACAAAGCCAAGCCAATGCTTCATACTGATTTCAAAATAAGATTCATTAACTTTAAGTATTAGTATTATATCCTAAAATTACCATAGGGGAAAAGTAGTTACCTTTCCAACAGTATCAGCAATGCGATCTATACAGGGTTCGGGAAATGGAGTACCGTTGTCCCATATAAGTTCGTCATTCACGGCAAGCTGAAAATCCACAACCGGAATTAAAAAAAAAAAAGAGGTTTGTCTTCAGGATTCTACGAAGATGAAAATCGAATATGAAGATAGGTTAAGAGAAACGTACGGGTTTGTCGGGAACCCTACATTTGCCGACGGGGAGGCCCATGCCGGAGCGGAGGCGAAGAGAGGAAGCTACCGATCGGTGAACGACGCCGTTTCCGCCCAAGATCTTTGATGCTGCGTTCGCTAATCTACCTGCCATGATTTGATGTTTGATAATTGCCTTCTCTCGATTCTTCTTTAGTTCTTCCTTATTGAATTCCTATTTCTCCCTGCACAGCTTATGTTACTGCCACTCACAGTCAAACGACGACGTTTTGGGATTTTTCTTTTATGGATGATGTCTTTTTCAGTTATAAAAAAAAAGTTGATTTTTTGTTTTTTTGGTGTCAACTACTTCGAAAGCTGGTTGGATCTTCCTTTCTAGTTTCTTCCCTGCAGAGGATGATTTTTGCACCAGTTTGTTACTTATACAGTTATACACTCCCTTTCTTCTTTTATATTTTTTTAAAGATAGCCCTATAAAAAATATAAGGTGAACACTCTCATACCCATTGAACTATGAAGCCCGAATATGGGATACGACACGATACAGATATGGGGATACAGAAAATTTTTGAAAATCAAGATACGATACGGCCGGGATACTCTAATAAATAATTAAATTCAAATTCTAATATATAAAAATAAAAATATAATATACAAACATAACTAAAGATAACAGTAAAGAGATATTCACTTTACTAATTGACAATTGTTCATAATAGGAAAAAAAATCACAGAAAAAAAGAGAAACAAAAAGGACCACAGTTTATCTAAAAGGTAGTAACCCCTTATAAGAAAAAATTGCTAATTGACATATGTAGTAACCCCTTTTAGGATATAATATTTTATTATAGCTTATTTTTAGGATATAAATTAAAAACACTCAAAAATGAGTCACATTGGTTGTCAAAAAAAGAAAGAGGCCCACATGTCGTATCCTGCGCGTATTCGTATAAGTCTGTCATATCTTGGGCTTATCCCGATAAGCCAACCGTATCCCATGAGTATCGGTCGCGTATCCTCCACGTATTGGACATTTTTCTTTTAAAAAAATGAAAACTCCAAGATACTCCATGGGAATGTATCCCTACGTATCGGTATCGGATACGTGTCGGATACGAATACTTGCCCTATTTTGGAATTTTGGGGCTTCCCAACCATTGAGTTTTGTTGGGTATGATACCCATCATCCAATCACTTAATGACACTTCATTGTACTAATTTTACCTAGAAAGTATCATACCCACAAAGCTAAATGGGTATGGTAGAATTTTCCAAAACATAATTTCAGTGATACTATTATTTTCCAAAATCGGGTTGAGACCTCTACGGTGATTCTCCCTTATTCTGAGTATTAAAACTTTTATGGCTCACTTTTAATTAAATATATATATATATATATTAACATATTTTTTTAAACAAACAAGTCAATTAAATTAAGTTAAAATGTGATATATAACAAAACCTTTTAGAAAATTATTTTATATGACATTCTATTTAAATTCTACTTTATAATAATGCCTTTTAATACGTTAAAAATTGATGGAGATCAATATGTTTAAGTTACCAAATAAAATGTTAGCGAATTTATGATTTAACACAATATACAAAGTTAATAAATAATAACAATAATAAGAATAAGAATAATAACAATAATAAAAAATACTATCCTATCTTTTAAGCGAACACAGCCTCCAGCCGTGACTTCGCGGGAAATTTTGTTTTTCCTTTCTTTTTTATTTATTTTTTTACTTTAAGTAATTTTGATTTTTCTTTTTAAATTTTTATATTTTAAGTAGTGTATTTTTGGTACTTTAAAGTTTGGAAAAAAATTTAAATGTTCAAATACATGAACTTCGTTCATCAATTACCAATTTAGTGGAAAAAAATTATTTACGTGATAAAATGCATAAAATACGTTGCTAAGCAGTGTGTTTTGAGGTACTTTAGAGTCCGAAAAAAATTAGATGTTCAAATACCCAAAGATCGTTCCTCAATAAACGATTTTGTGGAAAAAATATTAACTTTGTGACAAAATACATAAAATGTGACGCTAAGCAGTGTGTTTTGAAGTACTTTAGAGTCCAGAAAAATTTTAGATGTTCAAATACACGAAGTTCGTTCCTCAATAAACGATTTTGTGGAAAAAATTTTAACTTCGTGACAAAATACGTAAAGGGTGATGCTAAGTAGTGTGTTGTGAAGTACCTTAGAGTTTGGAAAAACAAATCGTTGTTCAAATTAGTGAGGTTTGTTCCTCAATAACCGTTTTGGTGTGAATTTTTTTTAATTTTGTGCCAAAATATGTAAACGCAATGCTAAACATCGTGTTTTCAAGTACATGAAGTCTCTTCCTCAAGACATTAGGTTATATTTTGGTCTTTGTGCAATGAAAGATGGCTCAGTTGGTAAGGAGTTGGCTCATTCCCAGCAAGGACATGGGTTCAACTCTCGTTGCCAGTGTGAGGACCTCTTTGGTGGGTGATCTGTAAGTACCTCTGTAAGCATCTCGTTGCCGGCATAAGGACCTCTTTGGTGAATGATCTGTAAGTACCTCTGTAAGCGCTCAAAGGGCTGTGAGGTCTGCCCTGACCCTGGTAAGCATCCGAAACCCAACTCACCTAAACTTTCTATAACAAAAAAAAATGGGTCTTTGTATTATACATAGTTAAAAGCTTAAAATGTGGATTACATTGAAGTAACTTAGAGTTTGGAAAAAAAATTAGATGTTCAAATACGTGAAGTTCGTTCACCAATAAACTGGTTTGGTGGAAAAAAATTTATGCTAAGTGGTGTGTTTTGAGATACTTTGGAGTCCGGATTTTTTTTTTATAAATGTCCAAATACGTAAAGTTTGTTCCTCAATAACACGATTTGTTGAAAAAAATAATTTCGTAATAAAATACATAAAATATGATGTGAAACAATGTGTTTTGAATTATTATAGTGTTTAGAAAAGTTTTAACAGTCAAAATATTAATTTATGTAAAGTGCAACTCACCACTTTAAAAAATTAATTTATTTTTATACTTATTTTATTTATATTTTTTTTTTTGCGAGTACTCGCGTCCACCCCTTGTTGTTTCTTTAATGAGTACTCATGTTGATCTTTTTTCTTTTATGACCTTTATTTTGGCTATTTTACACAAACCAGATTTAGCTAACTCTGCGCATCGCACATGTATTAGGGTTAATTTCTATAACACTTATCTATTCGGTTCCTAATTATACCAGGTTTCATATCAACAAATATCAATTTTCTTTATTTATATTCGTTAACACTAGCGCTCCCCGTGCATCGCACGGGTGATGAGGCTAGTTTATATTTACTTAAGAAGACCGACTTAGTAGGCCTAAAAGGCATTTTCGGTTGTATGTAGTTATACCCTTTTAGCTAAATAAAATTTTAAAAGAGTCTTGACTTTATCTATTTAAAAAAATGGCATGGGCTGGGCCTAACGTAGACCGGGTCATAAGCCCGTGTTGAGCACCTGACTATACCTACCCCTACGCCTAAGTAGCGTATGGAAAAACACTTATAAACTAGTGTTTGTCAAACACTTATCCACTATTTAGTAGGCTTTAACAAATTAAACCCTAGTGGAAAAAAAGCACAATTTTTTCATTAATCACATTCCCCTTTTTTATAAGGGTTTTAAAAGAAGTCGATTCCAATGAACATAAACACCGGTTAATTTTCATTGCCATTATGGAACATGGGTGTTCTGGAGTCAACCAGAGGGTCCCATTAGCAAAACCAGGAGGTGCGTTTAGCAAGTCAGATGGATCGGCCCAACCAATTCAGCCCATATCCACCTCATGCGAGCCCAGTATGCTTGGGCGGTCAAGATCGACTCTACCCATCCGACGATCCATAAGAGAGCACGATTTCCTATAAATACAGGCAAACTTTGCCCTTACAAAGGTTGAATCTCTAATCCTTAGTACCTTCACTCTTATATTATATATACTGACTTGAGCGTCGGAGTGGCTTGCAGGTACCCCCCTCCCGGGCGCTCATTAACCTCCTGTCAGGACAGCAAGAGACCTACCAACAGCAGACGACCAAAAAGCTGCTCGGTACAGAACAATGGGTGAATCACAAAAACCACAATCACATCACATAAAGGGTGTTTTTTATATGCAAATGTTAGTGGGGGTGGGGAATGTAAGTTTTCAGAATTTGAACCCTGGACTTTCTTTTTGCAACTCGTTCATGTTCTTTAACTCGCAAATTGAACTACCTTCCTAAGAGCATAAAGAGTGTGTTTGGTTCCGTGCATAGAGGACCAATTGCGCATTTTTGGCTAGTTTCGCCGCAAAAATCTCACGGCCAACCTGAAGCTCCAAATGCTAGGTTCTCTTTTTCCATGGTTTTAGGTTGCTGCGGAAATCTCGCCACAGGTGGTCAAACAGGCACAAAATTGAAAGACCACAGTCATATAAAATTGAATTTGACTGGTTATTAAATGCAAGCGAAGAGTAAACAAAAACTCTAGCACTGGAGGGTAAAAAAGTATCAAGTACTGATAATTTAGTCCGAACCACAGATGCAAGAAAACCATGATAAAATTAAAGTTCAAAACCAAAACTTAGTGCTAGCGAGTGCAAGAGGTACACAATTTACAATACATGGCTTCATCCCATAATACAACTCAAATCCCCAACTGAGTCTGGACCTCCAAGATGGTTTTGGCCGAGTCCCTAAGCCTCTGCTCCTCCTCTTCATTCATGTGCACATTGGTTACACCTAGCACTCCACCTCTACCAAGCTGAGCTGGCAAGCTCAAAAACACTTCAACATCACCTATACCATAAAATCCCTTCGCAAGAACAGACACAGGGTGAATCTTCCTCTGGTCCCTAATAATGGACCGGGCCAAACTAGCCACTGAATACCCAATGGCCCATGAAGTGTAGCCTTTCAGACTGATTACTTCATAAGCACTGCCTATCACACTCTTGTGTATATTCTCCAGCGTTTCTTTCTCATAATCAATCTGCTGTTTCTCTAAAAAACTCAGCACAGGAACCCCACCAACGCTTATGCTAGACCATAATGCCACTGAACTATCCCCGTGCTCCCCTACAATGCAAGCCTGTAATGCAATAACTTTTTTTATTACAAAAATCATAAATTAAAAATATTTTAAGTGCCAGATCATGCGTTTCCCGAATGTCTTCTGAATGCATCGAAAACATTTGTTTATTTATCTATTTTTTAAAATAAAAAATTCCGAAAAGGACATTCAACGAGAACAAAACCCATTTCACTATCCGTTCTTGAATAAGAATAATCAACTCAGTTGTTACAGGTATGGAGGTCTTCTCCAGTACAGAAAATGGAGTTAGTCTCCTGAATGAATGCTTTTTCTCCTCTGGCCTAGAGTCCTATATATCTAGTTCTCCAAAGCTTCTCGGCAGTTACCTTGGGAGGTCGGTTACCAGCGGTTAGCTCGGTTCCAGCCAAATGAGTTCCACGTGTTCCCTCACTGCGACACCTGTCCTTGGTAACTTCTCTTTGCGGGCCATGCCGAGGTCGTGTATGCTTGAGTTTGGTTGATCTTGCATTGGGCCGAACTCTGATTCTCTGGCCCAGTCCACAGCCCCCCAAGCTCGAGCTGAGTGAGCTCGGCGAAGAGTTTGAACTTACATTGATCTGTTTTGACGGTTGAAGTGATCGTTGACTTGGGAAAGCGTGTCATGACTTGGGAAAGCGTGTCAGCTGACTGAGGTGACGCTCCAGTGGAACGTTTCACCTACCTCACGCTTGAATGAGCGCGTGCGTTGAAGGTATGCTTTTGGTATGGTTTAAAAAACGCGCAGGGGATGTGAGAACTTTGTTATTTTCGCTTGTTCTTTTGATTTCTGCTCGCTCTTCTGCCGAGGTTTGCTTGCTGTGAAGTTTCGCCTTCCTTCAGCGTTTCGCTTGCTTGTATTGAGGTATACCTTTCTATCCTTCTTCTTCCTTTTTCTCTTGTACCTTAGTTAAAATGG
Source organism: Astragalus membranaceus (assembly GCA_039519185.1). NCBI lineage: Eukaryota > Viridiplantae > Streptophyta > Magnoliopsida > Fabales > Fabaceae > Astragalus > Astragalus membranaceus. Next base: position 161,469,059 of record CM076846.1, on the reverse strand, counting down.
TGGAAATTTGGGAAGTTGATGAAAGTGGAAATGAGGTGAGTGAGGTACCTTCAGCGTATCGAGTGATTTTGGATGAATCTCGGCCTCGTTGGGAAAAAATAAAGGAGAAGTGGTGGCGCCTCGAATCATCCATTTCCGAGACCCTCTCAAGTTTTCCTGATTTTAGCTCTTCAGATGGTGAGGATGCTGACTTTGCTTCTCCTCTTTTCCCAGGGACCAAGATTCATTTCAAAAGCACTGTGGCCTTTTCAGATTTTAGACGAGAAGAGGTGGGGCCCTTGGCTCTTCCTTCTACTCCTGCGGGTGGAGTCAAGGTGTTGATGGCATCGAAACAGAGCGTTGAGTCTGTTCCTAACTTTGAAGCGTGGGATTTATTCACCATGTTTACAAAGCCAGAGGATTTAATAGCTTTTCGGCGAAAGAACACCGTGTCCTCCACTGGAAATGAAGAAGATGTGATTCTGGAGTGTTGCAAGCATAATGAGCCTGTATGTATGATGCGACCTAAGGGAGTGGTGGAAGAGAGTACTTATATGTACGCTTGTCTTTTTGAAGACTTGAAGGTGAAAATGCCCTTCACCCGCTTTGAAAACCACGTGATGCAGCTTCTCAACTTTGCCCCAACGCAGCTTCACCCGAATAGCTGGGGATTTATACACGCCTATGAGATAATCTGTGGAGCTTTGGGTATGACTCCAAATGTAGGGGTGTTCTTCCAGTTTTTCCGGACTAAGGGGGAAGGTTTGGGAAAATGGATATCTTTCCATAGCCATTCTCCTCGCCCCCTTTTTAGTCTATTCACCACCTCATACAAGAATTTTAAGGCGAAATTCTTCCGAGTTCGAGCTCCTCCTTCTTTTCCCGAACTCCTCATAAACAAGACAGGAGCGCCCCACTTCCCTTTGTATTGGCAGAGTGAGGTTTTTGGTGTGACTGGAGTCATCTCGGATGACTTAAGTCCAGAGCTCCTTGAGGACGCAGCAATGCTGCAAAGGTTGTATACCATGACTTGTAAGGAGGTGATTAGTCTGGAGGGGGATGACAAAGGTCTTCAAAATTTATTGAGTAAGTTTTTCTTCCCGCCTTCTTTTTAGTATTTTGTAACCGCTTCTAATGTTTCTTTTTCTCTCGTCGTGCAGTTAGGATGGGTTTGAAGGAGAATGACATCAAAAACTACATCAAGAAGGCTCAAGAGAGGTTAGCGAAGGAGAAACTGAATGCTCAAAGTCAAGGTGGGACCTCTGCAACGGAGAGCTCGGATAAAGGCTTGGTGAAGATTGTCAAGAATATTGGGCGAACTACTATTGTTGGAATGAATCTCAGCTCTACTCCCATCGCGGCTATTCCTTTGAAAGCCGTTCCCAGAGATTCTTCTGAGGTGTTGAAGGAGGATAAAGGGGGTGCCGTTGTGAAAGAGGTTGAAGAAACTGCTGCTGCGATTCCAACTCCTGCCAAGCGACCTGTTATGCAGGAAGGTTCTTCCTCTAAGAAGAAATTTAAGAGTTTTGAAGGCGAGATTTCTTGGATGGAATTTCTGCAGGATTTTGAGGGTCAATGGGAGATCGCGTCCTTGTGGGACAAGCGTTTCCCTCTGAAACACTTTGTGAGGGAACACCTTACTACTGCTGATGATGGTGATCGCATCCGGAGTTTGGGGGTGGAACAAGCTTTCTTGGCGATGCAGTCTTATGCGTTGAAATCTGCTGCCCTTGGTCATGTGGTTTGTGACGAGTTCGGCAGGCTTAGGAGTCGAGAACGCCAAGAGCGAAAAGATGTTGAAGCTGCTGAGAAGGCCATTGCTGCTCATGCCGAGTTGGTGAAGGAAAATGAAGCGTTGAAATCCAAGTTAGCTGAGCAGGTAAAGCTGTTTGAGGAAAAGGAAAAGTTCGTGCGTAAGCAACTTGAAGAAACGGAGACTCAGTGGGAGGCCAAGAAGGCAAGAAGGCAAGAAGGAAAATGAAGCGTTGAAATCCAAGTTAGCTGAGCAGGTAAAGCTGTTTGAGGAAAAGGAAAAGTTCGTGCGTAAGCAACTTGAAGAAACGGAGACTCAGTTTCGAACTACTTTGAAGGAGCAAGAAGGCAAGGTTTCTTCTCATGAATCTACCATTGCTGGATTGAGAGTTGAAAATACTGGACTTACGGCGTCTTTGGCTGAGGTGAAATCTCAACTATCGGATTTGCGTGTTGCCAAGGAGGCCGAGATTGAGGAATTGCACATTGAGAATACTGTAGCTCTCTTGAAGGGTTTTGAGAAAGCTAAAAGCCAAGCCTTGGCGCTCTACCCCACATTAGATGTGAGTGGACTTGATCCGTTGAAGGAGGTTGTGGATGGCAAATTGGTGTTGTTGCCATCGCCCGAGGAAGAGGATGTCGAGATGAAGGAACTCGATGAATCTTTTTGATTTACTTTTCTCCTTTCGGTTTTCCTTGTTGTTTTGTTGTATGTTACCTTTGTACCGGCAACTTATGAATGAAATTTATCTTTCTGCAATTTCTTTCAGTTCTGTTTTAATTTCGCAAAATCGTTTGGGTGTATGAAGACTTTGGCATACTTATAAAGTTTATAAAGACTTCGCCGAGTTTCTGAATTTGCCAGTAGATAGTAGCTTGAGTGAGTCATTTTAGTTTATAAGGACTTCCATGGGTGAACCTCGAGTTTACGAGGAGTAACTATGGAGTAGAACCTGATCCGCTTGTTCATTCTAGTAGTGGCTTTTTTCTTACCTTATTTCGGCAAGAGGGAGTATCTCTTTCTCTTAAGAGTTTTAACCCGACATCATCCCAGATTGGTTTGACCTTTATATTTGTTAGGTCGTGGATCGCCAACCATTGTTGTATGGGATTTTGAACAAATCACTTGTCTTGATCTTTGCAGAGGTGAGTTGTAAATTGTTTCGTTTTGTTTTAACTGAGCTGTATCGATTTGTTCTCAGCAAAGACTTAGCAGTAAAAAATTGTAAGAAACGTTGACACCACTTTTTCAACTGGCAAGTCTCGTTAAAAACTCCCGGTGGTAGAAAAGAGTACTTGCCAGGTTTTATTCGTTGGCGTTAAAATGTCTGCGCATCATTTTGAGTACATACATAATCAACCATTTTCATGGGGAAGTTGCCTAATGTAAAAACAGGAAATGAAGATATGGAAGAGACAAAACAAGGGGTGCCTCATTAAAAACTCCCAGTAGGAGAAAAGAGGGGACACCCAATACTGAAATGACTTGAAAAAGCTTAACTGAAGTAGAAGCGGAGATTTGCCGAGTTCCAACTCCTCGGTATTGGGTGTCCCGCTAGCGTTTCTAACTTGTAAGCTCCGGCAGTCAACTTCTCAAGGATCTTATATGGACATTCCCAGTTAGGTGAAAGCTTTCCCTTTGTATCTGGCCCCAAAACTTTCCTTAAAACGAGGTCGCCTTGCTTCATCTCACGAGGGATGACCTTAGAATCATATTTCCGAGCTACGCGCTGCTTCACTGCGTACTCTCGTAGATGAGCAGCCTCTCTAATTTCCTCCAGGAGATCTAGGTTCACTGCCATGTTGATTGAGTTCATATCCTCCCTTGTGTTCTCTCGCCTGAAACTAGGCTCACCCAATTCTACTAGTATCATAGCATCCGCCTCATATGTAAGCTTAAAAGGGGTTTCACCAGTTGAAGAATGTGGGGTCGTGTGATATGACCAAAGCACTTGACATAACTGATCTGCCCAGGCACTTTTGTGTTCATCAAGCTTCTTTTTTAGACCAGATAATATGACTTTATTTGCTGACTCAGCTTGGCCATTTGCCTGAGGATGTTCTGCCAACGTGAACTTGTTCTTGATTCCAAGTCCAGTGCAAAAATCTGTAACAAGGGAGCTGGCAAATTGTGTACCATTATCTGACACTATTTCTGCTGGCATACCAAATCTGCAGATAATATTCTTCCAATAGAATTTCTTGACCCGAGCTGCTGTGATGGTTGCTACAGGCTCTGCTTCTATCCATTTGGAGAAGTATTCGGCGGCAACAAGTAAGAATTTCACCTGACCAGGTCCAACTGGGAATGGGCCCAAGATGTCAGCCCCCCATTTGTAGAAAGGCCAAGGAGTTGTAATGGATTGCAGCGTGGTTGCAGGAGCATGGTGAAGGTAGGCATGCCGTTGGCATTTATCGCATTTCTTCACAAAGTCCACACAATCCTTGTCCAGTTGGGGCCAATAATATCCTGCACTTATGACTTTGTTTGACAATGAACGTCCTCCGATGTGGCTGCCACATATGCCCTCATGGATCTCTTTCATCACGTATTCCGTTTCAGTGGGTGTCAGACAGCGTAGGAGTGGTGCTGCAAAACCCCTTCTATATAGCTTGCCTGCGACGATAACATATTTCACTGCGTGACGCCGCATCTTTTTGGTTTCAGTTTCTTCGTGAGGTAGGATATCATGTTGCAGAAAGGCTATTATTGGAGTAGTCCAGTTGGTTGACAGTTCTACTAAGTGGATCTCTTTTGTTTCAATACTTGGCAGTGGGAGTGTCTCTTGAATCACAGTGTGATTGTTGCCAGGTTTCTTTGTGCTTGCCAATTTGGATAGGATATCAGCTCGGATGTTCTGCTCTCTGGGGACGTACAACAATTCAAAAGAGGGGAAACCAGCGGAGAGTAGTTTAACTTTCTTGAGGTACTTGCCGAGTTGTGGATCCCTGGTTTGAAATTGGCCAGAAACCTGGGAAGTTACGAGTTGGGAGTCGCTCTGCACTCTGAGATGTTGGACTCCGACCTTCTTTGCAAGCTTCATTCCTGCGATTAGAACTTCATATTCCGCTTGGTTGTTACTAGCTTTGAAGTCGAACCTTAATGATTGTTCAATGAGGAGGCCCTCAGGACTTTCAAGTGTGATGCCTGCGCCACTTCCTTTTAAGTTTGATGCTCCATCTACCGAGAGGGTCCAGGAAGAAACGTCTGGTTCTAATGAGGGTGGTGTCAATTCCACAGCAAAATCTGCTAGAACCTGAGCTTTTATGCTATCTCTTGGGTGAAAGACAACATCGTATTCAGAAAGCTCAATTGACCAGGCAACCATTCTACCTGCGAGATCCGGCTTACGTAAAACCTGCTTGATAGGATGATCCGTCTTCACAATTATCCGGTGACTTTGGAAGTAAGGTCGAAGTCGACGTGCCGAAGTGATTAAAGCCAGAGCTAACTTCTCTATTTTTTGGTATCGGACCTCGGCTCCTTTGAATACTTTGCTGCAGAAATATATCGGCCTTTGTTGCTTCCCTTCTTCAGACACTAAGACCCAACTCATGGCTCTTTCTGAAACTGCTAAGTAAAGCAACAACGGCGCTCCTACTTTTGGTTTCACCAAGATGGGTGGAGAGGATAGGAAAGTTTTAATCGCTTGAAAAGCTTCTTGACATTCAGCCGTCCACTCAAAGCAGCCCTTTTTCTTCAAAGAAGCAAAGAAATGGAAAGCTTTGTCACCTGCACATAGTTAATTACAAAAAATGGAAACAGTATGAGAAAATAGTAGTGAGTTATGTTGCGAATTTGCGTTGTCAATGGGGTTTGGCTGAGGAGTGAAACATTTATAAAGATGTTTTCACCTGCACAAGATAGGAAGCGTGATAAAGCTGCCAGGCGTCCCGTTAGTTGCTGAACTTCCTTGGGATTTGATGGGCTTGGCATCTCAAGTATTGCTCTGCACTTGTCAGGATTCGCCTCTATACCTCTATTGGTCAACATGAATCCCAAGAATTTTCCAGCTTGTACTCCAAAGGAGCACTTTGCTGGGTTGAGCCGCATTTCATGCTTTCTGAGGGAATTGAAGGTTTCTTCTAAGTCTGTAACATGATTATGGTTCTCCTCGGTTTTGACCACCATGTCGTCGACGTACACCTCAAGATTTCTTCCAACTTGGCCTTGGAACACGCTGTCCATTAGACGTTGATATGTTGCACCTGCGTTTTTGAGGCCAAAAGGCATGACAGTGTAGTGATAATTGCAGGTATCAGTCATGAATGTTGTTTTGTCTGCATCATCTGGGTCCATTTTGATCTGGTTGTAACCGGAATATGCGTCCATGAAGCTTAGAACGCGATATCCAGAGGCCCCATCTATCAGCGCATCAATGCTGGGCAGAGGGTAGGGATCTTTTGGGCAGGCAGCGTTCAAGTCCGTGAAATCCACGCACATACGCCACTTTCCATTAGACTTTTTTACTAACACCACATTAGAAAGCCAAGTCGGGTATTGAATTTCCTTAATGAAACCGGCTTAAAGCAACTTCTGGATTTCCTCTGCGACTGCTACCCTGCGCTCAGGTCCGAGCTTCCTCTTTCTTTGTGAGATCGGTTTTGCAGCTGGAACTAATGACAGTTTTTGACAAATGAACGATGGGTCAATCCCTGGCATATCCGCTGGGGTCCAAGCGAAGAGATCAATATTCTTTCTTAGTAACTCAACTATTGCTACTTCTTCGTCCATTGGGAGGGCACCTCCAATGTTTGTCGTCTGTTCAGGACTTGATCCGATCTGAATTTGCTTGAGATCTTCTGTTGGCTTCAATCGGTGATCACTGAAATCTTCCCTGGGGTCTGAGTCAGCAAAATTAATGTTGAAAGATGTGGCCTTTACCGTCGAGTCTACGGTGTTTTTCTTCTTCGTTTTCAGGCTTTCTAAGTAACATTTTCTTGCTGTCTTTTGATCTGCTTTAAGGACTCCAACTCGTCCGTCATCAAGGGGATACTTCATGGTGAGATATCGGGTTGACAAGGCGGCGCTGAGGATATTGAGTGCTGGCCTTCCCATTATGATATTATAAGACGATTCAGCATCAATCACCAAGTATCTGACCTTGATTGTTTTGGCATTGTGACCCATGCCAAATGTGGTGTTGAGGATAATGTATCCTTTTATCTGCACCCGTTCTCCTGAAAAACCAACTAGTGTACCATGGTAAGGCTGCAAGTGGTCATTAGATAAGTTCATACCTTTGAAAGCTTCCCAATAGATGATGTCTGCTGAGGATCCGGGGTCAATCAGTACACGTCTGACATTGTAGTTGAGGACTTGAACTACTATGACCAGAGGATCATCTTCATGTGGGGAGATTCCTGCGAAGTCCTTGGGAGAAAAAGTGAGATCAGGAATGTTGGGTATCATGGAACTATCGGATGAACTGCTGATATGCATGACATGGCGTACATATCTGCGGCGAGCAGAGCTTGTTTCTCCCCCTCCCGCGAATCCTCCTGAAATGGTGTTGAGAGTATGTTGCACTGGTGGAACTTCATCTGCATGTTCTGCCAACGTTACCACTTGAGACTGCAACTTAGGCTTCGGCTGTTCCGGGGTTCTGGCACGTGAGTGTCCTGGGTCATCTTTCACATATTGTTTCAATAAACCACGTCGGATTAGCTTCTCGATTTCATTCTTTAAGGCATAGCAGTTCTCGGTATCATGTCCTCGACCTCGGTGGTATTCGCACCAACTATCGCTGTCTCTGCCTAGGACTCTTCTTGCTGGGTTTAATTCAGGGATTAACCTTGTGTGTAGGACCTCTTTCAAAATTGTCGCACGCCTCTGATTCAAAGGTGTTAAAGTTCCTCTGACAGGGCTGCTTCGCCGAGGAGGTGGTGGAGACCTTCGCCGAGGAGGTGGTGGAGGATCGCGCCGTTGAGAAACACTTCGGCTATAGTCGTCATATCTGCCGCGGCGCTCGTATCCTCTATCAGGTTGCCTTTCGCGTTCATCTCGGTGCCGCTTCTCGGCATTACTTTCTTCTCCTTTCATGTATGCTTCTGCTCGGGCTAAGATCTCTTGCATGTTGGTTGCAGGCCTGTTTGCTAGTGACTCGTTGAACTGTCCTCCACGCAACCCGTTTGTGAACGCGTCTGCAAATTGCCTCTAGTCAGGGTGTTCCACGTCGACGGTGATGTCACTAAATCTTCCCAGGTATTCACGGAGAGTTTCAGTTGGCCGCTGTCGGGTGTTAAACAATGTAGCAGTGGAGGTTTTTTTGTGTCTTCTGTTTGAAAAATGTCTGAGGAACTTCTTGGTGAAGTCGGCATAAGAAATAACGGATTGCCGAGGAAGGCTCATGAACCATCGTAACGCCGCGTCTTTCATGGTGCCGGAGAAAAGTTTACACTTGAGCGTTTCATGCGCACCAATGATGGCCATCTGGGTGTCAAATGCGGTTAGGTGTTCCTGAGGATCTCGGCGACCATCATATGGTTCCAAGGGTGGCGGTTTGAAATTTTGGGGAACTAAGTCATTCATGATGGCATCTGTGAACGGTTGGGGTTTTTCCACTTGGACTCTATCAAGCGAGTTAGGATCTCTTTCTTGCTTCATGTCATCAACTTGTTGTTGCAGGGACTGGTTCTGCTTTCGCAGTTCGTCGAGGACTGCATTGACGCCAACCATGAACGGATGTTCAGGCATCGCAGCCTGGTTTGATTGAGGAATTGGTTGTTGTTCTTCAGTAACTGTTTGGGTGGTCGCAGCATTGGCTGGCTGAGCAACCGGTATTTGAATTGTTTCCGGTGTGGCAGGATCCTGCGTATGTGGTCCGACTTGCGAGGCTTGTGCTCTGCGAGGGGGGATGGCGGCGGTTGACGCCGGCGTCCGCGACGGATGGTTACCATGGGTGGTGAAAATGTAAGGTGTGGACGGGATTAAATTTACCGGGCCCTACGGTGGGCGCCAAATGTTCTTGAATAAGAATAATCAACTCGGTTGTTACAGGTATGGAGGTCTTCTCCAGTACAGAAAATGGAGTTAGTCTCCTGAATGAATGCCTTTTCTCCTCTGGCCTAGAGTCCTGTATATCTAGTTCTCCAAAGCTTCTCGGCAGTTACCTTGGGAGGTCGGTTACCAGCGGTTAGCTCGGTTCCAGCCAAATGAGTTCCACGTGTTCCCTCACTGCGACGCCTGTCCTTGGTAACTTCTCTTTGCGGGCCATGCCGAGGTCGTGTATGCTTGAGTTCGGTTGATCTTGCATTGGGCCGAACTCTGATTCTCTGGCCAGTCCACTAACAAAATAAATTAGCCCATAAAACCTATTAATAGTCACTACGCCCATAAAGTTTGCATTTTTGTACTTCAAAGACTAAATTGATCCAAAAAATAAATTTTAAGGACCATTTAGTGAATTTTCTTAATTTATGGTCTAAATAATAGAGACATGTGATAGTGAGGAAAGTGAGAATGACCTGAACGTCCTGGGCGTTGACGTTGAGATGATCAGCGATGAGGAAACGGAAGCGAGATGAGTCCAAGTTAGTACCCGACCCGATGACCCGATTAGAAGGGAACCCAGAGAGTTTCCAGGCAATGTAGGTGAGGACGTCGACGGGGTTCGAAACGATGAGGAGAACGGAGTCCGGCGAATGACGGGCGAGAGGGGGTATGATGTTCTGGAAGAGGGAGACGTTTCTTTGAAGAAGATTAAGCCTGGACTCGCCGGCGATCTGGCGTGCGCCGGCGGTGACGATGCAGAGATCGGAGCCGACAGTGACGGAGTAGTCTACAGAGGCGTTGATCGTTACGCGGGGGAGGAAGGCGGCGGCGTGTTGGAGATCGAGCATCTCGCCGCGAAGCTTATCGGGCTTGTTGTCGACGATAACGAGCTCGTCTGTGAGGTCTTGAGTGAGGATGGTTTGGGCAATCGCCATTCCGACATTTCCGGCGCCGATGACGGAGATCTTGTTGTGGCGCTTGGTGGGAGAGGGAGGGGCCGCGTTTTGTATGGGCTTGAAGAAGGCTTGGGCTAAGTCCAGGCCTCCGGGGCCCAATGTTGAACCTGAACCGCTCTTGTGCATGTTGCAGAGATATAAATAGCAAGTGGGTGTGTGGTTTGTTACGAGTTACGACGGAAATGCGGGTTGATGTTGCTGCTAGTACTAGTACTGTGATCTGTGAGAGTAAAGAAGAAGAAAAGTATGAAACTTTGGATTATAAAGAACTGTTTGAAACTGGTGTGTGGAACCAGAAGGAAGGACCGCAAGACAGAGACATATGGAACTAGTTCTAACACACGTGTTCTATTTTAAATGCAAATATTAATGCAAATATTACGATGGAGTGTTCTATTTTTTGACAAGGAGTGTTCCATCGTAAAATACATAATTTAATAACCTAAAATAAATTAGTTAGCATCACATTTTACGTATTTTGTGACAAAAATATATCATTTTGGATAACAAACTAATTATTGAGGAACAGACTTTGTGTATTTGAACATCTAATTTTTTTCTATATTCTAAGATACCCTAAAACAGATTGTTTAGTATCACACTTTACATATTTTGACACATGATTTTTTCTCACCAAACTGATTATTGAGAAACGAACTTGGAGTATTTGAATATCTAAAACTTTTTATAGACTTTAAAATACCCCAAAACACACTCCTTAGAATTGCACTTTACGTACTTAGTCATGGAATTTATTTTTCTTTTCATCAAAACGGTTATTGTGGAACAAACTACACGTATTTAAACAATTAAGTTTTTTCCTGAAATATAAATTACTCAAAAACACACTACTTAAGAACTATATGATTTGGTAAAAAAAATAACTCTATAAGAATTTTACTCTAATGGCGTATTCTCAAAAATCCAAGTTGGATCGTAGAAGTAATCACACTCTTAATATGTTTATTTTTTTTATTTTATTTTAACTTAATAAATTATTAATTTTAAGGTGGCTTCTAGGGTGAAGTATTAATTAACTCCCTCACCGAGACAACGACCAAATTGAACGTAAGATCAATAAAATTCTATGAATGATTTAGATTACATACCTATTGTAACATCCCTAATTCCGGTTAATTTCATTTTATGAAATTAACTAGCGAATTTTTATTCGATAAAATAATAATTCAAGTCATGGACATGTTGAAAGCGTGAAAACAACATTTAGTTGCTAATAGTATGAATTACGTGATCGTTTTGAGGTAGAAATAGAATTATGTGAGGATTAGGGGACCAAGGGTATTTTGGTCATTTCCATATCTTTCGAACTCTAACCCAAATTACTCAACACCAAAACATATTCCTTAACTCCATAAGACCACAATCACAATTTTTAGAAGTTAATTATGAGTTAGCGGTTATTTAAGAGTAAATTATGGTGAAGGGCTAAGTGGAGGGCATTTTAGTCATTTCCCTTCCACTTAAAGTCTTGCCCAGCTGGTAACACAGCCAGCAACTCCATTCAAACTCAGAAACCAGAAAAAGATAGAGTGAGAGAGGGAGGAGAGTTCAAGAGTGAGAGGGAGAAGAAGAGACTCAAAGCTCCACCATCACCCATTGCATGTAAGCATCCCATATATCAATCTTCTCCATTTTTCCTTCTCTATCCAATGATACCAATTTCATAAGCTCATTCATCCTTTTCTCCATTTCACCATTTCTGAAAATCCATGCTCAAATTGAAGAAAAGTGGAGTCTTGGAAGAGTTGTGAGTTGTAACTATTGCATGTTGAGTCTAGAGTAATGTTCAAGTGTTAGGACAACAACATTATAGATTGAAACACATTTAATAGGTTGTAGCTGCTGGAACCAGAATATAGTTTGTTTGGGTAGTTGTTGGAGATGAAATTCGAAGTTGGAGTTGAAGATACAACAAGTTCACCAAAAAGAAACAAATCCAGTGGGAAACCCGTTTGCACCACCTTCGGTGTTCACCTTATATCTCTCTGTACACGGCTCAGATGAACGTGTTTCTTGATGATTCAGAAACTACACAAGAAATGCTTCAAATTAGGCATAAGAATTAACGGATTTCATTGAGTATGGTGGGAGAAAAATGAATTACAAGTTTCAGTTTTGAATTAGAGTCAGTTTTATAGGCTTCAGCAATGTACCCCCTAGGAAAGGGAGGTTGTATAGGCTTCATGGGGCGAGTATTGACCAAATTCTTTGAGACAAGATGATTGAACAATTCAGTATAGGTCATCGGAATCGGATCAAAATTAGCACGCCTCTTCTCTTGATAGTTCTGGGCTCTGTAGCCTGAATTAGTTTGCTGCGGAAAGTTGAAAGATAATGGTACCGCCTGCTGTGGAGAGCTGAAAGATGGGCCTCCCCCTGCGGAAATAACATTGGTTTTCCCTTCTTTCTTCTTGGGGAAGTTGGGAAAGGGTTTCTTTTGTCCACTAGAATTGCCAAAACCTCCAGCAATCTTTCCGCTACGCAATCCGTGCTCTAATCGTTCCCCAATGACAACCATATCTGAGAAATTGGACGAAACACTCCCCACCAACCTATAATAATACAGCCCTGAAAGGGTCTCCATAAACATGTACACCATCTCTTTTTCAGTTAATGGCGGCTTCACCTGAGCAGCTATGCTCCTCCCTTTTTGAGCGTATTCTTTGAATGATTCTCTATCTTCTTTGCTCATGTGCTGCAATTGAGACCGGTCTGGAGCAAGGTCCATGTTATACTGGTATTGTTTTAGAAAGCCTTCAGAGAGATCCTTCCAACTGTGAACTTCGGAGGATTGCAGTTGCATGTACCAATCTAGTGATGCCCCAGTCAGACTGTCCTGGAAATAATGAATGAGCACCTTGTCATCATGAGCATAAGCGGCTATTTTTCTAACATACATCGTCAGATGGCTAGATGGACACCCGGTGCCGCGATATTTATCAAAGTCAGGTGCTTTGAATTTAGGGGGGATAACAACATCTGGGACAAGGCACAAATCTCGGGCATCCCTGGCTCTAGTTCCTGATCCTTCCACAGCTCTTAAGCGCTCTTCAAGCGAGTGATACGGATCCCCATGCTGAGTGTTCCCAAACAAATGACCTTGTGGATAGTTCCCCGGACCGTGATAATAACCCCCATGCTGAGCAGGGTTTCCCATATGATGGACAGCGTTCTGAGGGTTCACAGTAACTCCCAGAGTAGGACTAGGTGAACCTCTTGGCAGCACAGTATCAGGACTAGGAGTATGAATTTGTGGTCCCATAGAAGCTCCACCGGGCATAGTCGTGACAGGTTGACTCGACCCCACAGGAATAGCTTCAGCAACAGGCGACATATAACTCATTGGCATCCCCCAAGGATATATTGGTGCATTCAGATGACTCTGTCCGCTCGCCCCTGGAGGATGGGCAAAGTGACTGACCCCCTGTCCATAAGAAGTGTGAGTAGTTGTAACTTCAGCGGACACCGGAGGAGAAACGAAGGTAACAACCCCTTCGGGATTTACAACAACAGCGGCCCCAGCAGTGGCCCCATCCCTCAAATTCTGTAGCATACTCATTACTTCGACCATCTGTGCTTCCATAGCCTCCACTTTAGTCTTTAAAGCTTGATTCTCTTGAGCCAGTTGCTCGGGGTTAGGAATCTCCACAACCGACTCATCTTGACCCAGGGGGTCCTCATTCTCGAGATGTTGATTGCTAGCCATCAATCTTGCTTGTAGACGGGTGGAGTATCGGTGTTGGCGAACCAGCTTGCCTTTTGTTTCTCTCTGATGATAGAACATATTTTATGAGTACAAGTAGGAATGCGTAAATGAATGCAATGCATATGGCTTTATGTTATTTTTGTATTTAGATGCATGAGGAATGCTGTATGAATTTTTTCAGAATTTGCTTATGTAATGCATGTTGTTATGATGTAAAATGCGGATGATGAGGATGCTTGTTATAAAGACAGATATTTACAGGTGGGGTTTTTGAAAAATTAGGGCGGTATACCCTATATGCCACCCCATATATGTATTTATGAAAGAGAAGGAAAAACTTATTCTTTTTTGGTTTTGTTGTTTTTTCAAAAACGTTGGTGGAAATGAACTAAACTAGATGCAATAACGCACACACAATTTTGGAAAAAGCGCTTGTGACCTAGAAAGAGGTGAGACCTATGATCTAGGGCAATTAAAAGGGTAATTCTTCCATGTAGCTCTATTCACTCCCTCACAAGGCCACCAGAGCTACAGTCCCTTTCACAAAATTCCCCACAAATGCAGCAAACTGCTAGGTGTGAGGCATCATGAAAGAGCACAACTCTGGTTGAAACTTTCGCAAGTAGCCAAACGGACAAAGGTCCTGATGGGCTCTCACTACTTGAATCCACTCTCCTAAGTTTTTGCAGACCTGGGTTATGGTCCCACTCAAAACACATAGTCACAGGGTACAAGTGTAGTGTGTGTCAAGGGCATTTTCCCTAGCACTAACCCCACCTGAAATAAAAAACCAGAGCAGTCCAGACAAAAGCAAGCGATAACAAGTTATCTACCCTAGGGTTTCATACCTAGAATATCTATAAACAAGGATACTGCTTACCTTAGGAAGAGGAGCCAAGAAGAGGGGATCATGGGGATTGAAAAAATGCAAGGGCATAAGCGATAAAAGAAAGGGAATAAAAGATAAGAAAGAAAGGCAAACAGGGTTTTAATCAAATCAACAATACATTAAACCACACATTTAAATTAGTTAGGCTTGACCCTCGTCTTTTTTAAAAAAGTGTCCCCAGCGGAGTCGCCAGCTGTTGCACCCCGAAAAATCCCCGGTTTGGGTTTCTCAATGTACAACGTGGAAAAATTTTGGAGCCGCCACCAATATTTTAATTTTAAGACCAAAACATTGAAAAAAGGTCTTTTGGACAAGGCGGATGGTCTTTGAAAACTAGAGATATAGGTTCGGGGGTCGATTACGTACGAGGAAGGTGTTAGCACCGCGCACGTCCTTTCTACCGAAAGGGAACCTCTAATTAAATGTGTGGTTTTAATGTTTGATTTGAAAAATACCTAGATTTGCCTATTTATTTCTTGTTTGAAGATGAATGGGAAATCTTTAATGAAAATTTTATTTTAGGTGAGAAGGGGGGAAAAAAGGGTTTTTGGAAAAAAGTGCTTGACGGGACATGGCCCGCTCCTACGTATCTCCCGGTGCGATGGAGAATTCAAAGCTTCGTAGTTCTTGGGTAGAAAATGTTTGTGTGTTGGTGTTTTTTAATATAGGGGTCTTAGGATTGTGTGATCTGTGTTGAAGGACCACTGGGGGGTCTGAAGGGCCGCTGGGGGCTGAAGGAGCGCTGGGGCTCTGAAGGACCACAGTTCACTTATCCTAAAACGATGATTAACCCGGCTCTGAAGGACCGACTTAATCCCCTACTTTGAAAATAAGATTTTTGATTTTTGAAAGAGATGTGTTTGTATTTTTTAATTTAGAAATTGTTTATTTTTGCGCTTGACAGGGGCGTGGCCCTGCTCCTACGTATCTCCGGGTGGAGAATCAAAGGCGACGTAGTTCTAGGTTCTTTTGAAAATAATTGTTGAAAACTTATTGTGAAAATGATTTTTATTTGTTATGCTTGACGGGATGTGACCCGCTCCTACGTATCTCCCGGTGCGATGGAGAATTCAAAGCTACGTAGTTCTTCTTTGTCCTGAAAGAGGTTTTTGTCTTTTAATCTTTTTTATGAGTTTTTTGAAATAGGACGAGCATTAGTGAGTGATTAAACTAGCAGAGGCTATGATGAATCACTACTAAATACTCAAAAAGAGAGTTGCACCGTTTAGTCAAACGAACAAAGGTTCTGATGGACTATTGATAACAACTCGTTTTTTATTATCCTTTTGGAAAGTGATTTTCGAAAGAGATTGATTTGTACGATGATCAAACTAACAAAGGTTATGATGGATCATCGTTTATTATTTTTAGGAGAAAAGGACATTGTCACTAATAGCTAAACGAACAGAGGCTCTGATGAGCTACTAGCAACAATGGGTTTGAAAATGTTTTTTTGTTTGTTTTATGAAAATGATTGGTTTAGGGGGATGAAAAGAATTTTTATTTGTTGCGCTTGACGAGAACGTGGCTCGCTCCTACGTATCCCAAACGGGAATCAAAGCGACGTAGTTCTAACTAAAAAAAATGTTTTTTGAAAGGGTTTGAAAGGGGAGGTTGAATCATCTGAGACCATCTTCACCACTTAAAAATGATGCACTAGGCATAAGTGGGAATCATGTGGTTCATCATCAACAGGGGCACTACAGCTAAATTAAATCACATAGGGCAATTTTGGCATGGATCACAATGATTAAATTTTAACAAATGTAAAGACTGAAATACCTCTGATGAAGACAGATATTACAACTCCGAAGAACGCAAACCCCGACTAACCCTTGCAGGAGATCCCCTCAGACGGACCAACGGCGCGAATGGAGCAAAAAATGAAGCGTAGAACTGGAAAATGAGATTTGCGAGAGTTGTCTTTTCAGATCTCGTGAAATGTGTGTGTCTGGAGCAATTCTTCTCTGATCTTGTGAGATGTGTGTGTGAAGATCTGTGTGTGTTCTCTGACCTCGTGAGATCTGTCTCTGTGTGTTTTCTGATTTCGTGCCCTCCTCTCCCAAATGTGATTTGAAGCTGCCTATTTATAGGCGTAGAATTTTTAAAAACATTTATTGCAATGATGAATCGATTGTTTGAGCCTTTGGAAATATGTAGGAATCGATTCTTTATGTTTGGAAATGATAAGAATCGATTATATGGCCTATGGAAAGAGGTAGGAATCGATTTTCAGGACATTTGGAGATCCTGAAAATCGATTATGTGGCCTTTGGAAATGTGTAGGAATCGATTCTTTATTTTTGGAAATGATAAGAATCGATTGTATGGCCTATGGAAAAAAGGAGGAATCGATTCTTGGCTCTTTAAAGTGGCCTGAAAATCGATTTCAAGGCCTATGAAAGGAGAGGGAAATCGATTTTCAAGACATTTATAATAGGTGAAAATCGATTCCATGTTTAGTTAAAGCAATGAGGAATCGATTCATGGCCTATGGAAGAGCTTGAAAATCGATTTCAGGGCCTATGGAAAGGCCTGAAAATCGATTTCAAAGCCTATGCAATATACTATAAATCGATTCTTGGCCTTTGGAACAAAATAGAAATCAATTCTTGCTTTCCAAAAAAAATGCTTTTAGGTCTTTTCCATGCTTGCATAAAATATTTTCCAAAGCTTGCCATGCATGCACAACATATCTTTCAAAACCCTAATTTCTTAAAAAGTGCATTCTGACCCTAAAAATGATTTCAAAAACTTTGGAGCGGTTTCTAGGACCCAAAATGCATAGTTTATTTTTGTGTGGAAAATTAGGGTTTGGACCTAAGCCGGACAAAATTTGTGTGCATAGTTTATCATTGTCTGCCCCACAGAATCCTCTACTGCATTAGCGGATGGTGTCCCATGTCCCGGTAGGGGGTTTGTAGTTGTACTGGGACTGTTCGGCTTGAAAGAGATCCAGTTGGCGTCAATCAAATCCTGGACTACATATTTGAAAGCCTTGCAGTCCTCCACCGTGTGGCCGACTCCTCCACTATGAAAACTACAAGTAGCATCAGCAATGTACCCCCTAGGAAAGGGAGGTTGTATAGGCTTCATGGGGCGAGTATTGACCAAATTCTTTGAGACAAGATGATTGAACAATTCAGTATAGGTCATCGGAATCGGATCAAAATTAGCACGCCTCTTCTCTTGATAGTTCTGGGCTCTGTAGCCTGAATTAGTTTGCTGCGGAAAGTTGAAAGATAATGGTACCGCCTGCTGTGGAGAGCTGAAAGATGGGCCTCCCCCTGCGGAAATAACATTGGTTTTCCCTTCTTTCTTCTTGGGGAAGTTGGGAAAGGGTTTCTTTTGTCCACTAGAATTGCCAAAACCTCCAGCAATCTTTCCGCTACGCAATCCGTGCTCTAATCGTTCCCCAATGACAACCATATCTGAGAAATTGGACGAAACACTCCCCACCAACCTATAATAATACAGCCCTGGAAGGGTCTCCATAAACATGTACACCATCTCTTTTTCAGTTAATGGCGGCTTCACCTGAGCAGCTATGCTCCTCCCTTTTTGAGCGTATTCTTTGAATGATTCTCTATCTTCTTTGCTCATGTGCTGCAATTGAGACCGGTCTGGAGCAAGGTCCATGTTATACTGGTATTGTTTTAGAAAGGCTTCAGAGAGATCCTTCCAACTGTGAACTTCGGAGGATTGCAGTTGCATGTACCAATCTAGTGATGCCCCAGTCAGACTGTCCTGGAAATAATGAATGAGCACCTTGTCATCATGAGCATAAACGGCTATTTTTCTAACATACATCGTCAGATGGCTAGATGGACACCCGGTGCCGCGATATTTATCAAAGTCAGGTGCTTTGAATTTAGGGGGGATAACAACATCTGGGACAAGGCACAAATCTCGGGCATCCCTGGCTCTAGTTCCTGATCCTTCCACAGCTCTTAAGCGCTCTTCAAGCGAGTGATACGGATCCCCATGCTGAGTGTTCCCAAACAAATGACCTTGTGGATAGTTCCCCGGACCGTGATAATAACCCCCATGCTGAGCAGGGTTTCCCATATGATGGACAGCGTTCTGAGGGTTCACAGTAACTCCCAGAGTAGGACTAGGTGAACCTCTTGGCAGCACAGTATCAGGACTAGGAGTATGAATTTGTGGTCCCATAGAAGCTCCACCGGGCATAGTCGTGACAGGTTGACTCGACCCCACAGGAATAGCTTCAGCAACAGGCGACATATAACTCATTGGCATCCCCCAAGGATATATTGGTGCATTCAGATGACTCTGTCCGCTCGCCCCTGGAGGATGGGCAAAGTGACTGACCCCCTGTCCATAAGAAGTGTGAGTAGTTGTAACTTCAGCGGACACCGGAGGAGAAACGAAGGTAACAACCCCTTCGGGATTTACAACAACAGCGGCCCCAGCAGTGGCCCCATCCCTCAAATTCTGTAGCATACTCATTACTTCGACCATTTGTGCTTCCATAGCCTCCACTTTAGTCTTTAAAGCTTGATTCTCTTGAGCCAGTTGCTCGGGGTTAGGAATCTCCACAACCGACTCATCTTGACCCAGGGGGTCCTCATTCTCGAGATGTTGATTGCTAGCCATCAATCTTGCTTGTAGACGGGTGGAGTATCGGTGTTGGCGAACCAGCTTGCCTTTTGTTTCTCTCTGATGATAGAACATATTTTATGAGTACAAGTAGGAATGCGTAAATGAATGCAATGCATATGGCTTTATGTTATTTTTGTATTTAGATGCATGAGGAATGCTGTATGAATTTTTTCAGAATTTGCTTATGTAATGCATGTTGTTATGATGTAAAATGCGGATGATGAGGATGCTTGTTATAAAGACAGATATTTACAGGTGGGGTTTTTGAAAAATTAGGGCGGTATACCCTATATGCCACCCCATATATGTATTTATGAAAGAGAAGGAAAAACTTATTCTTTTTTGGTTTTGTTGTTTTTTCAAAAACGTTGGTGGAAATGAACTAAACTAGATGCAATAACGCACACACAATTTTGGAAAAAGCGCTTGTGACCTAGAAAGAGGTGAGACCTATGATCTAGGGCAATTAAAAGGGTAATTCTTCCATGTAGCTCTATTCACTCCCTCACAAGGCCACCAGAGCTACAGTCCCTTTCACAAAATTCCCCACAAATGCAGCAAACTGCTAGGTGTGAGGCATCATGAAAGAGCACAACTCTGGTTGAAACTTTCGCAAGTAGCCAAACGGACAAAGGTCCTGATGGGCTCTCACTACTTGAATCCACTCTCCTAAGTTTTTGCAGACCTGGGTTATGGTCCCACTCAAAACACATAGTCACAGGGTACAAGTGTAGTGTGTGTCAAGGGCATTTTCCCTAGCACTAACCCCACCTGAAATAAAAAACCAGAGCAGTCCAGACAAAAGCAAGCGATAACAAGTTATCTACCCTAGGGTTTCATACCTAGAATATCTATAAACAAGGATACTGCTTACCTTAGGAAGAGGAGCCAAGAAGAGGGGATCATGGGGATTGAAAAAATGCAAGGGCATAAGCGATAAAAGAAAGGGAATAAAAGATAAGAAAGAAAGGCAAACAGGGTTTTAATCAAATCAACAATACATTAAACCACACATTTAAATTAGTTAGGCTTGACCCTCGTCTTTTTTAAAAAAGTGTCCCCAGCGGAGTCGCCAGCTGTTGCACCCCGAAAAATCCCCGGTTTGGGTTTCTCAATGTACAACGTGGAAAAATTTTGGAGCCGCCACCAATATTTTAATTTTAAGACCAAAACATTGAAAAAAGGTCTTTTGGACAAGGCGGATGGTCTTTGAAAACTAGAGATATAGGTTCGGGGGTCGATTACGTACGAGGAAGGTGTTAGCACCGCGCACGTCCTTTCTACCGAAAGGGAACCTCTAATTAAATGTGTGGTTTTAATGTTTGATTTGAAAAATACCTAGATTTGCCTATTTATTTCTTGTTTGAAGATGAATGGGAAATCTTTAATGAAAATTTTATTTTAGGTGAGAAGGGGGGAAAAAAGGGTTTTTGGAAAAAAGTGCTTGACGGGACATGGCCCGCTCCTACGTATCTCCCGGTGCGATGGAGAATTCAAAGCTTCGTAGTTCTTGGGTAGAAAATGTTTGTGTGTTGGTGTTTTTTAATATAGGGGTCTTAGGATTGTGTGATCTGTGTTGAAGGACCACTGGGGGGTCTGAAGGGCCGCTGGGGGCTGAAGGAGCGCTGGGGCTCTGAAGGACCACAGTTCACTTATCCTAAAACGATGATTAACCCGGCTCTGAAGGACCGACTTAATCCCCTACTTTGAAAATAAGATTTTTGATTTTTGAAAGAGATGTGTTTGTATTTTTTAATTTAGAAATTGTTTATTTTTGCGCTTGACAGGGGCGTGGCCCTGCTCCTACGTATCTCCGGGTGGAGAATCAAAGGCGACGTAGTTCTAGGTTCTTTTGAAAATAATTGTTGAAAACTTATTGTGAAAATGATTTTTATTTGTTATGCTTGACGGGATGTGACCCGCTCCTACGTATCTCCCGGTGCGATGGAGAATTCAAAGCTACGTAGTTCTTCTTTGTCCTGAAAGAGGTTTTTGTCTTTTAATCTTTTTTATGAGTTTTTTGAAATAGGACGAGCATTAGTGAGTGATTAAACTAGCAGAGGCTATGATGAATCACTACTAAATACTCAAAAAGAGAGTTGCACCGTTTAGTCAAACGAACAAAGGTTCTGATGGACTATTGATAACAACTCGTTTTTTATTATCCTTTTGGAAAGTGATTTTCGAAAGAGATTGATTTGTACGATGATCAAACTAACAAAGGTTATGATGGATCATCGTTTATTATTTTTAGGAGAAAAGGACATTGTCACTAATAGCTAAACGAACAGAGGCTCTGATGAGCTACTAGCAACAATGGGTTTGAAAATGTTTTTTTGTTTGTTTTATGAAAATGATTGGTTTAGGGGGATGAAAAGAATTTTTATTTGTTGCGCTTGACGAGAACGTGGCTCGCTCCTACGTATCCCAAACGGGAATCAAAGCGACGTAGTTCTAACTAAAAAAAATGTTTTTTGAAAGGGTTTGAAAGGGGAGGTTGAATCATCTGAGACCATCTTCACCACTTAAAAATGATGCACTAGGCATAAGTGGGAATCATGTGGTTCATCATCAACAGGGGCACTACAGCTAAATTAAATCACATAGGGCAATTTTGGCATGGATCACAATGATTAAATTTTAACAAATGTAAAGACTGAAATACCTCTGATGAAGACAGATATTACAACTCCGAAGAACGCAAACCCCGACTAACCCTTGCAGGAGATCCCCTCAGACGGACCAACGGCGCGAATGGAGCAAAAAATGAAGCGTAGAACTGGAAAATGAGATTTGCGAGAGTTGTCTTTTCAGATCTCGTGAAATGTGTGTGTCTGGAGCAATTCTTCTCTGATCTTGTGAGATGTGTGTGTGAAGATCTGTGTGTGTTCTCTGACCTCGTGAGATCTGTCTCTGTGTGTTTTCTGATTTCGTGCCCTCCTCTCCCAAATGTGATTTGAAGCTGCCTATTTATAGGCGTAGAATTTTTAAAAACATTTATTGCAATGATGAATCGATTGTTTGAGCCTTTGGAAATATGTAGGAATCGATTCTTTATGTTTGGAAATGATAAGAATCGATTATATGGCCTATGGAAAGAGGTAGGAATCGATTTTCAGGACATTTGGAGATCCTGAAAATCGATTATGTGGCCTTTGGAAATGTGTAGGAATCGATTCTTTATTTTTGGAAATGATAAGAATCGATTGTATGGCCTATGGAAAAAAGGAGGAATCGATTCTTGGCTCTTTAAAGTGGCCTGAAAATCGATTTCAAGGCCTATGAAAGGAGAGGGAAATCGATTTTCAAGACATTTATAATAGGTGAAAATCGATTCCATGTTTAGTTAAAGCAATGAGGAATCGATTCATGGCCTATGGAAGAGCTTGAAAATCGATTTCAGGGCCTATGGAAAGGCCTGAAAATCGATTTCAAAGCCTATGCAATATACTATAAATCGATTCTTGGCCTTTGGAACAAAATAGAAATCAATTCTTGCTTTCCAAAAAAAATGCTTTTAGGTCTTTTCCATGCTTGCATAAAATATTTTCCAAAGCTTGCCATGCATGCACAACATATCTTTCAAAACCCTAATTTCTTAAAAAGTGCATTCTGACCCTAAAAATGATTTCAAAAACTTTGGAGCGGTTTCTAGGACCCAAAATGCATAGTTTATTTTTGTGTGGAAAATTAGGGTTTGGACCTAAGCCGGACAAAATTTGTGTGCATAGTTTATCATTGTCTGCCCCACAGAATCCTCTACTGCATTAGCGGATGGTGTCCCATGTCCCGGTAGGGGGTTTGTAGTTGTACTGGGACTGTTCGGCTTGAAAGAGATCCAGTTGGCGTCAATCAAATCCTGGACTACATATTTGAAAGCCTTGCAGTCCTCCACCGTGTGGCCGACTCCTCCACTATGAAAACTACAAGTAGCATCAGCAATGTACCCCCTAGGAAAGGGAGGTTGTATAGGCTTCATGGGGCGAGTATTGACCAAATTCTTTGAGACAAGATGATTGAACAATTCAGTATAGGTCATCGGAATCGGATCAAAATTAGCACGCCTCTTCTCTTGATAGTTCTGGGCTCTGTAGCCTGAATTAGTTTGCTGCGGAAAGTTGAAAGATAATGGTACCGCCTGCTGTGGAGAGCTGAAAGATGGGCCTCCCCCTGCGGAAATAACATTGGTTTTCCCTTCTTTCTTCTTGGGGAAGTTGGGAAAGGGTTTCTTTTGTCCACTAGAATTGCCAAAACCTCCAGCAATCTTTCCGCTACGCAATCCGTGCTCTAATCGTTCCCCAATGACAACCATATCTGAGAAATTGGATGAAACACTCCCCACCAACCTATAATAATACAGCCCTGGAAGGGTCTCCATAAACATGTACACCATCTCTTTTTCAGTTAATGGCGGCTTCACCTGAGCAGCTATGCTCCTCCCTTTTTGAGCGTATTCTTTGAATGATTCTCTATCTTCTTTGCTCATGTGCTGCAATTGAGACCGGTCTGGAGCAAGGTCCATGTTATACTGGTATTGTTTTAGAAAGGCTTCAGAGAGATCCTTCCAACTGTGAACTTCGGAGGATTGCAGTTGCATGTACCAATCTAGTGATGCCCCAGTCAGACTGTCCTGGAAATAATGAATGAGCACCTTGTCATCATGAGCATAAGCGGCTATTTTTCTAACATACATCGTCAGATGGCTAGATGGACACCCGGTGCCGCGATATTTATCAAAGTCAGGTGCTTTGAATTTAGGGGGGATAACAACATCTGGGACAAGGCACAAATCTCGGGCATCCCTGGCTCTAGTTCCTGATCCTTCCACAGCTCTTAAGCGCTCTTCAAGCGAGTGATACGGATCCCCATGCTGAGTGTTCCCAAACAAATGACCTTGTGGATAGTTCCCCGGACCGTGATAATAACCCCCATGCTGAGCAGGGTTTCCCATATGATGGACAGCGTTCTGAGGGTTCACAGTAACTCCTAGAGTAGGACTAGGTGAACCTCTTGGCAGCACAGTATCAGGACTAGGAGTATGAATTTGTGGTCCCATAGAAGCTCCACCGGGCATAGTCGTGACAGGTTGACTCGACCCCACAGGAATAGCTTCAGCAGCAGGCGACATATAACTCATTGGCATCCCCCAAGGATATATTGGTGCATTCAGATGACTCTGTCCGCTCGCCCCTGGAGGATGGGCAAAGTGACTGACCCCCTGTCCATAAGAAGTGTGAGTAGTTGTAACTTCAGCGGACACCGGAGGAGAAACGAAGGTAACAACCCCTTCGGGATTTACAACAACAGCGGCCCCAGCAGTGGCCCCATCCCTCAAATTCTGTAGCATACTCATTACTTCGACCATCTGTGCTTCCATAGCCTCCACTTTAGTCTTTAAAGCTTGATTCTCTTGAGCCAGTTGCTCGGGGTTAGGAATCTCCACAACCGACTCATCTTGACCCAGGGGGTCCTCATTCTCGAGATGTTGATTGCTAGCCATCAATCTTGCTTGTAGACGGGTGGAGTATCGGTGTTGGCGAACCAGCTTGCCTTTTGTTTCTCTCTGATGATAGAACATATTTTATGAGTACAAGTAGGAATGCGTAAATGAATGCAATGCATATGGCTTTATGTTATTTTTGTATTTAGATGCATGAGGAATGCTGTATGAATTTTTTCAGAATTTGCTTATGTAATGCATGTTGTTATGATGTAAAATGCGGATGATGAGGATGCTTGTTATAAAGACAGATATTTACAGGTGGGGTTTTTGAAAAATTAGGGCGGTATACCCTATATGCCACCCCATATATGTATTTATGAAAGAGAAGGAAAAACTTATTCTTTTTTGGTTTTGTTGTTTTTTCAAAAACGTTGGTGGAAATGAACTAAACTAGATGCAATAACGCACACACAATTTTGGAAAAAGCGCTTGTGACCTAGAAAGAGGTGAGACCTATGATCTAGGGCAATTAAAAGGGTAATTCTTCCATGTAGCTCTATTCACTCCCTCACAAGGCCACCAGAGCTACAGTCCCTTTCACAAAATTCCCCACAAATGCAGCAAACTGCTAGGTGTGAGGCATCATGAAAGAGCACAACTCTGGTTGAAACTTTCGCAAGTAGCCAAACGGACAAAGGTCCTGATGGGCTCTCACTACTTGAATCCACTCTCCTAAGTTTTTGCAGACCTGGGTTATGGTCCCACTCAAAACACATAGTCACAGGGTACAAGTGTAGTGTGTGTCAAGGGCATTTTCCCTAGCACTAACCCCACCTGAAATAAAAAACCAGAGCAGTCCAGACAAAAGCAAGCGATAACAAGTTATCTACCCTAGGGTTTCATACCTAGAATATCTATAAACAAGGATACTGCTTACCTTAGGAAGAGGAGCCAAGAAGAGGGGATCATGGGGATTGAAAAAATGCAAGGGCATAAGCGATAAAAGAAAGGGAATAAAAGATAAGAAAGAAAGGCAAACAGGGTTTTAATCAAATCAACAATACATTAAACCACACATTTAAATTAGTTAGGCTTGACCCTCGTCTTTTTTAAAAAAGTGTCCCCAGCGGAGTCGCCAGCTGTTGCACCCCGAAAAATCCCCGGTTTGGGTTTCTCAATGTACAACGTGGAAAAATTTTGGAGCCGCCACCAATATTTTAATTTTAAGACCAAAACATTGAAAAAAGGTCTTTTGGACAAGGCGGATGGTCTTTGAAAACTAGAGATATAGGTTCGGGGGTCGATTACGTACGAGGAAGGTGTTAGCACCGCGCACGTCCTTTCTACCGAAAGGGAACCTCTAATTAAATGTGTGGTTTTAATGTTTGATTTGAAAAATACCTAGATTTGCCTATTTATTTCTTGTTTGAAGATGAATGGGAAATCTTTAATGAAAATTTTATTTTAGGTGAGAAGGGGGGAAAAAAGGGTTTTTGGAAAAAAGTGCTTGACGGGACATGGCCCGCTCCTACGTATCTCCCGGTGCGATGGAGAATTCAAAGCTTCGTAGTTCTTGGGTAGAAAATGTTTGTGTGTTGGTGTTTTTTAATATAGGGGTCTTAGGATTGTGTGATCTGTGTTGAAGGACCACTGGGGGGTCTGAAGGGCCGCTGGGGGCTGAAGGAGCGCTGGGGCTCTGAAGGACCACAGTTCACTTATCCTAAAACGATGATTAACCCGGTTCTGAAGGACCGACTTAATCCCCTACTTTGAAAATAAGATTTTTGATTTTTGAAAGAGATGTGTTTGTATTTTTTAATTTAGAAATTGTTTATTTTTGCGCTTGACAGGGGCGTGGCCCTGCTCCTACGTATCTCCGGGTGGAGAATCAAAGGCGACGTAGTTCTAGGTTCTTTTGAAAATAATTGTTGAAAACTTATTGTGAAAATGATTTTTATTTGTTATGCTTGACGGGATGTGACCCGCTCCTACGTATCTCCCGGTGCGATGGAGAATTCAAAGCTACGTAGTTCTTCTTTGTCCTGAAAGAGGTTTTTGTCTTTTAATCTTTTTTATGAGTTTTTTGAAATAGGACGAGCATTAGTGAGTGATTAAACTAGCAGAGGCTATGATGAATCACTACTAAATACTCAAAAAGAGAGTTGCACCGTTTAGTCAAACGAACAAAGGTTCTGATGGACTATTGATAACAACTCGTTTTTTATTATCCTTTTGGAAAGTGATTTTCGAAAGAGATTGATTTGTACGATGATCAAACTAACAAAGGTTATGATGGATCATCGTTTATTATTTTTAGGAGAAAAGGACATTGTCACTAATAGCTAAACGAACAGAGGCTCTGATGAGCTACTAGCAACAATGGGTTTGAAAATGTTTTTTTGTTTGTTTTATGAAAATGATTGGTTTAGGGGGATGAAAAGAATTTTTATTTGTTGCGCTTGACGAGAACGTGGCTCGCTCCTACGTATCCCAAACGGGAATCAAAGCGACGTAGTTCTAACTAAAAAAAATGTTTTTTGAAAGGGTTTGAAAGGGGAGGTTGAATCATCTGAGACCATCTTCACCACTTAAAAATGATGCACTAGGCATAAGTGGGAATCATGTGGTTCATCATCAACAGGGGCACTACAGCTAAATTAAATCACATAGGGCAATTTTGGCATGGATCACAATGATTAAATTTTAACAAATGTAAAGACTGAAATACCTCTGATGAAGACAGATATTACAACTCCGAAGAACGCAAACCCCGACTAACCCTTGCAGGAGATCCCCTCAGACGGACCAACGGCGCGAATGGAGCAAAAAATGAAGCGTAGAACTGGAAAATGAGATTTGCGAGAGTTGTCTTTTCAGATCTCGTGAAATGTGTGTGTCTGGAGCAATTCTTCTCTGATCTTGTGAGATGTGTGTGTGAAAATCTGTGTGTGTTCTCTGACCTCGTGAGATCTGTCTCTGTGTGTTTTCTGATTTCGTGCCCTCCTCTCCCAAATGTGATTTGAAGCTGCCTATTTATAGGCGTAGAATTTTTAAAAACATTTATTGCAATGATGAATCGATTGTTTGAGCCTTTGGAAATATGTAGGAATCGATTCTTTATGTTTGGAAATGATAAGAATCGATTATATGGCCTATGGAAAGAGGTAGGAATCGATTTTCAGGACATTTGGAGATCCTGAAAATCGATTATGTGGCCTTTGGAAATGTGTAGGAATCGATTCTTTATTTTTGGAAATGATAAGAATCGATTGTATGGCCTATGGAAAAAAGGAGGAATCGATTCTTGGCTCTTTAAAGTGGCCTGAAAATCGATTTCAAGGCCTATGAAAGGAGAGGGAAATCGATTTTCAAGACATTTATAATAGGTGAAAATCGATTCCATGTTTAGTTAAAGCAATGAGGAATCGATTCATGGCCTATGGAAGAGCTTGAAAATCGATTTCAGGGCCTATGGAAAGGCCTGAAAATCGATTTCAAAGCCTATGCAATATACTATAAATCGATTCTTGGCCTTTGGAACAAAATAGAAATCAATTCTTGCTTTCCAAAAAAAATGCTTTTAGGTCTTTTCCATGCTTGCATAAAATATTTTCCAAAGCTTGCCATGCATGCACAACATATCTTTCAAAACCCTAATTTCTTAAAAAGTGCATTCTGACCCTAAAAATGATTTCAAAAACTTTGGAGCGGTTTCTAGGACCCAAAATGCATAGTTTATTTTTGTGTGGAAAATTAGGGTTTGGACCTAAGCCGGACAAAATTGGGGTATGACAGTCATTATCTGGGATTTAGTTCAGTTTTAGATAATTGTAGTAGGAAGTTCAATTGTAAGTAATTCCTTCACTTTTGGAGCTAAACGGGACTTGAAGACCTCTTAATTGGTTGTGGCATCTTTCGGCGAACCAGACATTTGCCCGGAAATGCAGCGATCTGGAGGAATTTTGTGAGTCAGAACTTTCTGTTGATTTTCGCGTCGCGACCAGGAGGGTTCGCGACGCGATCTGGAGGAATTTTGCAAGCCAGAACTTTCTGTTATTTTTCGCGTCGCGACCAGGAGGGTTCGCGACGCGACCTGGAGCAGTTCTGCGAGGCCTGAAGTTTGTCTTTTGTCGCGACGCGACGGACACGGGCCGCGTCGCGATGGTGCGTGAAAATTAGGGTTTTTAAAGCAGTTTCAACAATTTTTTGAAGGGACTTCGTTTTGGGATTTGGAGCCACACTTTGGAGCAGCTGGAGGGTGCGATTTTGGGGCCTTCTCACCACTTGGGAACAAGGGATTGAAGGTTCTAATGTCTTCCTTTATGTTTGTTTTCTATTTTATGTTGGTTTCCACTCTGAGGATGATTTGTAACTAATTTGCTTAGATTAGGGAGAGATGAATCTCCCAACCCTATCATGTGAACCATTGCTCTAGTCAATTCAGTTGTTATTCGATTTGCTTGTCTAATTACCTATGTCCTTAACGCTTTTCAATTACATATGATAATTGCGATGATCCAGGCTAGTGATTGCATAGGGATATGAATTAGTAGCTGGAAATTGGGTATTTAGATCACATGCTAGTAATCATCATAGTAATATGTGGTAGCTTATGTGAATTCATTAAAATTCCTAATCTTAATGCGTTACCCTCTGGCACGACTCACCTAAGGAATTAGGGTAACTCTTAGGGTAATAGGGGTCTTGAGACAAGGAATTGCCCTTGACCTTAATTAGTGAATTGAATCTTGAAATTGAATAATTAACTTGAATTGGCTAAGGTTCATGTGATAGGCGAGGTGAGAGGATTCGATCCCTAGTCGTTTTTCTCGCATTATTAATTCACGTTTGTGTACTGTTACCAATTACTCAATTTATCAAATCTCTACAATCTACGAATTTACAATTTTGCTATTGTTGTCAACGCGCAATCCCTGTGGAATCGACCGGTTCTTACCGATATTTTATTACTTGCGACGACATTTGGTACACTTGCCAAAGTCCTAACAAGTTTTTGGCGCCGTTGCCGGGGATTGTTGATTTCGTTGTCAATAAGGCAATTGAGTAAATTCTTAGTTGTTTTATTTTGTTTTATTTTATTTTAGTATTTATTTTTTGTTTTATTTATTTAGATACTTAGTTAGTGTGTTGGACTTGTTAACGGTTTGTTGAAGTGTTTCAGTGAACTGTGTAGCAGGGGCAAAGTTCGAAAGAATTGCTGTTTGTTCCGAAAAAAAAATTAAAAAAAATCATGGAATCCACTTCTCGGTTGGAAGATGCATTGGCCCAGTTTAGGCAAATGACTGAGACTATCTTCCAGCCTAAAGAGCAAGCTTCTCGGTTGGAAGATGCTTTGTCCGAGTTTATGCATATGTCCAAGATTCTCTTCCAGCCCCAAGAACAAGAAATGATAAACATGGGGAAGCCACATGAGCCGCAAATTGACCAACCTCAGCACATAGAGTCCTCGCCACCCTCACTTAGCGGTAATTTTTGTGAAGAACCCCACTTGAATGGAAAATGTGTGACACGCACCTTTTGCGATTCTTGTGGGGAGTATCTTGTGGAGTGCAACTGTGAGGATGAGTGGGTAACTATATAAGAAAATTACCCATGCTTATGCACTACCAATGAGGAACAAGAAGAACAAGCCCCAACAAAAGAAGAATCTGGGGAGGATAAGGAAGATGAGGAAGAAGAAAAGATTGAAATGGAGGAGCATGTAGTTTGGAGGGAAGATCAAAGCTCCCAATGTAGGGAAGGGGTGAAAACCCAACAAGAAAAAACCCAACAAATCATGGTTCCTATTATTCTTCCAAGTAGCAAGGAGGATAGCAGTGAGG
The DNA here is from genome assembly GCA_039519185.1 of Astragalus membranaceus. Lineage (NCBI taxonomy): Eukaryota > Viridiplantae > Streptophyta > Magnoliopsida > Fabales > Fabaceae > Astragalus > Astragalus membranaceus. The sequence goes on along the minus strand of CM076846.1, from coordinate 161,438,853 downwards.
AGATTGACATATACTTAGACTCCTTCTATGCCTTATTCATCACCCTTCACCTTAAAAGGGTATGGAAGCATCTACAACTATGTTTCAAATTCATGATGTTCCTGCCCCAGAAGCGAAAGAAGAAGGATGATGTTTTCTTTGTGTCATATCAGCCACCTTAATAATGGGATGACAAACGTCAAGATAGTGACGTTAAAGAAGCGCTTGGTGGGAGGCAACCCACTGGTGAGCGCCACTTTTCATTCCCTTGAGCAGGAGGCTCATTTATCATTCTCTTGTTTTATTCAGACATTTTATTTTGCACTTTTAGTTGTACTTCTCCCTTTTTGACTTTATTTTGCATTTTGGTCTGTACTCTATAATTTTGACTTACTCTGTGATATTGAGGCACCACTGCCCTATATTTTGTTTTTGTTTTGTTAAAGCAGCGTCAATGGTGATGATGTGTGGCATTTGGGGTCGCATGTTTGCATTTTTCCTTTGGACACTCCCACGTCAAGTTTTATCATCAAGTAATAGCAGGGGTCATGACAAACGTTGCGGAAGTTCTTTATCATCTGTGAGCAGCATCTCTCAAGTTCCATCTCTACGATCCCAACTGTGAGGTTTGAGCCTAAACACGTTCTTATATATATTGTGTGTATTCCTTGCCTGCATTAGTCTGCAGAACTTGACATTGTGCTTAATTGTTTTTTGCATTTGATTTTCATACACACTGAGGCATTTCTTTTGGCACCCCTGAACCTTTCAAGCCAACCCATTAATGTTTATCCTCTGCTAGCCCCTCTGAGCCTATTGTTAAAAATTGTATGTTGTTTCTCATAGCCTAGTTAATTTTTAACTTGGAGTTAGGTAACAAAAGCTGTGAGAGTGGGGAAATTTTTAAGTTTGGGGTTGCTCGTGGAATAGCAACGAACTAAGTTTGGGGTGGTATACAAGAGAAGGAACAAGAAAAGAAAGAAAGAAAAAAAATACATATATATATGTATATATATACATATCATATCAAAAAAAAAAAGAGAAAAATAAATAAATAAATTCCTTCTCTTGTTTTGTTAAATGCTTTGGGAAAATGGGTGAATATTGCGTGAAATTGACAAAAAGAGAGGTAGGCCTAACTCCAAGTGCAACCTACTTATCCAAAATGTATCCACCCTTACCTAAGCCCCGCTATAACCCTTAAAGTCCTCAAAATGTGTGTATGCATTTCATTTGTCTAAGATGATATAGAACTCTGTCAAGCCTATGAAACGATGATGCAGGTACTGTGAATTGAGTGAATACCCGAAACACCTCAAGAGTGAAACACTGGTGAGATGAACGTACAGAGAAAACTTGAGAATGCTGCCTGCTTATGATTCGTTATTTCCAATTCAGTTGTCCTGCCACTGTATTAGATTGATGATGATAATTGATGTGCTGATGTGTTTAAGGTGATGTATTACATGTAACAGCTAAATAGAAAAAAAAACAGCCACAGTCTGAATTGATTGTTTGCTTGAGGACAAGCAAAAGTTTAAGTTTGAGGTTGTTGACTCTCAATCATATGATGTAAGTTACGCATTTTTTAGGACCAATTGTGCAGGGTTTTCATTGTATCACAGTCATTATCTGGGATTTAGTTCAGTTTTAGATAATTGTAGTAGGAAGTTCAATTGTAAGTAATTCCTTCACTTTTGGAGCTAAACGGGACTTGAAGACCTCTTAATTGGTTGTGGCATCTTTCGGCGAACCAGACACTTGCCCGGAAATGCAGCGATCTGGAGGAATTTTGTGAGTCAGAACTTTCTGTTGATTTTCGCGTCGCGACCAGGAGGGTTCGCGACGCGATCTGGAGGAATTTTGCAAGCCAGAACTTTCTGTTATTTTTCGCGTCGCGACCAGGAGGGTTCGCGACGCGACCTGGAGCAGTTCTGCGAGGCCTGAAGTTTCTGTCTTTTGTCGCGACGCGACGGGCACGGGCCGCGTCGCGATGGTGCGTGAAAATTAGGGTTTTTAAAGCAGTTTCAGCAATTTTTTGAAGGGACTTCGTTTTGGGATTTGGAGCCACACTTTGGAGCAGCTGGAGGGTGCGATTTTGGGGCCTTCTCACCACTTGGGAACAAGGGATTGAAGGTTCTAATGTCTTCCTTTATGTTTGTTTTCTATTTTATGTTGGTTTCCACTCTGAGGATGATTTGTAACTAATTTGCTTAGATTAGGGAGAGATGAATCTCCCAACCCTATCATGTGAACCATTGCTCTAGTCAATTCAGTTGTTATTCGATTTGCTTGTCTAATTACCTATGTCCTTAACGCTTTTCAATTACATATGATAATTGCGATGATCCAGGCTAGTGATTGCATAGGGATATGAATTAGTAGCTGGAAATTGGGTATTTAGGTCACATGCTAGTAATCATCATAGGAATATGTGGTAGCTTATGTGAATTCATTAAAATTCCTAATCTTAATGCGTTACCCTCTGGCACGACTCACCTAAGGAATTAGGGTAACTCTTAGGGTAATAGGGGTCTTGAGACAAGGAATTGCCCTTGACCTTAATTAGTGAATTGAATCTAGAAATTGAATAATTAACTTGAATTGGCTAAGGTTCATGTGATAGGCGAGGTGAGAGGATTCGATCCCTAGTCGTTTTTCTCGCATTATTAATTCACGTTTGTGTACTGTTACCAATTACTCAATTTATCAAATCTCTACAATCTACGAATTTACAATTTTGCTATTGTTGTCAACGCGCAATCCCTGTGGAATCGACCGGTTCTTACCGATATTTTATTACTTGCGACGACATTTGGTACACTTGCCAAAGTCCTAACAGAAACTGGGGCAATAATTGGAAGAACCAGAAGGGAAAGGGGAAATGGAACAATAAAGGTGGTGAAGGGTCAAGCAAGAAAGGTGAACAGAATTCAAATGACTATCAAAAGAGGAAAGAAGCATGGAAGAATAAAGGAGAGAAGAAAAAGTTCAGCAAGAAAGAAGTGCAATGCTACAATTGTGACAAATTTGGTCATTTTGCGGATGAATGTAGATCAAAGAACTCACAAGAAGAAGCACAATTGGCAAGAGGAGATTCAGATTATGATGAAGTGGTAATGATGGCAAAAACTGATGACAGTAAAGAAGAGATGTGGTACTTGGATACTGGTTGTTCAAGTCATATGAGTGGCAACAGAGAATGGTTTATTGACCTAGATGAAACAGTGAAGAAATCAATTCGTTTTGGTGATACTAGGGTGGTTAAAGCTGAAGGAATTGGTAGTGTGAGGATCCAAAGAAGTGATGGCAAGGTGTGCACCATTACCAATGTCCTGTTTGTGCCATCTATGAGGAGCAATCTGATCAGCCTTGGTCAACTATTGGAGAAGGGATATTCTGTCCAGATGAAAGACTTGGAGCTGAAACTGTTTGACACTAAAAGAAGTCTAGTGTTAAGGGCCACTTTGAATAAACACAGAACATTTAAAATTGGGATGAGTATTGTGCAAGATGAATGCTTGAAGGCTGTGACAAGTGATGAAGTATGGAGGTGGCATGAAAGATATGGCCATCTGAGTTTCAGAGATTTGAAGAATCTGAACACACAAGGAATGGTGCATGGTCTGCCTATGGTGAAGCTGCCAAGTGAGGTGTGTGAGCAATGCTGTGAGTCTAAGCAGGCAAGAAGCTCTTACAATGCTGATTTGAAGATTAAAGCATCAAGGAGATTTGAGGCAATTCACTCAGATGTATGTGGGCCATTTGAAGTAAAGACTTTGGGAGGTAATAGCTATTTTGTGTCATTCATTGATGAATTCACTAGAAAAATGTGGATATATCTGTTAAGTAATAAGAGTGAAGTATTTGATGTGTTTAAGAAATTCAAAGTAATGATAGAAAAGGAAAGTAGCTGCTGTATTAGTAGACCGAGAACTGATGGAGGTGGGGAGTATACCTCCATAGAATTTGAAGAATTTTGTAAGCAAGAGGGGATTAAGCATGAAGTTACTGCACCTTACACTCCACAGCACAATGGCACTACAGAGAGGAAAGATAGGACAGTTTTAAACATGGCTAGGAGTATGTTAAAGAGTAGACAAATGCCTAATCACTTTTGGGGTGAAGCAGCAACCACAACAGTCTATATACTGAACAGAAGTCCAACTAAGAAGCTAGAGAAAATAACTCCTGAAGAAGCATGGTCTGGTGAAAGACCAACCAAGTGTTAAACACTTGAGAGTATTTGGCTCATTGTGTTATAGGCATGTGCCTGACCAATTAAGAAAGAAATTGGATGATAAGGCTCAAGCAATGGTACTATTAGGATATCAATCAACTGGTGCATACAGGTTGTATGATCCTAAAAGATAAAAGGTGGTGATTAGCAAAGATGTGGTGTTTGAAGAATCAAAGGACTAGACCTGGAACAACTCTGTGCAGAGTAATGTTCCTGCCATTGTAATACTGGAACCTGATGAAGAAGAGACAGAATCAGTGGAAACAAATGCTGGTGGTGAAGTTGAGAGACCTAGGAGGAGCAGGCAGCCTCCACCAAGACTAAATGAATACTTAATGTTTCCTGGTAATGTTGTTGGAAGTACTGGTGAGTTACTGCAGGAGTCCCTAATGGCAGAATCTGAACCTGTAACAGTAGAGCAGGCCCTCAAGGAACCAAATTGGAAGCAAGCAATGATAGAAGAGTTGAAATCAATTGAAAGAAATGATACTTGGGTGCTAGTTGATTTGCCTAAGCAGAAGAAAGTCATAGATGTAAAGTGGGTCTTCAAGACCAAGATCAAACCCAATGGTGAAATTGGGAAGTACAAAGCAAGGTTGGTGGCTAGGGGGTTCCTACAAAGACCAGGACATGACTACAATGATCTATTTGCACTTGTGCCAAGAATAGAGACAATAAGATTGATTGTGGCAGTAGCTAGTTTCAAAAACTGGCCAATGTATCAACTTGATGTAAAGGCAGCATTCCTAAATGGCTACCTAGAATAGGAGGTGTATGTTAGCCAGCCACCTAGTTTTGAAATTAGAGGCAAGGAGAACAAGGTGTACAAGCTTAGAAAAGCTTTCTATGGATTGAAACAAGCCCCAAGAGCATGGAACAAGAGGATAGATGGATTCATGGTGCAGCAGCAGTTTGTAAAGTGTACAACTGAACATGGAATTTATGCTAGAGGATCAAGCATAGACAACTGTATAGTTGTATGTCTGTACGTAGATGATATGCTACTGACAGGGACTGATGAAGGTGAAATGGGAAAGTTTAAGAAAAGCATGATGACTGAGTTTGAAATGTCTGATTTGGGTGTGCTCACTTATTTTCTAGGAATGGAATTTGCTGTAACAGAGAGTGGCACACTGCTACATCAAAGTAAATATGATAGTGATGTATTAAGAAGGTACAATATGCATAATTGCAACCCTTTAGCAACCCCAACTGACTGTGCAGTGAAGCTGGTAGCAGATACTGATGAGAAACTTGTTGATGCTACAGTATATAAGCAGCTGGTTGGTTCCTTAAGGTACTTGTGTCACACAAGACCTGATATATCTTATGGTGTTGGCCTCATTAGCAGGTTTATGGAGCAACCTAGGACCTCACACCTAGTTGCTGCAAAACGTATACTGAGATACATACGGGGAACAATTGACATTGGTGTGTTCTATCCAAATGGAGCTGGAAAATCTGGCCAGGAGGTGTATGGATATTCTGATGCAGATTGGTGGGGTGATAAATGAGATAGAAAGAGCACAGCTGCCTATGTTTTCATGTATGGAAAGGCTCCAATATCTTAGAGCTCAAAGAAGGAGAATGTGGTTGCACTATCATCTTGTGAAGCTGAATACATAGCTGCTGCTATGTCTCTGCTTGTCAAGCACAGTGGCTTGATAGGCTGCTCTGTGAACTGAGACTGAAGAACACTGATGCTATGAAACTGTTAGTGGACAATAGATCTGCCATAGACTTGGCAAAGCACCCAATTGCTCATGGTAGGAGCAAGCATATTGAAACCAAGTTCCACTTTCTAAGAGATCGGGTGACAAAACTGAAACTGAAGATAGAATACTGCAAATCAGAGGAGAACTTGGCAGACATGCTGACCAAGCCATTGGAGATCAGTAGGTTTGAAGAGCTGAGAAGAAAGATTGGCTTGAAGAATGTATCTAGCTTGAATTAGGAGGTGTGTTAATAATAATTCAAGTTAGAAGTTAATAGTAGTTTTACTGTCTAATATAGGTAAAATGTTAGTTTTTACTCATTGTAAATTTTACCTAGTGTACAAGTTAGTATCCATGTGGACTGCATTGACTATTCTATGTCCTATGTGTACAATGTATAAGCATACAAGTGTGATTGAATAAAAGGGAGATGATCACCTTGATCACTCAATTAATTCTTTTCTCTAATTCTGTTTTTCTGTTAGCAACTATTTTCTAGACTAAGTGAGTGAGAGTGCAAGAAACAGAGAAAAACTGTGTGTGTGTGTGTGTGTGTGTGTGTGTGTGTGTGTGTGTGTGTGTGTGTGCAAGCATAACAGATTCAATCTTGCTGATAGAGTGCATGATCTTAAGAGCAATCTCACAATTGTTCCAACAATCTCATCCCTCTCAAACAATCGCTTCCTTCATATCTCACTGGTTCGTCCTCTTTGTGACAGATCTGCTCCCAAACAACCCATATCTGTGCATGCAAAGTAAGTTTCCTCCACCACTTCGACATTTCTCTCACTCTTCACAGCTCGCTCTTGCTCTCTCTCTCTCTCTCTCTCTCTCTCTCTCTCTCTCTCTCTCTCTCTCTCTCTCTATTTTTTGGGTAAATTTTCAATTTTTTTGATGGATCGTGCTTATTTTTTGATCAGGAGTGTGAAAGTTGCTGGAGTATGCACCCAGTTTTGATGGGTTTCGCCGATGAAATTCCTGTTTTTTTTAGTTTCTCTTCACCCTTCTCTGTGTTTCTCTTTCAGTTTCATTTGTAATTTTTTATTATTTACATTCCTTCAGATTTTTATTTGTAATTTGTGTGTTATATGAGAATTAGAATGAGAATTTTTAGCTGTTAATTTCATGTTTCTGTTAATTTTTTCTTCATCTTTTTAGTTAAATTCCCTCTTTTAATTTGTTTTAGTTAACGTATGTTATTTTGTTCACTAAAGTTAACCTCTCAACACTTCCAAATAGGATTGCTACAATGGGGTCAGCAGAAAAATTTGAAACCAAAATTTATATTATATTATAATATGCAAGAAAGTAGGAAAAAAAGTGATGGGACCGGCAACCTATTGTTCGTCAATAAAAAATAGCAAAGCTCACGTGAAGTAATATTATAGGGATTGGGATCCTCTCCATTTAATGGAGGGTTCCATTTGGAGAGAGAGTGACACAATGAATATTTTAATATTATTTTAAAAATAATATTAAAATATTTAATGTGTCACTCTCTCTCCAAATGAAACCCTCCATTAAATGGAGAGGATCCTGATCCATATTATAGCAGTAGATAGCAATATTATACGATACGATCGAGAATTTTTAGCTGTTAATTTTATGTTTCTGTTAATTTTTTCTTCATCTTTTTAGTTAAATTCCCTCTTTTAATTTGTTTTCGTTAACGTATGTTATTTTATTTTGTTCACTAAAGTTAACCTCTCAACACTTCCAAATAGGATTGCTACAATTAATGGGGTCAGCAGAAAAATTTGAAACCAAAGTTTATATTATATTATAATATGCAAGAAAGTAGAAAAAAAAGTGATGGGACCAGCAACCTATTGTTCGTCAATAAAAAATAACAAAGGTCACGTGAAGTAATATTATAGTAGTAGATAGCAATATTATACTATACAATCCATCACAAACCAACCGCATTTCATTTGCAGGATGGTACTAGAATTAGATATAAGATACTTGGATGTCTTAAAAAGCTCGTGAGTCATCCTATCGAGACTGATTTAGGTAACTAAGGAAATCCTTAGTTTTTATTACTAAATCAGTCTCGACCATTAGATCTGTATTATTTTAGTTAAATAAGATCCACTGGCTATCAATTAAGGAGGGTATCTAGGTAATTTTACACACCTATTCCTCCATCGTTGCACAGTAGCACAACCTCTTTTTCCTCTCTCCGTCGCACACCATCCTTGCAACGGCAAACCACCACGCCGCACCACGTCAACTGATAGTATCGACAGTAGTTGTAGCTAGTTTCTCCATGGTTTGGTTTCTCTTTGAAGTGGCTGAATATAATCTTGTTACTCTACTATGTCGCATCCTCATTGCCCTTATGCTTATCCTCTTTGTTTGGCATAATGCAGCTGGTCTTGTTAGCTAGTAATCTAACCTTGTCCATTGATGATTGATTCTAATTCAATTTGTGCATTAGATCTGTACTAATTCTGGACACCATCGAACGTGGTCTCCGCAGTAAACTCACTGTAAGCAAATCTCTTCACTCACCTGTTCGATAAAATGCCTAAACCAAAACACCATAACTATAATTTATCAGAAACTATAACCACAAATATGCATTCTGCGGTTACTGGACAGTAACCACAGAATGCATATTTGTGGTTACTGGAATCCAACTAGTGTTTCTAATTTGATTATGTTCTTGTTTCACATTGAATTGCCATGATAAAGTGTTAGTGGTGCTTTGTGCCACCTGAAAATTGAGTACAGAATCTATGGATGATTCTATTTTAGTTGTTTGGTAGTGATCAATAAAGTACTTTGTCATTAACTCTTCATACGTGAAATGTGTACTAACATCAGAAATTTTCTTGTTGCTAAATGCTTTTGATCTGATTTTCAGGCATTTGTTGCTGCAATATATTACAGTTACATGAGCTTTTAAAATTTCTGTTCCAATAACCACAAATATGCATTCTGCGGTTACTGGACAGTAACCACAGAATGCATATTTGTGGTTACTGGAATCCAACTAGTGTTTCTAATTTGATTATGTTCTTGTTTCACATTGAATTGCCATGATAAAGTGTTAGTGGTGCTTTGTGCCACCTGAAAATTGAGTACAGAATCTATGGATGATTCTATTTTAGTTGTTTGGTAGTGATCAATAAAGTACTTTGTCATTAACTCTTCATACGTGAAATGTGTACTAACATCAGAAATTTTCTTGTTGCTAAATGCTTTTGATCTGATTTTCAGGCATTTGTTGCTGCAATATATTACAGTTATATGAGCTTTTAAAATTTCTGTTCCAATAACCACAAATATGCATTCTGTGGTTACTGGACAGTAACCACAGAATGCATATTTGTGGTTACTGGAATCCAACTAGTGTTTCTAATTTGATTATGTTCTTGTTTCACATTGAATTGCCATTTCTTTCAAGTTTATTTTTAGATAAAATAACTTTCTCTTAACTTTTATGATGTTGTTTGGTATTAGTGATTTGCACATTGGTAAATTCCTTTAAGTCGTTTATCTGCAGATTTTAAAATGCTTGGAGTTGATGAATTTGCTGAAGCAACCAGCTTTACACATTTACTTGCTCGTAAGTCGCTTGTTTCTTTGTCTGATATAATTCATGTGCCGTGTTTTACTACCTTACTTCACATTTCACAATTAATTCACGTTGTGGTTTTGGATTTCTTTATTGCAGTTCAGGGTTGTCCTGGTTTGGATGAAAATCTCACTGAGATGGCTGTTTCAGGTTCTTAACTTATAATTGTCAAATTCTTTGATTTTAATCTTTTAAAATATGTTTAACCATAATTGTCCTATGCTTACCTGATTCATTTCTTCGTTTCCTTTATAATGTTTGCGTAGATTCAAGTACCAATGTCAAATGTCATGATGACGAACTTGATGATGTTGCGTTTGGAGGTTCAATGCTGATTTGTTATTATATAATAAATATATTTTTTATGATGTTGTTTGTGGATATTGATTGTTTTCACTTGGTTTTGACAGAGATTACTTATCGTCCTTCAGATGTTAATTCTTGGAAAGATCTTGTTTTTCACACAGAGCCGGGTGCATATGAATTTTACAAGTCTTATGCCCAGTCTTCGGGCTTCAGCATTAGGAAGGCAAATGTGTATCGCGATAGCAAGAATAACAAGGCAGATATCCCTCACTATCTGAAAATGATGTGTCACAAACAAGGTTTTAAGATTCCAAAGGAGACTTCGAATAAAAGGAAAGATACCCGGACAGGTTGTTTGGCAGTAATAAAGCTTAAGATGGATGCTCACAAGGGTGGGTATGTTATTACCAAGTGGAACGATCATCACAATCATCCTTTGATCGATGTTGACAAGAGGCACTTCTTGCCACTTAATAGAATTATCTCGGAACAGCAAAAAGTTGTTATATCCAATTATTACGCATCTGGGATATCTGCAAGGGCTACATTCGACTCTATGGCTCGCGCAGCTGGTGGTGTTGATAAACTTGGTTTTCTACGCACTGATTTGAAGAACCACTTGTCTGCTATCAAGGCGAATCCATTGAAACATGGAGAGGCTACTGCGTTGCAAGCGTGGTTTAGGCAGCAAGCATTGGCAAGGCCTGGTTTTTACTACGACATTCAAGTCGATGAAGACGAGGCAATTTCTTCAATTTTCTGGGCTGATTCTGTCATGCGGGCCGATTATGCACTTTTCGGTGATTTCATCAGCTTTGACACAACATACCGAACTAACAAGGCCTACAGCCCCCTTGGTATGTTGTTTGCCAAATTCTTTTCACATTTTCTTCAATCTAACAAGTATTAACCACTATTGTACTATTTTGCGGTTAGTGGCCACTAACCACTGTGCTACTAGTTTGTGGTTATTGATTGAGAATCTCATTCTTTCTGATCATAAAGCATTTTTTTAATGTACATCTGTGTGGTTAACTGGTTATCATAAGGAATGTTTTTGTACTAATTGTTCCTTCTATTTATTTTTAGGTATTTTTGTTGGCTTTAATCACCATAAAGGTACTTGCGTGTTTGGTGCCGCGTTGCTTTATGATGAAAGTGGTCCAACATTCAAGTGGTTGTTCGAGACTTTTATTAAATGCATGAATGGCAAGAAACCGGAGACCTTTATGACAGATCAAGCACCTGCAATTGCTGTCGGTGTTCGTGAGGTTTTCCCCGATGTGTTTCATGCTTTATGTTCTTGGCACATCAAGCAAAATGCCACTAAGAGACTTGGGGCTAGGGCCACTGCTAAGTTTTTTGATGAATTTAAGCATCTTGTAAAGCATGTTGATAACGAGGAACAGTTTGAATACTCTTGAAAACATATGATTGACGAATGCTTCGCTAATGTACACCATTCTGAAATCACTTGGCTAGGCTTCATTTACACCAGCAGGAGGCAATGGTCTTCTGCTTGGGTGAAAAGTACATTCACAGCTGGGAAGAAGACCACACAACTTAGCGAACAATTCAATGCATTGTCTCGACACTATTTGAAGACTGAACACTCTATCTCTCAATTGTTGTCTAGGTTCCAAGATCTCGTCGATGATTTGCGTCATAATGAGCTGATGTCTGATTTTAGAATGCAGAACACTGTTGTGCAGAATAGGCATCGCAATAGTGGTTTGATGCGCCACGCAGCTGAGTTGTTCACTCCTTCCATTTTTGAGTTAATTCAGAAGGAGTTTGACGCGAGCAGAGCTTACACGATATTGGTAATTACCCATTCTCGTTTTTTTCTGCACAATGTTTCTTTGATTTTTCACTATTTGTAGTTGTACCTATTGAAAGTTAGAAACCAGTTTCATATTTTTCCTTTGACTTTGAGTTTTCTTCATATCAAAACTCCCTTAAATGACCTATAGTTTTGGTTTTGTTTTGTTTTTGGTCTACTGAGATTATGTTTCTGCATTGTGTTCTTTATTTGTGGTTTTTGGATTCCAGTAACCACAAATATGCATTCTGTGGTTACCGGACAGCAACCACAGAATACATATTTGTGGTTACTATTACTTGTTACTAACAATATTACTCCTCAATAACTATTATTTTTCCTAATAGTATATTTCGTGTGCAGCCTGTTCACCAGTTGAAACAGGACACAACTGAAGTTATAAATGTTGAGAGATGGGATAATCAATTTACTGCGAACCAAGTTTTGGTAGAGACCGAAGTTGTGAAGCTAGATTTGGTCAGGAGTTCTGTTACTTGCAGCTGTCGGTTTTTTGAGAACTGGGGGTTAATTTGTCGGCACACATTGAGAGTTTTGGATGCTTTCGCTGCGTGGGGTAATCCTTTTTGTCATTGCATCCCTCCCATGTATGTGAAAAAAAGATGGTGCAGAGATTATAAGAAAACTCTTGCTTGTATTGCTGAGGAATTTCATCTTCAAACCAAGGCTCCTTCGAATTTCGGTGAGAGATATCAGCGTCTTTCTGATATAGTTTCTGGAGCCGGGTCACGCATATGTTATAACGAGGCTGCCTTTAACGCATTTCTTCATCATGTTCTTGATGGAGTTAAAGAGGCTGACGAGTTGTTACATTCAACGTCTGAAACCTCTGAACCTTCACGTGCTGAGTGTTCAACCTTGCCAGGTATTTGCTATTTTATTTCCATTGCTCTTTATGTAACATTTAGTTTTTGTTTAAGATTTATGCCATTCTTATATATGTCTGTGGTTGCTGAACGTTACAGTTGAAGAAGATGAAGTAGAATATCCAGGTAAAAAGATAAAGGTGCGTCAAAACCCATGCAAGAGCAAGATCAGATTGATGTCCGAATCAGAGAAGAGGCATCTAATTTGGAAACAGCAATGCAAGCAGGCGATTGAAATTCAGAAGCAGTCCGAGATTTAGAGAGCAAGATAGCAGTGCTACCATCACCCGTCTGTCCGTTGTTGCTAGCGCCATAGTTATTTCTGCTTCTACCCCCATCTTCTCATGATTCATGTTTCTCTACTATTGGGAAAGTATCCAAATTGATCATGGCAATAACTTGTGATATGTGCCATGGTGGATGTCTTGTTTTTTTCTGAAAAATCTTTCTCTGATTTTTCACTATTTGTAGTTGTACCTATTGAAAGTTACAAACTAGTTTCATATTTTTCCTTTGACTTTGAGTTTTCTTCATATCAAAACTCCCTTAAATGGCCTATAGTTTTGGTTTTGCTTTGTTTTTGGTCTACAAAGATTATGTTTATGCATTGTGTTCTTTATTTTTGGCTTTTGGATTCAAGTAACCACAAATATGCATTCTGTGGTTACTGGGCAGTAACCACAGAATGCATATTTGTGGTTACTAGATGTTTATTAGTCATTCTCTATGGCTAGATAGGTTGCACCGATAGAAGAGGTGAAACGAGGCTTCCTCCATCTCAAAACAAAGCAACATCATGTATCGTGAGATCCGTGAAGAACCCCTCTAGAAACAAGGTTATCACGGGTTTGAAGTTTATCAAGCAACAATCGCCAACCAAAGATGCCCACTTGAAATTTTTTTCATCCGAAAGGATCCATTATATTACAATTACAAATACTATACTATATTACAATTACAACCCATATGTTCTGTTCTATCTTATTTACCAAACTCTACCAATATGATCATCTAGTATCTCTTATTTAGGTTAGCTAAAAGAGGCTTCTTTTATCCTTTGGCTCATGACATTAAATGAGATTTTATGATATCATATATTTCCTGGCCTCCTGGCTTAGAAAACTATCAAGAATCATCACAGTAGTAACGTGTACCACAGCTAAGACATGAAAGAATGTTGATAAATAAAACTCTGTCTCAGGCTCTAATGATGAGTATCATATCATATCATATGAACAAACATATGATCAAGAGCAAATTTACACTGATGGTTGATTTTGATACAAAAGTAGCATATAAATCCTAACCGTGGTAAGTGTTAAGGGTCAATCCTAACCGTGGTAAGTAGCATATAAATACTAACCGTGGTAAGTAGCATAATCCTAACAAAAACCACAAACGTCATATTTGTGGTTACTGGCCGGTAACCACAGAATAGTGCGACAGTGGTTAATAACAGAAAATTACATTGTTTTCCTACACTTTCCTCTTTTTTCCTCTATCATTACCCCCTCCTTTTTCCAAGAGCCTAGCTTTCAATTCTTCACAAAATTTGTTGGCTTCCCCTTGTATGGTTTCCTTCAACAAGTTGGTTTTGTCTTTCATTAATGAGCAGCAAATATCTATTCTTAATTGATTAGTGACCAACACCTGGCCAGCCTCCCTCAATGTGTTCCAGTTGCGGAAAGAATCAATCTCATTTTCATCTCCATGCCAATGCTTTAAGAACATCATGGTGAATACACCACAGCTAGTTCCATCTGGTTGTTCTGGCACTTTTAGATCATGCCACTCAAACTGCTCCCATTTATATGGGCAAACCTTTTTCATGGCTTGATATCTCTCTGAAATGAAACTGCATGCTTCTTTCATCAACTTGTTGCCAATGTGTTCAAATTCAGAGGAAGATCTTCGAAACTTTTTCAAGCTTGTAAGGTACTCAAATCTCTTCTTCTTCAGGTTGAGCACGTACGTGACAAAATGTTTTTGGGCAAGGGTAGGTATGAGGATCTGCAATATAGGTCATGAAAACAAACACACCCGAGTATTAAGATAAGGGAGTAGAAAAAAATGAAAACAAATAACCATAACACGAACAGAAACAATATTAGTAAGGAAAATCCTATTCATTTCATCCTATATATCTCTAAACCTAATTCAACAATCCTCTTCCAATACATGCCTAAAAAACAGAGTAGATTTCAGCCAGACAGCCCAAAATGGGTTAATAGGCATAAAAAACAAATAATCAACGTATAAAAAAACAAAATGGGTCAATAAGCATGAAAACATGTAGCACTATATCTAGCATGTGCTATTCTGATTCTTTTAATATTTGGTATGTCATTTAGCAACTAACCACAGAATCACAAATTTTCACAAACAGTAGTTGGATTCCAGTAACCACAAATATGCATTCTGTGGTTACTGTCCAGTAACCACAGAATGCATATTTGTGGTTACTGGAATCCAACTACTGTTTGTGCATATATGTGGTTTGTGGCATATTTGAAAAAAATGCTCACATTTCAACAACAAAAGATTCACAAAATGCTCACAAAATGCTCACCAATCACAAAACTTACATAATCAAGTGAACAAACGTTAAGCCTCATGTACGGCATGAAGCTGTTGAACATCGACAGCTTGGCAGTAAACTGTTGAGCAGCTTCGGATTGATCACGTTTGTCCTCAAAGTTTCCCGTTGAAACAGACGCCACTATGCTCAACTGTGTTCCAAAGAGTTCATAATACAATTAGTGGTTTACATATACAAAGGTTTATCAAAATAAAGCGTATTTCTTATCACGCACGATGCTGTCAAAACTAGTCTACGTATCTTCGCTTGATTTTCTTGTTTTTCTTTTAAGTTCAACAAGAATGCATAGGTATCAACCACCAGGTTTGACACGCACTGCTCTTCTTGCAACGTCCAAAGTTCCAGTCTTCTTAGGCTGAATATATCATCCAACTGGCATTTGTACATGCATTTGTCACTGCATGATACATCTTGAAATCATAAATACAATTTCTATGAAATACAAGAAAAACAAATTGATTGGTCACAGCGGAGAAAGCTGCAACTTACAATGACTGGTCCTCCGACCAAATGTATGTCACCAAATTCTTGTCCAACTCTAATGCATTCGACTTATCCACATGGACATCGTATGGGCTCTTGAGGAATCTGGATGGCTTTGTTACTCTCTTTTTTTGTTTCCTTTGTTTTATGTACAATGTAGCCTCATAATCGTCCGGTGATCCTGTGCTAGTAGGAGTTACACTGAAATTTAAAAGTTAGCATGTTACATTATTGTAAAAGAAGACTATGAAATCAATGTACAATTTAATATCATGGGCGTATTTATAATTACATTACTATTTCGTCCTCCATATCGTCATCACCAAAAATCTCATAAAAGTAAACATTGAGATAATCAATATCCAATTGAATTGTTTTTCTTTGTTCAGCTGAAGTGGTGGTTACTTCACAATCAAATTCGTCCACTAGCTTCCCTCTATCATCCGGAGGAGTTGGGGTCAAGCTGTAATTTTAACAACTAATTACTATTTATGTTTGTGGCTGGTAAATATGTGATTCTGTAATTTTAGCAACTAATTATTATTTATGTCTAATTGTTTGTGGCCACTAAATTAATTACTATTTAACTATTCATACTTACAGATCAAATCTTGGAGAAGTGTAGTCAATGTTTGTCTGCTTCTTTACAACCACTGCATCCTCTTTTATAACCTCCCTAATGTTACATAAAAAAACAAATCATTTAATGGAGAACACAATGCAGAAACACTAATTGGATTCCAGTAACCACAAATATGCATTCTGTGGTTACTGTCCAGTAACCACAGAATGCATATTTGTGGTTATTGGAATCCAAAAACCAAAAATGGCATATACTTCAAGCAACCAAAGCCAGCAATCTCAAATGACACCAATAAAACAGGAAGAAAAACATGGAGAGACAAACAAAGCATCTGTAAATACGCTGATATAGGGCCACTTAGCTAACCAGCCTACAAGGCCCCACATTCATATTGACACAACAAATAAACAAACAAACATACAGAGACACAAATGATGTGCTCAAAGAGATTCAAAATTACCAATTCACAGACTAGTGATATCCCACCATGTACGCTTTATAAAATAAATTCATGTACGCTTTATAAAATAAATACTTTACCTTGCAACATTATTCGGCAATGGCCCACCATATATGATGATTTGTTTGTCCTCATCGTTTATGGAAGGCGCATCAGTGGTGGTCTGCCTCACTGGCTCAGGTCTAACATCTAAAGGAGTTTGGGTCGGAGAAGTTGGGGTCAGCCTGTAATTTTAGAAGCTAATTAATATTCATGCTGTGGCTGGTGATTGTATGATAAACATCTGAATCATTTATACTTACAGATCAAAGCTTGGAAGATTGTAGTCAACAGTTTTTTGCTTCTTCACCACAATTGCGTTCGGTGTACTATTCTTGTTGTTATGTTGTTTGTCCTCCACATTTGCATGAAGCACATTAGGAATTTTACCATCATTCTTCATCTTTGTGCGTTTTTCACGCCTCATTTCAATTTCTTCATCACGTTTTTGAATAGTTTTATCAACAACATCATCAACCTCTTCATCATCATCTTTCTCTTCATCCTTATCTTTTTCATCACCGCTCTCTTCATCCTGATCTTCAACCTCTTCATCAGCATCATCAGCATCATCTTCTTCTTCGCTCTCTTCATCCTCATCATCAACCTCTTCATCAGCATCATCAGCATCATCTTCTTCTTCTGCTTCATAATCATCATCACTCTCTTCACCTTCATCATCTTCATCATCAGAATTATCAACTCTCCTCTTCAATTTTTTAACACATTTCTTGAATGCCCCAAGCTGGTATTTACAGTATTCCAAGTACACCGGGACCTACAACATCAAATAAACAAAAACATTCCGTGATTAGTGGGGATTTTATGATGTTGTGAATCTGTTGTTATTGAAATGTGAGCATTTTTGTGTTTTCCAAATATGCCATAAACCACATATGTGCACAAACACTAGTTGGAGTCCAGTAACCACAAATATGCATTCTGTGGTTACTGTCCAGTAACCACAGAATGCATATTTGTGGTTACTGAATCCAAAAACCAAATATAAAGAACATTGACAATAACTATAACACTCATTCATTCAGCAGCTTATGGTATATAAACAAACCTTTTCTAATGGACACTCATCAGCTTCCATAGGAACGAGTGACATAGGACTCTCTAAATTAATTTCTGGGCTTAGAGCATAACCAGATGTTATGCCAGCTCCAAATCCAAAATGTTTACCAATTGTGTCCATATTCTTTAACACCTTCGTCGTGTCCCAGCCTTGTAGTGTTGGCATTGTAGAGCCTTGGGAGTAACGACTCTCTCGTCCCATCCTCTAAATGTAGTGGATCTGTGAGATTGCCAATAAACAAACAGTAATAAGCATGTATATATATATATATATATATATATATATATATATATATATATATATAGTAGTGGATCTGTGAGATTGCCAATAAACAAACAGTAATAAGCATGTGTGTATATATATATATATATATATATATATATATATATATATATATATATATATATATTAAGATTAATGTATTCAAAATAACTTACCATAACAAAGTGCCTGTCTGATTTTGGGTATACCAATCCCTTTGTGCCCTCCCTTAGATGCTTCAAAACGTACTTACACCAGTTGTATTTGGAGACATCGTTGAGGTCTTCAAGTATAAAAGCATACTTGAGGGAGACAGTTTCATTTTTATCGGGACATAAAAAGCAACCAAGCAGGTATAATATCATTGCCTTGCGCCAAATTTTATCTGTCTTTGCATTTTTGATCACGCGCTCAAGATCTTCAACTTTGGCGCGGTAAATGTCTTTTACTTTCAATTCCCACTTAAAATCTTTCCGCAGCCGTTCCACCGAGTCTTGTTTGCATTTAAGTTGATTAACTTTTGTTCCCTCATTAGGCAAATCATAAACTCTCTGAATGTCTTGACAAGTTATCGGAAGCACTTGATATTTGCTCAACCGAATCTGACATTTCTCCGGTTCGAAGTTATCGGATACCCACCTAATGAACTCCCCCGGAATCCTAATCCATTTGCAAATTAGCGTAAAAGCCCCAAACCCAGTTGATGCTAACAAATCTTTCCTACTTTTCGAAATGTTATTCATGAACGTGTGAACCGTATGTAGTCTACACAAATGCCTATATCGTGCTACTTCTTGTGCTCTCCTCGGCATCCTTACTTATCTAAAAAAACATGCACATTAACAGTATGAGAGACAAAAAATTAGACACCTTCAAAGCAATTAGAGATCAATTCTTGACAATGATACAAATAAACACTAGTTGGATTCCAGTAACCACAAATATGCATTCTGTGGTTACAAAGAACACAGCTAATGATAGATATGTACTTCTAGTCTTCTAGCTAATGATAGATATGTACTTCTAGTCTTCTAGCATTTGAAACTTATGTATGTTACACATGTAGGAATGCCATATGTACTACCTATTATTATTAGTCTTGTATATAGCAAGGTTTTGTAACCCTTCACCGTATGTATGTATATCATATCCACTTCATTTGTACAAATACAATAACGTGTTTACATTAAAATCAACCAGTACTTTGGAAACAGCAATGCAAGCAAACACAAACACAGAAAACACAAACACATTCTTACTGAATGAGGAAAATCTGGAGATGATACTCTGAAGATGCTGCTAGAAGCTAAGACAAGCGGTGCACAAGAACCACTGGCAATTGCAGCTGATATTGGATATGAAGAGAACTGCAAACAGGTTGTTGAGTTAGTTGTGAAAGAATATGGACGCATTGATGTTCTTGTAAACAATGCAGCTGAACAACACCTCAAAAACTCAGTAGAGGAAATCACTGAACAGCAGCTTGAAAGAGTCTTTAGGACCAACATATTTTCGCACTTCTTTTTCGTCAGGTATGTTCAGAAGCTAGTAACTAACTAATAATTAATTATCAGCTAACTATATCTCTAATATTTGAATCGATTAAATGAAACTCATGTGTGTATTGTGCAGGCATGCTCTGAAGCATATGAAAGAAGGGAGTTCGATTATCAATTCAACTTCAGTTAACGCATACTGTGGAAAGCCACACGCGCTGGGAATTGGGGAGATTATCAACAACTTCCCTTTCTTACATTTAAGTATTAGCCTAATTACATGATTCTTTTCACTATGATATCAGATCATCAGTCATCACAACGAAAGCAATTATGATAAAATCAAACACTAAAACAAAATATCAATTCCGACTTCAATTTCAATTCGTAAACAGAAGCAAATGTATATTAATAATACAAACCAGTAATTGATTATGAATTTGATGTAATAATGAGCTAACAGTGCAAATGTATTCGTAAACAGAAGCAACATTATTTTTATCCCTGTTTTTCGCAAGCGAAAATACAAACCAGTAATTGATTATGAATTTGATGTAATAATGAGCTAACAGTGCCAAAAAGAGGAATAAGTATAAGTACCGGAGATTAGAGATCTTCAGAGTGGTTAGTGCCTTCTTTTGATTTTTTCTTTCATTCCAAGTACGTGTTCGGTTTTGGATTACTGTGGTTGAAATTGGCTCAGCAATAGGATTTCCAACAGCACCTGAAATCGAAGGCATGGAAATTAAATTAGTTGGAAACAAACATGGATAATAGGATCTGGAAATTAAAATTGGAAGCTCGTGAATTACGGCGATCGGAGAGAGGGTTTGCCTTCGCGAGAGAAAAACGGCGAAGAGAATGGAAGTGGTTTTGTTCGCGGAGAAGTGGGTTGCGACGGCGGAGAAGTGGGTTGCGACTTGGAAGAAGGGTTCAGAAAAATAATGAATAGAAAGTTAGAAACGGAAGTGGGTTTTAATTCTCTTGGTGAAATTACTTTCATACCCTTGTTATTATTTTTTAGTAAAAATTACTAAACATTAGCTTAGTTACCTAAACCCAGCACCATCCTGTCAGTCTGTCATAGAGTGAAAAAGTGTTTGGCTATATTGGATTCTTTATTTTGATGGAGAGAAAATGCACACAGTGATTTTAGAGTGAGAGAGCAAATCAAATCTCTTACCGGTGAAACACTAAAATTGACCGTTGGATATTGTTTAAAATGCAATGAATGGTTAAGATTGAATCAACCAATATTAAATCTCAACCATTGATGAATTTTTATACTACATCCAATGGTTAATTTTAGTGTTTCACCGGTGAAAGATTTAATTTGCTCTTTCACCACCCCACATTTTTAAGTGATTTTAAGCATAAAAAATGGGGAAAGGATCCTCTCCTGTGAAACATTCCCCAGAGAAAATAAAGTGGTCTAATCGCGACCATTTATTCCATTTAATGAGAGATCGATGGTCAGAAATAAAAACGATCAAATAACAGTCATTTTGATATACCCCTAGCCTCTCCCCCTGTGTTCCAATCCTATCTTCCAACGCAGAACGTCTTGACCTCTCCTCTTTTGTTCTGATTCCTCTCCTCTCATCTCCTGTTGAACTTTCATTTTAGATTCAATTCCTGCTGAAATCTCTTCACATGCTATTCTTTGCAAACGGTGGAAGAAGGAGCAGTGTGGTTGGAGCGGCAAGTCGGTGGCGACCTTGCCTAGGTCGTGAAAGTGCGCGGCTGAGCATTGCAGCAGTGGTGAGGACAGAATAATGGAAACGCCGCAACGTGGTAACGTTCTGACAAGGAGAAACATCGCGACGATGTGGGGTTCGAAACACTGTGACGGAGTACGGTGGAAACGCCGCACAGAGGGGATGACATGGATGGCGGTCTCGTATCTTCATTCTCAATAAACTCGCACTCTCTTTTCTTCCAAATACTTTCTTAATATTTTGGAAGGCATTTTTGTTGTATGTTTTCAATTGCTTTTGAAGGAATTCCAAAGAGCATTTCTTACGGATCGGGACTTTAACCGGTTTTTACTAAGGCCCAATACCAAATATCAGATCCATTAACCAATTGTGGAGATCAAAGACCTAGATTCAATGGTTCACATTGATCCCCAAAACCTATAAATAAGCATTCAATGCTAGTATTAAAGGTACACATTTCCCAATTCTCTTACTTGCAATTGATTCACTTGCTGACTTGAGCATCGGAGTGTCATTGCAGGTACCACCCCACCTCGAATCGGAGCATACTCGGATTGACCAAAAACATTTCTACCAACTATCTCGGATCGGACCTGGTATCCAAGATCGGATACAAGGCAGAAGATACGGTACAGATCATTGGCGACCACAGTGGGGGGATCTTGTACTCTAGTCCCTCTCCCATCTCATTGGTCAACGATGGCTCCAGTGTTACGTCAAAGGAACGTCTCAAGTGCAATAGTGAGACCGGATCCGCAGCAGGAAACTCCCGAAGGTGTGCCGGTCACCCTACCCCTAGATCGGCACACAGTCGTAACTCGTCCAAGGCTATTGTTCCCAAGAGTTCGACCCAGAATCAACTTCTGCCTCCTCCCCAGACTGTCCAAGTACCGGTCGATGCTGTTCAACAGCTCGTCCAGTTGCTAACTAGGCAGGCCGAGGCTGATCAGCAGAGGAGCCAACGCTACACCCAGTTGGAGGCTGAAATTGCCGAGATCCGCGCTCCAACATCCTAGATCGGTCATCTCCTCAATGCCGAAGGACTTCTAGTCGTAGGCGTCACCGATCTCTAGCCTGGAGGAGACATCACCACCGCTCTCCACCTCGTCGAACAGGAGAGCGAGGATCTGGAACTCCCCCAAGTCGGACCCTTGATGAAACTTACTATCCTGAAGGTTCCCCTCGCCAAAGCTCGTCTTTGGCATCCACATCTCCGGGGTGACGTTCTATAAGCCGGGAAAGATCCCCTAGGCATGAACGTCGACGACCTCATTCTCGAAGTTCCCCGGTTAGACACCATAACCAACGATCTCCCCCGCGAGAGAAATCGGCAGCCCAAAAAGGACCTTTCAGCACTGAGATTGACTACTTTCCGGTGCCAAAACATCTTGAAAAACCCCCGAAAGGTTTGAAGATGCATGATGGGACTGGCGCTCCTGATCGCCACCTCGATTACTTTGATACGGTGATGCAGTACCGTAACGTCCCAGACGAAATTAAATGTCGGATTTTCCCTCTCACTCTTGAGAAGATGGCTTTGGATTGGTTCAGAACTCTCAAGCCAAACTCAATATCCTCCTGGGACCAACTAGCCAAGTTATTCTCGGCTCATTTCGCCCACTCCAAAATGAAGCCAAAATCTCGGAAGGTCTTGCAGGCAATTCGGCAAGGGGAAAATGAGTCACTCCGGGACTATATAGAGAGATTTAAGAGGGAGGCCGCTCGGGTCCGGAACCTTGATGACTATTTCTGACTCCACTTCATGGAGGTTGGTCTCCGTGAGGGAAGTCTGTTCCAAATTGATGTCGGGGTTAATCAAACTGAGTCTCTTGCTGAGTTCGTTCACCTGTCTCAGAAATACATCGACCACGAAGAAGGAGTAATCGCAAGGAGGTCGGACACCGAGCCTGGAGGATCTAAACCTCGGAGTGAGAAGGAGACTCGGAATGATAATAAACCTAGGTCTCGCAACCGTCATCAGCATTATTCCGATCTCAACGAGACCAGAGCTAGAATCTTAGCAGAATGCATGAATGCAGAATTCAAGGAAGTTAAGTTCCCTGATCCACTCCCGCATAGGCCGGGGCAGCAGGTCTCACAAGTACTGTCGGTATCACCGAAGTAAAGGACATGACACCAATCGCTGCAATGCCTTGAAAGATGACATTGAGGATCTGATCAAGAAGGGGAAATTGAGCCAGTACGTGACTAAGCCACCTCGGCAGGAAGGAGAGGTTAAAGAAGAAAAGGACGACCCTAAAAAGAAGGGTAAGGCTCGACAAGAGAAGGAAGAAAGCTCGGAGGACGAGCGTGATTTTCGAAAGTCCAAAGGTCGGCCGGTAATGATGGTCATCTCAGGAGGATACCCCGACGAAGCATCGGGTAAGACTATGAAGAGAAAGTGGAAGGAGATCATGAGTGCTGCTTCCACCTCGGCGGTAACCTCAGTCCCGGTCCGACCTCCTTTAGCGTTTGGTGATCAGGATTTGCTAGATGGCAAGCCCAACAAGCATGTGCCTCTTTTGATCAGGGCTGTTATGGCCAGCCATGAAATAAGAAGAATCCTTGTTGATCAAGAAAGCTCGGCAGATATCATCTTTATCGATCTCGTGAGAAAGCTGCAAATCTCTGAAGAAGACTTCACCCCTTACAGGGGATCGGATCTTTCGGGTTTCAACGGGCCCTGGACCAAACCACTCGGCTATTTGGAAATGATGGTCACCTATGGCGAAGAGCCATTGGAGAGGACAGTCAAGACCAAATTCCTGGTTTTATCGTGCCCTTCTGTCTACAACTGTATCATTGGAAGGCCGACCCTAGGAAGGCTCGGAGCGGTAACTTCAACAGTTCATCTGAAGATGAAATTCTACTATTTGTGCAACAAAGTTATTACCCTCGATGCCGACCTCGAGTCCGCCCAGAGATGTTTTTATCTGCACGTGAAAGCAGATAAGAATGCTACGGAGGATGGGGTTCCCCCGAAGAAGAAGCCCGAAAGATTCCGAGAAGAGAAGAAAAAGCAAAGCTGTTGGTGTCTATATGACAGACCTTGATGCGAGGTACGACCCTAACAGCTCCAAAGAAGAGAGCGATGACGATCTTGTCCGAGAACTGAAGAAGAAAATTAGGTGACCTCAACCTGATGGAGAATTCGTGGAAATCCAAATGGGAGATGACCCAGCCAAAACTGTCAAAATCGGCTCCGATTTTTTTGACGAAGTTAAGGCAAAGCTCGCCCTATGCCTGAAAGCTCATGCCGACCTCTTTGCCTGGTCGGCATAAGATATTCCCGGGATTCCCCCAGAAGTCGCCTGTCACCAGTTAGCTGTTAACCTCAGTGCTAAGTGGGTCGCCCAGCGCTAGAGAGCTCAAAGCAAGGAGAAAGCGGTTGCTGCAGCTAAGGCTGTTGACGATTTAATTAATGCCAATTTTGTAAAGGAAGACAAGTATACAACTTGGCTCTCCAACCCTGTACTTGTCAAGAAGAGTAATGGAAAATGGCGCATGTGCATTGATTATACCGATCTTAATAAGGCCTGTCCAAAAGACACCTTCCCTGTTCCTAGCATTGATCTCCTCGTCGATAATGCTTCAGGTTTTTGTTTACTATCTTTTATGGATGCGTACTCCGGGTACAACCAAATTCTGATGTTCCCTCCCGACCAAGAGAAGACCGCATTCATGACTGACCGCGGTAATTTCTGTTACCGGGTTATGCCGTTTGGTTTTAAAAATGCGGGAGCTACCTATCAGAGAATGATGAACAGAGTTTTTCATAAGCAGATCAGGCGTAATGTAGAAGTCTATCTCGACGACATGATCGCAAAAAGTGAGGGTGAGAGCCTCCACGTCGCCGATCGTGAAGAGATCTTCGCAGAAATCTGAAAGAACAAGATGAGGTTGAACCCGGAGAAATGCACTTTCGGAGTCCGAGCTGGGAAATTTCTTGGTTTCTATCTCGCAGAGAGAGGCATCGAAGCCAACCCGAATAAGTGTCGGGCTGTGACCGAGATGCGCACCCCAACTACCAAAAAGGAGCTTCAGAAGCTTAACGGTATGATCGCTGCCCTATCTCGCTTCATTTCCAATGCTGCGTTCAAATCACTCCCTTTATTTAAGTTACTTAAGAAGGAAGCGAAGTTTGAATGGACCCCGAAGCGGGACGAGGCCCTCTACCAGCTTAAAAAGGTTCTGTCCGAGCCACCAATCCTAACTCGGCCAAACTCAGGAGAAACCTTATACTTGTATTTAGTAATCTCGGAGGAAGTGTTTGGCGCCATTCTTGTTCGGGAAACAAAGACCGGTCAAAGCCCGGTATACTTTGTGAGCAAAGCTCTACAAGGACCTGAAATTAGATACCAGAAAACTGAAAATTGCTTTTGCTCTGCTCATCACGACGCGTCGCCTCCGACCTTACTTCGTCGCTCATCAGGTCGTGGTACGGACAAATCACCCTATCCGTCAAATCTTACACCGACCCGACCTGGCGGGCAGGATGATCAAATGGGCAGTAGAACTCTCTGAGTTCGGAATCAAGTACGAGTCCAGGCCGGCAATGAAGGCTCAGGTACTTGCCGACTTTGTCGCAGAAATGACCCCCGCCGACCCCGAAGGCGAGTGGTGGACGCTCCATGTAGATGGATCCTCAAATCCAAAAGGAAGTGGTGCTGGGTTAATGTTAGAAAGCCCGGCAGGCGTCATAATCGAGGTGTCCCTCACTTTTGGGTTCCCAACTTCAAACAATCAAGCAGAATACGAGGCATGCATAGCAGGGCTCTGACTTGCCCTCGACCTCCGAGTTACTCGGGTCACTTTGAACACTGATTCCTTGTTGGTAGTCTCGCAGATCGGAAAGCAATACAAAGCAAAGGACCCGATCTTGCAGAAGTATTTAACCCGAGTGCGGGAATTGCTTGCTCAATTCGTAATCGCAGAAGTTAAACACGTTCTAGAACGGAAAATATTAGGGCGGATGTTCTATCCAAGCTCGCAAGCACCAAAGTTCCTGGAAACCACCGATCTATAATCCAGAAGACGCTGAATAAACCCAGTGTGCTCCCTATCCCAGAGCTCGGCCTTTCTATCAACGTGGTTGAGGAAAGAAAATGGTGGATTACGCCAATAATGAAGTACATCGAGTCGGGGGACGAGCCTCCGGACTCTCGAGAAGCCAAATTGATCAAGAGAAAGGCCTCGTCCTTCTCCGTGATTGAAGGAACACTTTACAGAAGTAGTCTCTCAGCACCATTATTAAAATGGATTCAAGGAGAGGAAGCAGATTATGTCTTAGCCGAGATTCACGAAGGAATTTGTGGACAGCACCTCAGAGGTCGGTCGCTAGCTTGGAAAGCCTTAAGGGCAGGATATTTTTGGCCAACCATGGAAACCGATGCGAAAAACCATGTTAAAAAATGAAAGAAATGTCAAATCCATGCCAATGTTCATGTGGCGCCTCCTGCCGAGCTCACTAGTCTCACCTCGTCATGGCCTTTTGCTTGGTGGGGGATCGATCTCTTGGGGCCATTTCCAACTGCCCCCAGCCTGGTCAAATACCTAATAGTGGCTGTGGATTACTTCACAAAATGGATCGAAGCCGAGCCATTAGCAATTATCAATGCAAGGAATTGCATCAAGTTTTTCAAAAAGAATATCATGACCAGATTTGGGATTCCCGTGGTAGTGATCACTGACAACGGAACCCAGTTCGCTAACGAGGGTTTCAGAAAGCTCATGTCCAATCTTCAGGTTAAACACCGGTTCACCTCGGTAGAGCACCCTCAAACTAATGGGCAGGCCGAGGCTGCTAACAAGGTACTCCTCAATGGATTGAAAAAACGGCTTGACGAGGCCAAAGGTAATTGGGTTGAGGAATTGCCTTATGTACTATGGGCCTACAGGACCACCCCACAGAGTTCGGCGGGGGAAACTCCATTCCGACTCTCATATGGGAGCGAGGCTGTAATTCCAGTTGAAATCGGAGAGTTGAGTTGGAGAACGCTCCATCCAAAATTGCCAGAGGAAAATAACCAGGCTTTGAGGGAGAACCGTGACCTCATCGACGAGGTCCGAGGAAGAGCCTCCCTCAAAGAAGCATTGATCAAGCAAAGGATAGCAACCCGGTACAACTCGAAAGTTGTCCTGAGGGATTTCGAGGTCGGCGATTTGGTGCTCAGAAGAGCCGACGTCGACTTAAAGAATGCCGCTCAAGGGAAGCTCGCTCCCAACTGGGAAGGGCCTTACCGGGTCGTATCCAAGACCGGTAGTGGCGCCTTCGAGTTGGAGACCCTAGAAGGGAAAGCGATCCAAAGGACTTGGAATGCTGCCAAACTGAAGAAGTATTACAGTTAATTTTTGCCTTAAAGAACAAACTATATTCAGATATTGTAAACATTCTCATCTAATACATCTTCATTACTCTTCGTTATTCTCCATTATTGTGGCCGATCTTAATCCGGAGTTCTGAGGTTAAGGGGAGCCCTCTGGGAACGATCTCATGATCGCGCCGAGGTCCCTTATTAAAACCGGAACCCGGTGCACAACGTTCAAAACAATCTGCGACCGAGGTTGTCGCAGACCTTCCTTGAACGAGTTCGATCCGGGCCGAGTCCCAATAAACTGTTCAAAGAGCTGCAAAGATCTTTGGGATTCAAAATCACCAAGATCAATGGACGAGACTGCCATTACCCTAAAGGGCGAGTTCGATCTGGATTGAGTCTCGATAAACTGCCCTAAAGGTGATGTACGTTACTTGAGCAAAATAAACGCAAGTGCGCAATATTAACATGCAAGAAATAAAGCATAACCGAGGTAATTTAAACCAGAAATACAAGCAATTAAAATAAGCAAAATATTATAGGCCACCCCGGATACGGCCGGGTCCTCAAGTTCAAGAGAGCTTTCAGATTACACTGTTAAATGCCGGTTCCGCCCGGAACCTATTCGTCACCGGTTCCACCCGGAACCCGGAAACCATTCACAGAAATGTTACCCACCGGTAACAGGCTAAGAATCGGACGGGCGAGGGTAAACAATGATACACTCCTTGGTGACGGAGTCGGTCTTGACGATCTCGTCTCCCTCCACATCATGATCCACGTTTAGTATCTCTTTATCAAGAGGTAATGAAGGGTGAACCACGGTGACTTGAGTAAGAGCTTTTTCAAAACCTTCCCCGGCCATTCCAAGAGCCATCTCTGCTATAGTGGCAGTTTTAAGCTCGGCATTCCGGGTCTTCTCCTCGGCCTGCCTCAACTTCTCTTCAAGCTCAGCAAGCCGATCTTGGGGGCCCGTGCTAGAATTGGCCCTCTCCTCCCTAGCCTTCTGCATCTCGCCCTTGAGCTCGGAAGTCCGACTCCTCAAGGTCGTAACCAGTTCCACAACCTCCTTCTCTTTGATCTCCAACTCAGTAATTCAGAGTTCAAGTTCTCCGTTCTTATTGAGAGCAGAGTCCCTCTCTGTCATAAGTTCCCCTCTCTCCTTTCGGAGATCGGAGAGGTCTTTCTGGGCTTTTACGATAGTGGAAGAAAGTGGCTCATACTTCTTCCGTTCTTCTGCCCTCATAGCTCGCTCCTCGTCCCTCTCTTTTAGGGCCCCTGAAATAAAAGGAAGTAAATAATGCTAAATTAGGAATGGAGTCATCAGAAGCAACAAATGAAGGGGACTCTAATTTCCCTCTATTACCTTTAACCCGGGCTTCATCCTCCTCCTTCTGCAACTTGGAGACATCGGCCTGGTGCCTGAACAGCTTCGCCGCGGCCTCCACTGTGTCGACCCAGTATTCCTCCAGGTTCTTTTTCAAGAAATTGCCATCTATCGAAATGCTTAAAAATCTTGAAAACTTGCGCCTTTTCGATCCGTCCTTCTCATGGCGACTCTTCTTCGATGCCCTGGGAGAACCACCTTGACCGGATCGCACCCGCTTTCCCCGGGTTTGAGAGGGGGAAGCATGATCTAAGGGGCAATCCACCAAAATATGCTGGAGTTTCCGATGTTGAAGGTCGGCGGCCTGAACTTCAGCACTCGCAACACTCACAACAATGACGGTGTTAAGAGGAACGGCTCGTACAGGCTCGTCCTGGCGAGGGGTTTGTTGAGGAGTGTATTCAGCACCAGAGCTACTCTGGAATAGCGAACTTGTCAGGAGCCATGTTATCTGTAAAACAAACAAATTTGAAAAACATTAGGGGAATCGATCTTGAAGAAGTATAAAATTAAAGATAAAGACATCTTATCAAGCATCTGACCCTACCAAGCGTGGCTAACACCTTTGACTTCGAGCCCGCCTCGACCAACATCACCGTGTCAATTCCGAACTTTTTGGATCCTTGTGGGGGATCAGGCCGGCAAAGTTGATCAGGATCGCCAAGGATTCCTGGTCTACATCACTTGATCTGCTCAAGCTAACCGTATATGCATGGGGTGGGCGATTGAAGTGAGAGAGGGACCACCCAATGGGAAACTTTGTGGACTCCAGGGATCGTCCATCATCACTATACTTGCCGACGTACCTTGCGGCTTCGTCGTTCACAGGCTCGATGAAGAAGTATTTATTTTTCCAATTTCCCTTCAAAGAGTCGGTATCGGGCATAAAGACCTTGAGGCCCCTCCTAGCTCGAAAGCTCACATGTTCCCACCGATCTTTAGATCCATCCTCATGCCTCCTGTTTATCTCGAAGAGATAGAAGAACAGATCGGTGGAGATCTGCCTCTCCAAATGAATGCACATCAACTCGAAAGCCCGCATGAAGGCCCATGCGTTGGGGTGAATCTGTGAGGGGGCAAGGTTCAAGCTTCCCAATACCTCCTGCTGAAGGGCGGTGAATGGGGGGGTTGATCTTCAGGTCGAAGATCGTCACCTCGTACATGACGAACTTGAGAGCTTGTGCCCAAACAACAATGTGTTGATCTTCTCTCATGCCCTCCACATTCCATATTGTAGCGACCGAAAAATCCGGAGGAGGGATTCTTCGTCATTTTTGAAAATGAAGTCGCCATCAATATTTATTAAATAGGAAAAACATTGAAAACACATTTATTTTTGGGTTCGGGGGTCGATTATGTGTGGGGAAGGTATTAGCACCCCACAACATCCTTTCAACAGAAAGGTTACCTTTTAATTTAATGTGTAGAAAACAGTTAATTCAAAGTAAAACTCAGAGTGGTCGTTACTCATAGCTTATTTGAAAAATATAGTTGTTATTGACGATCAAACAAGTTAAACTCAGAGTGACCATTAATAACAACCTACTTTTATGTTTGGGAAAATGTTTATTTGTCATTTGGGAAAAAATAGGTTTGTGAAAGAAAATGTTTCTTTGTAGAAAAGAAATTTAAAAAAAGGAAGGCGAGGGTTGTATTTTAAAAATGGGGGGGGGGGGGGCAGATAGCAAGCCGACTTCATTTTAGTGGTGAGCAGGCTTGCGAAATTGTGGGCTTTTATGGGGCGTGATGATTAAAATGAGTGGTGTGAGTTGTAATCTGAGTTAAAAATATAAAAAAAAGACAAATAAGTAAATGAGAAGGGGTATAAAGGGAAACAGATGGGTTTCAACAAACCCTAATTCCTCACTTCTCACTCAGCACCGTTCTCTCTAGTTTGAAGAGAGAGAAAGTGAAATTTCAAATTTTTAGGAGAGAGAAGGGGCGGAAATTACGCAGAGAGAGAGAGAGGGAGTCTTACGAATGTGAGAGAGGAAGGAAGGGGAAACGAAAGGGGGAGCGACGGTGCGCCGTTTTCGGCAACGTTGGTGGACGCGGCGGCTCCGACGGTGAGAGAGAGAGAGAGAGAGAGAGAAAACGGAACTGAGAGAGGGATAGAGTTACGGTGAGAGAGAGTTTGCACAGGACCAACTCCGATTTCACGTGATCGCAACGTTGGGAGTTTGCGGTGAAGGGGAACGTGGTGTTGTGGTTTTCGCCGGAGCTCGACGGTGGTGACAGAGACAACCACCGTACGGTGGTCATTTATTTCGGGTTCGGTTTTGAAGACCAGCGCAGGAGAGGAACAACGACATTTTTGATCGGGGACGACGACGACGGCGGCGTGTTTGGGGCAAACGACCATCGTCTACGGTGGTCGGAGCTAACGGGTAAGCTTCTGATTCTCTTTTTTATTTCTTTATTTCTCTTTTCTTCTAATCCTAATTTCTGATTTTAGAACCTCTAAACCCAAATCCCTTTTTAGTCTATAATCTGATTTTTGCTTTACTCCTAATTTTTGATCTTTAGAAATCCTAAAATCCAGAAACTATCACCAACAAATTTTATTTGTGATTTTTCCTTTTAACCCTATCAACAACAAATTATTTATTCACTGTTTGTATAACATATAACATATGTCACTAAACAATGTTTAAAAACAGCATGCTTGAAATTTCAACTATTTGACATCTCATATCTACATTTTGTCTACCACATGTTCGAATTAAAAGACAAAAAAAACGATCTAAGGCATGTGTCTAAGAATCTGAAAAAGATGTGACCAACCTGGGTTCCTGAATGAAAATAGATCTGTTGTTAATCCCTACCCTTTTGCTCTACCGCTGCTTCTCGTTTGACTGACTGCTACTGCTTCTATTTCTAAATTTTTGGTGTTTTTGTGATTAGGGTTTCAGTGTGAAATCCTAATCGTTTTTCATGCTTTTCTCTAAATTTTGTCTAATTTTCTGTGTGTGTACGTATTTTTTTGTATAATTCAGTCACTCTCTCTGTGAATTTCTGTATCTCAGTCACTGTATTCTGTGTATATTTCTGTGACTGTCTGTCTGTGTGCCCCCTAATTGTGTGCTACTGTTTGATATTTATAGGCCAATTGGTGTGGTGCTGAGGAATCAAAAGGACAGTCAAGGGAGCCAAGGACAGCACCATTTGAGTCGGCAAAAGGACAGCTATTTGAATGGGCAAAAGACAATAGATGGCAATGGAGGAAGGATACCATCCAAGGAAAAACACTAGCTAGGGCAGCCAGCAGCAGCTGCTGCGCCCCCTTTTCTTCTTTTTTTTTCTTTTTTGAAATTTTGTATTTTGTATTTTGTACTATTTATCTTTTGTTGTTTTTTTCTTTTGGTTTATATGTGTAAAAAAAAGCTATATTATATATCAAAGGAAACCTTTGACTATTCATTTTCTTCACTTATTTTTCGCACCAATAACAATAACAAAATAAAATAGAGCGAGCATCAAAACAATCGTTGCACGAGAGTGCCAAAGACACGCGCGTTTAAAACGATATGTGACACAATGAAAATAAGAACTTTTTGGATTTTTGATTACTCGGACAAAATTATGGTATGACACATATCTGGTTCCTTTTCCAAGAAATCCAGTTAACAACATGGCTCAGGTCATCTCCGGCCTTGTATAAAGATCGGATCTCCCTCAACGACTCCGATACCCAGGAATATTCCCGAGGGATATTTAAATTTTAAAGGCAACAACAAGGGGACATTAACCGGCCCAACTCCGGTGCTGCAGTACTCATCAGAATCACCTTCATTGTGTCCGGGATCTCCCTCGTTCCGAGGATTATCTCCACTGTTGCCTAAATCACCTTCATTGTTTCGGCTTTCAGCAAAGCCCTCCACACCGACCTCGGCTTCGGTCTCACAATCATCAGAGCTCCAGCTTGTGCTTCCCTGCTCTTCTAGGTTCCGCTCAGCATCAGACTCATCCGACTCAAGGATCACCACATCCCCAGTGCGGCGCTCACTTGCTTGACCTTCCTCCAGCAGTTCATTGCTGGGGACCGCAGGAGAGCGATCTACCACTTGAAAGCTGTTGGGAGCGGAATCAAGTCCCTCCTGAACTTCGGGACCAGCCGATTCGGAGTTTCCAGCGCGTACTTCATTAGGATTTCTAGGATCAGAAGCCATCAATTTGGCTATGTTTGGACGATCTGTGCTGACAACCCGGCGGGTTTGTTTTTTCCTAGCCAGATCGGACCTGCAGAAATGGGGGTATGCCAAGTCAAGTTAAGGGCTAAACAGTGGGTCCACAACCAAGTCGGAACCCACTTGACGACCCCCACTCTGTATAAATAGATACGGGCTTGAAGAAGTCCCGGCTAGAGCATAAGGCGAAAAATGAACAAATAAAAAGGCACTAACCTCGGAAGTCGGAGGCTCAGTGTCATTGAACTTGATTGCGTGCTTTGACGATCTTGCTAAACCGAAAGGCTGAGACTCTCTCCACGGTATGTTGGATCGGAAGTTCGGAAGGAGAAGGCACTAAGTGACGATGTTTGGATCGGTGCTCAGAGCAGTTTGCAAAACTAGTGCAAATGAAGGAGGTTCTCACCCATATATATATATATATATAGGGAACCAAGGGCTACGAATTGGGCCTGGGCCTAGGCTCTGTGAGAGGAAGAGCCTCCGTGAAACGAAGCGCCATCATTACTCCAATCACCTCCGAACGACGCGCCCCATCAATGACATTGATGTTAGGCGCTGAAATCCAAGCGTCACCATGAAGAGGATACCTCGAGTCACTCGGTTCTCCTTCAATGATCATTCCGAGGCTGAGGGCAAACACTCAGGTGAGTACAAGCCCAGCCTTGGAAGGTCGCCGCATTTACCAGGCACCCAAATTCGAGCTCGCGCAAAGCATTGTAAGCTCGTTTTTCTAAAAACGAACACATGACCCGAATCTCAAGCAATCTGAGGCTGAGGGAAAAACACTAACATGAGTATAAGCCCGACCTCGGAAGCTCACCATGGTCTCCTAACCAACATATCCAACCCAGATAACGAGAGGACAAGCCCGGTCTCAAAGGGTACTTCAAACCCAGATCAGGTATCAAGTCTGGCTCGCCCCAAGGCAACCCGACTTGGGGGGCAACTGTTACGGATTGGGCCTTTAAGCAATTTTCACTAAGGACCAATACCAAAGGCCAGATCCATTAACCAATGGTGGAGATCAAAGACCTAGATCCAATGGTTCACATTGATCCCCAAAACCTATAAATAAGCATTCAATGCTAACATTAAAAGTACACATTTCCCAATTCTCTTACTTGCAATTGATTAACTTGCTGACTTGATCGTCGGAGTGTCATTGCAGGTACCACCCCACCTCGGATTGGAGTATACTCTGATTGACTAAGAACATTTCTACCAACTATCTCGGCTCGGACCTGGTATCCAAGATCGGATACAAGGCAGAAGATACGGTACAGATCAACATTCATGAGAGGAGTTTAAGTTGGGGATGCATATACAAAGTTACTCATCAAAAGCTGAAAAGATCTGTTGTTATTGCTGTTGAATTTGATGTACATATTGTAACCTATAGATGGAACAAAGCTTACCAATGTAACTGATTATGTTCATAAATGTAAAAGCAATAGATTATAGCAAATTTTATTTACTTTGTATCAGGAAGCGGACACAGTTTTAAAAGGAAGAGGACAAAAAAAAAGTGTATGTTTTAATCCCAGCCACTGATCTAATCTAATCTAATATCTATTTATACAAACAAACCTCCTATGAAATTACCAATTTGGATCTCTTATTAACAAGACACGTATATAATTTAAGGGTAAAAATGTCATTACCCACTATTTCTTTCTTTTTATTCTTACACACTCTTTCTTCCTTTTTTTTCTTTCTTCTTACACTCTCTTTCCCCATTTTCACTTTTCTCTTACACTCTCTTTCTTCCTTTTTCTTTTTATTTTACTTTTACTTTTCCCATAAACAATTTTTCTCTTTCTCTTATCACTTCACTTTAGATTTTTTAACTAAATTTCTAAATTTATACAAACACTACTCTACTAAAATTACCTAAAAAATGTAAATGAGTCACACTAAAAAACAAAAAAAAAATATCACCTTTTGTGAATCTATTTATCTATTTATACAAACAAACCTCCTATGAAATTACCAATTTGGATCTCTTATTAACAAGACACATATCTAATTTAAGGGTAAAAATGTCATTACCCACTCTTTCTTTCTTTTTCTTCTTACACACTCTTTCTTCCTTTTTTTCTCTTTCTTCTTACACTCTCTTTCCTCATTTTCACTTTTCTCTTACACTCTATTTCTTCCTTTTTTCTTTTTAATTTACTTTTACTTTTCCCATAAAAAATTCTTCTCTTTGTCTTATCACGTCACTTTAGATTTTTTAACTAAATTTCTAAATTTATACAAACACTACTCTACTAAAATTACCTAAAAAAATGTAAATCAGTCGCACTAAAAAACAAAAAAAAACTATCACCTTTTTGAAAAAGTTATCACCCTAAAATTTTAATTTTTTTCTACGAAATCTGTTTACACTCTTATTGATAATCAACTATCACCTCTTATTGATAATTCACTCTCTATCTTTTACTATCTACTAATCAATTGAAACTACGGGATAACTGCAATGATATATAAAAAAAACACGGGATAACTGCATTGATATATATATATATATATATATATATATATATATAGTAAAACACAGGATTAATATTTGTCATTGATAATTAATTTTTTTTAAGACTACTATAAACCTACTATCTAAAAAACAAGAAGATTTAATGACTATTTAAACTACTGATTAATATTTAAAACAAATATTTCTTATTGATAATCTACTATCTCTCTTTTAATTTCTACTATAATCTACTAATCTACTATCTCTCTTTTAATATCTACTATAATCTCCTATGAGATTACCAATTTGGATCTCATATTAACAAGATACATATCTAATTTAAGGGTAAAAATGTCATTACCCACTCTTTCTTTCTTTTTCTTCTTACACACTCTTTCTTCCTTTTTTTTCTTTCTTCTTACACTCTCTTTCCTCATTTTCACTTTTCTCTTACACTCTCTTTCTTCCTTTTTTCTTTTTACTTTACTTTTACTTTTCTCATAAACAATTCTTCTCTTTCTCTTATCATTTTTTAACTAAATTTCTAAATTTATACAAACACTACTCTACTAAAATTACCTAAAAAATTTAAATGAGTCACACTAAAAAACAAAAAATAAACTATCACCTTTTTGGAAAAAGTTATCACCTTAAAATTTTAATTTTTTTCTACCAAATCTGTTTACACTCTTATTGATAATCAACTATCACCTCTTATTGATAATTCACTCTCTATCTTTTACTATCTACTAATCAATTGAAACTATTGGATAACTGCAATGATATATAAAAAAAACACGGGATAACTGCACTGATATATATAAAAAAACACAGGATTAATATTTGTCATTGATAATTAATTTTTTTTAAGACTACTATAAACCTACTATCTAAAAAACAAGAAGATTTAATGACTATTTAAACTACTGATTAATATTTAAAACAAATATTTCTTATTGATAATCTACTATCTCTCTTTTAATATCTACTAAAATCTACTAATCAACTAAAATAATCAATTGAAACTACCAGATAATTGCACTGATATATAAAAAACACAGGATAACTACACTGATATATAAAAAAACACGAGATTAATATTTGTCATTGATAATTAAAAAAATTGAAGACCACTACTACAAACCAACAATCTAAAAAACAAGAAGGCTTAATGACTATTTAAACTGATTATTATTTAAAAACACACGTGACAAATATTTGTCCCTAATACCTAAAAAAGGACAAATAATTGTCACTGATATATAAAAAAACACGGTAT
The DNA here is from genome assembly GCA_039519185.1 of Astragalus membranaceus. Classification (NCBI taxonomy): domain Eukaryota; kingdom Viridiplantae; phylum Streptophyta; class Magnoliopsida; order Fabales; family Fabaceae; genus Astragalus; species Astragalus membranaceus. The sequence continues at coordinate 161,401,961 of CM076846.1, read as the reverse complement.
AAATATTTTTTATTGATAATCTACTATCTATTTTTTACTAGCTACTATAATCTACTAATCAACTCAAATAATCAATTGAAACTATGAGATATATAACTGCGCTGATACATAAATAAAACACGGGATAACTGCACTAATATATATATATATATATATATATATATATATATATAAATACGGGGATAATTTCAATGATATATATAAAAACACGCTATATCTGCACTGATATATAAAAAAACACGGGATAACAACATTGATATATAAAAAAACACTGCACTGATATATAAAAAAACACAGGATAAATGCACACATTGGTTTTAAATGATACTTTTACATTTTAGATTTTAATATTTAGCTATTTTTTATTTGAAACTCCTTTTTTATCTACTTTAAATTTGCCTTCATTTTCACGGGGTAATGTTCAGACTATTTAAATACAGTCTAAGTTCATTCATAAAAAAACACGACAGCACCCGTGTGTATGCACGAGTATCCTACTAGTTTTCATTAAATGGAATAGATGGCTAAGATTAAAGCACTTTACTTTCTCCAGCAAATGTGCCACGCGAGAGAATCCACTCCCTAAAAAATGAGATAATATAGGAAAATATGGAGGAAAACTACGGGAGAGAAAATGAGAGACGAAAGAAATAGAAACGAAGACGCGTATTTTTTTCCCGCTCTCAAGATAGAGAATCCATGCTCGAACAATTCATATTCTATTTTTTTTAATTATGAAGTGAATGCAATAAAGAGTGAACACTCACTTTACTCTTTGACAAAAATTTGTGGTCTAGTGGAGCATGACAAAATTTGTATTTGGGAGGTTCCGGGTTCAAACTCCCACTAGTCTCCTTGGGTGAGGTGAATATAATTACCTTCGTGAGTGCTTAAAGAGCTCGAAGGTCTTCCTTACCTTGGACTAGGGTGTCATCACTTCACCTTAAATATTTTCATCTAAAAAAAATCGTTAATCGATTTGGATTATAGGAAATAATAATACATTTAATAGTCATTGATAATTATAAAAATGAGACACGTTAATCTTTCTTTAGCCTCCGTCCACCGATATCGATTCAGGTGTTGATGTATATCATTATATAAGTATCTCTCATTATTTTAGTAAATGATATTACAGCTAATGTCATGTTAGTCAATTAAGCGATAAAAATGTAGAAAAGATACAATTCAACCCACAAATTTAGCGAGTTTCGCACTTAGGGTTTTATGAGTCAAATTTTTACCAACTCATTCAGCCGTAAGCATAGCCGACTCAAGGATAAGGCTACTAAAGCCCTAACTTTAGGCCTCACCCTAACTTTTATAAACTAAAAATGTTTCATATAACTCCTAAGTTTAAGAAGAATATGCTTCAACTAAAAATTTGTTTTAAATCTCACTAACTAAAAAAAAATTAAGCAAGCCAAAGTCGAGCTATACTCAGCTAGCTCACAAATTGCAACATACTTCAACAACTCTACAATAAGACCAGGGCATTTTTTTTTCACTTTCGTCTTTTTTACTCCTTTCCTATCTGTTACGGATTGGCCCACGCCCCTTACTTGCTGAAGCCCAATACCAGCGGCAAGCCCATGAACGAACGGCTGAGATCTAAACCCTAGATAAGACGCCTCTGATCAAATAGGTCAAACACACCCTTTACTCTATAAATAAGCATTAATGCAATGCCCAATGGATGCACTCTCACCAACATTCTTACCTCTAATCAATTCACTAGCTGACTTGAGCGTCGGGGTGTCTTTGCAGGTACCACCCCACTTCAGATCGGAGCGGAGCCCGTTGGTCAAGACCACCTACTACCAACTGTCCCGGATCAGTCATAGACTCCGAGATACGGTACAGAACATTGGCGACCACAGTGGGAGAATCTCGTACTCTAGTTCCTCTCCCATCTCCTTGACTAACAATGGCTCCAACGTTACGACAGAGGACTATCCCGAGTATCATTGAGGGACCGGTCCTACAGCAGGTGACCCCGGAAGGAGTGGCGGTCACATTTCCCCTTAGCCCGGCGCACGCTCGAAGCTCAGCTACAGCTCTGGTCCCCCGGGAGCTCAACCCGGAACCGACTTCCACCTCCCCCTCAGATTGTCCAGGTACCGGTCGATGCTGTTCAACAGCTGGTCCAGTTGCTAAATCGACAAGCTGAGGCCGACCAGCAGAGAAGCCAACGCTACACCCAGTTAGAAGTTGAGATTGCTGAGATCCGGGCTCATAACATCCCGGATCGGAGTTCCTCTCGACGTAACTCTTCAAGTGGAAGGACTCATGGCCACAGGCGCCACCGATCTCCGGCTTGGAGGAGATACAATCATCGCTCTCCACCTTGTCGTCGAGGAGGGAGATGATCGGGGACTCCCCCAAGTCGGACTCCTGATGATACCTACTATCCCGAGGATTCCCCTCGATCTAGCTCGTCTCTGGCTGACTCTTCTCCGAGGTGACGTTCCAAAAGCCGGGAAAGATCCCCGAGGCAGGAATGTCGGTGCCCTTGCTCGCGGAGATCCCCCGACAAATATAACTACCGACGGTCTCCACCCCAAGAGAGGCCGGCAAAGCGTAAAGGGCCTTTCACAAATAAAATCGACTACTTTCTGGTGCCGAAGCACCTCGAGAAACCCCCAGAGGGTTTGAAAATGCATGATGGAACTGGCGATCCAGATCGCCAACTCGACTATTTTGACACGATGATGCAATACCGGAATGTCCCGGAAGAGATTAAGTGTTTGATTTTCCCTCTCACTTTGGAGCAAGTGGCTTTGGATTGGTTTAGGGCCCTTAAGCCAAACACCATCTCTTCGTGGGATCACTTGGCTAAGCTTTTCTCTGCTCACTTCGCTCACTCCAAGATGAAGCCGAAATCCCCGAAGGTGCTGCAAGCAATTCGGCAAGGCGAGAATGAGTCTCTCTGAGACTATATAGAGAGAGATTCAACTGCGAAGCTGCGCAAGTCTAGAACCTCGACGACTCCTTCTTACTTTACTTCATGGAGGGAGGACTTCGTGAAGGGAGTCTCTCGCGGAGGTCTCAGAAGTACATTGATCATAAAGAAGGGGTTAACACAGGAAGGTCACATTTCAAGCCCGGAGGACCTAGACCCGATCAAGGAAGCAGTGGTCAAACAGAGGACAGCAACGCGGTACAACTCAAAGGTTGTCCCAAGGGATATTTTGAGGTCGGCGATCTAGCACTCCGGAGAGTCGACGTTGGTTTGAAGAACTCCGCACAAGAAGAACTCGCCCCTGAAAGAGCCTACAGGTGTGATGTAATCCGACATTGTAAATATTCAACCATCTAATATGTATGGATCAACTACGATTGGTCGACGTTCTATACTTGTTGTTTTCCTCACTGAGTGCTTAATAAATGTGATTTCTGAGGTGAAAAAGGGGGCAACACAATCGCCAAACGATCGCCCTTAATCCCTTTATAAACAAGAACGCTAGCCATCGAGCTCGACATCGCTAGCGACCGAGGTAGTCGCGACCCATTGGGACGAGTTCGATCCGGGCCGAGCCCCGAAAAATTGTCCCAAGGGCTACAAAAATCTTTGGATTCGAAATCGCAAAGATTAATGGCCAAGGCTGCCATTACCCTGAAGGGCGAGTTTGATCTAGGCCGAGTCCTGGTAAACTGTCCTAAAGGCGACATGACAAGACCCGAATCTCGGGCACTCCGAGACTGGGGGCAGACACCTTCGTAGGTATAAGCCCGACCTTGGAGAAAAATGGTCGAGGCTGCCATTTCCTTGAAGGGCGAGTTCGATCTAGGCCGAGTCCTGGTAAACTGTCCTCAAGGCGACATGACAAGACTCGAATCTCGGGCACTCCGAGGCTGGGGGCAGACACCCTCGTAGGTATAAGCCCAACCTTGGAGAAGGTAAATGCGACATTAAACTGACACCTCGAGTCGCTCGATGGTCACATCATTCCCGGGCTCTGAGGCTGGGGGAATAAACCTTCGTAGGTACAAGCCTCGCCTCGAAATGAACCCCAGATATTCTAAGGCTGGGGGCATAAACCTTCGTAGGAACAAGCCCGGCCTCGGAATGAATCCCGAGGATGGGGGCAGACACCCTCGTAGGTATAAGCCCAGCCTCGGAAAAGATCGCAATTTTAGGACTGAATCCCGGACACTTCGAGGCTGGGGGAAGACACCCACGTAGGTACAAGTCCGGCCTTGGAGAAGGTCGCCATTTTTGTCAATCATCGAATTCAAAGCCCAGACAAAGCTCACAAGTCAGACTCTCCCCTAGGCGACCCGACTTGGGGGGCAACTGTTACGGATTGGGCCGCGCCCCTTACTTGCTGAGGCCCAATACCAGCGGCAAGCCCATGAACGAACGACTGAGATCTAAACCCTAGATCGGACGACTCTGATCAATTAGGTCAAACACACCTTTTACTCTATAAATAAGCATTAATGCAATGCCCAAGAGATGCACTCTCACCAACATTCTTACCTCTAATCAATTCACTAGCTGACTTGAGCGTCGGAGTGTCTTTGCAGGTACCACCCCACCTCGGATCGGAACGGAGCCCGTTGGTCAAGACCACCTGCTACCAACTATCCCGGATCGGTCATAGACTCCGAGATACGGTACAAAACACTATCATTTTCCTTTTCAACCCAAATGACGTAAAAGTAGTAAATGTGAACGAGTTTCATTACGTCCCCTACTATTGATTGCATCGACAAATTATAGCAATGTGGGAACGTCGACTCCTAGATACAAACTCAAGTGTGAGCATTAGATAGTGAGAAAAAATCACGATGTTTTTTTTATTTTCTCTTTTTCATTTTCCTTTCTTTTACTCTATTTCTATCATTTTCGTTTTTCTTTCTTTCTCTCTTCTCATGCTCTTTCTCGCCTATTTCTCTCTTCTCAATTTCTCTTTAGGACCAAAAGGAATGGGATAAAAGTGGTTTGGCCAAGTTGCATTTTTTATCCTTTATCTTTGACTAAAATGTCAGTTTGGTCATTTATCTTCTTTTTTTCACCTTGGTCATTTGTCTTTTTTCACTTTGGTCTTTTATCTTTCAAATATGTGTCAAAGTGGTCATTTATGTTTTTTTTGTGAGAATAAAGGGGTTAAAACCCCCAAAACCACAACAGCACTACAAAGTGCTCATTTATGTTTGATATGTTTCAGTTAGGTCCTTCAAGTGGTATGATATGTTTTAGTTTGGTCATTCATACCATAAACTAAAGAATAAATTTGATGGACCAACCTGAAACATATCAAATATAAAAGATTACTTTGACACGAATTTGAAAGATAAAGAATTAGAAAGGAAAAAAAAGTAACGGAGGAAACTGAAATTTTGGTCGAAGGTAAGAGAACAAAAAATACACTTGGGCCAAGTGGTAATTTCCATGGGCTGAACGACAAGCGGTTTGAACAGAAATTAACAACGACACGAAGAAAAAACGGGGAGGTAGAAGCGTCGATTGATTTCTGAGTTTCTTTCGCCAATCAGAATGGAAGAAACCCTGGGGGAGTTAGAGCGAGTTCAAACCCAGCTCCTACAACGCATATCAAAACTAGAACATTCTTATCTTCCAACAACTAATTCCCCTGTTATCGACGACGACCCTCACACTCACACTAACACTACCACCAACACCGTGGCTCGCCTCTCTTCAATTTTGCGCACTAACGGCGTCGACGATTTCTCCTTCAAACGAGTCCCTCCAGATTACTACGATTGGCCCCTCGAATCCCGTCGCGATGCCCTTGACGCCGCCTCCGTTAACCATCTTTGCAAAAGCATCGTTTTGGTTAACACGCAAGCTCCCTCTAACGTCGTTGATTGTTCTAATCGCAATAACTCAAAGTACTATATCGTTGTTGTTCAGGTTCCCTGCTTTTGTTCTCGCTCTTTTTCATGTCGTTCTCTTAATTCTCTCGTCGCATAGGCTTACAATGCGTTTTGAGTTTGTTTGCAGTACACTGCTCGGTTCAATGCTGAGGCTGTGAGGAACTTTCTTTACTCGCTTAACAATGGAGCTATTGCGAAAAAGAAATTCAATTGTAAGCCATTTTGTCTTACACACAACATATATAGACAATAGTTACACGTATTTCTTGAGAATAGGGTAATTTTGTTTAATGAAATCTCGTTGAATATTGTGGGATTGGTTTTCTGCTATAAAGAGAATATAGTTGGTATATTTGAGAAATTGGCCTGTGTGCAATTGGCAGTTTTAGTTGTTGTAATTGAAAATTTTAATGAAGTAGAGTTGGTCAAGGAGGTTTCCCTGCTAAATATAACTCTTGTCTGCTACAGTATTACTATTAAGCCATAAACTTCTTTGCATTCATTAGTTTGATGGGATAGGCAAAACTGGTTATGCCTTTGCCTGATGTATTGTTTGCAACAGCTTACAGCACATATTTTGCTTACTTGTTAAATTAAAACCTGACAGCTATCCTTGTTTCCTACCGACTCCCCATGGCAAAAAGTCGTATATTCTTTCTATCACAATTCCACTCTCCGCTGGCGCTGCTGCCCAAATTGTCAATTGAGTTCCTAAATCAGATTGATTTATGCAGGATTTATCCCTTGCTGTGTTGTTGAAACTAGGTTAAGTTTGAGTCCTAGAAAAGAAGGGATGTAAAAGGAGCAAAAACCAGAACTTATCCCATAATTGTAAAACATTAATGTCGTTGAAGATAGTGACTGGGAATAGGTTGTTTTTCAAGAAAACGAAAATTTCAATCTTTCTTTGAGGTGCGGAGTGGTCTTAATGAGTTCTAAGGACCGTATTGTAGCAACTCTTTAATCCGCGCTGGGTTTTTGGCATGGTTAGAAGATGCTAATGTTAGGTAAAGCGGTTTAAAGTCTCTCATCTTGGGTAGAGATTATTTGGCAGCTTAGAGGTTGTCAAGTTCATGGGTCTCTCAATGTGCATAATGGCTATCAAGTTCAATGCTTAAAAGTTTCAATTTTGGATCGTAAACTGTAACTACACACTAGCAAGAGAAGAACAAGTGAATTTTCACTTTGTTTGAAATAGTTTTGAATTGTCAACTGTAACTATTCAGTAGCAAGAGATGAGCAAGTGAATATTCACATTCATTGAGTTAGTTAATGAAAATGAACTGCATCATCTCACTTCTGATTTATCCACCTTGAACTTCTGCAAACAGCAGCAAATGAAATTGCAAGGGAACTGAGACCCTAAACCCTGGACCATGTAATGGTTTTCGCGGAGGCCCATCACTTTGTATTAACTCTTTCGAATGTGTTAGAATATAAGAAAGTGTTTTAGAATATCTTGATATTATTTAAGTATACTCATAAGATTCTTTTATAATCGTAGATTATCTCCTAGGATCATTTTATTACTTGGTTATTATCGTGATTTGTTTCCAAGTTTCCCTATTTAGTTAGGATTGAGAGTCTAACATCCCTATAAAAAGGGATTAGTGTTTAGTCCTTTGTATCAAGTTATGATGTAGTTACTATCAATCATAATATCAAATTCAAAGTCCTTATGTTTCTACTTTTCTTTAATTTAAAACCATAACTCCAACAATATGTTGTGATTCATTTTTAATACAGTACCTCGTTTCTATTCTCTACCTTGAACTTCTTCAAACTGCAGTAGAGGCCATAAACCCCTGACAATGTAATGGTTTTTGCATGAAAATTCTGTGTGGCAGTTGTAATGTTGTATGAAGGAAATTAATGATTAAGTGAAAGTTTGGGAGGTCCTTACTTGCTGGCACTTATCACTTTGTAGAGTACCACTTATCTTTAAAGAATATTCATCATGTGGAAATGTTTTCTGTACGTTGTAATCCATGTGTTCATATGGGCATTCTGGCTCTCCTTGTTATTCCGGTATCTATTATTCCTTTTTGTTATTTATTAATGGGCATATCTCATGTTTATGCATCTTCCCTTTTTGAAGATTTTTTTTTGGTGGAATTTATGTTTGAAGATTTGAATATTCTATGAAATATATCTGTAACTTGCTATTGTTTAGTAATAATAATGTTATTAATTACACAGTGAGGCTAGCTCCTGAGGAGACATCATTGGAGTTAACTGGATTTGGGCACAATGCAGTGACTTGTATTGGCATGAAAACTGACATTCCGGTAAAGACTGGAACTGTGGTTACTATTGGAATCTTGATTTTTATTAGGTCTATTCAAAATAACTGGTTAAGGGTCCCAATCCATAACCAGATTGAAACATTAAAAAAAAAATACCGCAGTTTATGATTTGACCCCCATCAGACACTGAAACCACAATTTGGGTATCTGGTTTTCTAAAGCAGTTGGATACCCGTATTTGACACTCTCAAATTGCATGAACCCTAACCCTAGTCGAAGAACCCTAAACATGGATAGTTTCTTTGTTTTTGAGAAAATTGACTAACCCTAATCATAGACAACTGATGTGTGAAGTGCGACATGATATTATGAATGGTAGCAAGCAAATCAAAAGTCAAAACCAGTGGTCTATGATTAAGGTTCGACAATTTGCTCAAAAACAAAGAAACTATGTGCTACTAAGGTTCGTCAATTAGGGCTTCTGCGACTTGACAGAGATACGGAGAAAGCAATGGTGAAGACAGAGAGAGAGGAAACAAATGTTCTATCAGGAAAGGTTTGGATACGGTTATCCAACAGCTTTAGAAAACTAGATATCGAAATGTGGTTGAGTATGTCAGGGTTGCACGACTCGCACCATAACCTGTGTTAAATTTATCCATTTTTTTAACCAGTTTGAATTTGGTCATGGATTGGGCTACTTAACTGGTTATTTTGAACAGGCCTAATAATTAATTTCCTTTTACAGTTATGTCTGTAATCTAGAATCTAGAATATTAGCCTTCAGCTTCTTCCTTTATTGGTTGTATATTATGGGTCAATTTCAGGTGATTTTGGATGAAGCTATTGTAAAACTAACTCCAGATTTCTTTTGGTTGGGTGGCGGTGAGGTTGATCTAAAGCTAGGGATCCGGACATCCCAGCTAATCAGATTTATCAACCCATTCATCGTCGGCTGTAGCAGCAATTGATGTTGTTGGTTAAAATTTAGGCAAAATATCTCATCAGGTCCTTTAACTTATTTATTTGTAACGAATAGGTCCCTTAACTTTTTTTGTAACCCAGGTCCCTTAACTTTTTAAAACGTAACACTGTTGCCCCTTTTAACTTTTTTTTGTTAACACCGTTACAAAAATGCTTAAGTGGTTGTTTGGACTGCTTATGTGGCTTTTTTTATGCTTACATGGAAATTTTATTTGTTGACTTGTTATTTTTAATTATTTTTTAATTAAAAATTAAAAAAAAAACTAGAAATCGAACAGCTCCTGTTCCTGGTTAAAAGTTGTATCTGACAGAGTTGAAATGCACAAAAACGTTGGTGAACAATGTCAAAATTGGAACAACTTCTCAACAACATTAACATGATTACTCTCATTGCAGCAGCTTTAGCTGGTGTTGCAGCAGCAACAAGTAGTGGTGCAGTTGCACCACTTTTAGCTATGAAACTATCATCAACTCTTATGTTTTCTGCAGCCAGTGGATTGTTGCTTATCATGAACAAGATTCAGCCTTCTCAACTAGCTGAAGAACAACGCAATGCTACAAGATTGTTAAAAAGGCTTCAAACTCAAATAGAAACTAGACTTTCTTTTGGAATCCCTACAAAAGATGTTGAAAGTTCAATGGAAAAAGTTTTGGCTCTTGATAAAGCTTACCCAGAAATTCATTTCAACTCTGCAAAAATTAAAAAAAAACCTAAAAAACCCAAAAATCACAAATCGAATTATGGAACCCAGAATCGAATCTCAACCACAAAAACCCAAACGAAGAAAACGCTGAAATCGTTGAAAACCCAGAATCGAAGAACCCAAAATTGAATCTCAAAGCTCGTTTCGAGATTAAGCTCGTTTTAGAGTTGCTCGTTTCAGATTAGGGGATATTTTAGGGATGATTTTGTGCAAAAGTTAGGAATGATTTTGTGAATAAATTAGGGTTCAATTTGAGTGATGAAGAAGATGAGGAAAAAGCAAAATTGTCTTTTATTTTTAATCAAAATTAATAAAAAAATATGAATCATCAGCTACATAAGCATAAAAAAGTCACATAAACAGCCCAAACAACCACTTGAGCATTTTTGTAACGGTATTAACAAAAAAACGTTAAAAGGGGCAAGTGTTACATTTTTAAAAATTAAGGGACCTATGCGTTACAAAAAAAAGTTAAGAGACCTATTCTTAACAAATAAATAAGTTAAGAGACCTGAGGAGATATTTTGCCAAAAATTTAAAAAGGGGTCGGGTTATAATCAGGTTACATGGATAGTTTCCATTATTGATTTTTATACTATTTGATTCATTGTCCCTGCCTTGAGGAAGATATTTGTTTTTTCATAGCATTTTGTGCTCTGCTCAGAGATTTGAATGCAGCCTTCATATTTTATATTTGTTGAAAGTTAGTCTAATCATCAGAAAGAAAAGGGTAAGTTTAGCCTTTTGTTTTTTCTTGACTTTCTTACAAGTATAACACGGGAAGTAAAAGGCTTGAGTTTTAGACCGGCACGAAAACAATTAGTACTTTAGTAGGGTGATTATTCTTCGCTATCACTTAGAATAATAGAATGTATGAAAGGAATGTATCAACCTACTAAAGCAACAAACTCAACTACAGCAGTCAAATAGATGCTCAACCACGTCTATAGTCAAGAAATGTACATCTTAAATATGCACGATGAACAGAAAGAGTTGGAACGCTGAAAACGATGAAACTTTTCAACATTAAACACGTTCTTAGAATTTACATACAACTGTACATGCCATTGAGAGCAATGTTCGTTGTTATTGAGTGCCATTGCGATATTATGAACAAGCCAATGAGAGAGAGAAACAGATCATACAGTGTAATTATATGTAATGCTACTGGGAAATCTGGTTCCCAAAGGTGTTCTCCCCACTGTAAGTAACATAAAGAAACCCATCTTCATCCTTCTTCTCATCATATATGGCAGACATAATTGCTCCTGAACAAATTGAGAAACCCCATGAAGTAATGGACTATACTGCTCTCGATTACAAGACTAAAGAACCATCTTTGGTAGGAAAAAAAATAGTGGATAATAATATAAGTTGCTGCGGTTTACCTGTAGGTGGAAGGACATTGTCCACAAATATAAAGATTGCCTTTTCTGCACTTAATTTAATTCTTTTGCGGATAACATAGACGAACTGTCCAACTGTCAGATCAGCAGGAACAAGGTACCTACAATTAATTCATTCAGTTTGATAGCTAAAACAAATGACATACGGCTGATAAGGGCCAATTGCATCTTCATAATTTAAACGTAAACTCACAAAATCATTTCTGTATGTTAATTTCAAAGCAAGGAATAGAGTATGAAACAGTTTCAATTAATGTAGCTTTGTGAGCATGACTCATGATAGACACTTTCAATTCAATCCAATGTGGATATTGTGAGAAGTTCATTTGCTAAAAACACATTCATTGGAGCAAGTTTCTAAATCTAGAAACAGTATTTGTAAGTTGTAACCATCTCAGCTAATTATAGACAAACAGACAAACATTGTGAATATTCACAGATACACTTGAAAACCGTGATTTCTCAACTTATTCTGGCCCCAACAACCTCTCTTTTCAAATATATGTTGATTATATTCTAGTTAATACAAATAAGATCAAATTTGCAATTACATTTTCCTTTCCTTTTGAAGAGACAAACACGTGAGTAGAAACAATTAATGTCACATTTCCAGATTATACAAAAAGTATTGACAATAACTTACTTCTTCTTGTCAATACTTGGGATATCACTTCTTTCAGCCTTCTCCACAATCACCTTCAGACAAATCGAGAGACAGTTTAGTATAACAACAAGAATGTATCAGAAATGTACATTTTCAAGTATCACAGGTGCAGAAGGAAGCAAGTAGAGTCATAAGCCAACATGAATTACCTTTAACTGATATTTAATAGTGTTCTTCCTGAAAACTTAAAATATTCTATCTTAACGCTTCATATTACTATCTCATTAAATTAACCTCTCCGGACTTACATGGCGTGACTATAATATTAAAATCAGAGTAAAATAAAATGAAAATGTTCAGGCTCCTTAGCATGTAAAATCATAACGAAGAACAAGTTTGAAGCATCAAATAAAATAGCTTGAGGGTATAAGACACATCCAATACTGAATTCAAACCTTGGCAAAAGTCCACAAATCACAAATGTATGGTTTCATGAGTAAAATTAAAATCATTCAAGTAATCTTTCTTTAGTAGGATTCATTGCAATATAACTTCCAAAATGTTTTAAAACCAAAGTGGACCAGACCGCCCAGTCAAACAAGTCATACCACAAACCAACTTTGCATTTGATCTGAATGTTACTCGTCCAACCAAAAATGTAACCAGTCAAACCAATCAAATTATGACTTCAAGGTCTCACCGGTTCTTACTAAAACACAGTTTTCCAAATTTCAATAGTGTGTTTCCACAAGGAGCAACACTAACTCCTGAATGTCAAAAATTTCCAACATACACATAACAATGTTAACCAAGTTTCTCCTATAGAAGGTTGTTGATGAAGCATCAAGGATCCCACACACTATTCAGCTATGTAGACATAGTTGAAGCAGCAAAAATACATTGAAAAGCATTGACTCGTCGACCCAAAAAACAGAGAGAATAACAACATTCATGCTACCACAAATGCATCAATAACTTTTAATTGCAAAGAAAAAAACACTACTGGTTCTCACCGGGATACGGTCTGGGTATTTCTCCCTAATCCTAACAGCCTCAGCTCTTCTCTTCTCTGCACACAAAAACCAACCATTTATATGCATATTACTCAACTTTCCACACACACAGAATCAAAGTAATCAAATCATCATTCACCAACCAGAAAAAGAAAGAAAGAAAGAAAACAGCGTGTACCAAGATCATGTTCTTGTTTGAAGTAACTCTTTGCCATTCTTTCTGTAATTATCATCAAACAAAAGTCAATTAAACCACGGTATCGCCCCTTTGCCCAACAAAGGACAAATAATTGGTCAATCACTCAAAATTCTAAAAATAAAAACTACTTGCAGAAGAAAAACTCCCAAATTATCATCAAATAATAATTCAGCAATAATCACGAAAAAAATAAGAAGAAAATTGAACAAAGGCTTACACAAAAAAAAGAAATCATTGAAATGGAAAAAGATATAAACAGTACATTAATACGAGTTAAATGATAAGGAATTAGAAAGAGCCCCAAATTTCAGTTATTTTCTTGATGAAGTTTCCGATCATCTTTAAACAATTTAGGAAAAGAGATAAACCTCTAAAGAAAAGGGAAAGATACAAAGCGGTCCCAACAATTAACTTCTTATTATCGGCGAAGAAAAATTGTTGGTCGATTAACAACTTTCGATTCCCAAAACCTTTTTTTTACAGAGAGACCTAAAACCTAAAAGTTGAAAAATTTGATATAACTTGAGAGCACTGAACCTCGTGAAGACGATCGAAAAATAGAAGAAAATCAACGCTCTTATCTGTTGTTGATCGCCGCCAGCCGTGTTTGCTTCGAGAAAAGATATATATTGCTACTTTGCTTGCTTTTTATAGCCTTATATTAGTTATGATTTGTATTTTTATACAATTCAATCAAATTATCTAGGCAAAATCTTTGAAATTGTTAAGAGGTATTTTACACGTCACAAGATAATTTTTATTGTTTAATTGGTATGCAGAATTGTTGTAAATTTTTATTTTTATACCATCGACCACTCAAATACTAAGCGTCTCAAAACTCAAACAACAAAAATGTTCTTACATTCTTTAGACACAAAATTAGATTGTCCCACTAATTAGTAAAAGAAAAGCTAGTTTAACTACCCACCTTATATATAAACCAGCTCTATGAAAGACATTTAATGTACGTAACAACAGATGAAATTCTAGCTTCCTCATTCCTAAAATTGCAACTGTTCTGAGACAACCAGATACTCCAACAAGTAGTCAACCATATGATAAATCTTACCTTCTTAGTCTTCTTACCTACACAAACCTTCCCAGCCCACTTGAAATGATAAAAAATGTGATTGAAATCACAATGGTTGTTGCATCCAGGCCAAGATATGAGTACATACTTCATTAGTGAACCTTATGTTCCCCGCACATAGGGAAAAAAGTTTCTTCCTCGGTTGATATAACATGCTGATGTAGAAGAAAAGGCTTTATAGGGAGAGGACCTCTCAACAATCTCCAATCTCCATCCAAATAACGTGATATGAGTAACTTTTAATGTAATTGATTGAGTCAGTTAAATTTTAATAACGTGTCATTTTCTGATTGGAAGATGTTGTAAAGAACCTCGTACACCATTGATGTATATAAATTAAATCATAATGTTTAAAATTGTTGAATTTTTTTCTTGAGTTCAATTGCTATGTAATGTAGGTGTTAATTTTTTCACTCAAAACCAATTATCGTTCATAGTATAAGTGACATATAAAGTAATTATGAATTGACTCACTTCTTTTTAATAACATGACAATCTATGTTAAACAATTATACACCAACAATATATATATATATATATATATATCAAATCATTAATTATTACGTACAATTCAAGATAGTTTTCTTGGTAAACCCATGACACTTGGGTTATGGCAACGTAATAAAAAATCACCTTGAGGATTGGATCATCAATTTTTCCAGTTTTGGTGGTGTTACTACAACTAACATAAATAAAAAATAACTTTTTTTTTAAATAAATACAAAACAACTTAATTTTCTTAAAAATCTCTAAAAACTAATATCTAAATTATCTAACATTCAAATCACTTATTTTTTAGTATAAGTCACCCAGTATTTCAAAAACTGAACCAACAAACCAATTCAACTGGTTAAACCATGACTCGACACTATCTCCAATTAAATTATTTGAGCCATTTGATAGTGTTTTCATCCAGATTCATACGATTTAAATGGTTGAACTATGATCAAAGGTCTCGCTAATTTAGGTCTCGCTAATTCAATGTCCGATTCATTTTTCAAAATACTGTGTCAGTTCTATGCCACCTCATCTGCTGACTACTACTGTTAAAGCGAAAGTGTGAGAGAGACGGATAGTAACCTGGGATTCGGAATAATGGGTATATTCCTTTTCTTTTTGTTTGCGGGTTGCATGAAGCACGTCCATCTGTTTTACGGCTGGGTATATCTGTTTAAATTTTTATAAAATAATAATGTGAAGATTATATGAAAAGGGATTTACTAAAAAAATAATGTAAAGTACACACAATTTCTGTTTTTCATAAAACGTTAATAAAACACCCTAAAACTCTCTGGCCGGTGTGTATGGAGAGACATCGCTTGGGAGAGGTCAGCCTTTAAATGAATTTCAGTACCTCGAGGGATTAGTCTCCATAGTCGCCGTGGAGGATACCCAAGTTTACCAACAAAAAAAAACCACCCTAAAACTTGTAAATTATTAATTTTTCCAAATAAAAGTAAAATTTTCATTACAAAGATTGGCCTCTTGGAAGAATAAACTGCTAAATAAGATTGGTAGAGTCGCATTAACTAAATCTGTTTTGACCTCTATTCCTATCTATTACATGCAGATTGTTTGGCTTCCTCAAACTATTTGTGCTCAAATGGATAAGCTATCTAGAGACTTTATTTGGAAGGACATGGATGATAAAGGAATTCATTTGGTTGGCTAAGATAAAATAACCAAACCGAAACAACAGGGAGGGCTTGGCATTAGGATAGCAAGAGAAGCTAATACTGTTATGCTAGGCAAATTGGTTTGGGATATTCACAGAGATACATATAAATTGTGGGTTAAATTGCTTAAAAACAAGTATGTGGGCAATAATATTGTGTTACATGTTCCAAAAAAACTGGCTCAGTTATTTGGAATTCGATTATGAAGGCATGAGGGGCCTTAAGAGATGTCTATGAGTATAGGTTGGGTGACGACAATTCTTCCTTTTGGTTTGATAGTTGGCCTAATCAAGGAACTCTGAGTAATCAAGTTCTTTATGTAGATATTCATGATATGAATGTTTGTGTTAAGGATGTTATTCAGAATGGGGAATGGAATCTAGAGCAACTGTATACGCATCTCCCTGATAATGTCACTACTGTTAATAAGGCAATGTCCCACTGTTTGAATCACAACATCCCTGATGGTCTCACATGGAAAGGTAATTTGGCTGGCTTGTACACAGTGAAAGATGGATATCACTAGTTAGCATCTAATAATCGTGTTTTGAATGGAGACACTATCTCTGAGTCCTGCAAGTGGGTGTGGAGGATTCCAGCTCCTGAGAAAATTAAGTTCTTCCTCTCGACAGCTTGACATGATGCTCTTCCTATAAGAGCTATGTTGCATAATAGAGGAATGTTAATATCCTCCAACTGTCCTAGATGCAACCTAGTAGATGAAGACATTCTACACTGCTTGAGGGATTGTCATTTCCCCACCAACTATGGATGTCTATAGGATTTGATAACATAGATTTTTCAGTGATGCTAACTTCATCTCTTGGCTAAAGATAGGAATTGCAGGTGCCAATCCGTTCATGTTCCTCTCAACTTCTTGGTGGATTTGGAGGGCCCGATAACAATTTTGGCTCAGGAAAATATCACTACCTATAATCTAAAGATGCAAAATTATATACGGGCTAATCTCCTTCAAAAGCTATTTTTGTGTCCTGCTTCTAATTCTTTGACGCCCTGTTTGGTTTCTTGGCATCCTGAGGCAGGATCTGAGGTTGTTTTAAATGTGGATGGGAGCAACTTTGGTAATCCAAGTGCATCGGGATTTGGTGGTGTGCTGAGACAGTCTAATGGTAATTGGATTTTTGGATTTATGGGATTTGCGGGACTTTCTAATAATCTCCATGTTGAGTTAATGGCTCTTTACCATGGTCTAAGATTAACTTGGAAAAGGGATACCACAATGTTTGTTATTCTGATTCTACTCTGGTCATTCATCTAATACGCAATATTGTTAATCTGTGGCACCATTATGTAGCTATAATTTGCAATATTAAGGAGTTAATTGCTAGATATTGGGATGTTCAGTTGTTTCATACTTTGAAGGAAGCAAATGCAACTGTTGATTATTTGGCTAAAAAATGAGCATCTAATTCGGTCGGCTTGCAAGAGTTGGAAGACTCCCCTTATGGCATCAACTTGTTTCTTCAATCTGATGCCGCTAGAGTCGTCTTTATGATGATGATGTAATTTTTGTTCTTTTTGTGGCTTTGTTTTTCTTTTTGTTTTCCTAATCTTACCAAAAAAACTAATCATAACTATGTAAAATGATTATAGAAATCGAAATTGAATATCAATCCTTAGTAGGGTCAGCCTGTCAGGATTTATCGCCTTGCATCTGGCCTCCACCCTAAATATAAAAGAATAAAATAAAAAAACAAATTTATGATAATTCATATAGTAAAATCATAATTCTTATCCAATAATATAATACAAAATATCATAATATTTGTTATGTACCTTGCTACGGGGATCGGACTCTGAGGTTGCAGTTGGTAGAATAGTTGGTTGAGATCGGGCTCTCCATGGCTAAGGTCTGGTAGATTCGTCCAAAGTCGTCTTCCTCCGAGGTTGGAGCTCGGAGGGGTTGGTACCTGTAGACACTCTGATGCCAAAGTCAGCAAACAGAAGTGGTGGAGAGGTACTTATGAGAAAGCGTACCTGATTCTGGAGGGTGACCCTTTATTTATAGACGTGGAGAAGGGGGGTGTGCCTTGCCTAAGTAGAGCCTGGGTCGTTGGATCGATCCGCGTCGATCCTGGCTGTTGATCTCGGCGTCGCCTTAGTTAGCCGATGTTGGGCCGAATCCAGCGCTGAATTGGGCCATGCTTTGTACGAATTGGGCCGCTTGGCCCAGTCCAAAACAATATTTTTTAATGAGAAAAATTAAAACCAAAAATAAACAACTAATTAAATATGAAACAAAATAAATGAGTATATGTGCATGAAAAAATAAACTAGTTGTTCTGGACTGGGCCAAGAGACCCATTCAGGAAATGTACATGGATTGGCACAATCACTTTGATCTATATCCACAATGCACAAGCTCATTCATGATTTTCATACTTGGATGACTCAGATCACTTCTACCGATCCAATGGCTCACCACGAGCACAGTTCCCTATAAATACTGGCACGCATTGCCATAAAGAGGTAGATTCTCATTCCTAGCTAAATCACTCACCTATTCTCAATACTGATTTGAGCGTCGGAGGGCTTCGCAGGTACCCCTCCCGGACTCGCATTTACCTCTGGCCAAGCAATAGGAGACCTACCAACTGCAGTCCTCCCCGCACTGCAAGGTACAGAGCACTAGTAATTTATAGTTATCGGGACGAATGTTCGAGGGCGCGGTGAGTTTCAGAATCTCCATCCCTGTGCTCGTCTCTAATTTTGAGTAGTGGGGAAAACCTGAATCATACTAGCACTTGTTGAAAGTGAGTTTTCTCCATTAAACTTGAGGTGATTTCAAATGGGTACCCATACCTTTGAGTTCAGCCAAACACATTTTTCAGAATATAAGGATGGAAAGCGTGTTCTTCCATATATGATGTAAGTTTACTAAAAGATTATTTTTTTAGTAGTATCAAAGTACCATACACGAACGAGCGTTGGTCCAAGCGGTAATTGAGCTTGAATCTCACTCCAATGTCTCGGGTTCGAATATTGGGTGTGGAAAAAACTCTGTTGGAAGGGGCCACACAAACCGACAAAGTCAGATATACACGTGGCTAGCCAAATTCTCCAACGTAGATTAATCACCGACAAAACCGTTAGATACTCCACACCAATAACACGGTTACAAAAAAGAGTACTAGTCAAAAAAAACTTCCATATTCTTATGAAAACATTTTCCCGGTTATAAGAAATTGTCGAACATTACAATGTGGTAAACTAAGGTTCAAATCTTCGTTAGAACTTAGAAGAGGTGGCCACATTTAGTGCTCGATAATGTCTTAAACAGGATTACCTTCTTTTTTTTTACCAAAGAAAATTTATGGTGTTTCATTCAAAATCAAAGTAGCAATACAAGTAGGACTATAATAAAAAACGAATGAAACCGTGAGTACTAGAGCATCAATGAATTATGCTAGCTCCCACGTTTTTTATTATAGTCCTACTTGTATTGCTACTTTGATTTTGAAACAGACTTACCTGCAAGAAATGAAACATGTGAGGAAAAAAAGAATTTATCAAACATTTTTCTAAAAAAAATATAGAGCTTAGAATTCTTGGGTGCATCTAAAAATAGTCCACCGGTGGACCTTTACCATTTTTGGTAAATTTTATTAAAATATCATTTTTATTTTTCATTTTTTATCATTATAAAATTCGTTTTTTACTAAAAATAATAAAGGTCCATCTGTGGACTCTTTTAGAGGTCCATATTAGATGCCCCAGAATTCTTATCTTAATTGTTATAATCTTGAAACTAAGTGTGTGTTTGGATGCACGTTTGCATGCCAAACGCACGACAGAAGATGGAAAATCTGCGGCAACAATGAAGCTAGGAAATGGAGCTTCAACTTGGCCGTGGAAAATTTTGCATTCGCCGTGAATTTTCGCGGCAACACCACCGCCCATCCAAACACATACTAAATTCCTCAAGATGAATTTACATTCCCCCTGGTGACCTGTGTAACACCCAAAATCTACCCGGCAAATTACTAAATAAATCAGAGTTTCAAAAATCATTTTGAGTGCTACAGTTTTCAACTGAAATTCGCCAACGAAATCATACTTCAAAAATAACTGACTTTCATTTAACATGCAGCGAAAAATCAAGGGTTCAACTTAACGATAAAATTCCAAAAGGTTCACAACATGAATAGTCATAACGGCCATAAACTTAAGTTCAACAAATGTAACGACATAAGGAATATAAATGAGCGTTCATCCCCCGAGTGCTACGTATCAGAGCGACGACACCGACCCGACTATATGAAGGTACTCCGCCTTCATTCGCTATTACCTGCACGTTACCAACATAGGGGTAACATTCAAACAGAAGGGGTGAGATATCACACTATCTAATAAATCGTATGAAAAGCAATATGCATTTGGTCAGGTCATCACATTCATCTCGTCACAATAATCACATAATTTCACTAGTCAATCATGCAGTATGGAATGCACATGCATGCGGTACCAAGTCACAACGCTGGCCATAGGCCTAAATCACAACGCTGGCCGAAGCCTAATCCACAACGCTGGCCGAAGCCTAATCCACAACGCTGGCCGAAGCCTAATCCACATGATATGCATGCGACGCAACGGGTATGCACAACATGTCAGCACAATCACGTATCGGCACAACAACAACGTAAATCACCACACTGGCCATAGGCCTACGACATAAAATCATGACAACTACGCAATACACAACACTGGCCATAGGCCTACGACATAAAATCATGACAACGACGCAATACACAACACTGGCCATAGGCCTACGACACCAAATCACAACAACGACGTAAGACGGGACGCCAACAGCAACAACAACAATACACCAGCCCAAAGAGGCTTCACGACTAAACAACAACAACAATGACGAACAACAAGCTACAACAGGCAATACGTCACAATAGTCAATATCACAACAAACAACAGACAACAAACAGCACGTCACAACCGCCAACACAATCATGTCGCAACAATTAATATCGTCGCTATGGAGCAGAACTCCCTCGTCGCTAAGAGAACAATCAACAACTCGGCACTCAGCCCTCTCAATCATTAACAACGTTTAGCAACCAACAACTTAACCAATCAATTTAGGGCAGCCACACATGGCGCCCAACAACCAACAATTATCAACCAACTAATTTAGCAAATTAACAATTAATAATTGACAACTTAATTGGAGCAACAAACCCCACAAAATTCAGAGCAACAAACCCCACAAAATTCGGACAGAATTATTAGTCATTTTGAAATCAAATCTTCTCCCTCATTTCTCAACGAAATTTAGCGAAATCAGTGCCTATTCAGTAGGAAATTAAGTCTACTTTCCAACAAAACAAACCCCACGAAATTTGGAGGATCAGGGCATTCACAATTAGACAAAGACTGAACATATATCCCAAACCGTCCCAGATTTTTGACCCAATTTGCAACCAAGAATTCTCCCATTATACTTATCCAAATTGAGTAAACTCAGTGCCTAATTTGTAGAAAATTGTGTCTAGTTTCCAGAAAAACAAACCACATAATTTTCGGACCACTAGATTGTTCCCAGTTACTGTATAACCGAACCTATACTCAGATTGTTTACAGAATTTTAACATAACTTGTGACACCTATAACTCGAGCTATACAACTCCAAATGCAACCAAACTAGCGCCAAATTAACAAGCATTAAGTCTAGTTTCTAAAAAGGTAAACCACATAATTTTCGGACTGCTATATTGTTTCCAGAATACACGCAGAATGCGCCCTATGCGCCCTACAACCAGAAATTTTGTTTAAAATCAACAACACACAACACCAAACACCAACAATCATATCCAAATCATCATCAAACATGTTAATCATCACCAATCATGTCTAAACACCATTAATCACATTCAATCACCGTCAAAACACATTTAATCATCACCAATCATCATCAATCATGCTTGGACATCGTCAATTCATGTTTAAACACTTTTAAGCACATATATTCATCATCAAACATAATCAATCCTTAAAACTAATGTTCTCTAATCTTAATCACCTAGGGTTCCATTAACCACCCCACATAGAGACATTCATATAACCCATTAGATAGATAGAACCCCACCCTTACCTTAGTTTGTAGAAATCGAAGATCCTTGCCTTAGAGCTCCCTCTCCCTCCTTGTGCGCCTCCTTTCCCTCTTCCTTGCTCTCCTAGCCGCGCGCCTACTCTCTCTCTCTCACTCTCAACTTTGGTTTTTTTTTCTAATTATGTGAGCAAAACCCTAAAAATTAACTATTTATACTTAGTTAGTCTCATGGGCTTTTTCTACTTAGCTTATGCGACTTAACCCAAGCCCTTTTCTTTTAACACTTCACTTCTCACTAATACTAACCCCCTCGCAATATGACATAAATTATATTATAACACACAACCAAATGTACTATTATATTATTATCACTTAACAACTAAAATAATTACTTAAATAAATTAATCAATTATTTTGGGGCGTTACAACCTGCTTTCTGATTTCGATTGGGAAAACACCTTTAGAGTATGATATTTGAAGTCATCTAAAACATTTTCAAAAATAAAGAAATTGGATTTGTTTATTCACATTTTGTTACACTGTTACAAAATTTTATTTTTCGATATAAAAAATTATAAGAAAACTATTAGGAATTGTGGATCAACAATTCAGTTTTGTGCATAGCTAGAAGTTAGTTGGTAGTTAAGTGTTAGTTAGAGTTGCTTTTGTTTGTTAGAAATAGCTGTTACAGTGTGGTGAGCCTTAAGCTATATAAAGCTTAGCTAGGATCATTTGTTGGATAGATTGTGAGTAAAAAATATCAGTGTAACCAGAATTGTATCACTCCGAGAGATAAAGAAACACGAGTGATTGTGGATTGGGAGTGAGATTAGGCAAAACCCTAATTTGTAAAGACTTATATACCTATGAGAGTTTCTTCTTCTATGTGAGTGGATTTAACATTCAAGCTAAATATCCCAAATGTAGGTATTGTTAATGTTAATACCGAACTGGGTTAACAAATCATGTTTGTGTGTTCTTGCATTTGTTCTATTTGTATTTGCAGCAAGACCATAAGAAACAAAGAAGAAAGTTTCGAGAGCCACAAGAAGAATACCTTTGTGTGCTCTGTCCCAAAAGCCCTCTACGCGTTCACAAAAGCCATCCTTGCCCTACCTCACGAGCTCGTCGTCATTGCAACTCTTATCGAGTGAAACACAAGGGTCTTCTCTTCTCCCTCACGCTTTCTCTTTCTTTTCATTTTCATTTTAATCTTGTTCTCCGCGTTTTGTTATTTATTCCTAATCTCTACTTTTCGTTTTTCTTTCTATTGTTTCTGTTCCATAATTTTTTTTACGGTAAAATAGCGTCATCCAATTGATAAAAAAGCATACGATATTACAATCATAATGCTCAAGAAAGGCAGGGTCATTCCACATCCACCTTAACAAGCCGAAGCTAAAGGCTAATCAATCCAATTCCTATAATTGAAAACTCACGCTAACAATTTCTTCCACCCATTGTTTGAGGCAAATAGAAGGTGAGAATCCACAGTCTTATCTTCTATCCAGTTATTGATTATTTCTTTGGCTTATGCAGGCACAATTTGACTATAAGTAGTCTTGATTTTTCTTGTGTTAATCCAATGGTAATGAGTCGATTGGTAATTGGGAATGGTACAAAAGTTGGGGTCAGACACTATAGAGTCTACCCACATTAGGGGCATGCAAAAAAAAAAACTAGCTTGGAAGGGGCTTAACATTAAGCATCTTAAGAGCGAAAGGAATCAAATCCAGGTTGCTGTAACAATTCAGCCCTACATGGGAAATGGTACCTATATCAGGAGGTTCTGGTGGGGGCCGAGTGAAGACTTGGACATGGGGGAGCAACCTCCGAGTGTTTAGAAGCGGCTTTCCGAGAGCAAGAGTGGCAATCACTTTCCAACAATAGTTCTAGATGTAGCGACGGTTTGGGCGGTGGGCGTATCACCGACTTAGAGAGCAAGTCAAGAGAGGGAGCCCTTTGGATGGGGGGTGAAGTGAGTAGAGTAGTGGAAAGAAGATCTCCATAGAGAGAGTTTGTCTCCATTAGGGAAAAGAGCCTGGGGGGCAACGACATTAGAGGGAACCCAGAGATCGGTTCCATGGCTTGGATCTTAGCATGGGTGAGGTGGAGATGGATTGTGAGTATGGGTTTGTGTGAGAGTGATGAGAGGGAAGGGATTTGGGTGGGTAGTTTTGTCACAGTTACATCAATTGGAATTCTATTTTACTCTTATTTAGCTAAGTATATGTCATGGTACTAAGTTTTCACCTTTGAGTTTTACCACTTTTTACCCATTTACTTGTAAGTGCGCTGAGCACATGCCTTGTAACTAAATCCCACTACCAATTTGGCATATGAATGAATGAAAGAAACGTGATTTAGCATCATTGCAAATCACAACAGAAAATATATTTTCCTCTCTCCCTTTCTCTCTGCATTTATTTTTCACTAGCATATCCGATCTCTGTTCCTTCATCTCAGAGTTCCATAGCTGGTGATTGGATCCTACCGGAGCCTCTCCCTAGAATCCAAATTCGGTTTCAACTGGTATCAAAGCACCCTTCCTGGTGCTTGATTCTGCTTCTAATGGCCGCAGGAACGCGAGCTACTTCCATAGCCGAAGTGGATAAGAAGAACGACGAACGCTACACTGAGCTTAGCAATCGCATGGAGCAAATGTTTTCAGGAATGGAGGAAATGCGATTTATGTTACGGGAACGAATTGCAGAGGAAATCTCCGTTCGTTCAGCTAACAACAGATCACCGCGTCAACGAAACAGTAGTGAAGGTAACGGATCTACAAATTTCTATGCTACGAGAATCTCCAAGGTGGATTTCCCTAAGTTCGACGGTAGAAACGTGAAGGAATGGTTGTACCGGTGTGAGCAGTTCTTTCGGCTCGATGAGACTCCGCCGGAGAACAAGGTTCACCTAGCTTCGATTCACCTGGAGGGTTTAGCGTTACAGTGGCATTTGAACTACATTAGGCGAAAGTTCGACATCTACCCACCATGGACGCAATACGTGACTGACGTTGCTGCCCGATTCGGTGATGTTTATGAAGATCCTCTTTCTGCACTGATTCAAGTTAAGCAAACTAGGAATGTTCAGGAATATATCGACGCATTTGAGCTAGCTCAAACTCAGGTATCGCTTCTTCCCGAACATGCTCTTAGCATATTTTTATCTGGGTTAGAACATAGCACTCAGATGCAAGTGCGAATGTTTAATCCTACTGATATTGCTAATGCTGCAAATTTAGCTCGCTTATATGAGTCCTCTAAGGCACCAATCCTTCGCCCTAACCAGAAATATACCTCTAGCTCAAGCTCTTACACCCCTTTTCCTAAAAACCAGACCAAAAACTCAAAACACAACCTCAGTCAGGGCCAAATAGCCAACCAAAACACCAAAGTGTCAAACCCTCAACCTACTGGACCCTATACCCCAGCACAGATGGAGGAGAGGAAGGCCAAGGGCCTATGTATGTTTTGTGAGGAGCCATTCACTCTTGGTCACCAACTGAAACATAGAAGAGCTCAGATATTTTTCCTTGAAGTGGAAGGTGATAGTGATGAAGTTATGAAGCTGAAAATTCAATATCTAGTGAAGCAAGTGTTGAGTTATCACAACCAGATAGCCCTCAACTATCCCTAAATGCCCTATCTGGTACCCCTAGCCACCAAACCATAAGAGTTACTGGAATGTATAATAACAAACCTATACAGATACTAATTGATAGTGGTAGCACACATAACCTCCTTGACATTGGTGCAGCACAGAGATTGGGCTGTAAACTTGAACCAATTAATCCTATGTCTGTTACTGCTGGGGGAGGCAGTAAGATTGAGGCTCTATATATATGTAGACAATTCACTTGGCAATTGCAGCATTGCACTTTCACTGGTGATGTCTATGTGCTCCCAATTGTTTGTTGTGACTTGATCTTGGGTGTGCAATGGCTAAAATCCCTTGGTCAAATTGTTTGGGATTTCTCTAAGTTGCAAATGGAATTCATGGTGAAGGGTAGGAGATGTTTGCTAAGAAGTGCAAAATCCTCTTCCAACAAACTGATAAATAACAAAAAGTTTTCTCAGTCACTTCAAACTGATGCAAAGATCTGCTTTTTATACCTTGATCAGGAGACACCTACTCTGTCTGTGCCTAAAGTCCAATTAATGTCTTTAGAGGCAGATGCTACTAACATACCAGCTATTTTGCAGGATCATTTATCTGAGTTTGAAGATATATTTGGTGAGCCCACTGAGTTGCCACCCAAGAGGCCAGGCTTTGACCATAAGATTCCTCTGAAAGATGATATTGTTCCATTTAATCTTCGCCCTTACAGGTACTCTATAGTGCAGAAGGATGTAGTGGACAAATTGGTCTCTGATATGCTTGAACAAGGCATAATCAGGCACAGCAATAGCCCGTATGCATCTCCAGCAGTATTGGTAAGGAAGAAGGATGGATCCTGGCGCCTATGTGTTGACTATAGGAGATTGAACCAGTATACAATCAAAGACAGGTATCTAATACCCCTCATTGAAGACTTGATGGATGAGCTGGGCACTGCTATGCTGTTTTCTAAACTGGACCTCAGATCAGGGTTCAATCAACTGAGAATTGACGAGGGCGATGAGTTCAAAACAGCTTTTAAGACACATGGAGGACATTTTGAATATCTGGTGATGCCTTTTGGGCTCAAAAATGCACCAGCATCTTTCCAAGCTTTAATGAATCATATATTCAGCTCTTTTATCAGGAAGTTCGTGATTGTATTCTTTGATGACATATTGGTGTACAACCCTGATCTAGAAACTCATGTAGAGCACCTGAGGCAAGTTTTTGCAACTATCAAATCACATCAACTGTTCCTCAAGAAGCAGAAATGCTACTTTGCTACCTCTAGAGTAGAGTATTTAGGCCATTTCATATCACAAGGTGAAGTCTATACAGATCCTTCAAAGATTCAAGCTGTGAAGGATTGGCCTATTCCTACAAATATCAAGCACTTGAGAGGATTTCTTGGGCTCTCAGGTTACTATAGAAGGTTTGTGAAGGATTATGGCAAGATTGCCAAACCTCTCACTGGCCTTTTGAAGAAGGACAGTTTTATATGGACTGATCAGGCTACTGATTCTTTTAATCAATTAAAAAACTCACTGGTCTCTTCTCCAGTTCTGGCACTACCAGATTTTACTAAAATTTTTGTGGTTGAGACAGATGCATCAGGAAGAGGTATAGGAGCTCTCCTAATGCAAGATAAGCATCCTATCACTTATATTAGCAAGTCATTGGGACCCAAACAACAAGCTTTGTCAGTATATGAACGTGAACTACTTGCCATTGTATATGCTGTGCAGAAATGGGGAGCATACCTCTCCCACAGACCTTTTATAATCAAGTCTGATCAAAGGAGCATCAATATCTCATGGAACAGAAACTTAACACTCCATTTCAGCAAATGTGGATGTCTAAGTTAATGGGGTTTGATTTTGAAATCCAGTACAAGACAGGTTCTTCAAATGTGGTTGCAGATGCGTTATCCAGACAAACAGGGACTGAATTACTTCCTATGATGCTCAACAATGCTCATGAGGATCTGCTTGAGTTGATCAATGACTCTTGGAGCACAGATACAGAGATACATCAGATAATTGTTGATCTGAAAGTTGATGCTCTCTCACATCCGAAGTACTCCTGGCAGAATGAGGAGTTAAGAAGGAAGGGGAAAACTAGTAGTTGGCAACAACTCTGAATTGAACGTGCTAATTTTCAAATGGTTGCATGATTCTTTTGTTGGGGGTCACTCAGGCCGTGACATCACTGCTGCAAGGATCAAGTCCCTCTTCTATTGGAAGGGAATGAACAAAGAGGTCCAAAATTATGTGAGAAATTGTGATACATGTCAAAGGAACAAGCCTAAATGTGTGAATCCTCCTGGTCTTCTAGAGCCACTTCCTATACCACATAGAGTTTGGGATGAAATCAACATGGACTTCATTGAAGGTTTGCCCTCCTCTCATGGCAAACAAGTTATCTTTGTAGTGGTGGTTAGGCTAAGTAAATATGCTCATTTCCTTACCCTCTCCCACCCTTACACGGCCATAGATGTAGCCAATCTATTATTGGATAATGTATTCAAGTTGCATGGTATGCCTAGCATTGTGGTGAGTGATAGAGATCCCATTTTTCTGAGTACTGTTTGGTCAGAATTATTCAAACTCCAGGGAGTGTTGTTACATCATTCAACTGCTTACCATCCCCAGAGTGATGGATAGACCGAAGTGGTTAATAAATGTCTTGAAACTTATCTTCGTTGCATGTGTTCTGACAAACCAACTAGCTGGTCTAAATGGATTCCCTTGGCAGAATGGTGGTACAATACTCACCATCACTCCTCCATTCAAACTAGTCCTTATGAGGTAGTTTATGGACAGAGCCCTCCCATTCATCTGCCCTATCTTCCGGGAGAATCACCAAATCAAGAAGTTGACCGCACTCTTGTTGCTAGGGAATCAGTGATTAAATTGCTGCAGTTCCATCTTCTGAGAGCACAAAACAGAATGGTCCAGCAGGCTAATAAGAAGCGAACTGAGAGAAGTTTTGACATTGGTGATTATGTCTTTCTCAAGCTGCAGTCCTACAGGCAGGTAACTGCTAGACAACAGTCCTTTCATAAGCTCAATCCTAAGTACTATGGTCCTTTTAAAGTACTAGATAAGATTGTACAGGTTGTCTATAAGCTAGAACTGCCACCCACAGCTGGAATACATGATGTCTTTCATGTTTCTCAGCTTAAGAAATGTTTGACTCCATCCACTGCTGCCACCATACCTCTGCCTGCTGCTCATTCTGTCCCCAAGACACCTCTGGCTATCCTTGATCGTAAAATGGTGAAACGTGGTCGTACTCATGCCACTAAAGTGCTGGTTCAGTGGCTAGGAGAGCCAAAGGAAGCTGCTACTTGGGAGTATTACTATGATTTACTCAAACAGTTTCCTTCTTTTCATCCTTGAGGACAAGGATTGATTTCAAGGGGAGGGTATTGTCACGGTTACATCAATTGGAATTCTATTTTACTCTTATTTAGCTAAGTATATGTCATGGTACTAAGTTTTCACCTTTGAGTTTTACCACTTTTTACCCATTTACTTGTAAGTGCGCTGAGCACATGCCTTGTAACTAAATCCCACTACTAATTTGGTATATGAATGAATGAAAGAAACGTGATTTAGCATCATTGCAAATCACAACAGAAAATATATTTTCCTCTCTCCCTCTCTCTGCATTTATTTTTCACTAGCATATCCGATCTCTGTTCCTTCATCTCAGAGTTCCATAGCTGGTGATTGGATCCTACCGGAGCCTCTCCCTAGAATCCAAATTCGGTTTCAAGTTTGGAGGGGGGCATGCGAAGGTATTAGGAAGGGGAGGACCAGGGATGAGGTGGATGTGTGAAGCAGAGGGGGCGGGGATGGATGGTGGACCGTGAAAGAGGAGGCAATGTCACTAACAAGGTGGAGAATGGCCAAGGACCGGCTGGCGAAACCCAAACAAGGAGCGAGGCAACCTCCACTGAGGGAGGGGAAAGGGCCATGGCGGCGTGGGGGTGAAACCCTAGTAGAGCCGCAAGTTAATTGTCTTTCTTGCTAGTAAATTGGTTCATTTTTAAGGGCCAACTCTGTATCTGTTTCCACATAAACAAATAACTTCTACGTTATTTCTAAGTGAAAAGATGGAAAAAAAAATATTCAAATGGAAGTGAGAATAAAACTTACGTGTAGCATCTTTATATATACATCAAGCAAAAAGTGAAAGCTTTTCCAACAATCAATATACAAAATTGTCAATCACCGGTACCTCTGGCTTTTAATCAACGTTTAGACAAAGGTCGCTTGATTTGCAAAGATCTGCTTTTATGTCATTGATCTCTACAGAAGACAAGAAACTGTTTTGCTTATGCATCAAACGCCAATCTTCAATGTTGGTCCCACGGCAGAAATCCACTCTGGGAAATGCTCTCTTTTCAAGCATTTCTATAATCTTCTTGGTTTTACCAAGAATGTAAACTGCATGTCTCACACTATCCTCCCTCTCTTCAATGCGGCTATTCAAACACTTAACGGATATAACATGAGGTAAGTTGGTGAGACATGCACCCAATATATCAGAAATCATCACAGTTAGTGCTTCAAATAGCTTGTCTCCTGTATTGTCTTTTATGATTTCATGATTCAAGAGAATGGCTTTGCTTATTCTGTACATGGAGTTAGCTGCCAATACTTTTATAGGCCATGATGAAGGGTTAACTTTGATGCATATGTGATTATATTTGGCTTTAAATTTCACATACCTTATTTTTGCAGCCTCAGCTAGTGCCTCTAGTGTCTCTTTGGGACTCTTATTTTGAAGGGAGAGGTTATTAAGATCCACATCAAACCACTTACCATAGAGATCAACTCCAAGCCATACAATTTCTGCTGCCTTTCTGAGTTTAATTAATCTCCCATCTCTATCAAGGTTTTTCTCTATGAAATTCGCAAAGGGGAGCCCTTCACTTAGAGTACTAACCAGTTTTTTGATTGAACACTTATTGATATTTGGTAGTGCAACTATAATGCTTGCTAGTGTGACCAGAGGAAGTGACCAATTATATGGAGCTTCCACAGCATGCAAAGAAGGAACTTGGTCACTGTCAAATGCTCCAACTCCCTTAAATCCTTCCAAGATTGAACACTTTTCCAACAATTCAATAACAAGTTTTGGTTGCTTCTTTTCCCCTTGCTGAACCCAGTGAATAGTCGCATCACGATTTTTTTTCATCATAACCCCAACCAGTTCTTCCTCGCCTTCGAGATGCAGAACAAAACGCCTCAGATCAATCTTCGGACCCGTTCCGGAACTAATACTTGACACACTAGAATGAAATTTAGATTTCAACCTCTTGCAAAAATCGCAACACGCCAAGGAATAACACATAATGGATAACGAAACAAATTGGGTGGCTTTACACATTACCACAATCCCCATCTGCAGCTTAATACAGAAACACAACAAAAGAAGTTTAACATCATGTGCCAACTTCCTAAACTGCCGATTTCGAATCCGAAAACCAATTGGACTTTCCCTAATCACCACTAGCTTATCAGTCCAATATCCTTCTATTTGAAATATCATCTTGTAACCCTTATTCCTCACTTGTGGACACCTATATTTTATAGCAACAAACCATCTAAATGCAGGAGCAATAGTACCAACGCCAACAGCAGCAACTTGAACTATAAGAATCAAAACTGTAGACCATTTATAATCACATTCCCCAGTGCAAAATTTAAAAGACCAAGTCATCAAATAAGATCTAAGTATAGCCTCAACTAAAGTCAAAGTACTTAGAAGACAAAAAGCACCAGATGCAGTACATAAAACTGACCTTCCAAGTAAAAATTGAGGACTACTTGTATGAGCCATCATCCAAAACTTCATCAATTCATCTCTAAGTTTGTTGACTATTTTTTTGTTGACCTCAATTTCGTTTGAACTTTCTCTAAGCTCAGTTTCATTGAACTTATATTTCATCTCCATATGGTGTTTCATCTTTGGAAGACACAAAGCAGAAGAAGTCATTGTGATAAGCAAAACAAGCATAAGAAACATAACCACAATATGTTCCTGCCAAAACT
The DNA here is from genome assembly GCA_039519185.1 of Astragalus membranaceus. Taxonomy (NCBI): domain Eukaryota; kingdom Viridiplantae; phylum Streptophyta; class Magnoliopsida; order Fabales; family Fabaceae; genus Astragalus; species Astragalus membranaceus. Next base: position 161,370,439 of record CM076846.1, on the reverse strand, counting down.
CATAGATAACACCGGTAACAAATTGAATACAGATGTTAACAATCACAGTGATTACGAGTATAGCCATAGCCATAACATTCATCATAGTTTCTTTGTTTTCGGTTACGCCAAGAGAAGGCATGGAATTGGAGATGATTGTGCAGATCATGGCGGTGGTGCTGAGTTTTGATAATTGATCGTGACGGTGAGGCATAGGAGTGTTGAGATCGACGGAGAGTTTGACGGCGATTGCGATTAGGGTTAGGGTAGTTGCGTTGAGGCAAAAGTATTTGCAAGGGAACCAGAATTTGCGAGAACGGATTCCTTTGATTAGATCTAAAGTCATTGCTATTAGGCAAGCGAGTGATGCTGTTGCTATGTATATTCCTATCCATGGCATCGGTTTGTTGAACTTTGTATCGTCTAAGTATCCCTCGCTGTTGCACCCACTTATCCCCATGCTTCTCTTCACTGCTTGCTTATGCTACTATTAATTACTTTCCTGGTTTAGAGAAGAATAAATACTGTCTTTTAATTACAGCAACATTTTTTTCCCAAGTTATCTGGACTACAATAGAAACAGATTTCTCTTTCTACATGGAATATTCTAGTGAGGTTTGTTGATTTGTGTTGATTGATGATATTTTAAAGAGCGTTGAAAATTGTGGATGTGGAATTGTAAATGAGAGGCACAAAGTTTACCGACACTGAAGTGAAGACAATATTAGGTACATAAACTGTCAAAGTTGTCGACAGAAATGTCTCGCCTCTTATATTTATCGATGGAGAAATGTTCTAGCGTTTTGATGAAGTGGGGAGTGACGTACGGCGGCATTTCACTTTCAACTGGAGTTTCTGTGTTTTCAAGTCTTGGACTTGGTTCCAAATTTGAATTTACACGGAATAGAGACCGGTAAGGAAAATAAAAAGAAAAAAGAATGAATGTCACAAAAAAGTTGAAGAAGTGATTCAAAAAGAGTTTAAATTTATGTATACATACGCTATATAAGTTTTTACCATCACAGCTAGTCACACTTTATAGAATTTTTTGTGGGGGTTATCAATCGATAAATTTCTTTTTAATGGTGTGTCTTTGGTAGGTGGTGTAAAACATTTATACACCTATTGGGTATATATTAAATTTATTTAAAAATAACCGCATAAAAAGTTTAATTTACATACACGTACAATAAAAATATATGAAAGTTGATTTTTTTATGGATTTAATTTATATATACTATCCGTGTAAGAGATTTTTAATTACACCAACCATCACGAAACAACACGTCATAAAATATATTTGACCGTATCTCAATTACCATAAAAGTTACTGGTACCATGATTTTTGATAGATAGATGGTGTAAATTTTTTACAACGACAGTATATACCATACAAACCCTTTTTTTTCAAAAAAAAAAGACGTTTTAGAATTTTTTTTTTTTAATCAAACAGGCAGTCAGCCCGAATTTATTAATAAAATAAAGAGAGATATAAAAGCACAAGGGGGGACTAGACCAAAACCCTTGGTAATAAGGACAATAATAGAATGCCCAACAAGGCCTCTAAAATAAACAACCATAGAACTCTAATGGAAGAAATTCTAAGGCGAACAGAAAACCCGAAAGGAGAGGGCAACACCTGAGAGTCCCCACACAACCTCCACCCACCACCTCCTGAACTCACACTCCAAACCACAACAACCTGCATCACCTCGCTATCCTCACATTAAGCACATCACAAAGCATCGAGGTTAGAGGTGGAGGCCCGGAGACGATTGGGAGGGGGCAAAGAAGCAGAAGGCAAAGGGGGAGGAGCCCGACGATCTGCAAACTGCAATCTGGCGTCCGACAAGGTACAAACTATCGAATCAGCACCCACCGACAGCACACCCCCAGACATCCGGCGCCGCGACTCCATCCACCATCGCAAAGTCGTGCTACCGGCCAACACCGCGACAACACCTAGCTTGATCGAGGTAGCCGAGCCACCAACCACCCCCGCGGCCTTGCGCCCCCGGCCAACACCGTGGCACAATCAAGCAAAACCGCGAGCGACAGGGAGAAGTGCCCACGACAAACGGAGAGGAGGCGTGACTGCGGGTCCAAAGTCCGAAACGACAGCCACCATTGCGAACATCAGACAAACCACCGTGAACCACCGCGAAACACCGCAAAACACCGCATCAGAACCAACCCCTGCGCTAACAGAGCCACAAACCACCGCGAACAGAAGCACTCCATAATACCTCAAAAAGCGCGCAGATCCACCAACAGGGAGATCCGACCATCAACGTTTTTAGAATTTAATTTATATACAACGTCAACCAATCATAAAAAGAGAATGTGGTTTTACACATCATAAACAATATTTATTTTTTTACGGGTTAAAGGTATGTTTCGTCCCTGCAAATATCACAATAATCCAGTTTCGTCCCTGTAAAAAAAAAAGTTTTAAAACAGCCCTTGCAATTACCAAACGCTTCTAGTTTCGTCCCTGCTGTTAACTTTCCATCCAAAAAACTAACAGTTGCCACGTCATCAACCCTTGCCCAAAAAAAAGTTTTAAAACAACCCTTGCAATTACCAAACGCTTCTAGTTTCGTCCCTGCTATTAACTATTCATCATCTTCAACCTCTTGATTGTCTTCTTCAAACCCAAATCCCATCAAATCTCCTTATTTCCTTACACAAAATCTCATTCTCACCACAAACACCAAATAATGACATTTTATATTGAGTCAATATATATATATATATATATATATATATATATATATATATATATAACATTATATTGTTAGGGGGTATGAGAAAGACCTATTGAGATTTTATATCCCATCAAGTTTGTGAATGTTTTAGATGTGAAATTCATGTTCTCATTAAAAAAAAGATGTGAAATTGATGTTGGACGCTTGAGAAAGGTCATCATATAGAGACCAAACTCAGTCTAGCTTTTCAATAATGTATTAATTGAAAGATTATGATTCACTATATTGTAATGTTAACATTTGTAATTTGTAATATTGTTATTATAATATTATGATCCACTTTACTGCCCACTCATATTCACAATAATCTTGATTCTTCTGGTGCTGAGTGTCATTCCTTCGGTTTTATCAGAGAAATTCCTAGACCTAGTTTATGAGATAGAAGACTTTATCATTCATTTGTTCGTTCCGTTGTAGAGATATCTAGAATGGCAATCATTATGGTTAATTAGCTCTAGAACTTGATTATCTTAATTTGATTCCGCCTAAGCAAGTATTTGGTGTAAGCTTATTTGGAATGCAACTATTTCCTATCTCTAGATTTCAACACATTCTTTTGGAAATGGATTCATAAAACATCCCATATGATGACATTCTAATTTATGGAAGATCTATCATCATTTATGTTTGCAAACTATGGTGAATCATCTGCACACATCATTCTCCATTGCAATTATGTTGCTTACCTTTGGAATTGGTTTCATCAAACCTTTTAACTATTCCATTGATTTATCTAGTTCCCAAACTATTTCTCAGTTTGTAATAATGGGCATATATAGTTATCAATTCAATGATATTATTATGCTAGGTTCCATTGATTATTTATAAATATTGGGCTCTATGCTATTTAAATGATATTGAGGCATAACAAGTTAACTCATAAGTAAATATATAAATATTATAATAATATCTTTGTTGCTTTCATTATAATGTTATATATATATTGACTCAATATAAAATGTCATTATTTGGTGTTTGTGGTGAGAATGAGATTTTGTGTAAGGAAATAAGGAGATTTGATGGGATTTGGGTTTGAAGAAGACAATCAAGAGGTTGAAGATGATGAATAGTTAATAGCAGGGATGAAACTAGAAGCGTTTGGTAATTGCAAGGGTTGTTTTAAAATTTTTTTTTGGGCAAGGGTTGATGACGTGGCAACTGTTAGTTTTTTGGATGGAAAGTTAACAGCAGGGACGAAACTAGAAGCGTTTGGTAATTGCAAGGGCTGTTTTAAAACTTTTTTTTTACAGGGACGAAACTGGATTATTGTGATATTTGCAGGGACGAAACATACCTTTAACCCTTTTTTTACTATCTTGTATAAGTTAGTCATACCATGAGTTTTAATTGATCGACAGTTGTGTAAAACATTTTTTATTGAAAAGTGTATTAAGTGAAGAGTTTAGTTCTACGTATCGTCGCCGTGACTTTTTTACACTCATGAGCAATAAAAATTTAGGGTATGTGTGTGACGTATAAAATGATTACTATTTGACATTCTTCTTTTTAATTATATATCAACTGTAATAGCTTGTAATGGGATAATAGTCAAAAACACTTATACACGCACCACACCCACATGTGTATATAAACTAGTGCATTGATTCGTGTGTTGCACGGGGTAAAAGCTCTAGTAAATACAAAATTGTGGAAGTAGGGAAATTTATTGGTAAAATTCCAGTATAAAAAACCTAGTTTAAATACAAAAAAAAAGACAATTGTGAGCTTAAGAGCTAAATTAAAAAGTGTACGGACATAATCCAAACAAATTGTTCAACAAACATAATCTATAGTCATAATTTTAAGTAGAAAGTCAAAATACATAATATGTATAATCTAAAGATAGCATGATTAGGGTTTCTTTGATGTGTATGTTGGTGAGAAAATTCCATTTGAAGGGGTAGTGACTGGTTACGCATCACACAACGAATGATCTCAAAAAGTGTTGAATCTTGAAGGAGGAAAAACTCCATTATATAAATATTGTAGCATTGTATGAGTTAGATAAAAGTAACTATATCTTATAGAAGTATCTAACAATGTAAACATTAGTTAAAAATATTATTTTTAATTAACAAAGACATTGAAATTGAACATCTATATATAATAATAAGAAAAAGTCTAAAAAACTTTGAGTATTTGAACAATTAAAATTTTGAGGTAACGTATCAATGACTGGTGGGCCCCAGCAGAACATTTCGGCTCCTAGTTTTGTGGAGGAATCTCCTTTCTCATCTCAGCAGTTTTTCGGACACACTCAAGTTCAACCCACTGGGCCTATTGCAAGTACGGCGCACAGAACTGATGTATTGGGCCAACACAATGTAACTTTAAGCCCAACGGATACAGCAATAGAACTCCCTTCATATCCCAAACACGCCCATCAAAGTAAACCCAATATACCCCATTCGCAGAAAGGCCAGGAAACAACGTAAGTTGTTGCGAGTTGGTCCAAAACGTGACCCGAAATCCGAAAAACTCAAAAAAGCAATTCGTGAACTTGCGATGGTTTCTGCTTCTTCGCTTGAAGGTGCCTCAGCAAAACCCAATATGCCTCAGCACAAGCCTAATTCATCATCCATTTTTTCCGCAGGGACAATATTATGTGATGGGTCTATCTCAAGTGCTGACGAGATTAGAGATGAAGAGGCGTGTAGCAAGAGGGTGAACAACAACAGGGTCCCATGAACTTGTTATCCTTAAATATTCGAGGGTGGGGCGATCGTGGCAAACGTCGCCGGTTATCAGTTGTTATTAAATCTAGTAATTTTGATTTCATTTGTATTCAAGAAACCAAGAGGGAAATGATTGATGATAGGGAGGTGGGTGTTTTGTGGAGTAATCAATCTTTCAAGTATGTTATCCAACCGTTGAGAGGCCTTTTGGGAGGCATTCTATGCTCTTGCATTGAAAGCTCTTGGTCTGTTATGTCTACCTTTACTGGTGAAGGCTATGTGGGTATCAGCATTTCTTTCCAAACTTTTATTGTGCATGGTATTAATGTTTATGCTCTGTGTTCTATAATTGCTAAGAGGAAACTGTGGAAGGAGCTTTTGGCTCTTAAACAGAATATAGGAGATGGAGAATGGTGTGTAGTAGGTGACTTCAACGCCGTAACTTGTGTAGAAGAGCGGAAGGGGAGGAGTGGAGAAAGTTCATCTATGGAAATTTTCGATTTCAACAACTTCATCGCGGACATGGAATTGATTGACGTTCCAGTGTCAGGTAACAAATTCTCTTGGTTTAGTCCAGATGGTTTATCTATGAGTCGATTGGATAGGTTCCTTGTTTCTGATGGTTTAATTGAGTTGTGGGGAATTTCTGGTCAATGGATTGGCAACCGTGATATTTCTGATCATAACCCTATCTGACTTCTTCGTTCGGTGAAAGATTGGGGTCCAAAGTCGTTTCGTGTTTTTAACGCTTGGTTTGATCATTCTGAGTTTTTACCGTTTGTAAGGAGTTGTTGGGAGAATTTTAATGTTGTGGGGTATAAAGCTCATATTGTTAAAGAGAAGCTAAAGTTGCTAACGGAGAAACCGAGATGTTGGAATAAAGAGGTTTTTGGAAATATTGATTCGTTGGTTCGGGACTTGAATGCTTTGGATAATGTTTGGTATAAAAGTTGGGATAGTGCGGTGGTTTTAAATAGGAAGGAAGTGTCGGCCTCGTTTTGGAAGGAGATTCAAATGAAAGAATCCTTCTTGTCTCAAAAGTCAAGGGCGGGATGGATTAAGGAAGGGGATATGAATTCTAAGTATTTTCATTCGCTTATGACATATAGAAGACGGAGGTGTAATGTGGTGATTATGCGAAACAATGGAGAGTTGATTGAGGAGGTTGAGGAGGTGAAAGTCATGGTTAAGCAGCATTTTGAGAATTGTTTTATGGAACCTTGCCACAGTCGTCCCACTCTTGATGGTATTGTGTTCAAACATTTGTCTAGGATGGATGCTGATTTTTTGATAGAGCCTTTCTCAGAGGAGGAAATAAGGGAGGAGATTTGGAGTTGTGATGGTGACAAAAGCCCCGGGCCGGATGGTTTTAATATTAGGTTCATTAAACTGTGTTGGGATATGTTGAAACAAGACGTGGTTGCTTTTCTTAATGAGTTTCATGAGCAGGCGTTTTTACCTAAAGCTATAACTACGTCTTTCATTGCCTTGATTCCTAAAAATGATTGTCCCCAAGGTTTGGGGGATTTTAGGCCAATTTCTTTGATTGGGTGTCTTTATAAGATTTTGGCAAAAGTGTTGGCAAACAGGGTCAATAGGGTGCTTCCTAATGTTATCTCTAATTGCCAATCGATTTTTTTGGGGGGTAGACAGATTTTGGGCGGGGTAGCAATGGTGAATGAGGTTGTTGACTATGCGAAGAGAACAAAGGATGAATGTTTGTTGTTTAAGGTTGACTTTGAAAAGGCTTATGATTCCATCTCATGGAATTTTCTGATTTATATGTTGCACAAGATGGGTTTTCCTCAGAAATGGATTAACTGGATGAAGTCATGTATTTGTAACAACACCATGTCGGTGTTAGTTAATGGGAGTCCTACCAATGACTTCAAAACTCAGAAGTTTGAGAAAGGGGGATCCACTATCTCCTTTTCTATTTCTTATAGTTGCGAAAGGATTGTCGTCATTGGTTGCCAAAGCGGTGGAGAATGGATCTTTTGAGGGTTATGCTATTAATGACTTTTTGAGATTTCTTATAATGCAGTTTGCGGATGATATAGTTTTGATGGGGAAACCTTCTTGGGATAACTTGTGGAGCATCAAGACTATTTTGAGAAGCTTTGAACTAGTCTCTGGCTTGAGGGTTAACTTTCACAAGAGTAAGCTCATTGGCATTAATACTTCCGAGGAGTTTCTTGAGGCTGCCTCAAATTTCCTTCATTGCAAAACGGAATCTATCCCGTTTAAGTTTTTGGGAATTCCGGTGGGAGCCAATCCTAGAAGGGCATTGACGTGGAAGACGGTGGTTGATATGCTTAGGAAAAGGCTAGCTTCTTGGAAAGGTCGCACTCTTTCTATTGGAAGAAGGGTCACTCTAATTAATTCGGTTTTGAATAGTATACCGTTCTATTTCTTTTCGTTCTATAAAGCACCAAAGACAGTTATCAATTCAATGGTAAAAATCCAAAGAGATTTTTTGTGGGGTATCAATGAAGGAGATAGAGGTATGTATTGGGTAGCATGGGACAAGATTTGTCAATCAAAGAGTGAGGGTGGCCTCGGCATTAAAAATTTAGAGTTATTCAATGTGGCTCTTTTAAGCAAGTGGAGGTGGAGGGCTTTGGTGGATGTTAATGCAAGCTGGAGGGGATTGTTGCTTCATAGATACAGCAAATTTCAATGCTGCCTTTATTCAGTGTTCTACTGTAGCACTTAATAGAGGAGCTGTTGGGTTTATTTGGTGGCGTGATTTATTAACGTTAGATCAACTTCATACCTCAATAACTAGCTTCGGTTCTCAGGTTTCTAGAGGGCTGGGAAATGGTCGTTTGGTGGATATTTGGAACGATCAATGGCTGGGAAATGCTCCATTATCGCTGCTGTTTTCGAATCTGTTTGCAGGACGTACACTTAATTTTGTAACTGTGTAGGATTTTGGCGATTGGATCAACGGTGCGTGGAGTTGGAAGGCAACGTGGCTGATTACTCAAGATCAGATTTGTCATGAGGAAGCAGTTTGCAGCAAATTTGCAATCAGTATCACAAGATCGAGAGAGGGAGGACCAATGGATTTGGATGCTCGAGGCCACCAAAATCTTCTCAGTTCGTTCATGTTACAGCTTGCTGCTGTGTTCGGGTTCTGTCAGCATAAATGGCGAGCTGCACAAGTTGTTGGAGAAATTGTGGAGAACAATTACTCCATCGAAAGTTAATGTGTTTGGTTGGCGTTTGTTTCGGGATTCATTCCCAATGCGTGGTAATTTATTTCATCGCCGTGTTATAGCATCGGAGGACGAATCTATATGCTTGTTGTGCTGGCAGTAGTGCGAAACAAACCAGCACCTTTTTTTGCACTGCTCTTTCGCAGCTGAAGTATGGAACCAGATTTGCTACTGGCTGGGAATTCAAGCTGCTGTGCATGTTAGTCTGGCTGAACATTGCTCGTGGCTTGGAAAGGTTTGTAAAGGAAAGAAAGCAAGGAGAACAAAGTATTTAATATGGTTGACAACTTGTTGGAGCATTTGGTTGGCTAGGAATGCGCTTGTCTTCAAGAATGAGGATCCAAACATAAATTCAATTGTCACTCGCATCAAGCACTTAACGTGGAGTTGGATAATTTATAGAATCAGTTGTAATTCTAATCTTAATATTTCATCTTGGTGGAACGATCCACTTCATTGCCTAAACAATATGTAACTATTTGTTGTTTGGGTTTGAGCACCCCTCTCCATCAATGAAGTATTGCTTATCTATAAAACTAGTATTTTACCCGTGCATACGCACATGTGATACTGTATTTTTTATAATTTACTATGAAATTATAAATACGTTGAAAGTTGTAAAATGTAATAAAAGAAAAGGGAAAAACTTGATAAAAGGCTGTATTTGTAAATTTATTAAAATAGTTGTGTTTGAAAAAGTTTTAAAAAAATCGGTATCTTCTTATAATGCTAATAATGGAGTAAAAATGAACAAAAAGGAAAATGAAATTTTAAATAAAATATGCACCCCCGTTGGCCCTCCCTTTGACACCCCCGTTGGCCCTCCCGTTGGCACTGACGCTATCGTTACCTCTCTCGTTTCCACTCCCGTTGGCACTCCTGTTGCTGCTCTAGTTGTCGATTCCATTGTCGGTCTCTTGTTGCCGCTCCCGTTGCAACATGTTAACTCATATTTTTCTATATGATTTAATATTAATTAAATCATATTCGTTTAATTATAAATAAGTTATTTTGTAATATTTGGTAGTGGTTAAAGTTTTTTTTCTACAATTCTTAGTGGTTAAATTGATTGGTTTTAACAGTTTTAATAGAGAGATTATAGTAAATAATAAATTTTAGATGGAGTAAAAATGAAGAAAAAAGAAAATGAGTTTTAAGGTAAATTATGCACCCCTATTGGCGCTCTCGTTGCCTCTCTCATTGCCACTCCCGTTCCTGTTGCCGCTCTCGTTGTCGATCTCATTGCCAATCTCTCGTTCCCACTTCCGTTGCCACATGTTATGACTTATTTTTTTCTATATTATTTAATATTAATTTAATCATATTCATTTAATTATAAAAAAATTATTTTGTAATTTTTGGTAGTGGTTAAAGTTCTTTTTTACAATTCTTAGTGGTTAAATTCATTGATTTTAATAGTTTTAATATAGAGATTATAGTAAATAGTAAATTTTAGATTATTTAATCATTGAGTATAATATTAATTTATTGAAAAAAATTAATTTGAAACTTTTGTTAGAGGTACGTCTTTTTTTGACAATGGATAGTGGTTAAAATGATTAATTTTAGCGTTGTCAAAATAATGATTAATTTTAGTAGTTTGAGTAGACTAAAAAAATTGTGACTAATTTTTTAGTAAAAAACGAAAAAAATAAATAAATTTTCTTGACAAAAAAACTGAAAACAAAATTCGAGAAAAAAAAGTTTTTTGAAAAAAAACTGTTTTTAAAAAAAAACAGTTTTTTTTAAAAAAAATGACACGCGTCAGCAATGTTTTTTTTTTTAAAAAAAAATGCTGCCAAAAAGCTGCTTTTGTTTGTCTTTTAGTGGTGCATTTACTATTTTGCCCCAATTTTTTGACAAATGGGAAAATCTTAAAATGTCTAAAAATGTCATTTTGCTGGCATATGTTTTTATTATAGAGAAAAAAAAACACTTTACGTAATTTGTTACAAAATTAATTTTCGTTTTCACTAACTCGATTATGGAGGAACAAACTTCGCCTATTTAAACAATTAAATTTTTAATGGACCGTAAAGTACCTAAAAATATAAAAATATGAAGTAAAAAAGGAGAAGGAATAAAAAGGGAAAAGAAAGAGGGAAGGGTTTTGGGGAAGGGAACAAAAAAGGAGGGAAGGGGAGGAAAATTTGTCTCCAAAAGACGGGGGAGGGCCCACATGAAGACTACCATAGGATTTAAATATTAAGATAAGATTAAGAGTTTAATTGCAATGCACTATCGATGAAAATGTTTTACAACTGCAACTAACAACAACTCATGGTACGGTTGACATGTAAGGTAATTAATAATTGAATTTAATTTATATACACAATAGGTGTACAAGTGTTTTACACCATCTACTAATTACAAGTTGACACGTCATTAAAAAGAAGTTAGTCAATCAGTAACCACTTTATATGTCAATCATACCATAAATTGTTATTGATTGTGGCTGTAAAAAGGTTTACGCTGATAGTGCATAGCAATTAAACTCTTAGTAATTGAATAATTTCTTTTTAATGACATGTCAACTTGTAAAGTGTAAAATACTCATCTATATATTTACATCCTAGGGAGTCTGGTGCCAAATCTCCCGCCCCCTCCCTTTTTTATTCCATATTTTTATGTTTACGTTACGGTTCGTAAAAAATTTTAATCGCTTAAATACGCGAAGTCTGTTCCTCCATAATTGGAATGGAATGAAAATTAAATCCATAACAAATTACGTAAAGTGTGACGCTAAGCAGTGAATTTTGGGGGTACTTTACGGTCCGAAAAAAAATTCTAATTGTTCAGATACGCGAAGTTTGTTCCTCGATAACCAAATTGATTAAAAAAATAATTTTATAACAAAATATGTAAAATGTGGCGCTAATTAGCGTGTTTTGGGTGCTCTAGAATTCAGAACAGAATTTAGATGTGCAAATACACGGAGTTCGTTCCTCAATAATTGGTTTGGTCAAACCAAAAATTAATTTCGTGGCAAAAGACGTAAAGTGCGATGCCAGGCAACGTATTTTGGGTTACTTTAGCATTCACATTTTTTTAATTGTTCAGATACACAAAGTTTGCTCTTCAATAACTGATTCGGTGAAAAAAAATAATTTCGTGACAAAATACGTAAAGTGCGATGCTAAACAGTGTGTTTTGGGTACTTTAGTGTTCAGAAAATTTTTTAACTGTTCAAATACTTAAAGTTCCACAATAACCGGTTTGGTGGAAAAAATAATTTTGTGACAAAATAAGTAAAGTGCGATTCTAAACATTGTGTTTTGGGGTGGTACTTTCGCGTCCAGAAGAAAATTTTAACGATTCAAATTCTCAAAGTTCGTTCCTCAATAACGATTTAAAAAATCAATTTTTTTTATACTCCATCTCCTTATATTTTTTAGGACCATATTTTTCTGAACCATTAAAAAAATAATCTACTTTTATACTTATTTTCCTTATATTTCTGAACCTGAAATATTTATTGAATTCATTTAGTTCTGTCACTACCAAATCACACATATATTTTTAAGTTTTTTTGAATTTACGGTTTATAGGAAAAACTTCTCTCTTCGTGTTTGGTTGCATTCATCATTACCGAGAGCTGCTTCTTTGTTTTGCAATATGTTATATGCCATAGATACTTACCCCCAGAGGAACTTCTATCACATTTATAATAGAACCCCCAACCATATTCTTTCAACTTTTCATAAGTGTTTCTATTTTATTAGTTATTTTCATCTTATCCTGCATGATACCCACGCGTTTCACTTTCTAATTGTGCTATTTTCTTTTCTTTCTAATTACGGGTTAACTTTGATATTTACATTTTATGATATGAATTATCTTATTAAAATTCTTTAGATTTTTTCTTATTATCTATGGATGTTCAATTGTGTTGTCTTCTTTAATTTCTAATTATTAGTTAAGTTTTTATATTTATATTCGATGAAATTAAATTATGTTATAAAATTTTTTAGACTTTTTCTTCTTATTATTTAAGTTCAATTTCAATGTCTTTATTATTAAAAATAATATTTTGAACTATAATTTACAATGTCACATACTTCTACAAAATATAGTTAATTTTATTTTCACTCACACGATATCAACTAGATATATAAGAAAATATAGGGCTGATGAAATTACCAGATTGCCCATTTAACTTATTACTTTTTTGAGGGTCTCTTTAGAAATTTATAATTATTCTATTTCATTTTTTTGGGTCCCACTTTCTCCCATAATCTCTTAATTTTTTTTTTCTCACATTTAAAACCCACTTTTTACTTCACTCACTCACTCTCTCTCCACATTTCATTTTCTTGATCTATCTATTTAATCAAAATGCTAATCATCAACTATCTATTTTTCAACTATCAAGTATCTATTTAATCAACTCAGCCACTATTAAAAATACCAAACAATTCATGTCTAAAATATCTATACAAGAAAATAAATTACTAATCAAATTACCAAATTGCCCACTTGATTTTTGGTTTTTTAGGGCAAATATGGAAATCCATAGTTATTCTATCCCATTTTTTATTTTTGTGGGTCACACTTTCTCTCATCATCTCTTAATTTTTTACCTCACATTTAAAACCCATTCTACCTCTCTCTCTCTCTCACTCACTCTTATCTTTCTCAATTTTCACTCTATCTCTCCCACCTTTACTCTCTCTCTCTCTCTCTCTCTCTCTCTCTCTCTCTCTCTCTCTCTCTTCACATTTCATTTTTTTAATCTATCTACTACATGTTTAATCAAAACACTAATTCTCAACTATCTATTCATCAACTATTAGCAATCTATTTATAAATATTATTTTATCTTCTTTTTTTAGTTTTAACGGGTAAACATTACATATTGTCGATATAATCATTTTTATATTTGTTTTCATTAATGTCTTTATTTATTATAAATGAACAATTTTCTTGAGTCGTGAAAGTACTAGTTATTGTCGAAAAAATTATTTTTTATTTTTTAGTTTCAACGGGTAAACATTCCATGTTGTTGCTATAATTTCATTACTATTAATTTTTTATGGTGGAACGCTGACTCTTAGGTCCTAGCCGTGGGATCGGCCAGAGGTTTGGACAGTCTTTGATTCCTCTGTTCTTCAAGCAATTGCGCCGAAGAGGGAACTCTGCTTCTTGACTGTGGGTATCCTGACTCCTCTAGAAAGGGTCAGATTGAGTGAATGGGACGCGAGGGTTGGATTATTCTACTGGTCTAATGCATAAATGTAAAATAAAGGTAAAGTGCGGTAAAGAAGATAAAATTGAAATAAACGTAAAGTTGTTTGATTGATGTGTGTCTTTGTACAATTATCCTCTTCCTATTTATATACATAGGCCCTCATCGGCCACTACTCGAGCCAACACTTGCCTACCGTTGGATCAATCAAAGATCAGCGCCTATCATTGTTCCTAAGCCCTAAAGAGGCGGTGTAACTACCCACTATCCCACTAGCACGGTTAGTGGGGTAAAACTCCCTCGCTCCGCTTTTCAAGGCCTCGCTCATTCGCTTGATCTCCAACTTTTCCTACGTTCTATCTTCGTGCTTCCTCTTCCTTGCCTTCCAAGCAAGCCTGCCTTACCTCGGCCACTTGGTTACTCGGCTGACCTTTGTCCTCGGACAGCAACCCAATCACCCGAGCCACCCTGACCGTGGCACTCTATAGGCTGAGGATTTACTCTCCCTCGGCCTAGCTCATTGTCCCTCGGGCTTACCCCTTACTCTGAGAGTTTGTCTTGTGGTACGCCCCGAGGGCCTCTCTTGAGTTCTTTTCTTTAGCAATTATCTCCTAGGATTTAGTCTAATAGCCTGCCTTAACACTCTAATCCATTTCTTCTTTTTCCTCAGCCCTCGCCTACGACTTAGTTATTTTTGGGTGTTAACAATTGCCCCCCTTTTTGTGCTGTCGTATGCCGCGAGGACGTGTTTAATGGTACAAAAACCCTCGATATGACTTGATGTGACAGTTTGAAGAGACTGTCCTGCTATTATGTGACACTTGGCGGCTCGCGTTAATCGAGCAGACTGCGCGACGGTTCCCATGGACGCGCCGGTTATGTCTTTCGGCTATAGATAGTAATGATGCCTACTTCGCAAGGTTCTTTGCATTTTCTTCTTCCCCACTCTCTATCCAGAACTCTTGCATTCCCCTCTTTGTTTTCCTTTTCTTTCCCATGGCTGCCTCTAACCAAGCTTCCTCTTCTTCCCATAGCCCCGTTCCATCAATCTTTTCCCCCATGGGTGATCTTTCTGTCTTGTGTCCCACCGCCTGTTACACTGATTTAGGCTTCTCGCTCTTCGAGCGGCGATTCGACGCCTGTGACCTTCCACTCAAATCTTCCTAGTACAAAGCCGAGGCCAAATTTGCTGATCTTCGGGGGTGACCGAAAAGCAATACCGAGTACAACGCTTGGGTGAAGAGATTGGTTGCCCAAAAGGGCGATCTCTGGAAGGAGTGGGGCATCCATGACATGATTATGGTGTCGACCAAGGAAATTTCACACACTGCTGATCTTCTATTCCCTCTGATGTCTTTTTGGTCGACGACCCTCAACGCCTTTGTCTTCCCTTGGGGAATCTTAACCCCCACTCTGTTGGACGTGGCTGCCATCTCTGCTGCCATTGCCGAGCTCTTCCACCACAGTTCTGCATTAGACCCTCCTCTCACACATCTCTCCCCTACGACCTGGCTTGGAGGCGGACCTTGATACCAGCTGTGCTGCTCTGATACGAGTCGTCGAGGAATGGGGAGTTCTGAGGGCATCTTATGAGCAAGCCCTCGCCCAGGTGGTTCAAGAGGTTGACGAGGCTCATGTCACTGCCGAAGCTACAATAGGTGAACCCCCTCTTTCTCGTGCCCCTCCAACTCCTAGCAACGCCCCTACTGCCGAGGTAGCACACCTCAGGGACGACGTCACCAAAGAGATGGGGGCGCCAGTATTAGAAGCGGGTTTGGAATCCCCCATCTGAGGGTTTGGAAATGCTGGGTGAGGCTGTCGCTATTGTAATAGACGAAGCCATGGCAGAGGAGATTGCGACTGCAGTGGTGGATATAGTGCAAGATGCCTTTGCAGCTCGAGTATCGGCGTTGTGGGAGCTGAGGCCGATGTTGAGGCTCCTGCAGCTCCTGTTGTCGCCAAGGCCAAAAGTGTCGAGTAGGGTTAGGGCCATCTTGCTGTATATTTTTTAAGTTTTATCACTAGGTCGTCGGTGTGTGGCAAGCCATTTTGACAATTTCTTCTTTAATCACCAAATCTCTTTTCCTTGCATACTTTCCCATAGAGTAGGATAATATGTTTTGAGATATTTGCCATTAATTTTTGTTTCGAACTCTTCTCCATCTAGAGTGATTAAACAGTATGCCCCACTGTTG
This sequence comes from Astragalus membranaceus, assembly GCA_039519185.1. Taxonomy (NCBI): domain Eukaryota; kingdom Viridiplantae; phylum Streptophyta; class Magnoliopsida; order Fabales; family Fabaceae; genus Astragalus; species Astragalus membranaceus. The sequence goes on along the minus strand of CM076846.1, from coordinate 161,354,416 downwards.
TATACTTCACTCACAATGTAGGGCCCATCCCAATTTGGAGACCATTTGCCAAACTGGGGATCTTTCCTCCCAAGTGGCAGAATAGTCTTCCACACGAGGTCACCCTCAACAAAACTTCTTTGGCTTGACGTGTTTGTTGTAGGCTCGGGCCTTTTTGGCTTTATTCATCTCAATTCTACTGAGGGCAGTCAGCCTGTCATCATCCACCGAGTCCAACTCCGTTAACATGGCTTGTTGGTACTCATCCATGCCGAGGGAGTGTTACCGAGCTACCCTTAATGATGCCACACCGATCTCTAGTGGTAGCACGACATCCTGCCCATATACCAAACGATAGGGAGCCTCCCCCGTGGCCGTGGACTTAGAGTTTCTCATAGCCCAAAGAACCTCATTGAGGGTCTCGTGCCACCGTCAAGGCTTATCCTCTATGTTCTTCTTGATGAGCTCAATGATGATCTTGTTGGTAGCCTCTGCTTGTCCATTAGCTTGAGCATAATAAGGAGACAAGTGTCTCATCTAGATGCTGTATTCTTGAGCAAAAGCCACCACCTGTTTCCCGGTGAACATTGTGCCTTGATCGGCCGTGATGGTTTCAGGAATACCAAATCTATATATGATTTGGTTTTCTATGAATCTAATCACTGCAGCCTGATTGACACTCCCTAAAGGCACGATTTCCACCCATTTAGTGAAGTAATCGGTGGCTAATAATGAAATTATTGCTCTTTGAGCTTGGAGGGTATATCTTACCGATTAAATCCATGGCCCACCCTCTGAATGGCCAGGATTTGACAATGGGATGGAGCTCGTCCGCAGGCACTCTCTGGATTGGTCCATGCAGCTGGCAAGCCTCACATCCCTTCGCAAACTGGAAGCAATCGGCCGTGATCGTCGGCCAATAGTATCCATGTGTCTGTAGATAAGCCATTTCATGATGGGGCCAGACTATTTGCACCAAAAATCCCTGCACGGATTTGCGCCATCACCATATAAGCATCCTTTCTCTCGAGGCATCACAACAACACCCCATTGGCGCTTCTCTTATTAAAATCGTCCCCTATCAAGACATACTTCAGTGCCTTCTGGGGACACATGAAGGCTTGCTACATACATGATAACAGCATCGGCGAACAACTTCAACAAGTTATGCGTCGAGGCTCCCAACTGTCTGAGTTTCGTGTTGTAACACTTGTACTCCCCAATGATATGTTTAATCACCAGCTATGAATCCCCCTTTATTTCTACATATTGGGCCTTCATGGCGGCAGGATATCAAGTCCCATGATCAAGGCTTCGTATTCGGCCTGATTATTGGAAGCTTGATCCCATATTCTGCACATGAACCTCCAAGTTTAACCGCAATGGCTGGTGATGAATACACCAATGCCTTCCCCGTTTGGGTGCTCGATCCATCAAAAATGAGGACCCAAGGCTTCAGGCCCAAGTAGTTGACAGACTCGATTGGAGCATTCTGTATCTCTACACAAGGATGATGAGCCAGGAAATCGGCCAAGGCTTGTCCTTTAATTGCTCTTAGTGGCATATAAGTCAAGGCAAACGCGTTTAACTTAATGGCCCACTTGACAAGTCTTCCCTGTAAGACGGGCCTATTAAGGAGGTATCTGATAATATCCACTTTGCACACAACCAAAACTTCTTTAGGTAAAAGATAACATTTAAGTTTAGTACAAGCATTAAACAGAGATTGGCAAAGCTTCTCAATAGAAGAATATCTAGTCTCTGCATCATTTAGAATCCCGTTAAGATAATATATAGCGCGCTCAGCGCCACTATCATCATCTTGGGCTAACAAGCAGCAGATAGCTTGGTATTCGGCCGCAATGTATAGCTTCAGAGTCTTTCCAGGCTGCGGAGGCACCAAGACAGGGGGATTAGTCAAGGCAGCCTTGATCTGGTCAAAGGCTTCTTGTTGTTTGGCCCCCCATATCATCTCCTCAGTGTTCTTTATCCTCAACAAGGGTTAGAAAGCTTTCATCTTTCCAGCCGAGTGGGCGATAAATCTCCTTAGAAAATTGATATTGCCTAGTAAACTCTGCAGCTCCTTCTTAGTTCTGGGGGGTCTTGCCTCCAGGATAGCCCCAGCTTTGTTCTTGTCTACTTCAATGCCCTGGTTGTGCACCAAGAAGCCTAGAAAATTGTCTGCAAATACGCCAAAAGCACATTTAGTAGGTTTCATTTTGAGATTGTGGAGTCTCATCCGTTTTAAAGCTTGTTCAAGCTCAACTAGGTGGGCTTCGAAACTCTTGGATTTGACCACCACATCATCAATGTATACCTCCATGCTTTTACCAATGAGGTCATGGAAAATAGCATTCATGGCCCTTTGGTACGTGGCTCCTGCATTTTTGAGGCCAAAAGGCATTACCAACCTTTCATAGATGCCAAAGGCGCCAGGGCACCTAAAGGCAGTCTTATGGGTGTCAGCCTCGGCCACATATATCTGGTTGTAACCAGAATAGTTGTCCATAAAAGTCAAGATGGCATTGTTAGCCGCGGCGTCGACAAGCATATCGGCCACAGGCATACCATACTCATCTTTTGGAGCGGCCAAGTTCAGATCTCTATAATCAATACAGACCCTGACCTGGCCATTCTTTTTTATCACAGGGACTATATTAGACATCCATTCTACGTACCTGGCAGTTCTTATGAACCTTGCCTTCAGCAGCCTTTCTACCTCTGCTTTGATCTGTGGCATCAGCTGCGGGTTGAACCTCCTCGGCGGTTGCTTATGGGGCTTGCAATCTTCCTTGATGGGTAGCCTATGCTCTACCAAGGCTCTATCAAGGCCTGGAATTTCATGGTAGTCCCATGCAAAGCAGTCGCGGTAGTCCTTTATCAAAGCCCGATCTCGTTGCTGAGGTTGTAGCTTGCCACTGACCTTAGTCATCCTCGGCTCACTTTCACTCCTTAGATTCACCTCCACCAGAGGATCTTGAGCTTCAAATGTGGGAATCCTCCTCTGGATAGGCTCTATGTGGGGAGGTTAGGCTCTATGTGGGGAGGTTCGGCTAGCGGCACGTTATCGGGGTCATCCGAAGTCTCTTGGCAGGGGTGTTCCGAGAGTCCGTGCTCTTCATACACTGCACCAAACATAGTCTCTTCAATGCTGGATTCGATTTGGAATAGATGCAATCAATCCAGCAGGCTCTGTACTTCTGTTGGGAGATTAATCATTATTCTCATTACTAGGCCGTGGGTCGGCCAACATTTTGAATTCAAAACCCTTCCTGGTCCAGTCACATGATTCTACGCCACCTTCCTCATAATTTTCTAGAATGGAAATAGGACGCAAATGAGGGGAGTAGAAGACAGCCTCAAACATCTTCACCTCGGCAGGGAATGGATATTTCCACCTTATCTCCTATCCATATCATTAGCTTCTGATGCAGAGTGGAGGGAACACATTCACTGGTATGGATCCAATCCCTCCCCAATATCACAACATATGAGGGCTTCCCTTCTATGACGAAGAAGGCCGAGAGAGTTACCTTGGTCCCAACTATTACATCGGCCACCAACACTCCCAAAGCGTGGGATGGGTGGCCCATGAAACTAGTCATGGTCATGGTGGTTGGAATGAGGTCTTCGACATTCTTCCCCAACTTCTTCATTGTGGCAATGGCATGATGTTCAGCACAACACCACCATCCACGAAGACTCGGTTAAAAAACTTCCCATTCAGATGGGCTTTGATGTACAGTGGCTTCAAATGTCTAGTCATGTCTGCCGTAGGCTTCTCAAACAGCATCCCTTCCGTGACTGGACCCTCGAGCTCTGTCAAGGAAGCCCATTCGGCTTCCTCAGCAAATACATCTCCCTCGAGAACTTTTGGTTGGTCCTTATTTCCCCAGAATTCTGGTGGGAGAAGGCCCATCTATGTCAGCCTAAAATTCCCCATCTGCTCCGTCCATTATGTCATCAAGTATTGATCCTGTTAGGGAGTCCTCGTCAAAATCCAACGGGCCGAAGGGGTTCTTTTCGTCTTCCCCCAAGAGGCCGTCTTTTGTAAGTTCTTCCTCTGTCATAGTTCCTTCAACATGGGGTATATTAACTGGCTAGGGTGGTTTGGGACTGTGAGGCCCATATAGACACTCTATCGCTGCCTCGGTGAGCGGGCTATGGGGTGCATCCATCATTCCTATCATGGCGTTGGGCTCTTCTTCCTTGTCAATGGGTGCACTAGGGCCAGCTACCTCGAGGGTTTGCTGCTCTGGAGTTGTGTCATCAGCCGGTTTTGGGAAAGTCTGTTCCAACGCCGTAGCAACCGTGGTTGCGGGGGTGGTCTGGGCACTACCTTCTCTGGCCGAGGTGAGCATCTGAAGAGTCTCCCGCATTCTGTTAAAAGCTCTCGCCCTCTACAGCCTCCTTTTCTGTGAGCGTAATTTGGGGGCCGCTCTCGGTGCTGGTGCTTCTACTGCTGTCTGTGTCATCCACTGATTCTGTGGTACCTCCGAATGTGGCTTCACAGTTCTAGTAGCTCTCAACTCGCAGTCATTCAGGATAGTAATGTCCACCGATGTTGAGTCTTGAGCCCTAGTGACCTGTGGTACCCTTCTCTCCTCTTTGGGGTGAGCCTCATTCCCTGGGTTTGGCATGGTGGCTTGTCCAATGGGATCATCGGCAGGACGACCATGCCCCTCAGGTGGGACGTGTTGGATTCTTTCTCTCAAGTCTGCGGGCCGAGATGTGTACCTCTCAGGGTTGAGCTTGGATAGGTGTAGCTCTCTGAGGTCATGGACAAGCTTCCCTGGCTTTGGGAGCTTCTTTTGGGATCCTTGAGGTTGACTCGGTCCTCCTAATTGCAGTTTTTCCTGCAAGAGGGTCATGTGTTCTGCCACAGTGGATCCTTTAGGAGGTGACCCCAATCGGTCGAAGACACACTTTTTCTTCTCCGGGGAAGCCTCCTGCTTGGGAACCCACACATACTTTTTCTTCCCTGTCCCTCGATCACTCCCTGAGAAGGAGACCATATTGACGTTCATGTTGGGGAAGAGGTCAGTATCAACAATTGTCATACCCTAATTTTGTCCAGTTAATAAACAAATCCAAAAAAAGTTTATATTCTCGTTGTGTCACGTATCGTTTTAAACGCGTGTGTCTTTAGCACTCTCGTGCAATGATTGTTTTGATGCTCGTTTTTATTTTATTATTATTATTAGGTTAGTCTATTGTTATTGGTGCAAAAATATACAAAAAATAATTGAAAGTATAATAAACTTTTTTGGAGCTGAATATCCAAAGTCCTTTTCATTACATAATCAAGTTTTTTACACACATATAAACAAAAGAAGCAAAAAGAGATAAATAGTACATTTTTTTTAAAAAAAAAGGGGAGGGAGAAGGGCGCAGCAGCTTCCCTAGCTAGGGTTGTCCTTTTGATTTTTCCTTGATGTTGTCCTTCCTCCATTGCCAGCTACTGTCCTTTTGCTGATTCAAATGACTGTCCTGTTGTCCTTCCCAGCGCCTCACCCAGCCAGCTGCTGTCCTTTGTCCTTTTTTTCTCAATTGCTGTCCTTCCCAGCGCCTCACCACTCAGTCAGCTGCTGTTTGTCCTTGTGACTCCTCAGCACCTCACCAATTGGCCTATAAATACACACAGTAATAGTCACATAGGGACACACAAAAAAACACACTCAGACTGAAATACACTGAATACACAGAGACACAAAGCACACAAAAATTTACACGGATTTTAGAGTCAAAGTAGGGTTTCACATTGAAACCCTAATTACTAAAGTTCACATAAGAAAGCCAGGCAGAAGCTGAGGTAAAGGAGAGGGGTACAAGTAGCGACGCTTCTGTTTCAAATTTTTGGGAACCTAGGTCGGTTTTCAAACTCTTTTTTCTACTCAATGTTGCTCAGTATATTTATATGATGTGATTTGTTTATGAATTGATTTTCGTAGAAACAACAAAAGAGTTTTTTTTGGAAAGTATTTCAGAACAAAATGTAAGGTTTAGGAAAGAAAAAAACAGAATAGGGGAAAAACAGAATGTAGGGAGAGGGAGGAGACACTGTGAGAGGAGACAGTGAGGGAAAAAGAAAAATTTTACCTCCGGCCACCGTCCACAGTGGACGCCGCCGTAGCCTCGCTGTAAAACACCATGCATGAAAGAACAACCATGGCACAAAATCACACCACCACTGTCTACCCTTAACACCACCCAATCGAACCCCAAACCACCACAACAAACCAACCACCACAACCTCACCACTTCTTCCCTCTCACCGTCGCCCATCTCCCTCTCCCTCTTCGTTTTGCGTTCATCTCTCTCCTCCCACCACCGTAACCATCTCTCCACTATCATCTTCGCACATCCCCTCTTTCTCTCTCGATCATCACCACGAGCCGCCGCGTCCCTCTCCCTCTCACCATAAAAAAAACCACATCGCAACCACCACCATAAGACCCACACCTCACCGTCGCCATCGTCGGCGCCGCTGTAACGCCCCAAAAATAATTGATTAATTTATTTAATTAATTTAATAGGATTTGTGTGGTAGAAATAATAATATAATTATATGTTATTAATAGTTAGTCCATTAGGGGTTAGTAATAGTGATTTTAAGTGATTGGCCCATGAGTAATTCGAATAAGTGATGAAAAAGCCCATAAGACCAAATAAAAATATAAAAGGGCTAGGTTAGGGTTTTGTTGTCATTAGAAGGAAAAAGAAAAAAAAATAAGGATTGAGAAGAGAGAGCTAGGAGGGGGCGGCGCTAGCACAAGAGAAAGAATGAGAGAAAACGTGAATCAAGAGGAGAGAGAAAAAGCTAGGGTTCGAATCATCCATCAAGCTAGGGTTGTGTATTCATCTAAGGCTAAGGTAAGGGTGAGGTTCATGCTTTATAAGGGTTGGTATGAAGGGTTGTATGTGGGTTAGGGTTTGGTAGTCATTATATGTGCATTATGTTTATTATGTGTTTGATAAAATGCTTTGAATGCTATATTGGTTGATTTTGTCATGTAATTGATGTTCCCATGCCCTAATACTATGTTGGAAGATTGCATGTGGGGATTAGGGTATGATGATTTATCACATGTATGATTATATGTTTGTGTTGCCTTGTTGAACCAATTGTTGATGATTGAACCTATTTGTTGATGTTTGAGATCACTTGTTGATGTTTGAATATGTTTGTGGAGGTTGGAAATCAATTTGGGGTTTTTAATTCGCAAAGAAAACTGGGTATAGGTTCGGTTATACAGTAACTGGGAACAATCTAGCGGTCCAAAAATTATGTGGCTTACCTTTTCAGAAACTAGACTTAATGCTTGTTAATTTGGCACTAGTTTGGTTGCATTTGGAGTTGTATAGCTCGAGTTATAGGCGTCACAACTTAGGTTAAAATTCTGGAAACAGTCTGGATATAGGTTCGGTATTTCGTGTATAACGTTTTCGTTTGAACTCCTTTTTGAATGATTCTTGATTCATTGTAAACTACACTCAATTTGTTTCGGGTTAGGCTCAAGTACCATGTCATTTGACTGTGTTTTGATAATTTTAGAGGTGTCACAAGCTAGGTAATGGTGGCTGTCCTGTTTTCTGAACCTTGTTGCTTATTTACTAAAATTGTACGAATTGGACCATTATTTTGCAAAATAAAAATTATAGTCAGGAACTAGACATTCTTAGCTTTCCATAGAGGGGTCCTTTGCTAAGTTTCGATGCCGTTTGATAGGTTAATTAATTCACCGAAGTAGAGGTAGGTTGCTGAAAATTAATGTTGCTGTTGCTGTAAATTAATGTTGCTGTTTACTAAAAATCATGTTGCTGTTGCTGTAAATTAATGTTGCTGTTTACTGAAAATCATGTTGCTGTTGCTGTAAATTAATGTTGCTGTTTACTGAAAATCATGTTGCTGTTGCTGTAAATTAATGTTGCTGTTTACTGAAAATCATGTTGCTGTTGCTGTAAATTAATGTTGCTGTTTACTGAAAATCATGTTGCTGTTGCTGAAAATCATATGTGCTGTTTCTATTTTGTGGGCTATTCCTATTTTGGGGTGGTTGTTGGCTGTCCCTATTTTTGTGGGTGGTTGTTGGTGCCCTTAGCGCCCTGTTGTCTTGTTGATTTTGTTGTTGTCGGCCGGTGGCCATTGTTGGATTGCCTCATTAGGCATGAAGTTGTTGTTGTAGGCCGGTGGCCATTGTCGAATTGTTGATGTTGCGTGTCGGCGCATTAGCGCCTATGTTTGTTGTTGTTGCGTGTCGGCGCCTTAGCGCCTATAGTTGTTGCTTGTTGTTGGTGCCCTAGCGCCTATAGTTGTTATTTGTTGTGGGTGCCTTAGCGCCTATTGTTGTGGCTGAGCCGTTGGCCTGGATGATGTTGTTTTGTTGATGTTGTTGTCGTTATTGTCGTGTTGTTGATTATGTTGTTAAATGTTGTTGTTGACTTTGTTGTGGGTACCGCCGAATGGCCCACATTGTTTGGTGGTGGGTACCGCCGAATGGCCCACATTGTTTTGTTGAGGGTATCGCCGAATGGCCCAAACTGTTGATGAATTTTTGTGTTGACGGCCTATGGCCAGTGTCGAGTCTTATGTCGTTGTTGTGCTAAGATATGCTCTTTGTTGTTGATTGTTTCTGGGGCATTGTTCATGGTGTCACATACATTTCATATGCATTATTTTGGTGACGAAGGCTTCGGCCTTGGAGCTATAGGTGATGATGATGATGCTCAAAAACTTGGTAATGATATAGGTGATGATGCCCTTATTGGCTATTTATTTGGTGATGATTGGTACCACATGCATATACCCGTTGGTGTGGGTTGCATCTCATTCATTTACTCATGACATTGGTGATGATTCTTGGTGATTGCAATTTGATGTTGTTGTGAAGATATATGCTTGTTGTGCTGATGTTGACTATTGTGATGATAACGACCGTTATGTCCAAGCTGTTGTTGATCTGTTGACTGTTGTGACGATATTTGTCTATGGTGACTATCTGATATTCTAACCTGTGTATACGGTCTTTCATACGATTCTTTATATTGTTTGATATCTCACCCCTTCTGTTTGAATGTTACCCCTATGTTGGTAACGTGCAGGTGATCTCGAATGAAGACCATAGTTCTTCGTTAGTTCGGTGTCGTCGCTCTGATACGTAGCACTCGGGGGGGATGAACACTATTTATATTGTTTATGTTATTTTGTGGATTTTGATGTTATAAATCTTACATGGTCACTACGTTTGTTTTAGTTGAACCCTTATGATTTTCCGCTGCGTGAATGAGTACGAGTTGATTTGTTTTTAAGACTAAAAATGCTGTTTGCCGGTTCATCCGAGTGATGAGTGTTATGTATCCGTTTAAGGTTTTTTTTTTAAGTCGAAAAATGCGAAAACTCTGATATTTTATTAATAATTACCGGGTAGAAATGGGTGTTATAGCCGCCACCACGGTACCCCTCCGGCGTGTTCCTCCTCCACCGTCCGCTTCTCTTCCCCCCACTGACAGTCATCGTATACCCTTTCTCATTCTTCCCCTTCATTTTTCCTCTTTCTCTCCCTCTAAAGAATGGGTGCGGCGCTGAGAGAGGTTGAAGTAAAATTAGCGTTCCACATCTAACACATTTCCTTTTATATTCCCTTTATTTCCCTTTTTTAAAAAAAAAATATATTCACACTTAGATTAGATAATTTCTGAAATAATAAGAAACGGATCTCTAACTGCACCCCCTGTGTTTTATTGATACAACTATTGTATTTTAAACTCAGACTAATACTTGCACTCCCTATGTTTTACTGATACAACCCTCTCGTTTCTTTAAATGTCAGACTACTGAATGCACTCCCTGTTTCTAATAATGCGCTCCCCTATTTTTTTAAGATCATGTTGTTATTTGCACCCGTATTGTTTAATGATATACCCCCTTGCAATGGTTTTATTTTCTTTTCTTTAAGAAAAAACAGTAACCGCTCCCTAGATGCACCTCCTTGTTTATTATTTCGTAACCCCTCCCCTGATTCATGTTTATGGATTTTTGGTTTAAATTATGGGCTATTGCAGTTGTTGGGCCTTGCTGTTCACACTCTTTATTTTCATTTAAACACCCTTTTTTTTAAATAAAAAATGAGTGTTTCTTCACTCCACCATTACGCTTCCAAGCCAATATTCCCCCAAACCATCAAACTCACATAAAAATAGGTTATTACTAATGGTCACTCTGGGTTTAACTTGTTTGATCGTTAATGACGACTATAGTTTTCAAACGGGCTATTAGTGGTGGCCACTCTGAGTTTACTCGTTTGGTCATTACGAACACCTATCCAAATTTCAAAATACTTAACAATAAAAAACACCCACACACAAACTTTTTCTACCCAAGAACTACGTAGCTTTGATTTCTCCATCGCACCTGGGGATACGTAGGAGCAGGGGCCCACTCCTATCAAGCGCAAAAAACTAATTTTTTTTTATTAGGTCTTCCCTTTCAATTTTACAAATAATAAAAAGGGTAAATTAGAGTGTTTTCTTTGAATTATATAACTTTTTTCTACACATTAAATTAAAAGGTAACCTTTTTTTTTTGAAAGGATGTTGTGGGGTGCTAATACCTTCCCCACACATAATCGACCCCTGAACCCAAAAATAAAGGTTTTTTCCAATGTTTTTCCTATTGAATAAATATTGATGGCGGCTTCATTCCAAAACTTCGAAGAATCCCTCCTTCAGATTTTTCGGTCGCTACAGCTGGTGACTTCACTGGGGATCATTTAAGAGGGTCAAGCCTAATTTAATTAAATGTGTAGATTATATTGTTAATTTTGTACTTTGTTTTACCCTTAGTTCTTATATTTGCATCTCTATTTTATTTATTTCTTTGCTTTTATTGAACTTTAGGGTAGAAGACCTTTGTACTATTATATCTGTATTTCTTTTGTAGTTTGGGTAGTCTAGGTATTATGCCCATATCACACACATCACTTACACATGTTTATTCACACACTTCTGAGTGGGGCCTTATACCCGGGTCTGAAAACAACCTAGGACAAGTGGAGATTATTAGTGATAGTCATTCTGGATTTATCTGTCTGACTATCATGAAAGTCTCAGCCAGAGTACGCTCTTTTATGGTATCCCACACCTGGTAGCCAGCTATCGTTGTGGATCATATCATGAAGGGGATTTTAGCTCTGGAGACCTTTGTGAGAAAGTGAATAGAGCCACCTGAGAGATTGATCACATAAGTGGCCCTAGACCATGACCTATATATAAGACATAACCTGCTTAGGACACAAAGGCATTTCACCTATCCGCTGCATCATTACAGATAATTTTTCTCAAAAATCAAATCATGAAAACCATTTGTTTCTTTTTCCTTTTTTACATGTATATGAGATGACATATAGTTAATGCTTTCTCAAAGTTGAATCACCAAAAACTTTCTTTTTTACTTTTCATTTTTTTAACACGCGTGACATCATTCTTTCATTCATCACACATCATTATTTCACAAAAAATGATAAAAAAAAATCCTTACATGCATGTTATTCATCTCATTTAGGTTTGCCGGGAATTGTAAGAGGCTTGAAGATTTTGTCATAAGCAAGGCAATATGGGATCAAACAGTGAAGCAATTCAAAATTTGAACTACCCTGTAGTGAAACAACCTAATCTGACGAGTCTGAGGGAATGTGCGGGTTGGTTGCCGCCCATCGAACGCAGGTCTTTTGATAGAACTTATGGGAAGATTATTATGTTACTATAGTTGGAAGTGCAAACAAATGTCATTGCTGCTTTGAGCCAATTCTATGACTCTTCCTTGAGATGATTTACCTTCAAAAATTTCCAAATGTCACCTACTCTGGAAGAATATACACAGATCCTTGGTCTTCCTCAGCAAGACATTAGGCCCTACCAGTATCAGGGGCACTACTACACCGATGAGAAACTTGCCTCAATGTTACAAGTCAGCAAAGAAAATTTGAAGCTCCACAAGAAAAATCGAAATCACATTGTAGGGTTCCCACAAGAATGTCTGGAAAGTCAAATGAAGTCATTCGTCGATGCTAAAAATTGGGGTCCTTTTAAACAAGTGTTAGCTTTGACCATCTTTGGCATTGTTCTCTTTCCACGCATTGAAAGATATGTGGACACAACAGCTATTGGAGTCTTCCCATCCTTCAAAGATGAAGAAAACCCATCCAACCCAATTTCAGCCCTTCTTGCAGACACTTACTGTACTTTCACTCATTATAGTGAGCTAAAGGGGAGGAAGATATCTTGCTGCCTACACGCCTTGTATGTTTGGCTTCTCACCCATGCTTTTGTTAACAAAGTTAAAGCAGAAGGCCCAATTGAAGACGCTAAGGGGTGTGATGTGAAGACGATGAACACTAGTGAATGGTTGCAAGTGCTAAAGGACCTCCATAAATACAAGGTTCGTTGGCACCCATAATGGTGGAAAGATAGGCCTGAAGTGGTTTTTCAATGTGGAAGCTTTCAAAATGTCCCACTCATGGGGACAAGAGGATGCATAAATTACAACCCCTCTTTGACTCTAAGACAGCTGGGGTACCCCATGCGAAATCCGCCCACCGAAGACAAGTTAATCCCGTTTTACCTTCATGAGGGAAGCCCAAAAGAGGTTGACATGCTCCGGAGGATTTCTCAAGCGTGGGATAAGGTTGTCCGCAAAAGACAAGAGCTTACTAAGAGGGGCGGCGATAAGGAACCCGCCTTTCATCAATGGCTCCAAAAAAGGATCCAAGACACCCGATTGCCTTACCGAAGCGCACTACAGGTTGAGGAAGAAGTACTTGAACCTACCCTTCCCACTGTCGAAGAGTCGATGAGCTCAAAATGGCATTGTCAAAAGCTGAAGAAGAAAAGAAAGGCTTACGGGCAGAATTAGAGAAAATGCTTCTAAAAAACCAGAAATTGGAGGAGGAAAACACAACTAAGTCATTGGCCATTGAAGATAGCCACAAGCAACTTAAGATTGAAGAAAGGAGCAAACAAGAGGTTCAAAAGTACCTGAGAGGGGCAAAGGAAGAGCTAAAATGATGCAACTTAAAAATGAACCAGGCCGTTGATGATGCGCACAAGTGGAAGGAGTTATGGGAAAAACCAATGATTGCTGAAAAAACCACACAGCCTGCTGGTGAAATCAAAAAGAGAGTCTCGGATATTGATAGCTGAATTTGAAGATCAAGTGAAAAGTATTAGGCGGGATAAAGAGACAATTGAAGAGATACTCCGAGAATACCAACAAGCCTTGAGAGGGGAGCATGAAAGATCTGATGAGCTGAAGAACCATATCAGATATCAAGAGGAAGTTTACCACCAGTTGAAGACTGAAAGCATCTATTGGGAGAATCGCTTTGTAGAGTTGGTCAGCAGGATAGAAAACCATGAAGTCTTCATAGAGTTGAAGAATGAAAGCTTGTACTGGAAAGACAAATTCTCAAAGTTGGCATGGCTGGCCAACCAAGCTGTCATGGGTGTCCCAAAACGTCTAAAGAAGGCTGACGTGGCAATGCACCCGTTTAACACACCGATCCAAGTTTGCGAGTTCGTGGAATTTTGCAAGATCCTGATTGCAGAACTTAGGGAGAAAGCTGGTCAAACTACTAGTAAAAAAAGAGAGAGGAGTGGAAAAATGAAAGCCATATGTACTTGAGTGAAATTTAAAAGAGCAGTTTACTTTTCCTTTTGAAGTTTTTTATTTTTTTTAAAAAAAGATGTTGTAATTTCCCCATTAATGAAGTTTGTTTGTTTCACCTATTGATCCTCCTTTCTTGAAAATGTTTGAAACGTTAATTTGTGTACTTGTGACAAATCAGGATGCACTTACAATTCTCGGCCTAAAAAGCCATTCTCAGGATTCCCTAAAAAGAAGGAAGGAGAAGCCAATGCCATCTCTGGATCCGGAAAGCCTCCCTATAACAATCCCCGACAAACCTTCCAAATCCCTACTCAAACACCACTAGCCCCACCTCACCAAGTCAACCCAAACTATAGACCACAAAACGATCCAGAAAGAAAGCCTATCAATTTTGACCCAATACTCATGTCATACACAGACCTGTTCAACTACCTCGTCAGTCACAACCTAATCACTCCCTGTCCAATGCGACCCCTTCAACCTCCTTTCCCTAGGGGTTACGACCCGGATGCTACCTGTGGGTTCCACGCTGGGGAAGTTGGCCATTCAACAGAAAATTGCAAGACATTAAAATATGTGGTGCAAGGCTTGATTAAGTCTAAATGGTTAAATTTCGAAGAAGATGGTCCGAATGTTGCCACTAACCCTCTACCGGGGCACGGGAAACCCTCCGTTAATGCCATTGGAGATTTCGAGGGACAATTCTTGATCAGAAAGGTGGAGGACATTGTCACACCTCTAGACCTCATCCATGCTGACTTGTGTCACTTCGGAATCATTATGAAGGGGTGTGCTGGAAAAGGTTCGTGTGTTGACCCTCATTGTGTCGGGGCATGTGAAGCATTCAAGCTAGTCCTTCAAGACTTACTAGACCGACACATAATACAGGTGGGTCTTCAAAAGAAGGAGGAAGGCGTGTTGACTCTCCAGTCAAGCATTGACCAGAGCAAGGATATCCGGAAGCCACTGGAAATCCGTTACAAAAAGGACATGAAACTGACTCTGACTATGCCTAAACCGATCACTATTCAAGTGCCATCTCCTTTCCCCTTTAAGGACACCAATGCAGTCCTGTGGAATTACAATGTGAAGGTTCAGACCACTCCTGATGTCCTTAACATCTCAGGGACCAGTGGGATGACTCGAAATGGGCGTATCTATACCCCCGAAGGACTCAATGGAGAGCGAACAAAAGAAGGGGAAGAAAGAGCCTGTAAAGGCAAAAGCATAGAACAAGAACCTGCTGATAAGAATGTGGGTAAATGGACGCTATCTGAACACGAAGCTGGTGAATTTTTGAAACTTATGAGACAGAGCGAGTATAAGATAGTTGATCAGCTGAACCAGACCCCTGCCAAGATATCTCTTGTCATTATTGCTCAGCTCCGAAGCCCATCGTGCAGCATTGATGAAAGTATTGAATGAGGCCTATGTCACTCATGACATCTCAGTTGGCCAGTTTGATGGGATCATTGGAAACCTTGTTGCAAGTAATTACCTCACCTTTACTGATGATGAGATTCCAATTGAAGGGAGGGGACACAACAAAGCCTTACACATATCTGTGAAATGTGGAGATTACTCACTTGCTCGGGTGCTTATTGACAACAGATCGTCCTTGAATGTGTTACCCTGGAAAAATTAGATGTGGATTGTTCATACATGAAACCTAGCTCTATATTGGTCAGGGCCTTTGACGGATCGAAATGGGAAGTCATCAGAGAAATGGAATTACCTGTGCAGGTAGGTCCGAAACTCTTCGTAGTGACCTTCCAGATAATTGATATCGCCCCATCCTACAGTTGTCTCTTGGGAAGGCCATGGATCCATTTTGCCGGGGCAGTTCCCCCTTCTTTACATCAGAAGCTCAAGTTCATAGTGAACAACAAACTGGTGGTTATTTTCGGTGAAGAAGAAATGCTGGTAAATAGGTCATCTCCCACTCGTTACATCGAGGCTGCTGAGGAGTCTTTTGAGATTGCCTTCCAAGCGTTAGAGATTGCCAATGCGTCCAGTATGCTGAAGCCTAAGCTGTCCAAGACTGTCATGACGATTGCTAAGGTCATGGTAGGCAAAGGTTACCAAGCCGAAAAGGGCTTGGGAAAGACCGAGCAGGGGATCCTGACACCGATACAGCTGTAAGAGAACAAAGATAGACGCGGGATAGCGTATTGTCTCGATCGCACTGACAAGAGGAGAATCGCGGAAGAAAAGAAAGAGCAAAGGTTGGCCAAGCTTGAGGGCAGAGAGCCAAATATGAAGAAGATTGTCATCTACGACATCAAGCAAAGTTTTCAGAGTGCGGAAATGCTGAATCCTAACCAGATTGCCGCAGTCGAAAATGATCTAAATGCTGAAGATGGCGTCATCAGTCTTGTACCCCCTTGTCCTGCAAATGAAAGGCTCAAGAATTGGGAGATCTTCGATTTTCCTGTAGTTTTTAGTTCAGAGTAATGTTTCTGTAATGCAATCATCTGGCTCTGCCCAAGGCCTTAGGATATTTCATTCGGGCACGCATGTTTCCTTTCAGTATCAGTATCAATAAAATGTTATTTCAGATTCTCCAATAAATTTCAGTTTTCCTTTTCCTTTCGCATTTGCCTTTAATTTTCTTTTACTTGTTTTTCATTCCATCAATTTACACTAATGCAGATCTCCAATAATTCATACAGTAACCGTGATCACCCCATTAATCAAACTGAGGAAGATGTTGAGGATAACTGGGAAACTCCTCCAGAGTTAATGAGAATGATGGAACAAGAGGAAAAAGTGATTCAACCCCACGAGGAATCTACTGAGACAATAAACCTGGGCACAGAGGAGGATAAGAGAGAGGTTAAAATTGGCACCACAATGAAAGACAGTGAGCGAGAGAAGTTGGTTAGGCTTTTGTTTGATTATGTTGACGTCTTCGCATGGACATACCAAGGCATGCCTGGACTGGACCCCAACCCGAATGCCTACCAGATATGTCACTGAAAATCAGAGATGAGGTCAAGAAACAATTCGATGCAGGGTTTTTAGCAGTAGCAAAATACCCTCAGTGGGTAGCCAATATTGTCCCGGTCCCAAAGAAAGATGGAAAAGTTCGGATGTGTGTTGACTATCAGGATCTGAATCGAGCCAGCCCTAAAGATGACTTTCCCTTGCCTCACATTGATGTCCTGGTAGATAGCACGGCGCAACACTCTCTTTTCTCCTTCTTGGATGGATATTCCGGATATAACCAAATCAAGATGGCCCCTGAAGACATGAAGAAAACCACCTTCATCACTCTCTGGGGCACCTTCTGCTACAAAGTAATGCCATTCGGCCTAAAGAATGCTGGGGCAATGTACCAAAGGGCAATGGTAACATTATTTCATGATATGATGCACAAAGAAATAGAAGTCTACGTGGATGACATGATCGCAAAATCCAAGACTGAAGAAGAACATGTTAATCTGCAAAAACTCTTTGAACGCCTAAGGAAGTTCAAACTCAGATTAAACCCCGCCAAATGCACTTTCGGTGTAATATCAGGAAGCTGTTGGGGTTCATAGTCAGTCAGAGTGGAATAGAAGTGGATCCAGCCAAAGTACGAGCAATATTAGAAATGCCAGCGCCTAAAACTGAAAAAGAAGTTCGTGGGTTCCTAGGAAGGTTGAACTACATCTCCAGATTCATATCCCAATTAACATCGACCTGTGAGCCTATCTTCAAATTGCTGTGCAAGAACCAAGAAACAAAATGGAATTATAATTGCCAAGAAGCCTTTGAAAAGATCAAGAGGTACCTCTAAAATCCACCGATTCTGATGCCACCTGTACAGGGCAGACCTCTCATTCTGTACTTAACAGTGTTAGACAAATCAATGGGTTGTGTACTGGGGCAACATGATGAGTCCGGAAGGAAAGAACATGCTATCTACTACCTAAGCAAGAAGTTCACCGAGTGCGAGACAAGATACTCATTGTTGGAAAGAACGTGTTGTGCTTTGACCTGGGCTGCACATCGTCTGAGGTTGTATATGCTGAGCCACACGACTTGGTTGGTATCTAAAATGGATCCGATCAAGTATATCTTTGAAAAACCCGCACTCACAGGAAGAATCGCCCGCTGGCAAATGCTACTATCCGAATACGATATTCTGTATGTTACTCAGAAAGCAATCAAAGGTAGTGCTCTGGCCGAATACTTGGCACACCAGCCCATTGAGGATTACCAATCAATGCAGTGTGATTTCCCAAATGAAGATATAATGGCTTTGTTCGATGAAGGGAATTCTCCGGACAATGAAAGGTGGAGAATGTCATTCGATGGTGCTTCCAATTTGTACGTGCCTGGGGTTGGAGCTGTATTGATTTCTCCCGATAACCGCTTCATACCATTTACTGCTAGATTGAGCTTCTATTGCACCAACAACATCGCAGAATATGAGGCGTGTATCCTAGGCATCAAAGCGGCCCTTGAATGGAAAGTCAAAAGACTCGATGTATATGGGGACTCAGCCTTAGTCATCCATCAGATAAAAGGTGACTGGGAAACCCGAGATTCCAAATTGATTCCCTATCGCGATCACATCCAAAAGATGATTGAACAGTTCGATGAGATCACTTTCCACCACCTTGACCTCCCTCGTGAAGAAAATTAGTTGGCTGACGCCTTAGCGACTTTGTCATCAATGTTCAATATCAATGACAACAAAAGTCTGACATTCATCCGAATTCAGCATCGGGACCTACCGGCACATCATTGTGTGGCAATCGAAGAAGAGCCTGATAGTAAAACTTGGTATTACGATATCAAGCACTATATCACAAGCAGAGAATACCCTCCCGGTGCCACCGAGAATGAAAAGAGGACACTTAGGAGATTGTCAATGGGATTCTTCCTAAATGGGGAAGTGCTTTACAAGAGGAATCACGATATGAGCAAAAGAAGAAGCAGAAAGAATTATGAAAGATGTCCATGAAGGCTCGTTCGGAACTCATTCTAATTGGCACACCATGGCAAGAAAAATCTTAAGGGCCGGCTACTACTGGTTGTCAATGGAGACCGACTGCTTTAACTACGTGAGAAAATGCCACAAGTGTCAAGTCAACGCTTATAATATCCATGTGCCACCTGCTTCTTTGAATGTCCTAACAGCACCATGGCCATTCTCAATGTGGGGAATGGATGTCATCGGTCCCATCGAACCTAAAGCATCAAATGGGCATCGCTTCATTCTTGTCACTATTGATTATTTCACCAAATGGGTTGAGGCCGCTTCTTATGCCAGTGTAACAAAATCTGTGGTTGTCAAGTTCATAAAAAGAGATTTGGTCTGCCGTTACGGCCTTCCGAATAAGATCATCATAGATAATGGGACTAGCCTGAATAACAAGATGATGAAAGAGTTGTATGACGACTTCAAAATTCAGCATCATAACTCCTCCCCGTACCATCCAAAGATGAATGGGGCAGTCGAAGCGGCAAATAAGAACATAAAGAAGATTGTGCAAAAGATGGTGGTGACCTTCAAAGACAGGCATGAAATGCTTCCTTTCGCCTTGCATGGGTATCAGACCTCAGTTCGCACATCAACAGGGGCATCCCCGTTCTCACTAGTATATGGGATGGAAGTAGTTCTTCCCATCGAAGTTGAAATACCCTTTCTGCGAGTGCTAATGGAAACAAAATTAGAGGAAGCAGAATGGGTTCAAGCTCGTCTGGATCAGTTGAACCTCATAGAGGAAAAGAGAGTGGTTGCTTTGTGTCATGGGCAGTTGTATCAGCAAAGAATGAAGAAAGCTTATGATAAGAAAGTTCGCCCCCGGCAGTTTCAAGAAGGAGATCTCGTGCTCAAGAAGGAGATCTCGTGCTCAAGAAGATTTTGCCTATCCAAAAGGATTCCCGTGGGAAATGGACCCCTAACTATGAAGGACCTTATGTGGTAAAGAAAACATTCTCTGGAGGAGCCTTAATTCTCACAAAAATGGACGGTGAAGACCTCCCACTCCCAGTGAACTCAGATGCAGTTAAGAAGTACTATGCGTAAAGAAATATATAGAAAAAAGAGAAAGATGAGCCAAACAAAAAGGAGGTCGCTAGGTTGAAAACCCGAAAGGGGGGGCTAGGCAAAAATTAGAGCGACCCGGTGGATTGAAAACTCTAAAGAGCAGTCCAGGAAAAAATTAGGGTCAAAAGTTGGACTTTGAATAGATACAAAGGCAATCAATACTTCCGAAAGTTGGATGATGAATGCTCAAGGTCATGTTAATGGGTGATTGGCATTATTACTTCAGATACAAACAATCAAAAGATCTGTTCTTTCCTTTTTTTTCTTCTTTTTGTAGTTTAAACTCTCAATGTAATTTTCAGCCAGTGTGACCTTCTGCGCACTTGGTTTCCATTTGGATATTAAACACTTTCTTTATTCTCTCATTTCCCTATTTGCTTTAAAATGATGTTTTATGGTAAATGATACAGAATTGCGAAACATGTTCATGATCAAAAGCATTACAATCATTGCGAAATTTCTAAAAATCACAAAAAGGAGATGATCTCTCATAAAATTGCAAAGAGGACAAATGCATAATCACTTCAAGCAACAAATCACAATAACCCGCACTTTGGTACCACTACTTTGGGGCAACCTTCGTATCTCGCATCAAGAGTCCTGCGAGTTGATGAGATCAGCAAAAAAGTCAAGAAAGAGCAAAAGAGCAAAAAGAGTCAAAAAGAGTAAAAGAGCGAAGCAAAAGAGTCAAGAAAGAGCAAAAGAGTAAAAAGAGTCAAAAAAGAAAAGAACCAAAAACAAAAGCAAAAAGAAAATCATTCCACATTTCATTCATCATACCACCGGATACCGATCATTGCACATGCTTACACTGCATGCATGCATACATCATTCATTGCATCCTTAGATGCGCTCAAATATAGATAGTATTTATCTGCCGAGATAAATTTAAATTGTAATGTTAGCACTGAGTCTAGCACCAGTCCTTTAGACCCCCAGCGGTCCCTCAAAGCCCCAACGCTCCTTCAGACCAACAATTGGTCCATCAATCCAGATCGCACGTCGCGTTATCGAGCAACCGACGGATCATCCGACCCCAGGTCCTTCAGACTAGCTATGTCAGCCTCAGACATAGTGGACGTCCTTCGAGGTGAGCAAATCAGGTCAACGACCTGATCTTGACCCCCATGGCCGCTCGAAAAAGGCCACCCCCAAGCAGACCGTTTTACTAGTACTGTTGCTAGTTTGCGCTCCATCAGACCATCTTGGTCCATCAAGGCCCAGGCAGTCCCTTAGACCCCGTCGGTCCTTCAGTTTAACTTCAATCAATGCGCCAAGCATCGACCGTGAATTAGACCATCAGAGCCCTAGTGCTCCTTCAGAGCCCCAGTGCTCCTTCAGATCCCCAGTGATCCTTCAAGTCCCCAGATCCCCAACGATCCATATTTACATTTGTTCTATGTAAACTCAGTTTTTCATGAATTTCTCAAAAAAAGTTTTGACAAAATTAGTGTCCTTTTATCTTTATTTCTATTTTACTCGAGAAATTTGGAAGCCCTTCATATTTCCTAGTAAAATATAAATAAAGAGAGGCAGCTGTCATACCCTAATTTTGTCCGATTAATCAAAAAATCCAAAAAAAAACTTTTTATTCTCGTTGTGTCACGTATCGTTTTAAGCGCGCGTGTCGTTAGCACTCTCGTGCAACGATTGTTTTGATGCTCGTTTTTATTTTATTATTATTAGGTTAGTCTATTGTTATTGGTGCAAAAATATACAAAAAATAATTGAAAGTATAATAAACTTTTTTGGAGCTGAATAGCCAAAGTTCTTTTCATTACATAATCAAGTTTTTTACACACATAAACAAAAGAAGCAAAAAGAGATAAATAGTACATTTTTTACAAAAAGGGGGGAGGGAGAAGGGCGCAGCAGCAGCTGCCCTAGCTAGGGCTGTCCTTTTGATTTTTCCTTGATGCTGTCATTCCTCCATTGCCAGCTACTGTCCTTTTGCTGATTCAAATGGCTATCCTACTGTCCTTCCCAGCGCCTCACCCAGCCAGCTACTGTCCTTTGTCCTTTTTTTCTCAATTCCTGTCCTTCCCAGCACCTCACCACTCAGCCAGCTGCTGCTTGTCCTTGTGACTCCTCAGCACCTCACCAATTGGCCTATAAATACACACAGTAACAGTCACATAGGGACACACAAAAAAACACACGCAGAGACTGAAATACACTGAA
Source organism: Astragalus membranaceus (assembly GCA_039519185.1). Taxonomy (NCBI): domain Eukaryota; kingdom Viridiplantae; phylum Streptophyta; class Magnoliopsida; order Fabales; family Fabaceae; genus Astragalus; species Astragalus membranaceus. Next base: position 161,332,550 of record CM076846.1, on the reverse strand, counting down.
TACACAAAGACACAAAGCACACAGAAATTTACACGGATTTTAGAGTCAAATTAGGGTTTTGCATTGAAACCCTAATTACTAAAGTTCACAGAAGAAAGACAGGCAGAAGCTGAGGTAAAGGAGAGGGATAGAAGTAACGACTCTTCTGTTTCAAATTTTTGGGAACCTAGGTCGGTTTTCAAACTCTTTTTTCTACTCAATGTTGCTCAGTTTATTTATATGATGTGATTTGTTTATGAATTGAGTTAAGAGAAGAAATAGTTATCCTGTGAGATGTTAAAAAGAAAATTAGAAGTTTAGTATTATTTCCTTCATTTTATTAGTTGCAAAGATTGTTTAAGTAATATAATGTAGATAATTACATTAAGTAAAATTACATACTTGGATTTATTATTTGATGTTATATTTGTGATTATAATATGTAAAGGAAGATTATTGGAAAATTAAATAGTTGATTACCATTATGTTTTTTTTAGTACATAAGGGTATATGAAGGATTTCAAAGTATCGATGGAAGTGGGTCATTGGGGGCCCAACATAAGACATTATATTTTTATGAATACCCTAAACCTAGAACCAATTGTTAGAAGGCAGCGCTAAAAGAGAGGAAATAAAACATAAGAGAAACATGGTGTGACGTCTACGCGGAGACAAAGTGAACGTGGAGAGAAAACTGAACGATAGAACACAACCCATAACGAAAGATAATTTTGGTCTATAAGGTGAGTAATCACACCACTTTTAAACCTTCCATGGTACATTGTTATTGTTTTGTGTATTTGGGATCTAGGAGAGTTGAGAACTTTTTTGAATAGTAATTTATATATTTGAATCTATTTTGATAAAAACCTAACTCTTTTAAATTAGGGATTTTATAAGACACAAATTCCTATAACTATAACGGTTTTGGAAAATGTTGTTCCTTGCTTCTAATTGGTTAATGTTTGAATTCTTGCTTTAGTTAGGTCTCCTCATGTATCGATGTTTCAGCATGATTAATATATTATTATGTGTTTGAACTTTGAATAGTCATATTAATCCATTAGGACTCTATGATGGTTTACTATTTTTCTATGTTCATGCTTCCCAGCCCTTTTGCTTCTTCGGAATGGCCCCATATTCCACTATCAATAGGATTATTATTTATTATTTCATTTAATGCTTTGAGTCATGAATTATGCAAATTGTGATTTCCTGAGATTGTTAACTTTGTGTTCGACAAACTGTGCCGTATCGTTTCAAGACATTTGTTGTTTGAAAACTTGATTTGAATTGTGCACGACCCTCTCAGAATAGTACTCGTTTTCTTCTGTTAGTACTTGTTAACTTTTAATGAATGAACTCAAGTTCGATTTCGTGATCTGTTATTTTATTGTTGAGCTACTTGTCTTATTTTAGAAAGAAAAACTATTTTTGAAGAATGCAGGTACCATGGTTGATTTTTCCGGTTACCGCACCGGCTGAGAACAATACTCGTTTTAGAACTGTGTATTATTCACTGGGATTTCGTATCTCATTAGAGTGTTGTTTTCAAGGACTGGGACTGAGACTGTTGAGGACATGAAGAGTTTGCCGATTCTAGAGAGGTTTAATTATTCTTGGGATATCTAGAAAACACCCACTTTTATAAAAACATGTATATATTGTTGTAAAATTTTGTTTTGAGATAAGATTTTTTATCTTTATAAATTTTCTTTGAAGGTTATTTTCAAACTATCAATTACAAGTTGTGAAATATTTATTTTATTTGATAAAATTTTCTACTAGTTCCATTGGTTTCGACCGCAAAATCAGGGTGTTACAGTCACCGTCCACAGTGGACGCCGCCGTAGCCTCGCCGGAGAACACCATGAAAGAACAACCACAGAACAAAATCACACCACCACCCAACCGAACCCCAGACCACCACAACCTCACCACTTCTTCCCTCTCACTGTCGCCCATCTCCCTCTCCCTCTTCGTTTTGCATTCATCTCTCTCCTCCCCCCACCGTAACCGTCTCTCCACCGTCATCTTCACACATCCCCTCTTTCTCTCTCATCAGCACGAGCCGTCGCGTCCCTCTCCCTCTCACATCTAACACATTTCCTTTTATATTCCCTTTATTTCCCCTTTTTTTAAAATATATATATATATATATATATATATATATATATATATATATATATATATATTTACACTTAGATCAGATAATTTCTGAAATAATAAGAAACGGATCTCTAACTGCACCCCCTGTGTTTTATTGATACAACTATTGTATTTTAAACTCAGACTCATACTTGCACTCTCTATGTTTTACTGATACAACCCTCCCGTTTCTTTAAATGTCAGACTACTGAATGCACTCCCTGTTTCTAATAATGCGCCCCCTGTTTTTTTAAGATCATGTTGTTATTTGCACCTGTATTGTTTAGTGATATACCCCCTTGCAATGGTTTTATTTTCTTTTCTTTAAGAAAAAACAGTAACTGCTCCCTAGATGCACCTCCTTGTTTATTACTTCGTAACCCCCTCCCCTAATTCATTTTTATGGGTTTTTGTTTTAAATTATGGGCTATTACAGTTGTTGGGCTATTACAGTAACCCCCCCGCCGAAAAACACCATGAAAGAACAACCATGGCACAAAATCACACCACCACTGTCTACCCTTAACACCACCCAACCGAACCCCAAACCACCACCACAACCTCACCACTTCTTCCCTCTCACCGTCGCCCATCTCAATCTCCCTCTTCGTTTTGCGTTCATCTCTCTCCTCCCACCATCGTAACTATCTCTCCATCGTCATCTTCGCACATCCCCTCTTTCTCTCTCATCACCACGAGCCGTCGCGTCCCTCTCCCTCTCACCATAAAAAAACCACATCGCAACCACCACCATAAGACCCACACCTCACCGTCGCCATCGCCATTGCCGGCGCTGCCACCACGGTACCCCTCCGGCGTGTTCCTCCTCCATCGTCCGCTTCTCTTCCCCCCACTGATAGTCATCGTAGACCCTTTCTCCTTCTTCCCCTTCATTTTTCCTCTTTCTCTCTCCTCACGAACTTCTCTTTCTCTCCCTCTAAAGAATGGGTGCGGCGCTGAGAGAGGTTGAAGTAAAATTAGGGTTCCACATCTAACACATTTCCTTTTATATTCCCTTTATTTCCTTTTTTTAAAAAAAATATATATTCACACTTAGATCAGATAATTTCTGAAATAGTAAGAAACAGATCTCTAACTGCACCCCCTGTGTTTTATTGATACAACTATTGTATTTTAAACTCAGACTGATACTTGCACTCCTTGTGTTTTACTGATACAACCCTCATGTTTCTTTAAATGTCAGACTACTGAATGCACTCCCTGTTTCTAATAATGCGCCCCCTGTTTTTTTTAAGATCATGTTGTTATTTGCACCCGTATTGTTTAATGATATACCCCCTTGCAATGGTTTTCTTTTCTTTTCTTTAAGAAAAAACAGTAACTGCTCCCTAGATGCACCTCCTTGTTTATTATTTCGTAACCCCTCCCCTGATTCATGTTTATGGATTTTTGGTTTAAATTATGGGCTATTACAGTTCTTGGGCCTTGCTGTTCACACTCTTTATTTTCATTTAAACATCCTTTTTTTTAAAATAAAAAATGAGTGTTTCTTCACTCCACCATTACGCTTCCAAGCCAATATTCCCCATTACCATCAAACTCACATAAAAATAGGTTGTTACTAATGGTCACTCTGGGTTTAACTTGTTTGATCGTTAATGACGACTATAGTTTTCAAACGAGCTATTAGTGGTGGCCACTCTGAGTTTACTCGTTTGGTCATTACGAACACCTATCCAAATTTCAAAATACTTAACAATAAAAAACACCCACACACAAACTTTTTCTACCCAAGAACTACGTAGCTTTGATTTCTCCATCGCACCTGGGGATACGTAGGAGCAGGGGCCCACTCCTGTCAAGCGCAAAAAACTAATTTTTTTTTATTAGGTCTTCCCTTTCAATTTTGCAAATAATAAAAAGGGTAAATTAGAGTGTTTTCTTTGAATTAACTTTTTTCTACACATTAAATTAAAAGGTAACCTTTTTTTTAAAGGATGTTGTGGGGTGCTAATACCTTCCCCACACATAATCGACCCCCGAACCCAAAAATAAAGGTTTTTTCAATGTTTTTCCTATTAAATAAATATTGATGGCGGCTTCATTCCAAAACTTCGAAGAATCCCTCCTTCTGATTTTTCGGTTGCTACAACAATCATCTCTGATGCCCCCTTGTCGGCCATCTTGAACCTCCCTTTCCTTATGGCTCGGCGGAAGATAATGCAATTGGAAGTAACATGATTGAATGAATTATGCCACTTACAACATTTCTTCCCCTTTATCTCCTCAGGAGGGGGTATCTTATGGCCGTCAAGAAGTTTAATCTGCTTGTCTTTGAGGAGATAATCAAAGATTTGGTCGTCTTTAGATATGTCAAAGGAATACTCAACCTTTCTTTCCGCCTCGTCCTTCTCCTTTCCTTTGGCAAGTTTGAGGGCAGGACAGAGGTAGACCTTTCCTTTAACTATCTCGTCCACCAAGATGTCTGCCGTATAATCGGCTGATTCATCATAATCTGAGTCATCGGTTGCATCAACTACTGATACTAATTGAGGCCCTCGACCCCTACTAGCTCTCTTCTTTTCTCTCTCCTGTATGAACTGCTCAATCTGAACTGCCCTAGAAGCCACGCCACTGAGGTCACTACAAGCTTGTCCCACAAGCTTCTCCTTCAATTGAGGGTGCATTCCAGAGATGGCCATGGAAGTAAGTTGAGATTCTGGCAAAGGTACTGAGCACTTTCCGGACATCTTTCTAAATCTTTCAATGAAGTCTGTCACAGCCTCATCCACCTTCTGCCGTAGATTCATGAGATCGGCTGCGGTAACTTCAGGTTGTGGCTAATAAAATCTGTCATGGAAGCACCTTTCCATGTCTGTATAGAACCAGGTGGGAGAGAAGAATACCATGAGAAGGCAGTCCCTGTCAAAGACAAAGGGAACAACTGCAGCTTATGGTACTCATTCTGGTTTCCTTCCCTACATTGGGCCGTGAATCGGCCGATGTGCTCCATTGTGGACTTGCCATCATCCCTGGAAAATGTGGCAAAATCGGGTTTTAAATCCTCTGGGCAGAGGCACCAATCTGTCCACCCATTCGGGGTAAGGCTTCCTGTACACTGGCCTGTCGAGCGGCTTCAACTGAACACCGAAGAACTTTTTAATGGTGTCAGCTAACAAATGAGGGTCCAGGAGTTGGGGCCCCGATAATCTTTCAGGTGGAGGCGTTGGTCGCCACATTGAATCTAGGGGACCCTGCGCCCCTGGCTGCGATGATACCTAAGGTGGAGCGTCTGTCAATGGTTGCCCAGGCTCTACTTGGGCCAGGTTAACAAGGCCAGTTTCTGGTACAGATGCCTGAGTGCCTCGATGAGGTGGAAGTTGATTCCATGGCTGCTCGACCGGGCAACATTCATCTGTGTCTGCAAATAGGAACCCGCCGGGTAGGTACTGAGTGCTCCGGGGTACAGCTGACTAGGAGGTAGCTTTGTCGAGCCAGGTGGGCTTTGGACCCATGCTGCTGACTCGGGCATTACCCACCTATCCTGCCATTCCCTGATTCCGGGGTGAAGGCTTGCCCCCCCTGCGTAAGTCGAGTAGTTAGTCGCGGCAGAACATCCATAGAATGATCCTTGCGACAGACCCACCAAGCCTGCTGCCTTGGGCGACCTTTTGGCCAATTGCACTTGTCCCTGTTGAAGAGAAGCCGTATTGGTGACATTCGCCATAAACCGCCCCCAGTGTTGGCAGTGGCAAAAGTGCCAGACTGAGGAATTACATGAGTAGGATTTACCTGATGAGAGAACGTCTGTTGAGACCCAGTCAAACTCCCCCTCGGTGGACACTGTTGCATGCCTCCCATAGGGTTATAGGAGGATGTCTGCTGAGGTCCAACAGGGTTGGTGTATGGCAGAGTCTGATGTGTGCCTCCCATAAAGTTAGGTTGTCCTCCCTGTGATTGGCCAGGGAAACCATAGTTCATCGTACTGCTAGCTTGCGTAGCAAGTCTCTGTTCCACTTCCTTGGCCTGTTGCACCTCATTGTGCACCATAGGTTTCACTATGTCAGCCAATTGGTGGGACAGTTGGTACATGATATCGTGTATCCCCATGTCGATTTGCTGCCGAATAAACGACATGGACATCACCACGGGCTCCTCATAATCTTGAGGAGGGTTGTCATTTGAATTAGCATTAACCGCTGGGGCGGTTGTCCCCGAAGCACTTACTGGCTCAGTTTTTTTCGTTTTGGGAGCAGTCCCCTTTTTTTACGCCGATGGTGGCTCCATACTTAGGTTCCTGCCAGAGCGTAGGTGCATACGCCAACAATAATCCAGTCCAGGCGAATCAAACATGATCGTTCGTTCACCCGTTCTAGTCCCACCGGGCGTGCCAATTTTTGTTGTCGTCAAACTCTTAGTTCCTAGTCGTGGGATCGGTTCTTCAAGCAATTGCACCGATGAGGGAACTCTGCTCCTCGACCCTGGGTATCCTGACTCCTCTAGAAATGGTCAGGTTGAGTGAATTGGACGCGAGGGTTGAATTATTCTACTGGCCTAATGCATAAATGTAAAATAAAGGTAAAGTGCGGTAAAGAAGATAAAATTGAAATAAACGTAGAGTTGTTTGATTGATGTGTGTCTTTGTAAAATTATCCTCTTCCTATTTATATACATAGGCCCTCATCTGCCGCTACTCGAGCCAACACTTGCCTACCGTTGGATCAATCAAAGATCAACGCCTATCATTGTTCCTAAGCTCTTAAGAGGCGGAGTAACTACCCACGATCCCACTAGCACGATTAGTGGGGTAAAACTCCCTCGCTCAGCTTTTCACGGCCTCGCTCCTTCGCTTGATCTTCAACTGTTCCCACGTTCTATCTTCGTGCTTCCTCTTCCTTGCCTTCCAAGCAAGCCTGCCTTACCTCGGCCACTTGGTTACTCGGGTGACCTTTGTCCTCGGACAGCAACTCAGGCACCCGAGCCACCCTGGCCGTGGCACTCTATAGGCTGGGGCTTTACTCTCCCTCGGCCTATCTCATTGTCCCTCGGGCTTACCCCTTCCTCGGGGAGTTTGTCTTGTGGTACGCCCCGAGGGCCTCTCTTGAGTTCTTTTCTTCAGCAATTATCTCCTAGGATTTAGTTTAGTGGCTTGCCTCAACACTCTAATCCTTTACTTCTTTTTCCTCGGCCCTCGGCCTACGGCTCAGTTATTTTTGGGTGTTAACAATTATATATTTGTTGTTTCTACAATTTTACTACTGATAAAATATATTTGGTGATGATAAAAAATGTCAAAAAAAAATATTCTAAAGTTGTGAAACCTCATTCCTTAATAACTTGAAATATTTATTATAATTGAATTCTTTTTAAGTTTATTTATACAAACTTCTTTAAGTTTATTTATACAAAGAATATCATGTTATAATAAATATTTTCTAAATTGCATATTACCAAGACAACTTCTTTAAGTTTATTTATACAAACCTCATTCTAAATTGCATATTACTTCTAATTTATGTATTAAATTAGACTAAACTTTTTGTCCGGTGGCAAAAGCACTAAAAAGAAAAATTTCTTGATTTTGTGGGGATCCTCTGGTGGTAAACCGCGAGTCGGTTTCCTGAGTCTTTCTTCTCCAATTTTTGTTTGTGCCTTTTGCGATTTAGAGGGAGAAATGGGAACTCGAACTAATTTCTACAAGAATCCATCAATCTCCTACAACAAACACTTCAGTCTCTCCTCCGTTCTTCAGAACCTTCAAGGTCAGTTTCCATTCTCTTGCCTTTTTCCAACTCTCTCCATATATTACTATCATTCACTCACCAATTTGCAAATGTTTAGCTTACAACATCGCCACCGGCAACGTTCCTTCCGGCGACCAACCGCATCCCGTTCCAACCACCTCTCTCAAACGTCACCGACATCCCCGGCCACCGCAATCCCGAGACAATGACCATAACGATGTCGATGATGATGGTCCTTCCTCTATGTCACACCGTGATTACATTCAAAAGAGAAGGTAAAATAGTTTTTCCTTAGCTTTTCCTTAACGCTTCCACTGTTACATCTTAATGCGTTTTTGTCCTCTCTGTGTAATATGCAATTTTTCTACGTTTATATTTTTGCTTTGCGAATTCAAAAATGACATTAAGTTATTCCTGATCAGGAAAGAAGTTGCCTCCTCTCAGAATTGTGATCGCGTTGAATTGACTGAAGATGTCTTGGTAATTTCAGTGTTACTAGAAATTGGATTCGTGTTATCTTCTCTTACTGATCTTCTATTAGAATATTTGAAAATTGAAATTAGCTTATCTCATTTCATCTGCATTCTAGGATATGACTTGTATTATTTTAGAGTATCTTGAATTTTCTTGTAGGATTAGTTTCTTATCACTTAATTTTCATTATGAATAGTTTCCTTATTGAATTATGACAAGAGTCTTCTGGCTTACATCCTTATAAAATGAGGGTTAGTGGTTAACCTTATGCATCATCTCACTATCATCATGACGATCATATTTTAGAGTTGAGCAATGCTGTTTAGCCTAAAAGATACAGCACAAAAGAGACACCGAGGAAAATTGGACCAATGCTGCCTTTAACCATACATGGAAAGTTAAAAATGAGAAACTAATTAATTATATTGAGCTCTTCGCCACGTCTTTCGTAGAAAGTCCCGTGCATCAGTTATTTCGAGCCATTCAGCATTTTCGTTTAGAGTTTTCCTTCTCCCTCTTCTCTTTCTCTATCACAAACCGCTAACTTCAACATGGTATCAGACTGGTTTCATCCTTATTTCTTCTCCTTTTCTCTCTAAAACCCTTAACGTCAACATCTTCTGTCATTCCTTTTCACATTTTACTTTCTTTGTGGCAGGGAAACCCTAATTCCACTGTCCCCTTGGTGGATTATGCAAGTGAGTTCTTTGAAAACTTCTCTATAACTTTAGATTCATCGTTTTGCAGTTTTGTTTTATTTTTGAAAGCAATAGTGAAATTCCCAACAGCTAGGCTGTTTGATATTCTTGTTGCAGATAAACCTGAAATTTGTAATTATATAATCTAATAGTTGACATTATTCATTAAAGGATGATGATCTTCACATAACTCATGAGAACCTTTCAGTTCAATAATTGGTTTGATAAAATTCAATGTGTGGATAGTCATTTGATGGAGAAACTGGGTCAAGTCTTATGTGTGTGTGTGTGTCTATATATTTATATATGATGATGATGATGATGATGATGATGATGATGAAGCTTGGAACTGATATGTGTGCCCGTGCGCGCGCGCGCGCACAGGCGCAGGTGTTATAAATTGTATTTCACCTTTTTGCCCCTTTGATACATTTCAGTTCTTTAGCTTTCGGAAAGGAAGCATACTTATTATTTTTCTTGGGCTAGCGAGTAGTTTCATATGCATTGCTGACACACCAATGCCTCCTTTTCTAAGAATATTTCATCAAGAACATGCTGTTAGCTGGCAGTCTGTCTATGCTTCTAATAATTTTCAATTGTATTAATGGATACTTTAGGTGATGAAAGTGCTTCTTCAGAATGTGAAGAAACTCATGCTCTTCCAAATTCTGGTTCGTTTCCTAATCTGCAAGTTTAAATCCTGTTTTGTACCTTCTGATTTTTTTTTTTTCATTTTTTGTTTCCATTTTACCATTTATTAGACAATGTCTATTTGTCTTATTGAGTCTGGAATTTGGATGCTTTCTTAAGATCACAAAAAAGAATATAATGGAGTCAAAAGCAGAAATGAACAGCGATTTCCTGTATCTGGAGAACCCGTTTGTCTTATATGTGGAAGATATGGTGAATATATATGCAATGAGGTAAGTCATGTGATATAAACATTTGCTTCAAGTTTTACTTTACAAGTTTTGCTTTGTGTAATTACTGCATATTATATTTGCTGGCTTCGTAGACAGATGATGATGTTTGTAGCATGGAGTGCAAAAATGAACTTCTGGAAATTCTTAAACCCAATGAGGTAGCTCCATAAAATTTGTTGTCTAGAAGTTCTTGCCGTTTCAACTCCTAAACATTCTTTACCTTATTCATAATATTTTTAGGGATCCTCCCATGGCCAAGATAAAGGCTTCTCCTCATCTGGAATTAGTGATACACCAGTTCCCGTCTTTAGTGATGATACCTGGGATTATGATCGGCATCACTGGTCAAAAATGAGATCAAGTCTTTCGACTTATGAATGGTATATTTTTTCATCAAACACTGTGCTTATAAAATTTGGCTGGGTCTCTAGCTTTTCAACCAGTGTGACAGAGAAATAAAGAAAGTTTAATAATGTTATTTTCTGCATACTAACTAACTGATACAGTTACAAAATACAATAAGAGTGCATCATCAAATACTGACAATTTTGGTTATATGCCCGACAGATATATTCTTATCCCTTGAAAGAGTTTGATATTTGAGGAAAAAGTGAGAGTGAGAATTGAGAGTAAGAAAGAGAGATAGAGTTGTGAGAATTTGAGACAGAATTTTATTGATATGAAAAAGTGAGTGGTTACAACTGTGACGAGTCTTTATAAACTATTACAATTGAGTGGGCTCCATTGGAGAAGGGGCAAAGTGTCTAAAAAAGGCACAGGTAGGAAAAAGTAATGCATCATGTTGCTAAAAAATAAAGAAAAGCCAGTGGAAATGCTCAGTGGAGAACAAAAAAGAGGCCTAGAATTGAGCTACCACTTTGATACCATGTAAAGAGTATTGTTGGAATGTTGTGTGAATGATGTTCACACACGAGTTCTATCTATAAAGAGTCAGTAATTAGAAGAATATCTCCTACTATGGATTTACTTCGTGTTTTTGTCCCCAGCTAGATAAGCCTCATTTAGGCAATCAGCGATAGTGATAGAGAGAGAAAGAGATAGTGGTAGAGAGAGACAGAGATAGTGATATATATATATATATATATATATATATATAGAGAGAGAGAGAGAGAGAGAGAGAGAGAGAGAGAGAGATTGATTTCTATGCTGACCTGTCAAGGCTGAATCAGCCAGATATGATAGATGAACTAATTCAAATTTACAGTGATAACAACTGTATGGTGTTATACACTGATATCTTTAAGGATGGAATTTCGTGTACATGTTCACCAGCCATGCACTTGCTTGCATTGCATACATATATAAAATTCATCCTTTTCTGCTTTGGTCTATCTTTATGTGGTTTATTTTATAATAGTTGGAAATGTCAAAGACCCGGGCACCTAGCTGAAGATTGTCTAGTAAACAGTTGCAGTCAGGTTTGTCATCAATGCTCTCTTAACGCATAAAAGTTCTCATTTTTTATATAATATCTTTAAATTTTTGTTTTATAATCTAGGTTGGAGGAAGTAATAGATCTAGTTCCATTCCCAAGGATCTTCTTGGACTGTATAGAAGGTTTGGAAATTTTCTCTCATTGTCTTTGGCAATTTTACGCTCCTGTTACTTGTATTTTTATTAAATTATTCTCTAGCTTGATACCAAGACAAATACTGAAGCAAACTTGGTTTACTATAAAGTTTTCTACAGTATTATTTACCTATTCTTTTCTCATCCAGACTGTGTTCTGTTTCAGCTGATATTCTGAAGTGTATTTGCTGTCTTGTTGGGCTGTAAGAATGTGAATGATAAATACTAATTTTTTCGGAAAAGTCCACATGCTCAGTGCTTAGTGATGAATTTGTCCCTAGGGGAAATAAATTTTTTGAGTGTCTGTAGAATGACACTTGGATATTTGCTATATGAATTATATTTTCTTGTTTGGAAATTAACTCAAGTTGTTTGAGTTACTGTTTTATGCATACTTTTATGCTTTGAACTTTCTTTATTAGATCATCTAAAGAGAATGTATTGTTGAATGATTGTATTTCTTAAGTGGATCAATATTTAAATGCTGTGCGGTGAAGATTGCCATGTAAATGAAGCAAACTCAGTGGATTCGGTTGACCTTTTTTGTGCAGATGCCGTCAGATTGGTAAAGACTCGTTGGCTGCAAACTGTGAGGCATGCCGCAGCTCATTAAATTTAGCAACATGCATTGATTGTAGCATTGTTCTTTGTGATGGGTAAGCTTTAAATTTTTTCTCTGGTTATGCATTTTGCCTCAGAATGTGGAGTTTCTTTACTCCCCCTCTCATTTCAACTATATTGACTCAGAAGTTTTTCGGTGTGGAAATTACTAATATATGATAACAGTCAAGCATATCTTACCATATTTATTAGAATGCTGGTAGTTGATGCTATGCAACAATAAATAATAGATGTTTTTCATGCCCATTCTGAAGCAGTGCTGCTCTTTTGACTCGGTCAAATATTTATGTGCTTATAGTCTGTGTCTTGGTTAGTGCTAAGTTGTACTTTGATATATGCTCATATCCAATCAAACAAACTTGTGTGCTGAAATGTTTGTAGTTGATGCCTCTCTTATATATTGTTATTTGTAACTATAGAACTTAGAGTAAAGCAAGAAAACAATGAATGGATGCAATCGTAAATAAAAAATTCTTATGCATTCCTCCATGATATGTCTGTGACTTCCCACATGTGATATTTTCACTGTGTTTCTGCCTTCTGATGAATTATAATATTCCTATTTTCCAGGGCGGGTCACTTGGCTGATCATATAAAAACACACCCTTCCCATCAAAAATATTACTCACATAAGCTAAAACGTCTGGTGAGCTCTCTCCTTTAACTTGACTATGCTTTGATTGAATAAAGGCTAAAATCTCGCTTTATATTTATATATAAATGCATTTTAATTTGAGTATCTAACATCTTTGAAGATAAACATTGTATCAAACTTGAGTCTTGACCATGAAATTTTTTATCTACTAATATAGAAACAATAATCTAGCCTTTTCCCACTAGGTGGGATTGGGCCAATTGGCTACATGGATCAATTGTCGCCACAAAGTCCTATCATGTATTTGGCCCAAAGGTAGACCATTTACCTCTAAATCTCAGTTAATAGTCTGACCTATAGTTCTCCTTGGTCTCATTCTACTAGCTAGTGGACTATCTCCCATTTGATCAACCATCATAAGTTCATAACCGATGTTTCAACACGTCTTCTCCTCACATGTCCAAACCACTTCCATCTTTTCCACAATGGAGTATACCCCAATTTTCGCATTTTATATACCAACGTAACTCACGGAAATTTAATGGAAGACATAACCTTCAAATTCTTACTTCCACTTCCTGGGGTCTACAAAAACTCCCAAATGCATGCATAGTTGGCCAAAGTTCAGAGAAAAAGTAGGACTGTGTTACGTTGTCATTATGGCATGGGTCTATGATGCTTGTTTACTGTTGTCTACTTATTCTTGTCTTTTTTGCTAGTCTTTGTAGACACCATCTTGTCCACACATTTATAATTAATATCTGTCCCTCCATTTCTGTGTTGCCGATTCTGCTATATCTTTAGAAGAAGAAGGTTGAATTTCAAGTTTTGAAGAACCAAATTGGGGAAAAGGGGATGGGAAGAACACACACACACACACACCACCCACCCATCCTCACACAGACATATACATAAAGAGAGAGATAGAGAGAGAAAGAGAGGAGCCATGGTGTTCACCATAAACCGTATCGCCCAGTGTCTAATAGATACTATTGTGTGACACATTTTTGCGACACTACCTTGTTTCATCCTACAGTAAATCAGCTCATGTCAACCTGTGTTGCTATAGGAATAGGATGTACGCAGATACATGTTTTGCATGACACATCTTTGAATGACAACGTGTTTCATCCTATTTGTCAGCTCATGTCAATCTGTATTGCTATAGGTTAAATGCTGCAAGTCGACTTGCAAGGTCACTGATATCAAGGATCTCTTGGTTTGCCATTATTGCTTTGATAAAGCCTTTGAAAAGTTCTATGACATGTATACTGCAACATGGTAGGTATCTTCAATTTTTCAAATTATTTCCCTCATACTTAATCTACTTTTGAAGGTGGTTATATAAAACTCATTTCTGCATTGAATCTTAATGCCCTGTCATGCATGTGAAGTTTTGGAATAGTGGTATTGTTTCCTTTTTATTTTCTATCCTTCTTGAAGAGTATGTAAGGTGAAGGGAAATCTTGGCTCAATGGCTGGGGTTATCTTATGACTCAAGGTCACGGGTTTGAGTCGTGGAATTGACCTCTTGGCAATGCAAGATAAGGCTGCCAGCCTGCCACAATAGATCTATAATGAATCCGACCGTTTCTTGGACCCTGCTATGGTGGAAGTTCAGAGCCCCGGGTTTCCCTTTTTTTATAAAAATACTTTTGGACTTTGAATACCAACTCTCAAGAATTTGGGTTTAATACTTCTTAGTAGGATGAAAGTTTCAGTTGCACAATACTATTTATCTGTATTATATAATGTTATGAATAAATCTACAGAATACTGATATGTTAGTCTTTAGTGTTGATGTTTTATGAAATGTCAACTTCTTTTCTTATTAGCTTAATACATATGTGTTGATTGCTTGTTATATGAAGGAAAGGAGCTGGGCTTTCAATTATATGGGGTTCTATATGCTGTGAAGACCACTTCACCTGGTAAGTATTGTCTCTACTCTTTAGTTCGTAGGTATCTCAAATGTCCTGGATTGGATGTCTGGGCTCAATATGCTTGGATATTTTTATATTTGTACGAAAAATAGCGAAAACATCAATATTTTTAATGCTGTATGCTTATTAAACATCGATATTTATTCGTAGCCTGAACATATTTGAGACCTATATGTGAAAATATCTGCTTGTTGAGCCACTCGGTGTTTCATTTTTCTGCGTTGTTCCACTCAATAACATGTTTCTGCCCTGGATCAGGCACAGGATGAATTGTTTGAATGCAGGTGTAGAAGAAAGTGCATATATTGTAAAAAGCAATGCTCATAAAGGAAAATGTACACAACTTAGTGACTTCATTTTTTGATGGTTGAACCACTTTGGTCCGGAGCATTGATCGACATTTTAAAATTGCTCGTCAATTATGATCAGTGGATAATGGGGTGAATTTCTTGCACAATACCCCATTTTCTGAGGCTTGACCGATGAAAACTTTAAATGAGAAATAAGGTGCTGTTAGAAACATAGATTTTATTGAGATACTGATCATGAGGTTGGGCTTCTTCCCCACTGTAGTCAAAAATATAGATCTTGTTAAGGCAGGCAAAAAATGTTCAATGCTCGTTACCTCCTAGAAGAACTAGAAGCTAAATTTTTACATTTGAAGTTTCACCTGGGTTTTTGTCTTGCTTGGATGTGGTCCTTATTATTATTCCCTTAAATTATGGCCGTGTTTTAGTCATGAATGAATACTAATATTGTAATTTTAGAAGTACTAGATTTTTTGGTCTAGATTTTTTGATATACTTAGATGAAATACAAATAAACACCACGCATGCCAAAGCAACCAACAGTGAGGGGACAGCGGTACCAGATTTTATATACTTAGACTTTTTATCTTATAGTTTATGATCAAGTTGTAAAAATTTTAATCCTGTGAATTGGAAGACTATTAATGGATTTTAGAACCTGTTTGTTACTGATTAAAAAATAAATAATTGATCCTGTGTAATTTTAATCCTGTGTAAATTTTAACTTCTAGTTTTTTTTGGCAATTTAGAACCCATTTGTTATTGATTAAAAAATAAATAATTTTGTTGTTAAATAATTTAGAGATTTTTAAGAAAATGAGTTGTTTTGTGCTTGTGTAGCATACTGAAAACCATTCTTTAAAAGTGATTTTTATGAGAATCTACTCAAAACAAATTTTCATTTTAAGGATAAAGAAAATGATAAAACAAACAAAATCATGATCACTAAATGATTTTTAGTTAAAAAAGTGATTTTCTCATTAAAAACGGTAACAAACGGGCTCTTAGAAATGTTGGAATATTACAAAAAAAAATGTTTTTTTTAATGTTTTAGAAAATTAATATTTTAGTGCATGACTCGTAAGCCTAATCCAAACCAATCTATCAATTATTGAATTGGTTTGGTTTAGATTTTGAAGAAAAAATGTAAATTTCGAATCAACCCTAATCAAGTAATTGCAATTGGTTTGGACAACAGATTTAGCTAATTTAGATTCAAACCAACGAGCAAACTCCCCTAATTCCAATTTTGATGAGCTTTGTTGCAAATATCTTCATGAGGCCGTTTATAACAAGAGGCAAGGCCCTCACAACCCACTTTGTGGTGGAAATTCAAGTGTGAGTGATTAGTCCCACATCGGCTATGAATGAGCTATATGAAGGATACATAAGAGAGGGGACCCATGTACCTAACGCCTTAAGGTTTTTGGTGGAGATGTGGTGTACAAATCTCTTGGTGGTCTGGTTCATTGGCTAGCTCGTTGTTGCTTTCGGTGCTTCTCTGGACTCCCCAACAACCGAGTAACCTACTCGGTGCATGGTTTACTTTCAATTTTTTCAAGTGCTGTGAAGTTTGAGATAGAGAAATTTGATTGAAGAATCAATTTTGGCTTGTGGAAAATATAAGTCAAAGTAGTTTTGATACAATCGGGGGTGCACAAGGTGTTGTGTCGATGGCTTTCGACATGTAGAAGTTATTGAAGTGGTTTAGCTTCAAGTGGAATATACTCTTTATGGTGGAGTGTGATAGTTCTTTTGAATTATAATTGTCGGTGTAGACAATGAAAGCTGAAGATGTCTCATCTATCAATTACAATCAAGGTGAAGAATGTTGGAGTTGATGGGAATTGAGCATCTTGAAGAAATCATGTCGATGATTTTCGGCATGGAGAAATTCTTGAAGTGGTTTAGCTTCAAGTGAAGTATACTATTTACGGTGGAGTATGAATATTCATTTGAACTATGATTGTCGGTGTAGACAATGAAAGCGGAAGATGTCTCGTGTATCAATTACAATAAAAGTGGAGATTGTTGTAGTTGATTGGAATTGAGCATTTTGAAAAGTCCCACATTGCTTAGTTTCGTGAAGGAAGAGGGAGACCAAGGCTATATAATGGGCTCAAGTTCTCTTTTACAAGCGCACCAATCAGAAACACTTTAAGTTTGTGTTTGACTTGTTTTTTCTCTTATACCCTTATTTTAGAGTGTTGTGAGATGTAGTTAAATATTTTCTTTGGTTGGTGTGAGTGTACTGGGGCCATTGAGTGTTTGAGAGAAGTCTATGTGCCGTAATAATTTTCACATAGTGTTATTCTCTGGTTGTCATTAGACAACGATTCATGGTTTTTCTCTGGTTCTGGAGTTTTCCACGTTAAATTCTTGTGTTCTGATTGTGCTCATTTTATTTCTCTATGTTGTTTTTTCCAACAAGTGGTATCAGGACCATGGTTTGGCTTGGTGGGGGAGCTGGGGGGTCCTGGTTTGGATCGAGTA
The DNA here is from genome assembly GCA_039519185.1 of Astragalus membranaceus. Classification (NCBI taxonomy): domain Eukaryota; kingdom Viridiplantae; phylum Streptophyta; class Magnoliopsida; order Fabales; family Fabaceae; genus Astragalus; species Astragalus membranaceus. The sequence continues at coordinate 161,315,073 of CM076846.1, read as the reverse complement.
TAGTGATGTGGGTGACTCACACTTGGAGGGAAATGTTGGAAATTCAAGTGCGGGTGGTTAGTCTCACATCGGCTATGAATGAGCTATATGAAGGATACATAAGAGATGTGACTCATATACCTAACGCCTTAAGGTTTGGGATGAAGATGTGGTGTCCAGATCTCTTGGTGGTCTGATTCATTGGCTAGCTCGTTGGCAAATGAAGGGAATTTTTCTGTACTACACTCTCTGTCACTTGACTCATCAGAACCACCATCAGTTTCCGACTCTTCTGTGTAATATTCTTCATTTGATAGCCAATCAACCTTCTTTCTTTGCCAAAGTAATGATCTTTACCTTAGTTTACTCATGAACAACATCATTGTTAACAACCTCATGAGCCTTTTTGGGCCTTTCGATAGCCTCTTTTTGCTAACATGCATCTTCTTGTCGCTCTTTATTGGTTTCACCTTCCTCTTCGACAGTCTAACTCAACTTGGCCCATGCTTATCCCACTCCCCCTCCTACTCATCACACACCCCCAAACCTGAACATTTCAAAATTACCCTCACGTGGAACACACGTGGAAACCTCCCTCACGCTGTATTGTGGAATGGTACGACACATCCGTACCGAACTGGGACGGTACCAAAGTACCAAACCAGTTCGATACTTTATTACCGAAAGTGAGCTTGCTTAAGGGATCCACTATAATGAGCCCTCACATTAGCAAGTTTTCATAGTTTGTTTATAAAAAAATAAAAACAGAGAGGGGCGTGACATGTATATGTATGATGCTCTGCTGCCATAAATCGAGATGTGAAGACAACACATGTACCCTTACAAGCATGACATTGACAACACCAATACACCACTCCACTCACGCTACTCACAAACATTCATTTACCTCTCTTCTGCTCCCTGCTTGTTGGTTTTAAATAATTCACAAAATTACAATAAGAATGGTTAACAGGAATTCCAAAATGCAGCGTACCAAAATTTAGGAATTTCAAAATTCAAGTTCGGCAGATAACAACAGTACGTGATATAATTTTTGCAAAAATTCAAGTACCACAGTTTGGAACAGTACCGGTTCGGTGACATACTGTCGGACCAGTAAAAATTTATGCAGTAGGGGGTGTGTCACATGCCATACGCCACAGCACCAAGCAACCGTACCAGGTTTGGTACTATGGTGCCGAACTCGTGAAATTCCAAGAAAAAAACAGGCGCGTTTGGAAGATTTTTATTCATTAAGAGTATTTTAGACATTTAATTGTGTTTGAGGGTGTATGGTGAATAGGGGAGCGGAATAACCATGACCCTCAACTTTTACTAATGGATGGATACCCACATTAAACTTGTCCACTTTCTGTGTTGTAGCCGCAAATATACACCAAATTCATCAACATGTGTGGACAAAAACATAAAAAGGCGCAGGTATTAAATATGAGGCCTATCTTTATTACACTTCCTCTCCTACTTATTAAACACCCATGGTGGCGAAAATACTTTTAATGAATAAAATGTTTTTAGCGCGTCAGTTTTTTTTTCTGAATTTCAACAGGTAAAGTACTTTAATACCGAACCGCCACAGTACTTTGGTACCGTGGCATGTAATTTACTACACACCCCAAGTACGACATCAAAGTACCGAACCGGTTCGGTACTAAAGTACCGAATTTGTTAAACATGGTGTTTCTGAACCAAGATTACTCATCAAAACACAATTTTGCCTCTAAAAGGCATGTCTCAATTGTCATAAAGAACGAACAGGGATTCTCATCTTCAATCACTCCCAACTCCAACAAGAATTTCGGTATTGGTAGTTACTAAATCCCACCAAAAAATTCAAGAATCCCCGAAATCAAAGACATTTATTTATCACTCTATTTTTCCTCAAAAATTCGCCTTTGTTGCCTTCAATCGCTGTCCTCTGGTGCGTTCCAAACCTCTATCTTCGTGTATGAACCCTAATTGAGATTCATAAACTCTATTTCACAAATCCTCTTCCCACTTACACAAGTTATGTTTGTATACACGTAAACATTCATGTTAGTAAGTCAAACAAGCACGTGGGAATTTTTGTAATGAACAATTATAGGAAGTCGCTTAAAGGAAAATAGTGCATACATTTTGAAAGGAATTTAATTTATATACACAATAGGTGATAGGTGTTTTACATTATCTACCAACTACTAGTTGACACATCGCAAAAAGAAGTTAGTCAATTAGTAATCACTTTATATGTCAACCATATCATAAATTATTATTGGTTGTGGTTGTAAAAACGTTTACAAGTGCGGAGTAATTAAACTCATAATTTAAATCCTTTAAATTAAGATAAGAATTTAATTTATATACACACTAAACGTACAAGTATTTTACACTATCTACCAATTACAAGTTGATACATGATTAAATTAAAAAAAATTCATCAATTAATAATCACCTCAATAATGGTGAAAAAAGTAATTCGACTCTGGGTACTAGTAAGCAAACGTCTTGTTCCCCCGCCAGGTTAGGGTTCTCAGAGTATTCAGTATTCACCAAAACACAACAGAATATCGCAAATTCATCCGTTTCTTCAATTCAGCAATCACGAAATTCTAACACGTGGTGCCCTATAACATCATTCATCGTTTGAATTGTTCAATTCGTTACAGTGGTGGCGGTGAATCGCCAAGTAATTAAAAATGGGTGGGCATGGTGGTTTAAACATTCTCCCTCAGAAGCGTTGGAATGTCTACAATTTCGATAACAGAGAGAAAGTCCGTCGTGACGAAGAAGAAGCCGCTAAAGAAGAACAACTTAAACGCGAGCAATCGCGAAAACGTGACGCGGAATTCCGTCTCGAACGCCTCCGTACCGCAAAAGGTTTAGCACCGTTGATTCAGCCTCGTAAATCCGAATCCGATCCCGATTCCAAACCTGAATCCGAACCGGAGGGCACCAACCCTGGTCACATTAACCTCTTCGAAGGAATTAAGATTTTTGATCCAATTCGAGTACCTAAGAGAGAAGGCGACGATGAAAGAGATGAAATGAAGAAAAGCAAGAAGATGAAGAAAGAAGGCGGAGGATCTGTTCGCGCTGTGGGCCCAGAAGATGAGAAATATAGGTTAGGTTATGGTGTTGCTGGGAAAGGGGTTCAATTACCTTGGTATGTTCAGAAACAGAAACCTAATGTTGGTGATGACGATGATGGTGATGTTGTTGATGGTGAAAATAGTGGTGGTGGAAGGAAGGGTGGGAAAAAGAAAAAGACATTGGAAGAGTTGAGGGAAGAAAGGTTGAAAAGGGAAAGGAGAGAGAAGGAAAGAGAGAGAGCCTTGAGACATCAGAAGCAGCAAAGACATGGAGATGTTTATGGCAGTGGGAGATTCTCAAGGTGAAATTGCTTTTTTGTTAAGTCCTTTTTGAGCTTTTTTTCTTAAACTTTGCTTGATTTATATGCATTTTTGTTAAGTGCTTTATAATAACTTCTGAAGTTTGATGTGATAAAAATTTTAAATATGTGAACTGATCCTTCTAGCGGTCTTGTTTCTCGTGTACAAGGAAAGATAGATTGATGAATTTAATTAATCTAGTTTTATTTTATGTAGTCATTTCTTATCTGTAGACAATTACTGAATTGAGTTGCATTTGTTGTTGGATATGTTTGAGTTATTTCTTGGCAGATGTCTCTGAAGTCTGAACAAGAACTTATTGATTGATATTAGGTTATGTTGTTAGCTGTGAATGTTGGAACTAACTTGTGAAACATATACATTATGATTTTTTTTCAAGCTTAAATGCATCAAACACCAACTTTAAGTTGTCCTTAATTTAATTATTTGATTATGAGTTTATGACTTCCATAATAACTATGCCCTTCCAAGTTGCCATACAATGCAGTAACCTCACGAAATGTTGAAAGGAAGTTGATTAAGGGTCTGTTTGGATTGGCTTATTTGGGTTTATCTACTAGCATAAGCACTTGTGAGACTGTTTGGGAGAGCTTATGAAAACAACTTATGAGTTATGACATGTTCATAAGCTGTCTTCAGCTAATTTTCATAAGCTCCTCAGGATAGCTTATGAAAACAGCTTATAACTTACAGAAAAATAGTTTAACATTATTTTATCCTTCATTATAGAATTAGCTTAGCATAAGCTCGTATACGATAAGCGCTTATGCCATAAGCACTTAATTAAGTTGTTTATCCAAATGGGGCCCAAGGAAACTTTGTGCCCCCAGATGTTAATTATGGAATTGAATGTTAAGTTGTAAGTTTAAATGTTATGTTAGGGTATTGATCAAATTTTATTTTAGATTAGTACCACTGAATATTACAAAGCTGGTTGTTTAAAATACAGGATATTTTCTGTGCTGTCTCTAAGATTGATTTGTTGGCACTGCCCCTAGCTGAAGATTTGAGTTTTAGAATTCATATGCATTAATACATTTTGAACTTTAATATTTTTTTACTCTTCCTTTTAAAGTGTATATTCAGAATTTGCTAGTAAGAGACTGTTGTAGAAAGCGAAATTTGACAACTGTTGAATCTCAGTGCGGCAACCTGTAGTTTTTTGTGTTAATTAGGTTCTCCAGCGTTGTAGTTTTACTGGCAGAATGGCAATACAGAACTATGTTTTGATCCATAAGCCATCCTATGCTTAAATTAGAAGACAACGGGTAGCAAATTTAGTAGAACATAACTAAAGAAACTGTTGATAGACTGAGTGATAAGGGATACACATGTGGGTCAAGGCAAAGCTGGTTTCCTACTTGCACTAATATGAATTATATGAATTAATAGAATTGTAAGATGTTGGCACCAGATTGATTATACTTGAAAAGCACATGCTAAAGCTGATTTGTTGAATTAACGAAGGGATTGGTTTCTTAGTATTCTTATTACTTTGTTTGATGAAATGGCAAATTGTATAATTTTACAGGAGATGATTGAATCAAGGGTTCAAGGGTTTTGCACTTAGTGAATATTTCCTTCCTCCTACGGGAATTGTGCTGGCTCCATTCTTGAGAAATTTCTAGCAAATTCGTGCAAACATTTTCCTCCACCATCTCCTCCATTTTAGAGAATCTTATGACCGTCTGAAATAGAGGGTGGTTTGAGTGCTGAACAAATCCGCCCAAGTTTGTACCTGTAATTTATTTGAAGAGAATGTTTGGAAGAAGAGCTTATATAAGTTTATCTTATAACTAAAGTACTTTCATAAGCATTTGAAAGAGCTTATGGAAAATAGCTTATGATATGTCGTCTATTATTGTATAGGCTGCTTTCAGTGTACGTAGAATTAACTCCCATTCTCTCTTTGATTGTGGAGATAATTTATACTTCACTTTTACAGGATAAGTGCTTAAGCAGTATATCCATATGCTCTCTAAGTTCTTGCTTGGTAATATCATCAAAATCAAAATGCTTTACCTAATGACATTCATTCAACTTTTACTCACTGTTAAAATATAGATAGTAAGCCCATTAGTTTATTAGTAAGGCCCATTAGATAGTGGGTCCATTACATAGTAAGGTCCATTAGTTAGTTAGTATATAAGGTAGATGGTAGAGTCATTTGTGACCTAACCTCTTCTCATTTTGTATCTTCACTACTTTCAATATAATAGAAATTTAAGGGTTTTCTCCCTTTTCTTCCATGGATGCCATGATTTTTAAGATGGTATCAGAGCAAATATGGTATCCACCTTGAAGCTATTTTCGCTGCACGTCCTTCTTTATTTTATTAGTTTCCTTTCCAATATTTTTTGCTTCCTGTCTTCTGTATTGTTTCATTTCACGATTCATCATCATCGCTTCAGGTTTTCTGCATCTGACATTCTTCATAGAATTCCTGCATTTTCGGCTTCACATACCTTTCATCGTCTCTCCCTCGGTGGAGGTTCCAACTTCTCCCAAAATTTTCTCTGTTTCCCCCAAATTACATGGTTCAGATACCACGATTTGATTTTTTTCTTGTTCGTTTTTTTTTCGATCTTGATTCTGAATCATTTCAAGATTACACTGTGAGTTGCTTTTCGAATCCTTTCTCTGGTTTCCAGTTGCGTTTTGCGATCTGTATTTCGCATCGTCTTCTGCTCCTTGCTTCGATTCTTGATCTCAATCGCTGTTTCCTATTCTCTTTTACGACATGGATTCGGTATCATCGGTGCATGGCACAATATTTCGCTCAAACAACTTGAAGATCGTATTGTTTCTGATGTGGTACTACCTTGCTGGTTCTTGGATTTTCGGTTGAGCTCAAAAATGGTATGCTTCGTACCTTTTATCTCGGACTGTTGATGGAATTGATCTGTTTGTTACCTCTGATTGTTGATTTGTTCAGTTTGGTGATCTGTGTTATGCTCAACATGTGTTTGATTAAATTCCCCAACCAAATAAATTTGTGCACGCCAGATGTTTGATGAATTGTGTAGTCGAGGGATTCATGATTTGGCTTCTTGGAATTCTATTGTGTTGTTTTATTTATGAAGATTGATTTAGCTTGATGGGGCTGAATTGTTTGTTGTGTTGTGTTGTTGCTGCTTGTTTGAGCCTTACTTTTGAAGATGAACTAACATTGAAGAACGATGAGAATGACATTGTTAAAGTCTAGTTTTACTGGTATTTGTGGTTCATCAATAGGAAGCTATGTTGTCATTCTTTGGAATCATAGTTTTTCTGTCAAGGTGTTTTGGTGATGGTAAGATCAAAGTGTGTTGAAGTTGACATTGAAGATGGCACAATGAATTTGTACGAGTTGGATTGCACTGTGTTCGAATGTGCTGCTAAGGATATCTATCCCTTGTTTTGTCTTGCTGCCTGTGTATAGTTCCTTTTGGTTTGCAGCTGGTTTAATATTAGTTGGATACTATCCTTGTGTATGATGCATATGGAACCTTAGATGGAAGCTACATGTGGTGGTATGCAAGGTGGTTGTCTCTCAGGAATCCTAATCCTTTTGTTTTGGAGTGCTCAGTGCATTTACTGTCACCCTCGGCCTGGATAGCTTGCAAGCTTGGAGTATTTTTTTTATTCAAAATATGCTGACAGTGTTTGGATTTATACATTGGATATGGCCTTGTCAATGTGGTGTGCAAGATTGCCATGATGGTAATAGGTGACATTATAAAACCTCATCAATTAGCATTTCATCAAAGTATCAGTTTACCATTTTGCATCTATTTTGCCGTGGTGGTGCCTTTTAGGGCCATTGGTGTTTCGGTAATGCGTTTGATCTTTTGTCTGCGAGACTTGAACTTGGATGCAGATTGAAAAAACCTTATCTCTATGTTTCTTTTGGTACTATTGGTACTGTCTTCACTTTTGGATTCAAGGTGCTTCTATTGGACCCTTGATTTATTTGGTTACTATGATGATATTTAGCCTTATTGGCTTGTTTTTAGCTTCTGTTTATGGTGGTTAAGCATTTTGCTTCTGCTATAAATGGTTAAGCATTAGATTGTTGTGCTTCTGCTAAGTGGTTAAACTTTGAGGTATAGTTTCTGCTTGGTGGTTAAGCCTTTGGCTCTATGGCCCTGTTGATGTTTTGCTTCTGCCATATGGTGGTTAAGCGTTTTGCTTCTTCTGAGTGGTTAAACCTTGAGTTGTGGTTTCTGCTTGTTGTTAAGATTTTGTTGACTTCTTTGGCACTTGGATGGTTATACCCAAGAGTGGGGTTTGTTGATTCTTTTGGAGTGAATGTTGTGGAGACGCTGGAAGAAGCTTGAAGGGGCCGAATAGCTGGTCGAAGACTTCTAGGAGCTATGCACCTCAACTGCTACCAATTTGGATTGTTCTTTTTATAGTACTTTTGTATTGCTTATCCCAAGCTGGAAGTGTTGTGAACACCGTCCAGCTTGAGGGAGGCTGTTAAAATATAGATAGTAAGCCCATTAGTTTATTAGTAAGGCCCATTAGATAGTGGGTCCATTACATAGTAAGGTCCATTAGTTAGTTAGTATATAAGGTAGATGGTAGAGTCATTTGTGACCTAACCTCTTCTCATTTTGTATCTTCACTACTTTCAATATAATAGAAATTTAAGGGTTTTCTCCCTTTTCTTCCATGGATGCCATGATTTTTAAGACTCACTACAATGGTTTTGTTTAATAAAATTCAACACCCTACCCCACCACTTTTATTTCATATTCTTATTTTCTTTTATGTTTTTGTTTTTGTGATTACATTTAATAATAATTATCGATTGAAATTAATTTAAAATAATTAGGAGTTAAATAATTTATTTTAATTTTTTTCTAATTTAATAATTTATTTTAATTTTATTTTTCAAAAAACTTAAAATGCAATACAAAAAGCACACACACATAACTTAATTAGTACAATAGACTCAACTCACAAACAAACTATTTAATCACGAAACATTCCGAACTTTGCCCATATGTGTTTGACTAGATCTGCTTGCAATTCGTGATGTACATTTGAATCACGCATCACTGATCTAGCACGCACATGATTCGCAAATGCAGGTAGCACCTCGGTCGAGAATGGGTCCGGTGTACTAGACCCACTTGCCTCGGATTGATCATAATCTGTCCAATGCTGAGCATATGTATCTCGTTCATCCTCAACAATCATATTATGCAATATGATACATGACCTCATGATGAGAGCCAAATCGTCTATGTCCCACAAACAGGCTGGTTCGCGAATGATTTTAAATCGAGCCTGCAACACCCCAAATGCACGTTCGATGTCCTTCCGACATCCCTCCTGATATTTTGCAAATAACTTATCTGGTTCACTTTGAGGAAGTCTAATTGATTTGACGAAAGTCGGATAAGAATGGTAGATACCGTCAGCAAGATAGTATGCCATATTATATGGACGTTGATTCACAAAGAAGTTCACTCTTGGAGTATTTCGGGAGAACGGTCTAGAACGTTTATATCGTTCAATGTGCCCGGACATCCAAAAAAGGCATGCCAGATCCATAGATCATAAGTTGCAACTGCTTCAAGAATAACAGTGGTGGTTCCCTTATCTCCCCGAGTAAATTGACCTTCCCATGCTGTAGGACAATTTTTCCATTCCCAGTGCATGCAATCAATACTCCCAATCATCCCTGGGAACCCCCGCATTTCACTAACACGCAGTATTCTTTGCAGGTCATCTTGAGTTGGGGATCTGAGATACACTGGTTCATACAATTGTATGATTCCTTTACAGAATCTACGCAAGCACTCCAAAGCTGTAGTACCTCCTATTTTGATGTACTCATCGACCGCATCGGCTGCCACGCCATATGCTAACATTCGCATGGCCGTGGTACATTTTGCTAATGGAGATATACCTTCTTTATTGGTTGCGTCAACTCTTTGAGTGAAGTAGTTGTCACTGCTAGATAGGTCCCCAACGATCCGAAGGAAAACATGTTTCCGCATCCGGAATCGCCGACGAAACATTGCATCGTCATATGTAGGTTGATCTGCAAAGTAGTCGTCAATCAGTCTTTGGTTTGCCGCTGCATGATCTCTATTGAGATATTTTCTCTTGATACGAGATGTATATCCTTCCTCTATTTGGTTTCGACGCTCCCTAAACCGGTTGACGATATACCTCTCTTCGATTTCAGACTGTTTTTTGTAAGCTTCGATATCAAAAGGAAATTCTGAAGGATCCATTGATATTTTTTTAGTAATATGAGATTTTTGGTATTAGTACATCAATGGAAGAATGAGCCCCCATTTATAAGAAATTGAGTGGTTGAAAGATAAGGATAAGGATAAGGATAGAAATCAGATTGAGTGGTTGAAATGGACGGAAATAATAATAGATAAGGAAAAGTACTGATAAAATACAGACAACGACTTGATAACACAAACACTAAAGCAGAAAGTGATAAAATACAGACAATGACTTGACAACACAAACACTAAAGCAGAAAGTGATAAAATACAGACAACGACTTGACAACATTTAATTTCCAAACAGATCGCGACCCAACTTTTCCAACAACTCTTTGCTCCGGTCGTCGAGATGCTCCTTTGAATTTAGCTTCATAAACATCTTCATCTTCTTAGCCTCAGTACTTTCTTTCAACAATTGATTAGCCTCCTCTTGCCTCATGGCTATTTTGTCCAATCGTGCCAACTCTTTCTCCTTAAATTGTTTGAATTCATTCCACTCTTCATTGACTGAATCCAAGGTTGCGCCCTTGCTTTTCTTTTTACCCTTTTTTTTAGTTGCATCCCTCCCCATTGGGTGACCACTAGATCCTACGGAGTTGGAATCAGTTGCATCACTCTCGTGGGCTCTCTTAGATCCACTACTTCCAGAGCCAGTATTTCCTCCTACCTGACTACCATAACGTGGTTGATCACGGACAGCAAGCCATTCTGACATTAAATTGAAACGTCCACCATTAGCACTTGAATATAATTCATGCGCTTTTGCCAACACATCATTCTCCGACCACCCGCTTTGTTGCATACGCTTAGCGTTATCATAAGCGCCAATCCATTTATTAAGTATTTTGTTCATGTAGTTGTAATGATTTTTGCATACAACTCCATCACGGGGAGGATCAAATGAGCAATGGTCATTACAGTAATCAGCAATTTTACCCCAGTATGAATCACTTTTTTGGTTTCTCCCAACAACACTGTCTGTTCCATATTTAATCCACCCACTAATTAGAACCAATTTTGCTCAGTGGTCCATCTGGGGCTTTTCCGGCGAGCATGAGTTGAATCCTCTGCATTTGGAGTGGCTTCATGACCACCGCTCATTCCACCAAGAGCCATTTGTGTAGAAAATCCAGGAAATTCATCAAGTCCAACATTCGAAACAAGGGGTACTTGAGATGAATATGGCATCATTCCTCCATAATATGGATGATAATTTGGATTAGATGAAGGCATGATGAAATTTGGAGGAAATCCATAATTTGGTATATTTTGGGGACCTTGTTGGTTGGAAGATTGATTTGGAAATCTATAGTTGTTGGGATTTGGGTAGTTGAAAGGGTAATTAGTAGAATTTTGGGTGTTAAAAGGGTTATTGTTGGGATCCATTTCACAAACAAGATGTTTAGAGCTACAAACAAGAGTTGAAAGAAGGCTAAATAGAAAAAGTAGAGAAAAAATGTCGAATTTTTTTGTGTCCAAATCAAATGAACCAAGTCTCTATTTATAGAGAAAAAAAATGATGAATTTTGGTGAAAAAAAAAATTTAATTTACTATGAAATAGTTGACCCCAAATAGATAAGATGAGATAAAAATCTCAAAAATCTGAATATCCAATCAGAAGCTCCCACATTATTTCTCTCACTTCCTTTTTTCAACACCCACGCGCTGAAGCTATTCATGCTTCTCACCACCACCCATTCCACCAATCACAAACGTCCACCACATCTCCCACTCAACCGCACGGACCCCACCACTTCTCTTTTCAACAAGTTGAATTGTTTCAACTCCACTAAATCCACCTCATTTTCAACGGTCAATTCAACAGCACCATTGTAGCAATTCAACTATTGAAAAACCAATTAAACACCTCCATTGCACATAGCTTATAGTTACCTTTTGCCCCCGTGAGTGGCCAAGTAGCCCGTTCTTACCCCCTCTCTTGACTCAGCTTGTTGTCATGTAAGATTGCAAGAAACAATTTGTCATAAAACAAGTTGTCATACAGCCCAGGTATTGCTAAACTCACTTTTGGAATTCACATGAGAGGTTAGTGTCTTGTGAAAGAAACAGGTGTAGTTTTTAAATAGTGGTATATATTAAGCAAATTCTAGAGTTGATCATTTTAATGGATTTGGATCCACCGCTTCTCTCTAGAATTCTCACCCTCTCATTTTCCTTTCAAATTTCTCTCACTACTCACTTTTTTTTTTGCTATTGCGAAAGCCACGTGGATACTTGAAAATCGTTTGAAACTCTAATGATGATTGTAGCCGCCTTCTGAAAATTATCCACCGTGTTTTCAAAGTTGAGACAATGACGTAATAAGTATCATTTCAACAAAAACAAGACACCAATGTGAGTGTCTCAATCTAATTTATATTAACTCTCTTATTTTTAGTCGAATTAGCACCAATCAAATCATCATCTCAATTATTAGTACGAGGAGGATTGAGAGTTTCTATTTTTAGGGAGTGGCGTCGATCACCATAGGAGTGGATAGGGTTCGGGTTCGGTCGGATTCAGACCGGAAATCACCCATCTCACCAAAGCCACAGTTGAGAAGCTGCCACCCAAATTCGACCATTTGTTCCTTCGAATTCCACGAGTGACGGTTTAATCGGATTAGCGGGTGCGCAATTGGATTGATACTGTTTGGGAGATCTAAAAATGGAGAAGGCGCCATGAGAGATCTGGAAATGAGGAAAACACCATGGGAGATCTATAAATGAAGAAGAAAACGTGTGGAAGGTGAACCAGATGAGAGAGAGAGAGAGAGAGAGAGAGAGAGAGAGAGAGAGAGAGAGGGTAGTGCAGACTTATAATGAAGAGTAATTATTATAGTCAAATTCAGTGAATGACATCTTTGAAAAAGAAAAATAGTGAAGACTTATAGGGCAATAGAGAGAGAAACGTGATTTGCAGGTAGTGCAGATTTATAAATGAAAAAGAAGTATTTTTATTATAGTCAAATTCAGTGAATGACATCTTTGAAAATTGAAAAGTAATGAAGACTTAGGGCAATAGAGAGAGAAACGTGATTTGCAGGAGAAATAAACAAAAAAATGAAACTGAAAGGTTTCAAAGAGAATAAAACAAACAATAATTAAATGTTTTAGAGGACACTAGTACCTAAGCGCAGACTGCAACTGCACTTCATAGTGCACTCCTTTATTACATCCAGTCGGTTTTGGGTACCGATGGATGATGGTATAAATGATACCGATCCCGACCATTGGAGTCCATTTTAAACTAATTCTTTTCATTGTAAACCTGTTGGACCGAACCGACCCATCCGAATGTGTATATTTTATTTCGGATTTGACGGGTTTCAGGCGGGTTATCGGATGTTGTCCACCCCTAGATCACCATTAGAACTTCAGACAAGTTTTTAAGTACTAATCCACATGAATCACTAACCCAGGTGGTCCACTCTAGAACCCTTCTTTTTGTAACTATCATGAGTTTTCCTTTTCAATTTAAACATTTGGTACATGGCAAATTCTACAAGTTTTTTCTTTGAGTTTGTTCATGTTTTTTGCTTAAAAGTGAGCAACTGGATTTAACATTGATGATGACCTCCATAATGAATATGAGGTTGTTTGACAATACGTTACAACGTCTTTCTCGTTTGTAAATTGGTTTTTGAGGTCTAAGGATTAATTTATATATAATTGACACATAACACATTGATAAATAAATTATAACTTTCCCATGCCAGTCTTTAATTAGTTTCACTTAGATAACAAGTACTATGTTAAGACTAACATTAGTTGTCTCTTAGTTTAAGTTGATCTATCTAATTTATAATCATAAAACACATTTATGCGTTTGGTGACCGGGTAGTATCAAAGCTAAAAAGTCTGCTAATTGAATTTGGTGGATGAAACGTGCCAAACATAGGAAGCCAACCTCTTAAATATGTTTATTTTTAAATGATTGGCCAAAGTGTTTCCTATGTCAACCTTTGCATAGCAAGTTAAATGAATGATTCAAACTAGATCAAGTTGAAAATTGTTTATCCAAACATGACATAATCAAACTACATCAATTCCTAATACAGCGAGTTTATAAGCAAGAAGAGAGAAGCAGAGGTTGCAGATAGGCCATATCATATGGCCATTAACGAAGCTACAAATGCTAACCGTTCTCTTTTATACATGGAGAACTTGACACTCCCCTCGGTAGGTTTACTAATTTTATTCTCTTCAATTTATTCCTCATAGTTTTAATCAGAATCTCAATATCTCTCTCTTGCAATTTCATTATTTATTTGTACTGCCCAAATGATTGTTAACTTGAATTCATACAAAATTGTTGTCATTCTTTCAATGAGCTCTTGTGATATCACAAATTAAATAAGTACAAAACTTGCGGCAACTCAATACTTGAGACAGTTTATGACAATTTCAATATATTTTTAGTGGATAACAAGACGCACATGATATAAGGCACTGCAGTCAATTAAATAGTTGTAGATAAATCAAGTTCAATGTTTTATTTCGTAAACAGTTTCAGGTTGTGGTGATAGCGGCAAATATGGAGTGTATTGGTTGTAGGGAGAGAGTTTCCCGACTTGTCTCAAAAATCACTGGTGAGGTTCGGAACTTTGCTTTGCCTTTTATAAGGAGAATGTTAATGTTTTATTATTTTTAACTATAACATTATTGTTCTTTATTATTTATCATGTAAATCTTTTAAAATGAAAAAATCTAACATACTAACAACTATCCAAAAAATAACTCCAGTAACTAGTAATTAGTCTCCACAGTCGCCGTGGAGGATACCCGGGTTTACCAAAAAAAATACTAACAACTATACGCTATTTGTCGCAAAAAAAAAAAACTAATCCATGTGTTCCGTTTTACATGTCGCATTGTCGCTTAAGGTTATAATACAATATCCAAGGTAATCATTAAATTGATGTTTTTGATAACATTATTAATATTTTTTTCGATACCATTTACTCCCTCCAAAATGAAATATAAGCTAACCACACTAATGTATTTTGGCCTAAAATATAAGCAAACCTTACAAATTTCACCTACTTAATACTGCATTCTTATAAAATACATATTTTCTTTTTACAATATCCCCTTTACATTCCTCAGAAGCAAGATCTTAAACAAAATTAAATGAAATGGCACTTAAGAAAATTTAATTAGTTTTGTGATTACATAAAAAAGATTATATGAAATTTTTCACTTGAACAAGATTTCATGCAGTTTTTCTCGCACTAAACCCGTGTAATTTTAGCAAGTTACTGATCTTCATGTTGCAAATCTAAATGCAGGGTTGACAGAGTACACAATAGATGTGCGCAAGAATGAAGTAACTGTTAAGGGCGATTTCATTGCACGTTGCAACTTGCACTTTAAAACCCTTAGAAGCAGCAGCACCTTGAAGAGAACCACCGATAGATCCAAGTCCCTGTTTACCTGTTTAACTAATTTCAACAACCATAAATGTAGCAAAAAGTATTCGGCCAAAAAATTACTGTAGCAAAAAGTATACCCTCGCTAGCAGCCATCAGCTGCAAATTTCAAATTATAAGGCCATCTTTTTGCATGAGAGAGTCCCTGAAGATTTATGTTATTCGCTTCGCGTCATTGACAACTTTGACATTACCAGATAGTCGTCACTACATGAACCACAAAAGAAACAACAAACTTCCTCTCTTAAGTTACAAAAAGAATGCATGTCACCGAAAGCATGAGTCAGTTCACATTAAGAGCAACAAGAGACCCACAACTTCTTCCCCTAAAGTTTTCTACTTCCAAAATGTTATCCACCCAAAAATACAATGAAAATAAAAAGAAAATCCAGCTTCGGATGAATTGATCCACTTGAACTTTCGTTATAATTGCCGCTTGAAAGGTCAGGAACAACATAAAAATCTATGGTGAAAGATCCAATCGTGGATGCTTAGGCCTTCTTCATGAGATACCCCATGATTATGCCAAGTAAGCCAACTAATATGACAAACACAAATGAGACTCCTCCGCGGTTTTTGTTGCCTTCACGCTTTAGCAGCTCCTACAAGTAGTAAATTTATCTAATAAGTATTTGCTTACGTCCATAGCTTATATTGAAAGAATCAGTTGATGCCCATAGCAGGAAAAAATGTGCATGTCTCCTAGAAAAACGTTTCTAATATGAAAATATAACGTTTCAAAAACAACATGACGATGATATAGTGATGCAAACGGGGCGGGGCGGGCACGGGTACCCGTTAAGGGACCCGCCCCGTGCCCATTACGGGTAAGGGCGCGGGTTTTTTTTGCACCCCTAACAATGAAGCACAGATATTGGCATTTCCTAGAAAAACGTTTCTAAAACTAAAGCTCACATGCCAGTGCAGAAAATTGTGTTCATGAGTTCTAGTACCAAACAAATATCATGAAGAATAATTGAACTGCTTGACCTCCGTACCAAGAAAACAAGAGCAAGTTACCTTGACAAGATCTGTCACTTTTTTCCCATATCAAACTCAGGACATCATTCGTTTTTTTCTTTTTTCAAGAACAGTTTCCAAATAAATATTTAAAAAGAGCACCTGATGATAGTTCAGTGACAGGCGAGAGAAAAACACGCAATAAAACATAAACATGGCCATATTGACCAATTATCATTTATCATCTACATGAGAGAAAAACACGCAATAAAACATAAACATGGCCATTGGCCAGCCAATTATCATTTATCATCTACATGTGACTCCGAGTCTCACACCACCACCTTCACCTTTACTTTCTGCTTAATTCTCTTTCGTCTGCAAAAAGACTCAAGAAGCAGAGGCTAGCAACTTGAAAAAACAGTCACAAGGAGCCACGGTCTAGCATATCGACGCTACCCACAGTGTATCCATGGTGAACTCACGGGGTATCAAAGCTAGTTTTTTTTTTTAATGAAAAAAAGAACCTTTGGGATACTGCCCTGATACGTACTCATTGCGTATCTAAGCATATCCACATCGGATACATATCTGATACGAACACGACAGTGAAAACCATGTATTCATGCATCAAAGCCCTCCCGTAAAACTGGACATCTAAAAATTTTAAAATATTTACTATTATAAGGTTATAATGGTAAATCAGTTTTATTTTCCCTCCCCTCACACTGCAAACCAAACAAGGAGAGGGTTATTTCTCCTTCCCTCTCTTGAATCAAAGACTCAATCTTTAGATGAATGGGTAAATAAAGTTATCAATAAGATATATATTGTAAATCCTCACCAGTTCCTGGCGGAGCTTGCTATTTTGTTGAAATGCATTATTCTTTTCTTCAGTAAGCCTTGAGATAAGAGCTCTTGCCTGCAGCAACAAAGCAACCATAATCAAAATGCAGCTGCTACACAGTACTAACTCTAAAGATACAGGCTTCAAAAAAAATTACAGCATGAGCACCAAAAAGAAATAAATAACCACAATTATTTTTCTTTTGTTTGCCGTTTCTTTTTTCCAGCTAATCCTTTACTACATTAAGAAAAACCCTTGTGAATTTTTTAGAAGCATGAAATTATTGAAACCGAAAAGTTGAGTTAAAGGACCAAAAGTAAAGGCATGATTCAAGTTCCTCCTCCTCCTCATCATGCCCTGGCTTGCACTCCAAAGTGGCAATCTTTCAATTGACAAGAAACTATCCAAACTCTCAATAAAGTCACTTTATTGGCTGATTTTGTTATAAGAAAAAGAAGAGGCTGGTGCTTTGAGTTGTGATAGTTTCCAAAAAAATGTTCTTAACAATCCACCAAATGTTGCAGATGACATCTGCTTCCCATTCTTTGCTTCATCCAAAATCCTGCCTGAAATGGCTTCTTCAAGGAGCCAAGATGTTTATTTTTTTCTCTTAAAAAAGTGTCGTGAGAAGGGAACCAGACTGGGCGGTTCAACCGGGCGTGACCCGGCCAAATTGGCGGTTGGTTCAATCTCAATTGGACTGCAGACCGGTTGAACCGCCCAGAACCTGGTTAAACTGGATAGAACCATGGTTGGACCGCTTTGAACCGTCAATTGGACCGAGTTAATGCTCATTTTCACACTTTGTCTCTAGGCATCCTTTAAACCTGCTATTACTCGTGAGATTGTAGAGTGGGAAAGGTGGCTCTCTTTTTTGGAGAGTGGATGGTGGTCTTGATAAGCAGCAGTGTCCAGTTGGGAGAGTATATGTCGGAGAAATAGGAGAGTAGAGGATCCCAGCCTCTAATTTCGTTAAGGCGGTTACGAAGTATAACAGAACAACAAAGCAAACGAACTGTTTGGTAGTTGTGATAGTTGGTAGGGACAATAGAACTAAAAGGATATGACAGGAGAGAGGAAGGCATTGAGTGTGATTGACTGATTGTTGTCAGAGAGTACTGGTCCCTCCAACACTAAGGGTTGTACTGTTCATAAGCAGCGATATTAATAGGGAAAAGGAGGGATATGAGAGGGGAAAGAGAAGGCCTTGAGTGTGATTATCGTTGTGGGAGAGCCCTGGTAGGTTGTACTGCTCATGTAACTACTGCATTAGCCTAGTTCTCTTACCTACCCACACTGGTACATAATTTGGGTATTACGGTTATTCAATACAATTATTATCAACATTGTATATTAAAGAAACATTTACTTACTATAACTCAATCATGTAAAATAGTAACTCTAGCCCGTGCACTGTGCAGGTTCAATGCTAGACTGCTAGTTACCAAATAATGCATCATACACATCAGAAATCCAAGCTTTATTTCCTATATATGTAAGGTAACAGACGAACAAAACACTAAGATCAAATGTCTCTAGACTTCCAACGATTGAAAAAGAAAGAAAAATAACATCCAGTCAAGAAAAAACTCATGTGAATATTCTATAGTAGCAATATACACCAGTTGACTAGTACAGCTGCTAATCATAAATCAACATGCATTATAACAAACAACAATTACATTACAAAGAACTCGTTTTACTTTACCTCTGCAGATTTATCTTGAGCTTCAGGCCTTTCAGTCGATCCTCTTACCTGAAATATCCCAAAAAAATAAGGCATCCTGATTGATATCCTTGAAATTTTAAATGGAAAAAAGAAGGTTTGCCTAAAACAGACAAGTTAAGAACCCACTTGTGTGAAGTCGGTACCACTGACATTTCCATTTTCTGAAAAAGACCCTCTAGGTGATGACCCTTCATCAGAACCTTCAAGGACTGGAGATGGCGGTTGAGGTGGAGAGACATACACCACTCTCAATTTGCACTCATCAACCACGTGCCCTGCCTCCTTGTTGAACTAGGCAATCCCGATGGCAAAAAATTTGTAACTTCACACATCCTAAACAGAATTCAAATGAAAATGCAACAACAACTAGCATGATAACCATACCATTTCGGCAGTAATATCCTTTGGACTGATACCATCATCAGTTTTTACGCTCTGAAGAAGAAACTTATCCTTGCATTGCATATCCGGTGGAGCTTCTTTTTGCGCTTGCATGGTAACTTCATAAAAACAAAAACAACCAAACATGACCAATATGTCGATTAACAATGAAACATAAAGAAAATAGATTCATATGCATTCAGAATAATCGTATTGGTACCCATAACATCACAGGTAGATCTTGGCAACACAACGCCAGTGTTTGGACGAACACAGTACTTCTTGGGATTGGTTGTTTTCACCTAGACAAAATATAAAAATGAGCATGCATGTTTTTCATTTTCTCATTCCAAAAAATAAAAAGGAAATAGTCCCGCAAAAGGTGACGACAATCATTTGTTTCAATCCGACATTGCGCAAAAATTAACAGGAGAAATCACGTAAACTTCACCAGAACACTATACGGTACGATCAAATTATCGGATCTTTCAAGAGAAGCAAAACTATAACTCACAAACCCAAAAGTGTTGCAAAACGAAAAATCGGTAGCAAAGGATCAAACAAAATTGCAGTTACCTTGAAAGCTACATAGCTATCAGTCTTATTAGACAATTGAAGAGAAGACGAGATCTGCTTCTTCAGCTCAACTAACAGAATCAACGAGAACAAAAAAAAAACAGAAATCAAACACGTGCGGTTCAAACCCTAGAAGAAGATGAAGAGATCCATGGAAATGGAAACTTACAGGGGAACTTGAGTTCGAGAGGTTCGATGCTGAGGAGGTCCCCGGAACTCATCTCGGACCAATTAAAGCAGAATAAGAGGTTGAGAATATTCGAGAAAGTGCGTATCGGTGTGATGATGGATTTGGAGGGAGAGATCGGGATCGAGAAGAAAGGGAAGAGAAAGGAATTGGAGTTGGGAAAATGCGATGATGGTGACAGGGATTCGGTTTTTCTTTCCCTTTTCTATTTTCTCTGTGGTGGAGAAAGTGGCAGTATCAACGTGGGTTGAAACTTAGGAACAGAACGGAGAAAGTTCTTGGAATTCAATAAATCAACCCCCCCAACTACCCCATGGTATTGCACCATAATAATAAATATAGTTTTATTTTGACCAAATAAAAAATATAGTTCTGTACTTTATTTTTCAATTTTTTCTCTCTTTTTTCTTTTAAATGTTCGTAGGAATATCGAAGGAGTGCATCAAAAAGAGTGCAAGAAAGAGATCCGGGTTTAAATCCCGGAAACTAACATTCCTCCACCCTCACTAACATTGCTTATCAAAAAAAATCATTTACCTTATTTAACTTTTCAAAATGGTTTAAAATGGTGTTTTCGTTAAGTGAAAGTTAAATAGGGTCTGCGTGGATAGTGATGTAGATAAATTGGTCACATAAGCAGCTATCTGTGCTATTTATTTTTTTGACAATGACTATTCTATTTGATCATTATGTATTTTTTCGTTTACGTCATTTATCTTTTTTTGAATATTTGTCTACGCCCGTTATCTTTTCTCAGTTAATTAAAATGGTCCTTTTAGTAGGTGCTTGTTAATTATGTTTCCTATTTTTTCATTTTCGTCCTTTATCTTTTTGAAATTACGTCATTTATCTTTTTTAAAATTTCTATTTACGTCTTTTATCTTTTCACAGGTAATTAAAGAAAATTAATAGATGCCAAAAAACCAAAAATGAAGAACGAACCATAATAAAGCAATGTCTTTCAGGTACCTTTTACCCAGTGAAGTATGTTAAAACCCGAGCTTTCTTGTTTTATGATTGTTCGACGTGTGTAAATTTTTACATTTGGCATAAAAATTTCTCATAACAAATATAATTGGTCTTAATTAAAATGGTCATTCCGTTAATGTGTATTAAAAAGAAAAATGCTCTATCACGCTAATATAAAAGTAAAAAATGATAATTAAATAATAAGTTAAAAAACCGAGAAAAGCTCGATTTTTGACATACTTCACTAGATAAAATGTAACTGAAAGGCATTGTTGTATTATGGGTCGTTCTTCACTTTTCATTTCGTACCATCCATCAATTTCCTTTCGTTAGCATTGAAAAGACAAAGGACATAAACAGACATTTTAAAAAAGATAAAGGACATAAATGAACATTTTAAAAAAGATAAAGAACGAAAAAGAAAAAATAGGAAACATGATTAACAATCACTTACTAAAATGACCATTTTAATTAACTCGAAAATGATAAAGGATGTAAACGAGTATTTTAAAAAAGATAAATGACGTAAACGGATATTTTAAAAAAGATAAAGGACGAAAATGAAAAAACATATAATTGTCTAATACACAGTCATCTGCCTACGTGGCCAATTTATCCATGTCACTGTCCACGTAAGCCTTATTTAACTTTCACTTAACGGAATGAGCATTGTAAACCATTTTAAAAAAGATAAAGGACATAAACGAACATTTTAAAAGATATAAAACGTAAACGAAAAAAGGTGAAATATAAAGGACCAAAACTGTATTTTAGCCTAACAACAACAGCAACAGCAACAGCAACAGCAGCAACAATAACAACTCTCCCTTAAGTTTTATTTAGGTTTAAATATGTTGTTCGTCCCTCCAAATATAGTTGTTTTTCAAATAAGTCCCTGCAAATTATTATTTTTTAAATAAGTACATGCAAAATAACTTTTTTTAAATACATCATTCTGTTAGTGAGACGTTACAAAAAAGCTGATGTGTCTAACCGAATTCCGATGTGTCATTTAATAAATGCTTATTTTGGAATTCTGATGTGTCATTTAAAAAATGCTTATTTGTGATATCACAAGAGCCAATTTAATAAATGCTTTTTTTAAATGCTTATTTTGGAATTAAACGACTTTTAATTTAGTTCAAAAATTCTAGACAATGAATTGAGACATTGCGAAGATACTAGACATTTAGTTTTTTTTTTACAGTTAACTTCGCTGCTAGACATTTAGTTTTAAAAAATAATTATACAGTTCAATTTAAAGTATTTGTGAGATTCCAAATTATAACTTTATTTTTTTTCTTGAAAAAAGAAAAAAAAACTTTATTTTTTTTCATTTTTAACTGAAATTACTCAAATGTGCATCTTTTTCCATTTTAAATTTGGGCTTTAATTTTTCTACCCCCACTTTTGTACCATATACCCCCACATTTTAATTTTATATCATTTTACCCTTACCAAAATTCACTATGTTTCCGAATTTATCTACTACAATATAATCCTGAAATATATTTTTAATTCCGAATTTAACCATCACAAAATTAACACCGAATTTAACCATCACAAAATTTACATGGTTTATTTTATTTGCTTTTTATGGTTTTTTTAAGAATGTTTTAGTGTTTGTTTCTTATTTAAATAAAACAATTGAATAAGTAATTCACCAACAAAATTGTATCAAACTAAATTATTATTCTAGACAATTGTATCGAACCATAACATGTGCATCACATGGGAGGTGAGTCTAGTTTCCTCATTATAGATAGATTTTGTTAATTTGTTTGGGATAGATCTTTACCCCATGTGTGAATGTGATTGTGTTCTTTTTCTTTTTTTCTTTCTTTTTTTCTTTCTCAATAATACTATGAACTGCTGTAGAAATGTTAAGCAATCTATCTACTATCTATCTATACCATTTACCCACTACCAAAATATCAATTTTATCCTTTTCACTTTTTCACTTTTTCAAACTTTTTCACTTTTTCACTCTCTCACACTTTTTTTCAAAATTTTTCACTTTTTCACTCTCTCACACACTTTTTCACTCTCCCTCACACTTTTTACTCTCTTCTCCTATTTCTTTTTCCAATTCTCTCATTTCTCTATTTTTCATATTTTTTCACTCTCTCTCACACACTTTGTCACTCTCTTCTCCTCTTTCTTCCTCTAATTCTCCCATTTATCTATTTTTCACAATATATCTACTTTAATTTAATCTACATGTCACCTTCATTTTTCCTCTTTACTATTTTAAAATTTTCAAATTTTGACAAAATTTTAATATTTGTTTTAGGCTAATTAAATTTGTTAACTTTAAAATTGTCTTGATTTTCACGGGATAAAGTTCTGACTAATTAAATTTTGTCTGAGTCCATACATTATCCACTACCAAAATATCAATCTTATCATTTTTCCAACTAAGCAATTGGAGTATATTTAGGTAATTTTATTTTTTCACCTTTTCAAACTTTTTTAGTCTCACACACTTTTTCAAACTTACCATTTACCTATTACCAAAATATCAATCTTATGCTTTTCCCAACTAAATAATTGGAGTATAATCAATTATTTAAAAAAAAAATTATTCATTTTTATAATTTACTCAAACTACTCAAACCTACTTTTTTTAAACTTTTTCCCACACAAATATTTTTTTAAAAAAAATATTCATTTTTATAATTTACTCAAACTACTAAAATTACTAAAATCAATTAAAATGAGTAAAATCAATTAATTTTTTCATAAAAAATAAAATCAATCAATTTAATCACTACAAAAAATTACCAAATAACTATTTTATAATTACTAAAAAGGAGTAAAATGCCAACGGAAGTGCAAACGGAAGTGCCAACGAGAGCGAGAGTGCCAACGGGACTGCCAACATGAGTGCCAACAGGAGTGGCAACGAGAGTGCCAACGGGTGTGGCAACGAGAGTGCCAACGGGAGTGCCAACAGAAGGACCAACGGGGATGCAAACGGGAGGGGCAACGGGGATGCATATTTTAACTCTAATGTCCAAATACATTATTATGGATCAATGTAATTCTGATTGTCAACTGGGATGCATATTCCACTTTGAATTTCAAATCATACATTTTGGACATTGTTCACAACTTATCAATATCTTCCAAATTACTATTATGACTTCATGGTAATACACCGACCATAGAGTATCACCCGTGCGTATGCACGGGTAAAAAACTAGTTTTACTTAAAAAAATCAGGTATATTTCCTTGTTACGTGCAAATTCGGAATTGTGCAATTCCCAGAATTAACAATTCCCACTGTATTTACTTTAGCTTTGCAAAATTCCAATACACCATATTCCAAAAAATTCCAAATTAATTAACAAAACAAATAACCATCCAAATTTTCCCTTGCAATTTTTTAATGAAACAAAAAGCATTAACATTTAACATGAGGTCCAACAATTTAAACCTTTTTGTCAAATTGAACCTCTTGCATTGATCTTGTTAAACTAGGAATAGCACCAACATTGAAAATCTAATGATTATTACCATGGGTGATGGTTGACACTGTTAAGAATAATTAGATGATAATTGTGTATTAGTGATATAATTAGGAGTTGGTTAGTTTTAGTTAAACAAAACAGCTTCCGTAACTGAATTGGTTACACATGTAATAGCTCCTATATACCGTACTCTATGATTCATTAAATACACAAGAAAGTTTTCCCTTATTTCTTTCTCTGATACTCAACATTTGGCATCAGAGCTCCACTCCTTGGGGCCTGGTGAACGGTGAACAGAATAGCAATTCTTGAAACGACGACGGCGATCATGGCGACGAACGCGAGCGACGGCACCTTCGTTCCACCCTCAATTCCAAAATTCGATGGTCATTACGACCATTGGAGCATGCTTATGGAGAATTTCCTACGATCGAAGGAATATTGGTATCTGATTGAAGACGGGATTGAACAACCAACACAAGGTGAAGTGTTGACTGAAGCGCAGAAGAAACGTATAGTTGAATCGAAGCTCAAAGACTTGAAAGCGAAGAATTACCTATTTCAAGCCATTGACAGAGTGACGATGGAAACGATTCTCACGAAGGATACGTCGAAAGATATATGGGAATCTTTGAAGCAAGGGTGAAGCGATCGTTTCTTCAAGCAGCAAGAAAGGATTTCTAGGGTTATGGCGATTGCGAACAAGATGAGGATCCATGGCGAAAAGATTGAATATGTGGTGATTGTGGAAAAGGTTCTTAGATCCCTAACTGAGAAATTTCTCCATGTTGTTTGTTCGATTGAGGAATCCAAAGACACATATAAGATGTCAACTGATGAACTTCACAGTTCATTAATTGTACATTAACATAAGATTCAAAGATTCCACAAGAATCAAGGTGAAGAACAAGCTTTGAAGGTTACAACTCAAGAAAAGGGTGATTCTTGGTTGAAGAACAGAGGCAGAGGGGGTTCCAATTCTAGAGGAAGAGGCAAAGGTAGGGGAAGACAAAGTCTTGACACAGTGGAATGCTACAAATGTAAGAAGCTGGGGCATTACAAAAGTGATTGTCCAGAATGGGAGAAAGAAGCAAATTATGCAGAGCATGATGACCAAGAGCCTATGTTGTTGATGATGGTGGCAGATGATCCCTAGAGCAACAAAGAAGAGGTATGGTTTCTGGATTCGGGTTGTTCAAACCATATGACTGGAAATAAAAGGTGGTTTGTTGAATTAGATGAAACATTTAAGTTGACTGTCAGATTAGGGAACAATACAAGAATGATTGTAGCTGGTAAAGGAAAGATCAAACTAGTTGTAAATGGCATAGTACATATAGTGTCAGATGTGTTCTATGTCCTTGAGCTTAAAAACAACTTGTTGAGTCTAGGTCAATTCCATGAAAGAGGCTTGACAGTGTTGTTTCAATCTAATAGCTATAGAATATATCACCTTGAGAAAGGTTTGTTGTTTGAAAGTAGAATGACAAGTAACAGGATGTTTAAGCTCATGACTCCACCCACTCCTAAGGAAATAAGCAATAATGGTGACTGTCTGTACACTGCACATGAGGACATATCCCAGTTATGGCACTGCAGATATGGGCATTTGAGTGTGAAGGGCTTGAATTTGTTGAAGAACAAAGATATGGTAAGGGGTTTGCCAACATTGTCTAGTGAAAGAAGGGTTTGTGCAGACTGTATGAAGTGAAAGCAGCACAGGGATTCAATACCTAAGAAGGGACAATGGAGAGCAAGCACAAGGTTGGAGCTCATTCATGCAGATCTTTGTGGACCAATCACACCAATATCTAACAGCAATAAGAGGTATTTTCTATGCCTAATTGATGATTTCTCTAGGAAAGCATGGGTCTATTTTCTAACTGATAAATCAGAAGCTTTTAAGTACTTTAAGATGTTCAAAAGCATGGTTGAAAAGGAAACCGAATTGAAAATTAAATGCCTTAGGACTGATAGAGGAGGAGAGTTTGTATCCTCTGAGTTTAATCAATTTTGTTTAGATAATGGATTAAAAAGGCAATTAACCAATGCTTATACACCCCAACAGAATGGGGTAGTGGAGAGAAAGAAGAGAACTGTAATGA
Source organism: Astragalus membranaceus (assembly GCA_039519185.1). Lineage (NCBI taxonomy): Eukaryota > Viridiplantae > Streptophyta > Magnoliopsida > Fabales > Fabaceae > Astragalus > Astragalus membranaceus. The sequence goes on along the minus strand of CM076846.1, from coordinate 161,288,785 downwards.
ATGTGGTTAGATCAACTTTAAGTGGAAAGAAAATGCCTAAAGTGTTCTGGGCACAAGCTGTAAATTGGGCAATTTATGTGTTGAACAAATCCCCTACTCTGGCTGTGAAGGGCGGAACCCCAGAAGAAGCTTGGAGTGGACAAAAGCCATCAGTAGCTCACTTGAGGGTGTTTGGTTGTCTAGCCCATGTCCATATCCCTGATGTAAGAAGAACTAAATTGGATGACAAAAGTTGTGAGCGTGTACTACTTGGAATGAGTGATGAGTCCAAGGGATATCGTTTGTATGATCCCATTGGAGGAAAGATAATTGTTAGCAGAGACATTGTGTTTGAAGAAGACAAACAGTGGGATTGGGATAAGACCCACAAAGAAGACATAGTTGTTGATCTAGAATGGGGTGAACCAGAGATTATTGTTGAAGAGGGAGAGGATAGTGAAACAAGTGAAGATGAAAATGCAGAGGTAGTGAACACTGATACACCAGAACTCATTGCTGCTACTGGTGAAAATGCAGATACTAGCAATGCCACAGAAGAGAATATCAATGGAGGAGGCAGAATTAGAAGACCATCAGTTTGGTTAAGGGACTATGATGATGGTGAGGGTCTATCAGATGAAGAAGAAGAGACCAACATGGTGCAAATCGATGGTGATCCAAAAACATTTGAAGTGGTTGTCCAAAGTGCTAAGTGGAGACAAGCCATGAATGAAGAGATTGCTTCTATTGAAAAGAATGAAACATGGGAGTTAACAGATTTGCCTGCAGGATCAAAAAGGATTGGTGTGAAATGGGTATACAAGACCAAGTTCAATGAGCATGGTGAGGTGGACAAATACAAAGCAAGATTGGTTGCAAATGGCTATTCCCAACATCCAGGAATTGATTATACAGAGGTATATGCTCCTGTGAGCAGAATGGATACAATTAGGACAGTCATAGCCCTTGCAGCACAAAAGGGGTGGAATTTGTACCAATTAGATGTCAAATCAGCTTTCTTGTATGGAAAGCTAGTTGAGGAAGTATTTGTTGGGAAACCAAAGGGATTTGTGAAGAGTGGTGCAAAGGACAAAGTCTACAAGCTCCATAAATCTTTGTATGGACTAAAGCAAGCCCCTAGGGCATGGTTTAGTCGCATAGAAGCTTACTTTGTACAACAAGGATTCACTGCCAGCAAGAGTGAACAGACCTTGTTCCTGAAGTATGGTAATAATGGAGAAATTTTGATTGTTACTTTGTATGTTGATGACTTGGTGTATACTGGAAACAATGATGAGTTGATGGCAGAGTTTAAGGCATCAATGATGAAAGAATTCTCTATGACAGACTTAGGGAAGATGAAATACTTCCTAGGTATTGAAGTGGTTCAATCAAATGAAGGAATTTGGATAGGGCAGAAAAAGTATGCTGCAGATGTTCTGAGAAGGTTTGAAATGACTGAATGTAACTCTGTGAAAGTGCCAATGGTGCCAGGATGCAAGTTAGGGAAAGACTCTGATGGTGAGAAGGTGGACAGTACACTGTATAAGCAACTAGTGGGCAGTCTTATGTACATGACTACTACTAGACCAGACATAATGCATGAAGTATGTCTCATTAGCAGATACATGAGTGAGCCCACTCAAGCACATTGGCTAGCCTCAAAGAGAATCTTGAGGTACCTACAAGGTACAATAAATTTTGGGATTATGTACAAGAAGGGAGGGAACAATACTTTGATTGGATATACGGATAGTGACTATGCAGGTGATTTGGAGGATAGGAAAAGCACTTCCGGATATGTTTTTTTGCTGAGTAATGGAGCTGTGGCTTGGGCTTCCAAGAAGCAGCTAATAGTTACATTATCCAGCGCTGAAGCTGAATTTGTAGCAGCAAATGCAGCAGCATGCAGTGGCGGACCTAGCATGCAACCAGGGGGTTCAGTTGAACCTCCTGGAAATTTTTTTTTGCACTAAACACCCTATATAAATAGCCTAAACCTCCTGAAATTTTAATTTTGACCCCCCTGAAAATTTTAAATTGTACTAGTAGACCAAGTTTTGCACCCATTTGACACCGGCCTTAAAAAATTTGACACCCCTGACCCCGGGGTCCTGGGTCCGCCACTGGCAGCATGTCAAGCAGTTTGGATGAGGAAAATTCTGATAGAGATTGGGCAGACACCAGCTGGAACACTGTGATACATTGTGACAATAGTTCTGCTATCAAGTTGACCAGAAATCCCATTTTACATGGGCGCAGCAAACATATAGAAGTCAGATACCATTACATAAGAGAGCTGGTGAAGAATGGAGTAATTGAAATGCAACAGTGTGGCACAAAAGAGCAGCTAGCAGGCCTGTTTACTAAGTCCCTAAGTGCTGATAGTTTTTGTAAATTTAGGGAACAGCTGGGTGTATGCAAAATGTATGTAATAAACTGATTGTTTATGTATAAAAACAATCAGTTTAAGGGAGGGAATGTTAAGAATAATTGGATGTTAATTGTGTATTAGTGATATAATTAGGAGTTAGTTAGTTTTAGTTAAACAAAACAGCTTCCGTAACTAAATTGGTTACACGTGTAATAGCTCCTATATACTGTACTCTATGATTCATTGAATACACAAGAAAGTTTTCCCTTATTTCTTTCTCTGATACTCAGCAGACACGAGTTCAACTATTTGTGGTAGGGGGTACATCAGACCTGATCCCAGGTTCTTTGTCTTTTAAACTGTTTTGTAATTCCTCAACTTCCTTTTATAATTCGGCTATCATCTTCTTCAACTCTATTGTTTCCTTGCTATATTGTTTTGCACGCTTCCGGGATCCATAGATAGTGCTCTGCGAACCACCAAATCCCACACCCCTTAAGTGTCCAGGATATTCTTTGGTGGGTAAGGCTGGTGCAAGTATGTCTTGACGACCAAAACAATTTGCTAACTCCCCTTGTGATAGAGACTGTGATAGGGTCTCCTGATTCACAAATATTATTGACAAGGATTATTAAACATTATAATTATCATAAAAAATTATAAGAGAAAATGTTAATGTTATTATACTTACCGTTCTTTCTGCCACATCCTTAGTGAGGGGATGGTCAATCACACCCTCCTTGTTTTGGTGGCCTTCTGTAACATCCCAAAATAATTAATTTAATTATTTTGATGTTTAAACCAATTATTATTTATGATTGTTTGATGATTGATGATTTTATGAAATTGATTTAATTGTTAATGAATATTGATTTAAATAGGGCTTATTAGCAAATTGAGGATAGAGGGAGGACATTTTAGGAATCTCACCACCCAACACACACTTCCACTCACTCACTATTTTTATAAAACAAAAAGAAAGAAAGTGAGAAAAGAGAGAGTGAGAACCCGTAAGAAAGAGGAGAAGAAGAAGAAGAAGCTTCAACACCCACCAAACCCTAAGTTGAGAAATCATCACATCTCCCCGTTCCATTTTCGTTTCCCTCATTACCATGTAAGTTCATTTCTTTTTTTTTTCTTTCTTTAGCCTTGCGAAATTGGTAGCTAGAGGAGTAGGAGTGAGTTGAAAATTTTAGTTAAATGTTGATTTTGAAGGTTTCTAGATGTTTAGAAGCAACCCATGGTAGATTAAAGGAGGATTGAAGCTTGATTTGGTGTTTGGAAGCTTTGTTGGTGTCTAGGGTTTGATTTGGAAATTTAGGGAAATTGTCATCTTTTGCTTCATTTGTGTGGAATTCGAATTAAAGGCGAGTTCTACGAATTTACTTCTGTTTTTAGTTTAAAAACATGTGTATTTCTGAATTGGGTTGACAATGTGTTTGATTGTTGAAATTTGATGAATGTTTGACGCCAATTTTGCTGCTAAACTCACTGTTTGGGAAGATCTGGGTATAGGTTCGGTTATACAGTAACTGGGAACAATCTAGTGGTCCAAACAATATGTGGTTTACCTTTTTAGAAACTAGACTTAATGCTTGTTAATTTGGCACTGGTTTGGTTGCATTTGGAGTTGTATAGCTCGAGTTATAGGTGTCACAAGTTAGGTTAAAATTCTGGAAACAATCTGGATATAGGTTCGGTATTTCGTGTATAACGTCTTCGTTTGAACTACTTTTTGAATGATTCTTGATTCATTGAAAACTACACTCATTTTGTTTCGGTTTAGGCTCAAGTCCCATGTTATTTGAATGAGTTTTGATAATTTTAGAGGTGTCACAAGTTAGGTCATGGTGGCTGTCCTGTTTTCTGAACCTTGTTGCTTATTTACTGAAACTGTATGAATTGGCCCATTATTTTGCAGAATAACAACTATAGTCAGGAACTAGACATTCTTAGCTTTCCATAGAGGGGTCATTTACTAAGTTTCAATACAGTTTGATAGGTTAATTAATTCACCGAAGTAGAGGTATGCTTGATGAAAATTCTGGCTGATAAATGTATGTGTTTGTTGTTGTTTGGTTGCTGGATGTTTGTTTCCAAGAGGTGATAGTCAAGTTTCTAAGCCACTTGATATGTTGTGGTTTGAAAGAGGATTGATTTGATTGATATGTTTGAAGTTATTTTCATTGATTTTTATGTGTTGGAGGTCACGGCTAAGTGGTTTTGTGTTGTATCAAAATTCATTTTGAAAATGCGTGTGAGAAAATTATCTAGTACATATGTAAGTACACCGTAAATGAATTAAAGAATGGATGATGTACTTGGGGAGGTGTCATGAACTGTCTCAAGGCCCGGGAGGTTAGGTTAGTGTGTTCTATTTATTTACAGAATACGGGTTCCCCATCTTGTACGTCGTAGCTTTTATATTATGTAAGTCTAAGGCGTAGGGGGATGCATCATAGGTAAATAATAAAAGATACTCGGAGCGTATTAGGGTAAGGGAGTCACGAAGAACTCACTGAGATTATGTAATCTCACCCCTCATTGTTGTTGTTTTTCAGACAAACAGGTACATACGAAGAGAAGATTTCTCACTCTTTGAGGATAATGATTGAGGAGACTAGCATCTTATCAAGTGCTAAGTTATAAGTTGTGCCAAATAGGTATTTTGTGGAACCATAGGCTTAGCCTATGATGTATTAGGATATATGTAATACGAGTTTTGGATTAAGCACTCAGGTGAATTTTTGAGAATACCCTGTATCAATTATGTATTGAGACAGTTAGTTATTTATTTATTCAGTTTTGCTTAATCCATCTTATCATATTACATCTCTGAAAGGTCTAAAAAGTAACGTTCCAGATTTTATTGTCGACTAAAATCTAGGATGTTACATTTTGGTATCAGAGAAATTCGACCATGTTGGGCTTAGAGTTTACGTGATCAGTGAAATAGATAGATCGGGTCAGTCAGGGACATTGGTGATTGACTGTCGAAACCTTTCAGTAGCTTGCGCGGAACCTCGAGCTTGATCAACTCTAAGTATCGTTCAAATTACTGAGAACAACGACAATTGGTGGCCAACGCCCGAAAATCTAAGAAGCCCTAGAACTCCCAGCCTTCTTTTTCATCAGAGTGCGTAGCGGAAGTCGAGTGCTACAGATGACGAGCAGCAGCGGAAAGGACATTCGGGATCACGGGTGACAGCTTCTTGGTTTGAGTCCGCAGAACGTTAGGTCGTCTAGAAGTCTAGATTGTCGGTTAGGCAGTGTCTCTGAACCTTTCCGTATAGCAGTATGTCCGTTTCTTAGAGTTGTTTCTCTACCCGTGCATATTCTTCAAGTCTGAGTATTGTTTCAAGCGTTCTCCCTCTGGGAGTCAATAGGAGTTTCCTTTTGCCTATTAACTTCTTTTCAGTCAAACAGTCTTGTCTTCCGAGTTGATTAAGTTCTTAATACAGTACCACAGAAAACCACAGATTCCTCCGGTTTCATAGCTAGATCATTGTTATTCTCCTTTCTTAAGTTAGAAACCTAGGAGCCTTGATTCTAGTATGATGTGCTCACTGAATACCGAGGTTATTCCATCAGTAGTGTACCTTCCTTCTAGAAACAGGAGTTCCATAGCAACCAGATTTACACGAGATTCGGTGAATCTGAATGTTCATTGGGAGCCTACATGTCGTTCGACGATACCTTGATTATCGATAAGTTTTTCTATGCCTTAGTCGTCGAGTTAGAATTACGTCTATATGTAGATATGTCTTACAACTAGTCAAGAGAGTATGTGATAAGTTTTCTTCATCTATTGATTTGAGTTCCTGTCATGATAAATGTTTGACTGCTTTATATGCCCTGTTTTTGGTCAGGTGAACTCAGTCGCCGCGAAACGCTAAATAATGATTAGAGTACGTCTTTTGTTTGTGCTTGTTGAATAGTGTCCTCTATCTGTGCAAGAATTATATCCTAGCAAAATGTTTGAGTTCTTTTGAATATGCCGTTGTTGAAAAATTGACTCAGTCAAAATGACATGTTAGCCTATTGTTTAAATTAAGTCATGCATTTGATGTTTGTTATGTGTAAATGGTGATATCATGTTGGTTTGGACTCGTGATGCTTTTGGTCTCGACTCTATATGTATTGTTTTGACTTAGAATTCAATCGGGAAGTGACTTGGAACGGATACGGAACAAAATTTTGATTTTTTTTTCTCTCTTTGCTGTCTTGGACACACAGTTTGTGTGCCTAGGGTGCACGACCCGTACTCAGACTTCTGGTTCCGCATTTCTTTTTACGCGTTTTAAGTTCCATTTCATTTCCGGCACCTTCCCGGCTCCATTCTCAGCTATAGTAGAGTATTCTAAGTATGTTAAGGCTAATACTATTGAGCAGAACATGAAAACAGAATGTACGAAGTTGAGTTGTGACGATTTACTCAATTGAGTGTTGATATGTGCCTTTGAGTAAGTAATCTGATGATTAGCTGATTTCCATAATTTTGTGGAATCTGAAAGTTTGTTAAGATAAGTATTCAGGAAAGACATTGTTTTCAGTTATATATTTTGACTGTGTTCTGTAAGTTATTCCGAAGTTTTGATACCTTCACATGTTTTATATTGAATGGGTATTTGAGAAGTTAAGTTTGCATGAAATTGAGGTCACAAGTAATTGATGTTCGATAGACAGTACGAGTGCATGATCGCTTGTGCGATTTCATACTTCTTATAGTAAGGGTACATGAGAGCCACCTTAGGACTTAAGAGTTTCCAGTTTCTTTCATGATGATATGCCAAGTTGATTTTAGAGTTTAAACATGATTGAGGTTAGCTATTGTGAAGAATTTTGCTTGATACATGATGTGACCTTGTGCTGCACTTACTAATTGATGTGATTGAGTTAGTTGTTGAAAATTATGAAATAAAGTATATTTGGACACTTGAAGTCAACGATGTCGTGCTAGGTTTTATCATACTTGACATTTTCCCCAACTGTTTGAATGTACTGATTAGGATTGGATTTGGGAACGTTAGGAATCGGAAGAAAAGCGAAAGATCTTATTTTCATGACCCGAAAACGCGCACGATCGGTGTCATGTGGCGCATGATCCGTGCCAATTTTTTCTGTCCAAAATCTCATTAAGTTCGTTAGTCGCTCCATTCCGATTCCGACCCCAATCCGAGCCATCTTAGGTTACCATAAATCTATTCGGGCTACTTGCACTAAGTTTAAATGTTGAATTGTGTTATATGAGTATGTGGGACTGAGTGTTTCAAATATGCACGTTGTGTTGATGCCTAATTGGAGACTGTGTATGTTATTGCTTGTGAATCCTAGCATAAAAGAAGAATTGATAGCCTCTAGAATGCCCTTCCAGATAACTCAGATAACTGTGATTGTGTATTAGGTTGTTGAAAATGACTTAGAAAAGAATGAGGGAAAATTCGAAAGAAACAGAGACGAAAAAAAACTGATTTTCTCTGCTGCTGCCATGGGCGCACGGCCCGGGTCTACAGGCGAACGAACTGGGCCCAAATTTATGCCCATATATCTACTTTGATCCGAAAGCGTTCCGTTTCGATCCCGATGTTTCCCTTACTCTTCTCCGAGTCATAGCATGTTGACATAAGTGTTGTTTGATAATTTTATTTGCATGAAATTTAATATAATCATGTGTTTGAACTTGTTCGAGATATTGATGGCATGATTGTCTGACATTATAGTTCCATTACTTAAGTTTCTTAATAATGTGATTCAGGATTTGTTATGTGAAATGAATAACTTACATTTATGCAAATTTTATCACAACATGTTTGATTGCCTAATTGCATGCTTTTATGCATAGGAATTTTATAAGCCTTGTTTTGATTAAAACTGATTGAAGAAAGATTGGAGTACGTTTGGGAACAAAAGGAATATGCATTTTACTCACAAACAGGATTGTTGTCCCTCAATTTCAAACTTTTAGTTTCAATTCCTTTAAGTACCAACTTTACACCAATTCTTTCCTCAATTAATGCCAGGATATTTCACCCCCATGTGAACCAGTGTCGTGTATGCTAAATGTCGGATATTCTTTCCTACTGTTCACCATGTCTGTAGAAAATGTCTGTTAGGATATTCTTATACGAGTTTTCTTATCAAGCGATACGTGATAACCATCCTTTATGATGGTTATTACTTGCCTTTTTAGCTTGAATTCTAGTAAGTTAATAAGCTTGTTGTGTTAATTAGTGTGTAAATAAGTGTTTTGGTTAGAAATAATGATGCAGGAATGGTTTGGTTTAATTTGGGCATTTTGATGCCCTTAGTGTATTTAATTGTATTTAGTGTCAGTGCTGCAGCAATAGGTGCGAGCGCAACAGGGGATTTGCGAAAGATGAGAGAGAAAGCTCAAGGAGAATGCGGAAAACACGGAAGTTAAGGCAAGGACAGGTGTCAGAGCTGTATGGCACGGAAAGATATTTCCTATTGAGGAATTCCCATGATTGCCCTCAATCCTAGGACGCATTTCCTAAAAGAGCCCTCATTCTAGGGTTGCGTGAAAGAGGATAATATATAAGGACATTCCTCCTTCTTCATTTTGATGCTCTGCCGTCACGAGGAAGTATAGAGATAGCTCCTCATAGCGTGCTTAGCTCACCATTGTTACCCACAAGCTTCATTGCTGAGACCATTGCGACAGCATCACTTGGAATTACATTTCTCTTGGAGGATCGTACTAGAAGAGCTGGGTCAGATCTCCATTGTGACTACTGGAGTTCCTTTACTGTTTCCTCTCAATAGTATCATTTCTTCCTTTGGAATTTGTAATATGACTTCTACTCTTTTGTTTAAGTTGTTTTCCATGTTTTGTAAGTTCAATATGAGCTAACTTCTCATAGTTGAGATGCTGGATCTGAAGTAACTAGAATTTCTATGCTATTTATGAAGTATATTTAATGTTGTGCACTTTACCTTGTGCGTGATAATATTTCCATTTTAAAATAGGATTGGCCGTCTATTTTAAATAGCATTTATAAATTCAGAGATGGTTTGTAAATTAATCTCACAAGATAATATGGGTAGTGGGCATTAATGAGAGATCTTGATGCTCCTTACTTAACCCTAGAGATAGGAAGGTAAAACCCATAAGGTGATTACTGCCGGTGTCCAAGCAGCCTAGGAAGTACTTCTTTAGGGTTTAGAGATAAACTCTTGCAAGGAAACCCTAGTGTAAAGTATTCGAGAGAATAATGTCTTATTGCTGCAGCACCTAGTGCTGCGGCATTGAATATACCCTTAATAGCATATTAATGAAGTACTAAAGTGAATGCATCTCAACTTGTTCTTCTCACTGAATCTTATTCACCATTTCCATTTACCTTTACTGTTTATGTTACCCAAAATTTGTGTGTCATTTATTTTATTCACTAAATTGTTAGCAAAATTGAACTCTTGTATTTGACTAAATTCCTCGTGGGAACGATCTCATTTACCCTTTATTACTTGTTAAGGCAGTGTATACTTGCACTACGTTTTCACACAACAAGTTTTTGGCTTTCTACTCTTAGCTGGAAAACTAATTTGAATTCCATAATTTTGCTCAAAAAGTTGGGTTTTTATGCCACTGTACTTATTTTGAGTTCGATTAAAGTGTGGATTCCATAAGCTATTCCCTATATTTAGAACCAAATTATCAAATTCTTCAAAACCGTATTTTCTAGCCTACTTTCAACAAAAAGTTTCGTTTTGTGATATTTAGAACACATTAATCTCTTCTCTCTAACTAAAATAATTATTCTTTCAACCATGCATTGATGCATATGCATTACGATTATACAAGCAATTTTCCTAGAAAATTATATCACTGTCATAACCTAGTAGATACAACTAAAGTAATCATTTTAGCTTGAAAGTGAAAATTACCAAGAGTTTCATATTCAGAAAATATATTAATGAGAATTTCCGAATTCAGAATAGCTGTAAAACAAAAGCGCAAACGAAGCAAAATACTCCAACGAATCTCGAAAGAGGGATAGGGTTAACGAAATTAAAAATCACATGAACAACTACCGCGAATCGATGTAGTAACAAGTTTATCGCAAAAGATGACATGAATCAAAACAACTGGAATCAAAATAAAGTTTAGAGATGATCAATGGTACTGGCCTTTGGATTAGTCGCTACGAATGCCCTCCTTCCTAGCGATTGAGTATTGAAACAGGACACTAGCACGACAATGATGAAAAAGCGTGCAGCAGCGGAGTTCCAACTGAGGGTTCAAGGTCCCGATTGGGATGGCAGCAGCAACCCCACGCTACAACACATTGGAAGCGCAGCGGAGGAGGAGAGTGAGTGAGCGAGGGTTTTTTGTTTCAAACGCCAACAAAATACAATAAATTGTTTCACTAGTAAGATTATCTTTAGCTAGTCGATCAGCAGACCTATTTGCTTCTCTCGAAATATGCTTCCAGCTAATCCTGTTCTGGGTTGTCATGATGCTTCTAATCCCATGGATTAACTGATTTAGAGGGTGCAAGTCTGAAGTGTTGGCTTTAAGCAGCTCTATAGCCAAAGAGCTATCTGATTCCACCACAAAATTGCGATATCCTTGACAACCATGATAAATAACCCACAACTCTACTTCTAGAATTGAGCAATGATTCAACTTATGCGTGAAGGCAAACAAGAAATCCCCAAAGGCATTGCGAAAGAGTCCACCACACCCAATATTTTCCCCTAAGTTTGAGACAAAGCAATCACAACTCAATAGATTTCCAGTAGATAGTTTGAGATGACTAGTTTTGCTGTAAAAAACCAAATTATTGCGGGCTCTCCAAATTTGCTCCAACGTAGCACCAAAAATGAGGTGCTAATTGGGGTTGTCCTCAACGTGACGTCTCTTCTCCAGATTGTTGAACAACCATCACCGCCAATTAGTCTTAGTAAAAAAGTTTTGGCCAAACTTGCCTTTCAATTAGCTAATAAGTGTATTTGTTTTACTTTCTTTCATACCAACCTTATCATTTTTTAATTTTGTTTGGTAGCTAACTCTAGTAACTTTGAATGTATGCTACAAATCTTTGAAGTCTTTTCAAATCTCATAAGTTGCAAGGTCGTTTTAAATCTTATAAATTCTCATGATATAAATCCATTAAAATCTAAATTACAAAGTCTTAAAAGTCATGAAATTCTTATAAAGTATTTTAAGATCCGTGAGACTTTTTTTTATTAAAATAATTTTTAAAATATCATCTAAATCTCAATCTCAATCCAATACAATCGAAGGATCATTTTAGAAAAATAATTTTTTTTTGATAAGCAATGTTAGTGGGGGTGGGAGAATGTTAATTTCCGAGAATTGAACCCGGGACCTCTTTCTTGCACTCATTTGGTGCACTCATATGTCTCGATTATGCCTCCCCTTTTCCGAGTTAGAAGAAAATGTTTAGGATACATATGTGATGATTTAGGGTTTAGGACACCTTGTCTGCTTCCTTAACCATGTCGTTGAAACTCTGTCTTGTTCTTACATGGCTTCTTTGTTCCCCAAAACTGTAACCGCCATTCATTTCCTTCACCGAACTCGAACTCATTCTTTTTCTAAACTAACTGCCATTCGAACCATGAGTTCAGCGTCTACCCAGCGCGTCTTCCAACTCAAGCTCGACCCTTTAACCGGTAACTCTGAATGGGTCGTCATCGAGGAAGATGAAGACAACAGCTTCTCTGACAAGTTCCACCAGCACCTCCTCGCAACGACGTCGTATTTGGACATGCTCAACGACTCCACCAGAAACAGAGCATATCGCGAAGCCATTGAAAAAACCGTCACCAAACCCTGCCACGTTCTCGATATCGGGTACTCTCATTGCGAAAGTCCTCGCACTATTGCAATGCCTAATTTGATTTTTCATATAGTGCGATGTTAATTGTTATAATTGTGCAGTGCTGGAACTGGATTGCTTTCGATGATGGCTTCACGAGCTATGGGTGGTAAAGGAAAGGTAACGGCGTGTGAGTCTTATCTTCCCATGGTGAAGTTGATGAAGAAGGTGCTTCGCGTTAATGGGTTGGAAGGAAGAATCAGAGTCATCAACAAGCGCTCTGATGAACTCCAAATTGGCCTTGATATCTCTTCACGTGCTGATGTTCTTGTAAGTCACATTATACTTAGGACCGGTTTGGATTGATTATTTAGGCTTATCTACTTACATAAATACTTGTTAGATTGTTTGAGAATACTTATGAAAATAGCTTTTGATATGCTGTTTTTAGCTTATTTCCAATAGTTTATGAAAACAGCTTATATGTCATACGTAAACAAAATTGACTTTATTTTATTTTTATTATTATAGAAATAACTTATGCATAATCACTTATATGATTAGCTGAATTAAGCTATTTTCCAAAACCATTCACATCGAACTTGTGTGGTAGTACTTACTAGCACTCGCACTTACTCAAACCACACTTATTGATTGTTAATTATACTAATGAATTGGTTATTATGTGAGCCTAACTTAGAGATAATTGCTGCCATCTCTAAAGCTGTTGCTCTTTGAAGCTGTGGCTTCATTGTTCACCCCCTCTCAAAAAAAGGAAAATTAACTAATTATTGCAGGTGAGTGAGATACTGGATTCAGAATTACTGGGTGAGGGGCTTATACCGACTCTACAACACGCGCATGACAATTTGTTGGTGGAAAACCCCTTGACTGTACCATATCGAGCAACTACATATGGACAGGTGATATTTAAATTTCGTTTTAATGTAGGAATGTAGGTTAGTTATGATATTTTATATGCCTTGATGATTAACATAAACTAAAAATCTCACAAAAGTTTGTGCTTCTTACCTTGTTCCCTTCTTCAGCTTGTTGAAAGCACATACTTATGGTGGCTGCATGATTTGCGTACCAATGAGGCCGGTGCATCTGATGGCATTCGACTTGCACCTCCAGGACTTGATAATGTTTTAAGTGTCAAACCTCAGCAATATGCCATGCAGTGTGACTCAATAAGAGAAAAACTGAAACCGGTGTGTTCGAAAAGAATTCTGTAACTTCCTTTATTTAAAATTTATTAGTAGTATCTTTCCTACTCAAATTAAGATCCATCCAGCTTTCAGAACCCTTCAAAATTTTTGAATTTGATTTTTGGAAACGGCCAGAGAGTTACGGCGAAACTGAGCTGTGTATGAAGGCAACTAATGATGGCAGAGTGCATGCTGTTGTCTCTTGGTAATCATATATGTGTTTTAAAACTACTATAATTGTTTTATCAGAGCATTTTATTTCCTCTCAGTTTACAGCTGCTGTCATGTGTGTCCTTCAGGTGGGTACTTCAACTTGACCGTGAAGGGGAAATATTTTACTCCACTGCTCCTAGGTGGGTAAACTCACCAACCACTACAGGTGAGGGTTTGTTATGATTTAATTTGCCGGTTAAGGTCTTTTGACTTAAGTGTAATTGTCAAGATCCCGTTCTCGACAGTAATACTAATACATACATTCATTACATTGCTATGATTGCCTTGTTTACTGTTTGAAGTTAAGTTATAATATGAATATGAATTTTATGAAAATAAATCATGGCATGCTTAATGAATATTTGTAATTTCTAATAATTATAGAACCTTCGTTAATCGTGATGCATTTTATGGTACTACAGGTGCTGTTGATTGGTGTGACCACTGGAAACAGTGTGTTTGGTTTGTTCCCGGCAGTGGTATATCAACATTCAAAGGAGAAGAAATTCATTTAAGTGCCACTCATAATGATACTAGCATCTCATATAATTTAAATACCCATGCGTCAACAACAGAGGTTTTGCATCATGGGTCGACGACTCAAGGTTTTCAGCTTGTACTGCCACCGGAAAGGACTGGAATCTATGGTGACAAAGGTTGGAGGCTTTCGATGTTGAAAGCAGTAGATAGTGCGGTAAGCTATTCCTCCCTCCTTTTCATGACGTAGGATTTGACCTTTCACTTGTATAAGGAATAAATTATAAACAGAAACACCCTTTTGCTTCCAATTTAACCTATCTTAAGAACAAATAATTTTTACAGTTGCAGGGAAGAGATCACCCAATATGCTTGGTTGCAGATGATAGTGTGTTTTTACCTCTTCTTGTGGCACAGCATTCAGAATCACCACATGTGATATCATTGATGCCGGGGCTGAAGGAAAGGGGCCTCCAATATTTGCAAGCTGCTGCCCATGCAAATCAGCTGTCACCAAATTGCATAAAAGTTCTTGAAAAAGGGGCGAAACAGTTGACCATGCATGATACACACCAGAAAAAGGTTGAACTTTCCTGATTCCACGTGCTTGTTTTGGCTTTAGTTTGTATGTATATGTATGTATAAGAGTTTTTCAAGCTCTATTAGAAACCTACATCATAGATAATTTTGTTTATTTCTGTGAGGCATAAAAACAAAATGAAAATGATTGTGCCCGTGAACAGAGAGTCCCAGCAATAATAGAATTGAACAGATTAATTAAGCAAATATGATGGGGTGCTCTTAGGTTTTTCTATGTCAAGTCTCAGAGGAAAGGTTCTCTGACTCAGAACCTTTCCTATTTGTTTAAGAAGGTATCATGTTCATCAGATACCATGTTGGATGTCGCAGTAAGTAACATCTAAGATGTATATGTGACATTAATTCCTTTGTATTGAATGTTCAGGCTATTTCCCCCTTTTTGATTTGCTATGATTCATGAATATCTATACTTATATGTTTTATCTGTAGATTGATCTGTTAATAGCAGAACCTTTCTATCTTGGACATGATGGCATGCTTCCATGGCAGAACCTGCGATTTTGGTATATTTCTCATTAGCTACTGTTGTAATGATCAACTCAATTTGCTATGTCATGCTTTACTAAGTTTCCATGATACATAGTTTTACTTTGGCACAAAACATTCTGTTGAACTACCTCTGCTCGATTATGTTTTAGGAAGGATCGCATGACACTTGATTATATCCTCTCTGAAGACGCTATTATAATTCCTTGTAAAGGAATATTGAGGGCTTGTGCGGTCTACCTTCCTGTAAGTTAAATACATAAACTATGGATCAAGAGAAGCTTGCATTTCTTTTTAGCTTGGGCAAGCATTTTTATATGCAATGGATCTAGAAAACGTGACTGTATATGTGGATTGGTTGGACAAACAATTTGCAGGATCTTTGGAAAAGCCGTTGCTGCTTGAGTAAGATAGAGGATTTCGACCATTCGGTGGTAAATGATACATTAGGGGCTTGCGGTCATCTACCTGAATTGGAAGAGGGTCCTTGCCTGCCTAATTTTGTTTGGCAGAGTGGAGAGTTCGATGTAATTAATCTTACTCAAAATTCACATTTTTGTAATAAACCGGTTCCCTCAGTGAAAAAGAAAAGAACAGAAAATCCATTTGTTTAATAGCAATAATTAGTATCGATGCATCTTCATTGTTTGTAATGTTTCAGGTGCTTAGTGAAACATTTGATGTGATGGAGTTTGATTTCTCAAAAGAAATTTGCCAATGTCAAGGAAAATCCCAGGTACTATTCTTCAATTCTGTTCGCTGGTCCGTAACCCCTCAAGAAGAATTTTTTTTTCAGTAACAGATCAATCATTGTTCTTCTCATCTTTCTTTCCGATCTTCAATTATGATTTGCTGGTTCATGATGCATAAGCAGTTGTCTTGCATTTTATCTACTGTTATATCATACATAGCTGTAATTTGAAAATGCAATTCCCTTCATAGAATGATATATTACTTACGTATTCATTTTTTCGGAGAAATGATTTAATATGTAACTGCCGTAGAGATGTGTAATACTCGAAGTTACGATAGATTTACATAATGACATGTTGAAAATCGTATGCTGCAGGTTAAGTTCACGAAAGCTGGGGTATGTCATGGGTTTGTGCTGTGGATTGACTGGGTGATGGATGTGCAAAATTCTATTGTGATATCAACTGGTCCAGGTCACTCTCACTTCCCTTCTGAATATTAACAAGTACTCTGAAATCTGAACCTAAGAAGCACCGACACGGACACTGGACACGACACGGGCACGCAGACACCAATTTTAATTTGAAAAATACAAGTAATTGAAGCGTCGCGTGTCGGACACCGGACACGTGTTCAACCAGAAGTGTCGGTACATAGCGCTGAACTCTTGAGCCCTGCTCTCCCATCTAACACTAATACACCTGTGGGAGGCTGCATGTGGCACCTTAAAAAAAATTATGGATAAATCCCGGCCTGAGACATAAAACCATATTTCTTAAGAAGGATCTAGAGCAACACTGTGCTATTGGTTATTCTTTCCATTTTAATATTGCAGATAAAAGATATTGGAAGCAGGGAATAAAGCTTCTTGCAAGACCCAGAACTGTAGGACCCCAAAGTTCAACAAATGTCCAAGCATGTAGTTCTGCAACTCTTGAAGGAATTTGTAATCCATTAAATGGGGAACTCAAAATCATGCTTGATTTCTTGTGAATATTTTTACACAAGCTGTTGTGTGATGCCGTGGCTTGACAGATCTTTTCACCTATCAGTTGCAGACCGAATGGATGGCGGTTAATATTTGCTTATATTCTTTATCGAGTAAAGTCCATCAGCAGGCTTGATAACTCGGAACTGTTTCTGTATTGGCTTGCAACAAGCACAAGCAGGGAACAAAATGGATACATTTGGTGCACAAAAAAGGGGGTGAGCACATCCTGGCAAATCTGGCTCGACCTATTTAGCTTGGGGTGAAAAATAGATTTATAGCTATGTTTCATTTGTGTCTCCTTCCAGGATGTAAGAGTTTAAACCTGTTATTATCATGAGTAGTGGTTTCTGAATTAATGTCTCATTTGGGGGTTTGTATCGTGCTTAGTCATTGTTGATAATCTTTCAAAAATCACTTGTCTTACCTTTGAAGTTTGAACCTTAGAGACATTCTCTTTATCCTTGAGGAAATGAATGAGGTTGTCACTTTAGTGAAATTTTTAAAATAATCTTTCAAAAATCACTTGTCTTACCTTTGAAGTTTGAACCTTAGCGACATTCTCTTTATCCTTGAGGAAATGAATGAGGTTGTCACTTTAGTGAAATTTTTAAAATAATCTTAATGTCAGTTTTCAGAACTCCTAAATTTGGAAAAGCAATTTGAAGCGGTTCTAAAATGAATTTCATTTGAATTTTTTGCACCATATTTAAACCTTGAATTTTAGACATCATAATTTCCATATTCTACTTTAAGGATTTTTGGGCAAATTTGCAGCGAGTTTTCCACACGGTACAAGTTTGAATGCGAAAACAAACCTGCTTTTTTACTTTTGAATTTCACATACACAACTTATCGGATATGGAAGTTTGGCTCGAAATAACAAAGGAGAGTTTCTACTTTCTAGATGGGTTCAATGGAGTGGTGGGATTAGTTGACAACATATATGCAGAAATCACTGTCCTTCTAAATGGGCTTAATTGTTGGAATTCGGGATTTAGAAGTTACATTGTGTATTTAATTCTTGGCTCATGCTTTTTCCAACCCCCCTCCTACTAACCACACACCCCATAACCTCCTAAATCCCAAAACTACCCCTAACTTCAAAACACTTCATCTCCCACTCTCCCTCCCTAACCCCTTCACACCCTCCTATTCCCTCACACTCCCTCACACTCCACAACCGAACTCTAACACTCTCACTCTCCACAACCAAACCATACCCTCTCTCTCACCATCTCTCGCGTCCCTCTCTCCCTCTCATCATTCTGTAGGTACGTATCTCTCTCTCTCTCTCTCTCTCTCTCTCTCTCTCTCTCTCACTCTCATTTCGTTTCTGTTTCATTGCACATTCATTTACTTTTTTTTTTCTGTAAAATCGCACGGTTTGGTTGAGGGCATCCGAACCATTTTGGGGACAATGACTTTTTAAAGGGTTTGGATGAGTGCTCCCAAACACGTTCGGATGGGCCATTCGAACCATGGTTCGGTTGAGGGCTCCCAAACCTGTTTGGTTGGTGCCAACCGAACCACCGTTAACAGAATGCAACAAAATGCTTATCTTAATTTGTTTTCTGTTTTAATTTGTTTTCTCTATTTCTTCAGTTATGGTCAAGACGAGAGGTGGGCATTCCCAGTCACAGCCCGATCCTCGTGGAAGGAGGCCACCTCCTACGGTTTCAAACCAGAAAAGAAGAGAGGATGCACGCGCCGGACCTACCAGGTGCAGGGACGCTGACCCGGCCCCAGAGCAGGACATAGGAGGGGACATTGAGCCCGATGTTGCTCATCCGGCCGCTGATCTTGCTGGCCCTGGTGTTGATATTAGTGCTGATGTTCATGCTGGGGATGAACATCAGGAGACTGCTCCTTCTACATCAGCTGCTCCTCCTTCTACATCAGCTGCTCCTCCTTCCGCATTCCCTTTCTCTGGTGGTCCGGAGGATAGATTTGTGTTGCCCACTTACGGGTCTCATTTTGCTAGATCCCTATGGGATGGGGATGTAAGTTACTTACCATATATCTCCAAAAATTTATTATTATTTTTTGAATACTTTGATTACGGTTACCATCATTTGCCAATGCAGAATCGTAAGGAGCTAAAGATCATTTCACACGCACATAGCCAGATTGAGCCGCATCCTAACATTGTCAACTATGTGACCACATCTGGGCTATAGCCTCTGAGGGGCTTAGGATTTCCCAATGTCCTTGGTGGGCTACTAAATGCATTTATCGGGGGCCAGCAACCAGATACTTCGTCATTCCACCTACCTATTGGTAAGATGACTGTCACGCTAGATGATGTATCGATGTTGCTGCACATCCCCATCTTTGGGAGGTTTTTTAACATGCCGGACTACGCCAAGGCACAGGGATAGCAGACGCTGATTGACTTTTTGGGTGCAGATGACGCAGATGCATATGTCCAGACAAAGGGAAAAGGGTTGTATGTGGGCATCTCGTGGTTGAGGGACGTGGTCCCTAGGGCCATCTTGGAGGAGCGATGAGAGCATGCCGCTAGGGCGTATCTTCTATACCTATTGGGAATTGTTGCACCCGAAAAGGTCCCTGAGGGGATTTTTCTTCGTTTACAACTTTTAAAACAATGAAGTCGCCACCAATATTTTGTATAAGGAAAATATTGAAGAAAAACCTTTTTGGAAAGCGGATGGCCTTTTGGAAAACCGGAGGATTTGGGTTCGGGGGTCGGTTAGGCATGGGGAAGGTATTAGCACCCCACACCTCCTTTCTACCGAAAGGGAACCTTTAATTAAACGTGTGGTTTTAAGTGTTGATTTGGAAAATACTTAAATTTGCCTCAAAGGGAATGAGAAGACTTAATGAAAATTTTTATTTTTGGCGCTTGACGAGAGTTAGCCGCTCGCTCCTACGTATCTCCCGGTGCGATGGAGAATTCAAAGCTACGTAGTTCTTGTTTTGAAAAATGTTTTATTTTGGAAAGGTATTTGGTTTTTGAAAGGAAAAATGTTTTTGGTTTGTTGTGCTTGACGGAGAGTATCCGCTCCTACGTATCTCCCGGTGCGATGGAGAATTCAAAGCTACGTAGTTCTGGGTTTTTGGTTTTGAAAATGGTTTGAGAGTTTTTCGCAATTGGGCGAGCGTTTGTGACGACCAAACAACAACGGTTTAGAGTGGTCGTACTACTAACTCTTTGGAAAATGAAATCGTCATTAACGATCAAACGGCAACGACGCGAGTGATTATCAATGACGATTGGTTTTTGTTTAACGAAGAAAATGTTTTCGCAAAGAGGTCGAGCGTTCGTGATGACCAAACAACAACGGTTTAGAGTGGCCACACTACTAACTCTCGGGAAAAATCATCATTAACAATCAAACGGCAACGGCGCGAGTGATCATTAATGATAATCGGTTTTGCTTTAAGTAATCAAAAGGGTTTTCGCAATCGAATTGATTTTTGGTTTGTGAGATGGCTTTTGATGTTTGAAAATGTTTTTGATGTTTGAAAGCGTTCTTGGTTATGAAAAAGATTTGAAATTGTAAATGTCACTAACTAGTAACAAGTTGTTGTATAATTTGAATGCGACATGGTTTTGAGGTGTTATTAACGAGTAACAAAGGTTTTGAACTTTGAAGTCGGATTACAAAGTCAATGCGATCATCAAAACAAGCAAGCAAGTTGTGAACACCAATTCAATACTTAATCATATAACAAGCACAAGAACAAACACAAATGAATAAGAACACGGGTGCATCAAGACTAGAGCTAGTCCATCCCTTGCCAAAGCCCTTTTGGAAATGAAATCATCATTAACAACCAAACGGCAACGGCGCGAGTGATCTTTAATGATAATCGGTTTTGTTTTTGATTCGAGTGTTCGCGATGACCAAACAACAACGGTTTAGAGTGGCCGCGCTACTAACTCTTTTTGAAAATGAAATCGTCACCAACAACCAAACGGCAACGGCGCGAGTGATCATTGATGACAATTTGGTGTTATTGGAGTTTTGAAGAAGGGTTTTGGAAATGAGTTTTGGAAAAACAAAGTAGAACAATTTCAACCAAATTCCAAGTCCATAACCAAATGCAAAATGAATGAATGAAGTTCAAACATATTCAACTAATCAAGCAATCATGAACATGTTGATCATCAACTAAGATTAAGCATGCCATTACAATCAAGAGATTTAATTGTCAATGATGCAAGATAAAGTTCTCAAAACAATTGTGCGTGTGTGTGAGAATTGCTACGGGACGGGCAACAATCTCAAAAGTTCTCAAAACAATTGTGTGTGTGTGTGTGTGAGAATTGCTACGGGACGGGCAACAATCTCTAAGGGTGTGCATTTATCTTAATGACTCTATGCTACCACAGGTGAGTAGGCTTACGTCTTCATATAAGAGTACATGCATGAGGGAGGAATTGCACACAATTAAATCAAAACATTTAAATGGCATCACGAACAAGAGAATACAATTGATTATAGGCATAGAATGATCTAGGTTAGATGAATGAACATGCAAGAAATGATGTGCATGATTAGGCAAATATGCAAATGCGTGAGCATACAAGACTATGCATGAATGAATAAGCATATAAGACTATGCATGAATGAAAGATTGAGCATACAAGACTATGAATGCATGAGCATAATTATTGTGTAAGGTATGAACATTTGAGTATGCATGGACATGTGAATATGTAAGTTAGAAATGAATATGGAAGAATAAGTAAGAGGATGCATGAAGTATGCGAAATGTCTTTGGGTTTTTAGGTAAATGATTCATGGTTCAAAGTGGTAAAAGGTTAGATGAGTTATGGTAAGAAGTTTTGATGCAATGTAGTAAAAGAAAAGAATGCAAAGTGGTAAAAAGTTTAATGAAATAAGTGATAAAAAGTGAATGAGATGGTAAAAGTAAAAAGTTAATGAAATGGTAAAAAGTTAAAAAACACAATGACACAACTTGCATTTACTCAACCACAATCAAAATGACAATCTTCAAGCAATCAAAGGGGTAAAAACCCTAGTCATGGCCGAATGCATACAAGCATGGAATCATCAACTTATTTCATGCAAAAATTGACAAATTAACACACAAAACAACATAAAAGAAGAGGACCTAATCTATCATGCAAGTTCCTAAAACAAACATTAGCCAATTCATGCATTTATTCATTCAAAATTAAAGAAAACAAAACAAGCAACATGAACCCTATTTTCCTTGCCCAAACCCAAGGCTATGTATGGTCCAAGATCAACAATTATTCAAACCCAAATCATAAAATGAACAAGAACACACAAGAACCCTAAAATAGAGTTCATGGCCGAATGCACATGGAGTATGAGAATGAGTTTTCATTTGATGAAAATTAGGCAAACAAGATTCAAAATACAAGAAAATGCAAGAAAACACAAGAACAACTCCTTCAAATCCAAGGAGCCACCTCAAACACCCAAGCCTCCCTAAGTGCTTGTCAATAGTGTTTGAGATGGCTCCTCAAAGCAACAACAACAATATATGAAGGAGTTGAGATGAGGAGAAGAGAGATTATGCAAAAATGAAGAAAATGCAAGAGTTTTGAAGTTTTACCTTGAATCCAAGCTATGAAGGGAGTGATATGAAGAACAAGACCACAAATCAACTAAATCCTCCACAAACCTCAATGAAACTTGCGCCCATTGCCTTGATTCTTGAGGTTAGATGATGAACAATTAGGTTTTAGTAGAAGAGAAGGATGATATGTGAAGTAGGAGTGGATTTGAGATAGAAAATGGGAGTGAATTGAAAAAGAATGGAGGAGGAATTGGGGGTGGAGGCTACGGCCTAGGGGGTCTTTGGAGGAGAGGAAGGTTGTGTGAGGGTTGTGTGAGCGAGGAATGAGAGGCCAAAGATCCTCATGTGTGGAAATGAGAGGGTATTTATAGAGTTGTTTTAGGTCTAGGGGTAATTAGGTCATTGTTCTTCACTAGGTGCTCTAGGATTGGGTTTTAAATTTAAATGAAGGGCTAGGATTAGAGATCACTTGGATTGTGGGTAGTGAGAAAACACAAAAATGAGGGTGAGGGAGTAGGGTGTGGATTCGCATATGAGAGGGAGGGAGAGCTTGTGTGAAAAACTTGTCCTATTTTGGGAATGGAGGCTCATATGTGATGTGAGGTAAAAATAGGGTTAGGGGTATAATTGAAATGGAATGTTACCAAAGAAGTAATTTTGTATTTTCTTGTGAAGAGGTGAGTGTGAGTGGGTGGGGTAATTTACAAAAGAGGGCATAAATCTATGTGGGAGTGAGTGATGGTCACCAAAAGGGAAAAGTTAAGGATAGTACAAAGCATATTCTTAAGGAATAAGGAATAGAAGAGTGTGGAAGAAATTGTGGAGAGAGAGAGAGAGAGAGAGAGAGAGAGAGGGAATTTCGAAATTGTGGGGGGGGGGGGGGAGAGAGAGAGAGAGAATTTCGAAATTGTGGGGGGAGAGAGAGAGAGAGAGAGGAAAAAAAAACTTGTTTTTGGTCTTTTGTCTTATTGAGGACACTTTCTTCTTTTTGAGTTTTTGAATTTTGGGCATGAAAGTGAAGGTGCACCTATTAAAAAGTGTCACATATTTTTGAGCACCATAAAATATTCCCTCTAATTATTCTAGGCAATAAAAATTGTCATTTAGTAATTGGGGAATATTTAATGGTCCTTTTTGGGTTTTTTATGCACTAAAAATGGGGAAAATGCATTTTTAATTATTTTGGACTAGGACTTTCTTTCCAAAAATTATACAAAAATTACCCTTGGTAGAGTAACAGGTATGCCACGTCCTTGACCTGGTCTTGGTCCAAAAATAATTAATTCGCTTTTATTTAAATGCCCAAAAATGCAAAAATATGCACTATTTTATTTCCTAAAAATTAAGAAAAATGTTTTTGGGTGCCAATAATTAATAATGATCAATAAATGGCCCTTTTTTTTTTATGAAAATACAGACACGTGCCAAATGACGGGGCACAGGTCAGCTCACGCAGTTACTACTGGCGCGCGCGCGTAATTCAAATAAAAATGCGAAATAGGGGACGAACACACATAAATGCACCAATCCACTATTTTTCACACATTATGAATTACCTTATTGCTTCCATTTTTCTGAAAAATGTTTTTTTGACTTGGGCGGACAAAATTGGGGTATTACAGGAATCACCTTGTTCGCCGACAAGTCGGGGAACAATGTGAAGTTGGCATATCTTGGTATGCTCATTTATTTGGACCAGACTGGTGGTTACACTTGGGGTGGGATGGCCCTTGCCCATCTATTTGACCAGCTGCAGGACGCCAACAAACCCAAAAATAGGCAGGTGGCTGGCTATGCTACACTACTTAAGGTACTTTATTATTAATTTATTTATCAATTTTCTTTGTTAATGTAGGATCACTAACCTGATTCATATGTTCATTACAGGCCTGGATTTTTGAGCACTTCCAGGGTGCAAACTTCGGCATCAAACATGTGGACCCTATGTATGATGAGGCACAGCCACGTGCCAAGCGGTGGGTGGCTACTTTCGGCGGGGACAGGAAGGCATTTAGACTAGCACTGGATCGACTTCACCCAGATGAGGTCACCTGGGACCCCTACACAGCTCATAGACATGATAGACCCTTCGAGGCGCTGGCCCTGTTCAGGGGCTTTGTACGTCATGCTGGGTGCATGGTGCCCTACCTGCCAGATCGTGTTGTCAAACAGTTTGGGCATGTACAGGGGATCCCAGAGGACCCCAAACCTAGTACTCAGGCCACCGTAACTTTAGAGGATGCTGACGCCATGTGGGCACACTTCGACCAACATTTGATAGAGCGGGGGCCTTATGTCAGACCAGGTCACCTAGACACGGTGCCAGGTGTTGTGGAAATTAATGTGCAAGCATACACAGTCCAACAAGTAGTAAAATGATAAGTGAAGTTCGTTCCCACGAGGATTGGCGTTTAATGTATGCTTAATTTGGTTAACAAATTAGTGATAAAAAAAATAAAACACACAAAGTTTTTGTAACCATCATTGTAATCAACAGTAAATAAGTAAATGGTTGTTGGAATTTCGAAATAGGAACAAGTTGGAATGCCTTTCACTATGCAACTTCTAAATAATGTTTCAATGTTAACTTTGATGCTGTAGCATCTGGGTGCAGTAGCATACGTACGTGCTTTTCAGTCACTTTTCAAATGGGTTTCATTAAAAGCACTTATGTCTAAGCTCTAATTAAGTTCACCCTTTTCTAATAAAACACCCAAAGTTCACCCTATGGATTTTGTTCTCCTATGTCTAGGTTTTAACAAGAATTATTAAAGTGTCCTTTAATAATTACTATCCATATTAATCCTTGAAGTAAGTTTATAAACTCTTTCAATATTCATAAACAAGTATTTATTTTAGTTGGCCATTCCTAAAACAAATTTGGAAATATTAATGCACAAGGATTAAAGATACTAAAACATCAAATTCACATTAAATCATCAAACATCCATTACATAGTTAATAGCATTCCAACTATAAGGGTTTAGCTCATAATGAGCAACAAATCCATGAAGTAAAGCTTAGATGATAAATCTAGTGCCTTAAATCTGAAATTACAAAAGAGTAGAGTAGCAAAAAGAGATATACTATTCAGCATCCAGAGTGTGACAGCATTGGTCAGCTTCAGAATGCAACAGCACCTGGTCAGCTCCTGAGTGTGACAGCACAGTGAAGAAAACAGACTCTTTGTTGCTGGCTCGCAGAATCACAGCATCAGTGGTGCTGCAGCACTTCTCGCAGCACTGAGGTGCAGAATTTCTGTCTTTTGTGAATAACAATGGAGGAGCACGAAATTTGGAGAGATTATGTCTAATCTTGCCTCCTCAGCTGCGCACCCCTCTCAAGGATAGGGATAGGGTGCCTTTTATATTCCTAGGATTGTGGGGTCCAAGAAAAACCCTAAAAGTCCAATTCCTTTTTCTTCTTTTGGGCCCAAAGGACATGGGTCATTAATAGAAGGACAGCACACCCCCTGAAATTGGTGGTCCAGCATCAGCATGCCCTGGCACACCCTATTTTCGCAGAAATGGCTTCAGCATTTTCTCTTTCATCTAATGCAGGGCCCACACCAATGCTATAGCACCTAAATGCTGCAGCACACTAGAACACATGTTAAAACACAAAAATAGGGCACCAAAATGCCCATTGGAGAATAAACCAGAATTTCTTTCTAACTAACTACAAACCATTAATTCTAATAATTAATTAAAGCAAATTGCTTTTGGACAATTAATTATTTAAGCTGCTAAGGTACAAATAACTTATAAATAAGAGTTATCACACCCCCAAACTTAAACCGTTGCTTGTCCTCAAGCAATGACACTTGACAAAGAACCAAACAACACAACAATAATGTATAATCAAGTTGCACAACTGCTACAAATCAGAATTACATATATGCTCTAAATGGGCTTTGCTTTCAGAATCTCACTCAATACATACCATGCTTTTCAAGATTTCTTGAGTTGTTAACTGCTCAATGGTGAGTGTGTGACTAATAGACTCAGTTCAGCTCTTAGCAAATTTCAAAATTTCACCTAGCTTTGGATAGAATGGTCTTCTTTTGGTTATGCCAAGGATTTTTCAAAAAGAAGGGTAGTCTAATAATTCAAGCACAGAGATGGGGGCTTCAAAGCATAATAGAGGACTTTTTTTTTTTTTTTTTTTTTAAACAATTAAGATCCTATTGTCAATGCACTAGCTCTTATTTAATCCTGACTTTTCTCACAGGTTGGCCACTTATTTCGACTGAAACCAAAGTGTGTCACCCACAATTTGCCCTCCCTACTTCATGACCAACCTAACTACAAATTCTTCCTTTCGACTGAAACTACAATGTGTCACCCACAGAGTAGCCTCCCTACTTGGCAAGAAGAAGCAGCTTATTTCTCTCTTTTCTTTCTTATTACAACTTTTTTTTTTTTTTTTTTTTTGCCTAGTGCATTGATCTACTATTCCTTTATGTTTAGCCTCAATGCAACTGATTCACCCCCAAACTTAGTTTCATACGCTACCCTAGGTTTTTAGTAAAAACTTGGCAAAAACCTAAGTTAATCCAGACTAACTCAGCATCAGATCATTTTTAGCTCACTAAGCTCCTACCTAAGCCTAGAGTAAAGGTGTGGGAGCAGACAGCAACACAGTCAATCAGTCAAGCACAGTTTAATCACTCGCATGCACATTATCATCATTAAGCTTGGCCCATTTAAAACAAATTTTTTTTTTTTTTTAAACAGTCATACAACTTGACATACATGGACTCCAATAACTTAACAATAATGCATATAAAGACCCTCCCCCCAACCTAAGACCTTGCAGTGTCCCCACTGCAACAAGCATCCACTAAGGGGAGAGCAAGACACAACAACACAAACAACACAAAATAAGACAGACACAGCACAACTACACTGCTGCCAGGTACTAGAACTGATGCTACAGCACCAAGCAGTTATTCAAAATACAGCACAAAATCATAAACAAAACAACAAGCAGAAAAAGAAAAAAAAAATATAAGAAGGGTTCAGTTAGAAATAACCCCAGACTTGAGCCTCTGGCTGCTTCGAGATCCACTTCTTTTGATTTTGCTCTCATAAACTTTAAGCTTCTTTTTATCCGGCTCCTTGACATCATCTTTGCTGCTGCCCTCAGGTGCTGCAGCATCAACTGCAGCATTGGCTTTCTTTAGACCAACCTCTTTAGGATTCTCCACATCAGTAGGCATTGGTGGAGGGGGAGGAATCCAATCATCAGGTTCATCCACAGGTGTTAGCTGCACACCTGACCTCTTTCGTGTTACCTTTTTGCTGATCCTTTGCTTTTCTGGTGCTGCAGGAGATGCTGCAGCATTCCCTTCTGGATCAGATGCTGCAGCATCAGATGCTACAGCCTGCTTTTCTGAACTCTCAGTGCCTGGCAAATTCTGGGGCTGATCAGTGGCAATGGCTTGGCTTGGGTCTTTTGATGGCTGAGATTGTGGGGTAAATTGCTTTGGTGGTGAAGATTGCGTTTGGGTTGTTGATTTTGGTGTATGGGTTTGTGGTTGGGAAGTTGGAGATGCGGGGCTTGCGACACCTTCAGAATGTTGACTTTCAGTTCCCTCTTCCAACTCTTCCTCACATTCCTCATCTCTTGCAAATTCTTCTTCCTCATCAGAAATTATTACCTTTTTACCCTTGTTGTGAGACCTTTTGCTTTTCTTTTCTTTCCTAGCCGTTTCTGGTTTTGAAGTTTCGGGTTCATCCATTTGTTCTTCCTCTAACTCTTCCTCTTGCTCTTCATCAACCAACTCTTCTTCCAAAACCCAATCAGGAAATTGTGGAGGCTCAAACATCTGCTCACCCTTTGGATTTGTTCCAAGAAGTTTCTGTTGCCACACGAATTGATCCTTCTGAAACTGCCACACAGCCTTTTGCTGATGAATGAATTGCTGCAGCCTATCCTCAGAACCTGATGCTGCAGCACTTCTCTTTTTTAGATGCACCACTGTTGGCAATGCTCCCAATGGACGGTGCTTCTCTTCACCAGGGAACAACTCAACTTCAGCTTTAACACAGAGCTCATTTATCAAACAAGGATAAAACAAGTAACCTCTGTCTCTGTCTTTGCATGCTAAAATCTCCCTAGAAATCAATCTGCCAATATCAATCGGTTTCCTCTCCAAAATTTGATCAAGCAGGAGCAACCTCTCTTTGTCAACAGTCTCAGTGTGAGAGGTAGGCAAAATAGAATGTTTCACAAAATTATACCATACTTTAGCCTCACCCCTCAAAGTGCTCTTCTTCACTTTAAATTCGGTTTTGGTCTTCTTGAACCACTTACAACCCTCAACCGTGAGTTTCTTTTTTACTAATTCCATCTCCTTCAATCCCGCACCCTCAACTCTCTTAACAAATTCAGTCCCATTATAATCAAGGTCGAGGATATCATTGATAGCTTTTGCATTAAAATATACCTTTCTACATCTAACCATAGAGTGAGTTATAGGCTTACCTTCAGAGTCGGCATCCGGAATTCCGGCGTAGAACTCGCGAACAATAGGCACCGAGTAAGCAACGGGATGCTTGACCAATCTGTCCCAACCCATATCAGAAATTGCACTGAGAAGTTCTGCTGGTGCTTCCTTTAACTGAAATCCCCTCTCAGCCAAGAATGTCCTACCCACAAATTTCCTTGAACCAGAAACCGTTTTAGGGGCTTCCTTTGCTACACGCTGTGATTTTGCAGGCTCTTTAGGGGGAGGTCTTTGAGCAAACTTCCCTGAAGTCTTGCTTGCTGAGACTTTCCTTGTCATTGCTGTTTGGAGAACAACACAAGCGACAAGGATGAACGAACTAGAGATGAGGCAGCGCAGAACAAGGATGAACCAGGACCTTCAGCAGCACACACCACAACCGACCCACTCACAATCACAGACAACCGAACCCACACTCTCCAAATGCAGACAGAAACGACGTATCACGACGGAGAGGAGAGCAGTGAAGTTCGGTTCAAAGTGGGTTTTCAGGTGATGGGTCGGAATTTTGAGATTGGGGATTTAAGGGCGAGATGGTGCGATGGTGTGGTCGAGAGGCAGCGAAGGGATGCGACGGTGATGGTGGTACTTCGATGGTGGGGAGAATGAGGTTGTGGACGGTGGGAGCATGAGGTTGGGGGCGGTGTGAGAGAATGAGGGATTATGAGGGATTATGGGGGCGGTGGTGAAGGTCGCTGGGTTTCCCAAGATGAAACGGAAGCTGCGATGTGGTTTTTGAGTGGCTGTGGCTTCGGTTGTGGAGAGATAAGGTTGGAGGGGGGGTTTGGTGAGGACGGTTAGATGAACTGATTGGGTATAGTGGGTTGGTGATGGTGAGTTTCGATGATGGAGAGATAAGGGTGGTTGAATAGGGAGGTGCGCTGAAGTGGGCAGTGGACGGTTACTGTTGTGTGAGGGGGAGTTCATATTATTTTTGGGGAGTTGATGTTTTGACTTGAAATGACTGTTTCAGCATTTTGATTGAGTGAGATATAAGTTTTCTGACAAACTGGCGGGATGAAGAGACAGTTGAGCGCCACCTCAACATTAATTCTCAGACTTGGAAATTTTAGAATCTGCTCACTTAAACCATCAGGATGCTGCGCAGATGCTACAGCATCAATGCCAAAGCAGATGCTATAGCACAAAAGACTGCCACAACCCAGACTAAATCACAACCCACCATCAGCAACAGACCTGCACAAAAAGAAAACACAAAACAAACAAAAAAAAAAAAAACTAAAATTAGATTAAGAACGCTGGGCTGCCTCCCAGTAGCGCTTGGTTTAAGAGTCCTCAGCCCGACTAAGCTCTGTGTTAGAGATCTTGCAACTCGGTGGTGACTTTGTTCCTCACCACAGGCTCTCCATAGTATTGCTTCACTCTTTGACCATTAACTTTAAATGTGGAGCCAGTAGTTTCATCAAACAAATCCACCGCACCATGAGGGTATACTTTCACCAACTTAAAAGGTCCCGACCACCTTGATTTGAGCTTCCCAGGGAACAATTTGAGTCTTGAATTGAACAATAGAACTTGTCCCCCTTCTGTTAACTCTCTTCTTTGAATCTTCTTATCATGCCAAGCCTTAGTCTTGGCCTTATACAACTCTGCACTTTCATAGGCAAAGTGCCTCATCTCTTCCAACTCATTCAATTGAAGCAACCGAGCTGCACCTGCTTTCTCATGATTGAAATTGAGCTTTTTAATTGCCCAAAATGATTTATGTTGCAGCTCCAAGGGTAGGTGACAAGCCTTGCCATAAACGATTCTATATGGAGACATTCCCAAAGGTGTCTTGAATGCAGTTCTGTAGGCCCACAATGCATCATCAAGATGATTAGCCCAATCCTTTCTTGTGGGTCCTACCATCTTCTCAAGCACCCTTTTTATTTCTCTGTTGGATAATTCTGCTTGCCCACTTGTTTGAGGGTGGTAAGCAGTTGCAATCTTGTGCTTGACTCCATATTTAACCAAGAGGTTCTCAATTAACTTGTTACAGAAATGAGAACCTTCATCACTGATAATGGCTCTAGGAGTTCCGAACCTTGTGAAAATGTTTCTTTGCAAGAACTTGCTGACAGACTTAGCATCATTGTTGGGTAAAGCAACTGCCTCAACCCATTTGGATACGTAATCCACAGCCACAAGTATGTATAAATTGCCAAAAGAAGGGGGGAAAGGTCCCATGAAATCCATTCCCCAAACATCAAAGAGTTCCACCTCTAAAATGTTGGTTAGTGGCAGTTCATGCTTGTTTGAGATATTCCCGGTCCTTTGACAATTGTCACACTTCTTCACAAACTCATGAGAATCCTTAAACAATGTAGGCCAGTAGTAACCAGATTGCAGCACCTTGGCTGCAGTTCTCATTCCTCCAAAATGGCCTCCATATGGTGCAGCATGACAGTGCTGCAGCACCTGTTGTGCCTCTTCTTCAGCCAAACATCTTCTAAGTAACTGGTCCGGGCACTTTTTGTACAAAAATGGCTCATCCCATAAGTATTGTTTCACAAGGTGGAAAAATCTCTTTTTCTGTTGAGAGGACAGATCACATGGCACTACCTTGCTGACCAGAAAATTGACAATGTCAGCATACCAAGGTGCTGCAGCATCAACATCAGCATCTGTCACAGCTAACAATTGTTCATCCGGGAAACTTTCCCTGATTTCTCCACTATGATTACCTGCACTATCACCTTCCAATCTAGACAAATGGTCAGCAACTTGGTTCTCCACCCCCTTTTTATCACGAATCTCAAGATCAAATTCTTGGAGGAGGGGAACCCATCTTATTAGCCTAGGTTTTGCATCTTTCTTTGCAATCAAATACTTAATGGCAGAGTGATCAGTGAAAACAATAACTTTTGTGCCAACTAAGTATGATCTAAATTTGTCAAACGCAAAAACCACGGCTAATAATTCTTTTTCAGTAGTAGTGTAGTTCAGTTGAGCATCTACAAGTGTTTTGCTAGCATAATAAATAGAATGAAAGATTTTGTCATACCTTTGGCCAAGGACGGCTCCTATGGCAAAGTCACTAGCATCACACATGAGCTCAAATGGCTTGCTCCAATCTGGTGCCACAATCACTGGTGCAGTCACCAGTGCTTTCTTCAACCTTTGAAATGCTTCTTGACAAGGTTCATCAAAGACAAAAGGAGTGTCATGTTGAAGCAATTGACACAAAGGCTTTGAAATCTTAGAGAAGTCCTTGATGAACCTTCTGTAGAAGCCTGCATGACCCAAAAAACTTCTAACACCCTTTATACTGGTTGGAGGAGGGAGTTTCTCAATCACCTCAACTTTGGCTTTATCAACCTCAATACCCTTTTTAGAGATTCTGTGACCCAAAACAATTCCCTCTTGGACCATGAAGTGACATTTCTCCCAATTCAAAACCAAGTTAGTTTCTTCACATCTTTCCAAAATCTCCTCCAAGTTAATCTAAACACAATTGGAATGTTTCCCCAAACACTGAGAAGTCATCCATAAATACCTCCATGGATTTTTCAATGAAATCAGAAAAGATTGACATCATGCATCTCTGAAATGTGGCCGGTGCATTACATAGCCCAAATGGCATCCTCCTAAAGGCAAAGGTACCATAGGGGCATGTAAATGTAGTCTTCTGTTGATCCTCAGGCACTATTGCAATTTGGTTGTAGCCAGAGTAGCCATCCAGAAAGCAATAGAAATCCTTGCCGGCCAATCTGTCAAGCATCTGGTCAATGAATGGTAAGGGAAAATGGTCCTTCTTTGTAGCCTTGTTGAGCTTCCTATAGTCCATGCAAATCCTCCAACCAGTTACCGTTCTTGTGGGAATCAATTCATTCTTCTCATTTGCTACCACGGTCACACCCCCTTTCTTTGGAACACACTGCACAGGACTAACCCATGCACTATCAGATATGGGGTAGACAATACCAGCGTCAAGCCACTTGATTATTTCTTTCTTCACAACCTCCTTCATGATAGGATTTAGCCTCCGCTGCCCTTCAATACTATTCTTTGAGTTCTCATCAAGAATGATTCTATGCATGCAAATGGTAGGACTAATCCCCTTAATATCAGACATCTGCCACCCAATAGCCTTCTTATGCCTCTTTAAGGTAGTAATGAGATCATGCTCTTGACTTTGGGATAAGCTAGAAGCTATGATCACTAGAAGGGTATCATTTTCCCCTAAATAGGCATATTTCAAGTGCTTTGGCAATTCTCTAAGCTCAAGTGAAGGAGGGCTTTCAATTGATGGGACATTTTTCTTGAGGGTTGAGTCTCCCAACTCCAATGACTCATATTTTCTTGCCCATATATTTTTAACAGCAACCTCATCTTGCAACACTCCTTCTTCCACAAGCTCTTCTTTATTAACTTCAGCAAGAGCCTTAACCAGATGGTCACTATGCTTGTGGAAGTGTTTTTGAACCACAGAATCAAGGGAGACCACAAAAGAGCACTCCTCAGTTCCCTGATCGGGAAACTTAAGAGCATTCATCACATTGAATTTTATTTCTTGGTCATTGACTCTCATAGTCAATTCTCCCTTCTGCACATCAATTAGAGTCTTCCCAGTAGCTAAGAAGGGTCTTCCAAGAATAATAGGTACCTCTTTGTCTGCATCAAAATCAAGAATTACAAAGTCAGCAGGAAACACAAACTTGTCTACCTTTATCAGGACATCTTCAATGATCCCCTCAGGATAGGCAATGGACCTATCTGCAAGCTGAAGAGTGACAGTAGTGGGTCTAGCAACTCCTATACCCAGTTGAGTGAAAATGGATTTGGGCATCAAATTGATGCTTGCACCCAGATCACATAGAGCTCTACCGGTATAGGATTCCCCAATAGCACAAGGAATAGTGAAGCTGCCTGGATCCTTCAACTTGCTTGGAAGCTTGCTTTGCATAATCATACTACACTCCTCTGTCATAGCCACTGTTTCAAATTCTCCGAACCTCCTCCTTTTGGTGAGCACATCTTTCATAAACTTTGCATAATTAGGCATTTGTTGAAGTGCCTCAACCAAAGGAACATTGATGTGAAGTTGTTTCAGCACTTCTAAAAATTTACCAAATTGCTTGTCTTGATGAGCCTTCTTCAGCCTTTGAGGGAAGGGTGGAGGTGGCAATTCTTGAACAATCTCATGTGATGGTACTGGTGCAGTAACAGATGCTGTAGCATCAGATGTGACAGTGTCAGGTGCTGCAGTGTTAGATGCTGCAGCATCTGCTGTGACAGCATCTGTTTTATTCTTGTTTTCTTTTCTTTTAGTGCCATCACTTGTATCAGTTGGTGGCCCATTCAAATTCTTCCCACTCCTCAAAGATATAGCTTTGCAAGTCTCTTTCCCTTTTGAAGATGAAGGTTCAGTAGTTGATGGCAGTGACCCACTAGGTCTTTGAGAAAGAGCGGTAGCTATTTGGCCAATTTGATTCTCCAAGTTTTTGATAGCAGCCCCTTGAGTTTGATACTGAGTTTTGGTTTCATTCATGAAAGCTTTAAGCATTGCTTCCATAGAGTTATCAACTGCTGGTGCTGGAGTGGGTGCTGCAGCATGGAATCCTGGTGGAATTGCTGGTGCTGGAGTAGGTGCTGCAGCAGCAGTTGCTGTAGCATTGTTGCTCCATTTGAAATTTGGATGATTTTTCCACCCCGGATTGTAGGTATTGGAATATGGATTGTTATTCCTGTTGTACCCCACATAGTTGACTGAAATAGGGTTGGCCGGGCATTCTTCATACAAATGACCTCCTCCACAATACACACAACTAGTTGTCCCTGGAGGGGCTTGTTCAATGGCTGATGCTGTAGCATCTGGTGCAGCAGAAGGTGCTTCAGCATTGGCTGTGCTGAGATTCTTGATCATGTTGGTGAGGGATGCCACTTGAGCGGATAGAGCTGTAACTTCACTTACTTCATGCATTCCTGCTACTTTCTTTTGAGCACTGACCCTAGCTGTGGGCCATTGGTAGCTGTTTGCAGCAATAGTCTCTATTAGATTGTAGGCATCATTGTAAGAACCGTTGAGCAACACTCCTCCAGATGAGGCATCAAGCATGAGTCTAGTTTGAGGTTCTAGCCCATTGTAGAAAGTTTCCATTTGAACAATAACAGGTAGTCCATGGTGAGGGCATTTCCTAAGCAACTCTTTAAATCTTTCCCATGCTTCAAACAGTGATTCAAACTCAGTTTGTCTAAAAGATGTAATTTCAGTCCTCATTCTGGCATTTTTGATTGGTGGAAAGTATTTTGTCATAAACTTTTCTGCCATTTCATTCCATGTAGTGATAGAGTTAGGTTCTAAGGAATTTAACCAAACCTTAGCTCTATCCTTCAAGGAATAAGGGAAAAGCTTAAGTTTAAAAGCATCATCAGAAACACCAGGGAGTATGAAATTACTACAAACCTCTACAAATTGTTTTAAGTGCAAGTGTGGGTCCTCAGTAGGTCCTCCACCAAATTGCCCAATAGTTTGAAGCATTTGAAACATCATAGGCTTGAATTCAAAATGAGTAGTGGCAAGTTCAGGCCTTACTATGCTAGTTTGCATAGTTTGAGGGTCAAAAACTGCATAATCCCTCATAGGCCTGTCCCTGTCATTAGCCATGCCTATGACTGTTTGGTTAATGAGTTGTTGCCTATGGAATGGCTCACCAGGGTTACCTTGTTCAGTTCCTGTATATTCAGATCTAGACCAATCAGTACGTGGTCCCTGGCCTTGTAAATATCCATGTTGAGAACCATGTTGAGAAGCCATGGCAGCAGCTCTGCCCAATTCAATGAACCCTTGAGTATGTTGAATCCTGCGCAACCTTCTAAACAGCCTTTCTATTTCAGGATGCAAATCAAACTCCGGTGAAGAGCGCCTGTGCATATGCTATAGTACCAGGATGCAGTAGCAGCAGAATGCAGTAGCAGCAGAATGCAGTAGCAGCAGAATGCTGTAGCACAGAAACAGAACACCCAAGTAAAATAACAAAAAAATCACTAACTTTCTAACTAATTAAACAATCAATTAAACTATTCAATCCCCGGCAACGGCGCCAAAAACTTGTTGTGGAAATTAATGTGCAAGCATACACAGTCCAACAAGTAGTAAAATGATAAGTGAAGTTCGTTCCCACGAGGATTGGCGTTTAATGTATGCTTAATTTGGTTAACAAATTAGTGATAAAAAAAATAAAACACACAAAGTTTTTGTAACCATCATTGTAATCAACAGTAAATAAGTAAATGGT
This sequence comes from Astragalus membranaceus, assembly GCA_039519185.1. Taxonomy (NCBI): domain Eukaryota; kingdom Viridiplantae; phylum Streptophyta; class Magnoliopsida; order Fabales; family Fabaceae; genus Astragalus; species Astragalus membranaceus. The sequence goes on along the minus strand of CM076846.1, from coordinate 161,252,665 downwards.
TGTTGGAATTTCGAAATAGGAACAAGTTGGAATGCCTTTCACTATGCAACTTCTAAATAATGTTTCAATGTTAACTTTGATGCTGTAGCATCTGGGTGCAGTAGCATACGTACGTGCTTTTCAGTCACTTTTCAAATGGGTTTCATTAAAAGCACTTATGTCTAAGCTCTAATTAAGTTCACCATTTTCTAATAAAACACCCAAAGTTCACCCTATGGATTTTGTTCTCCTATGTCTAGGTTTTAACAAGAATTATTAAAGTGTCCTTTAATAATTACTATCCATATTAATCCTTGAAGTAAGTTTATAAACTCTTTCAATATTCATAAACAAGTATTTATTTTAGTTGGCCATTCCTAAAACAAATTTGGAAATATTAATGCACAAGGATTAAAGATACTAAAACATCAAATTCACATTAAATCATCAAACATCCATTACATAGTTAATAGCATTCCAACTATAAGGGTTTAGCTCATAATGAGCAACAAATCCATGAAGTAAAGCTTAGATGATAAATCTAGTGCCTTAAATCTGAAATTACAAAAGAGTAGAGTAGCAAAAAGAGATATACTATTCAGCATCCAGAGTGTGACAGCATTGGTCAGCTTCAGAATGCAACAGCACCTGGTCAGCTCCTGAGTGTGACAGCACAGTGAAGAAAACAGACTCTTTGTTGCTGGCTCGCAGAATCACAGCATCAGTGGTGCTGCAGCACTTCTCGCAGCACTGAGGTGCAGAATTTCTGTCTTTTGTGAATAACAATGGAGGAGCACGAAATTTGGAGAGATTATGTCTAATCTTGCCTCCTCAGCTGCGCACCCCTCTCAAGGATAGGGATAGGGTGCCTTTTATATTCCTAGGATTGTGGGGTCCAAGAAAAACCCTAAAAGTCCAATTCCTTTTTCTTCTTTTGGGCCCAAAGGACATGGGTCATTAATAGAAGGACAGCACACCCCCTGAAATTGGTGGTCCAGCATCAGCATGCCCTGGCACACCCTATTTTCGCAGAAATGGCTTCAGCATTTTCTCTTTCATCTAATGCAGGGCCCACACCAATGCTATAGCACCTAAATGCTGCAGCACACTAGAACACATGTTAAAACACAAAAATAGGGCACCAAAATGCCCATTGGAGAATAAACCAGAATTTCTTTCTAACTAACTACAAACCATTAATTCTAATAATTAATTAAAGCAAATTGCTTTTGGACAATTAATTATTTAAGCTACTAAGGTAGAAATAACTCTTATAAATAAGAGTTATCACCAGGGTACTTTACTTGGTTTGGGAGGGTCTCACACCCATTCATATTGCTGTCCAGTTATGAGATTCTTGAGGATGACCCTGACACTAGAGAGGTACGTCTGTTGCATGTTTTCATTTATTGATTTATTAAACATGTACTTATTTAAATACTTTACTTTGCTTTCTGTCTCACAGACAATGCCCGAGATGGTTGACTTGGTGGATGAGATGGAGCGTTCCATAGATGGGAACGTTCCACGGGCGACGCAGCCATGGAGCATACTGGATCGGATGAAGAGGCTTGTGAGGCCATTCCGTAGACTTAGGAGGTTTGGCTGTGTCTATCATAGGAGAGACTTAGTAGGGTTTATGTTAGTGCGTGGTTGTTTCTAATTCTATAACTAGTTTGGTTTGTAACTCTCACTATTTGGTACTTACTAATTAATTTATATTTCTGCCGTATTTAATTTAAACAACTAATTTATTCACAAAAGGCATAAACGTACATCAAACACGAAAGATAACGAAATACATCAAACACGAAAGATAACACAACAAGAACGAAACATAACAAACACCCGATTACAATTAATTTAAAATCCTTGTTGCAAAAGATAAATGATCTTGTCCGGAGTGCGTATTGTTTCGACATACAGCTCCAATGGACAAATTCTTGGAACATTGACATGTGCTTCCATCATGATGTGTATGTCGTCGTCACTCCGAATCTCCATACTTGAATAACGAATAGTCCCGTCGTTATCTCGACTGGGCTTGCAGAAACGTAAACGACTTACTTCTTTACGCCACTCTCCCTCTTGACGAACCTACCTCTTTGCCTTTTTCTTCAATTGGGTGAATGTTATATCCTTATTCAACCTACAGAAGATAGGATTGCGACATTGAAATCAAACACCATCTTCCTTGGAGGTGACAGTTCCACGATGATGAAGGACGGTCAGAAATTTTTCATTTGAGTACTGGGTTGAGCACAACTCCCAATCCACTTCAGCGGGTGGGGGTATTTGTGAAGAAGCAGACTAAGGTTTTGGTGGAGATGGGGTGTGAAACACATAGTGAAAACTGAGACCCTATTTATAATAGGCGTGGTAAAATGTGAGCTGTTGATTTCAATTTTAGATCACAAATCTGAGCTGTTTAAATTCTATCCGTTGTGGCACATTTTCCAAAGGAAATGCCATCCACTCATTTTTCTGACACATTTGACTGATTGTAAGTCGTTGATCAAAAGTGTCGGTGAAATCTAAACCGTTTAAAAATTCAAAAAAATTTAAACAGGTTCGGTTGTCAAGGTCCGGACCGGTTTGGGGAAGGAGAACCGTACCTGACAAAAGTTCACACCATGGGGTGTGACACTTAACTGGTTCGGAAGAAGAGGCCCGGACTGGTTTGGTTGCTGATATCCGTACCAAACAAAGTTCAAACCAATGGGTGTGTGTCAAAAGAAATCAGTCTCGGAAGGGAACCATTAATGGACGGGTTTCGTTGCCAGTAGCCGTACCCATCTCCGTCGCTATTTTAATTTCAGATTCCCTCCCAACAGTTAGCGACAAACAATCCGTCGCTAATTGTCAAAACAGACAAGAGCCCTTATTCCCTCGCAAATTCCGTCGCTAATGACTGTTTTTGCAAGGGACCATTATTCCCTCGCTAATGTCTCTTTCAAATAGACTGTTTTTTTTGTAGTGCTTGTTTTTCTTTTGTAATAAAAAAATTAAGTCAATAGTTCTAAAATAGTGAAAAAAATACCCATGTGGAGACAAATGCAAATCACGTTTGGCTTTTAATTTAAGTTTTTCAAAAACTAGATTAAGTTAATAAAATAGCCATGCGGTGCGTCAGAATTAAATACACATATTTATTTCAAGTGGTCAAAATAATAATTGCAAGGAGAACGTGTGGTGTCGAAACGTAAAAATAATATAATACTTACTTTTAATTATAAGCTCCTTGGCTGTTTCCTTGCTTAGAATTTTAAAAAGCTCATTCGGACCAAAACTTGAATTGAATCCCACTGAGACTCACTCAAATGGTGCTGCACATGGTTATTGCTGGGTTATCTAGCATGCTGGTGCTCAAGTTGTTGATGAGTTTTAGGGTCTTCTTCAGAGATGAAACACTTTACCAATCGAGGTTATTCCTTTTTCGATTGAGTGAGTTAACCTTAACCAGGGACACCCCACTTTCCATCGTGGCGAGAATGGGACGAGCTCTACGATCACTCTTCCCGTTAACTTCGGCTTCAGATGACTCACAAATTGGACAAGAGGAGGAGGACACCTTGTATGATCTTTCCATGCTCGCACTTTAATCCTTTCTCTCTCACTTTACTTTTTACTTGAGGTAAAACTCCATTGTGATCCTACCCGACATAAGGGATTAGTCTCTGCAGTTGCGCGCAGAGATACCCGATTCACACATACTTTCTACTAACCACGTGTTTCTGCATGTTTAATTTCCCTTTGTTTTATTTCAATTAATTATGTTCATTGATCATTGACATAATTATAAGATGTGCATGGCATCAAGATTATTTGTGGCGATCCAATTGGTTGTATAGCTTGCTTGCTTGTTTAGTTCAATTTATATTTGATGAAGCAATCACGAACATGGACTAGTTGATATATATATATCTATGTCTTTCTATCTATATTTATATCTATTTTTTTACCACTAGAAATTACCACTAGAAACTCACGCACACAACTACGAGGACCCGAATTCGAACCCGGGACATGATATCCAGCTTAACAATTTTGGCATTTGCCAGTTGTGCTAGGCCTTACGGATGATATTTATTGCATTTCATTTATGATAAAATTAGCAATACAATTTGGAATTGAGGTAAACAATTGAGAACAAGACTCAAGAATGGCTACTCTTGCTAAGTAATGAGCTATCATATTTGCTTGTCTTCTAACAAAAACAACTTTTGCTAAGTTGTGAAAAATTAGAAAAGTTCTTTGTACGATCTAGAATATCATGATTTTCTCCCTTCCTAATTGCGTTCGTGCCGTAAATATTGAATATGTTTGTAATTCAATTGCTCTTAGTATTGTTAGGTGTAACTAGTAAAACATCTTATGGGCCAATATGTGGCCCAGTCGAAATATAGGCCCAATATGGGCGCTGAATATTTTGTATATATAACCTTCGACACCTTGTAATCACTACACTCTTTCAATACAGTTTTTGAATTACTGTTTAATTGCCTTGCCCAGTTTTCCCTCTCTTTTCTGCGTTTTCTATTCTTTTCTTCTCCCTGCGCAACTCTCCTCCAACAAATTGGTATAACAGAGCTATAAAGATCCTTCAAGATTCATAATGGCGATGTGAGACAACAGTGGCGGAGGAATTCCGACGAACCTCCCTGTCTTTAATGGAAAAAATTATGACCGATGGTGTGCGCAGATGAAAAGTCTTATTTCGTTTTCAAGATGTACTTGAAATCGTGAATGATGGTGTTCCACCATTGGCAGCAAACGCCACTGAAGCGGTGAGGAACAACCACCATGCACTGAGAAAGAAAGATGGGACAGGGCTGTTCTTGATTCATCAAAGTGTTGATTCAAACATTCTGAACCTGATCATTGATTGTGATTCAGCAAAAGAAGCATGTGATATCCTCAAGAATGCATATGGAGGTGCAGATAGACTGAAGAAGATACGCCTGCAGTTAGGGATGGCAAAACGGGCCGGCCCGCCCCGCTTTGCCTAAAGCCCGCTAAAATAGGGGCGGAGCGGGGCGGGTTGGCTCGCCAACTAACCGCGAGCTCAACATACTGGCCCGCCTAGTTTTTTTTTTGCAATTTTTTTGAACAAAATTTTCACCTATTTTTAACATTTCAATTTCAATTGGATTTTTCACCTCCTTTTTAAAACAGTTTTTTTATAAAGCCTTTTTTAACAGAAATAAAAATATAAAACAATAATAACATTGGAATTACTAGGATTAACTATATATCAATTGTTTGAGAAGTGAAAAGTGAAAAGTGAAACCTAGAATGAACAAAACGGGTTGGGCTTGGGGTGCGCAGTGCGCTGGATTCTAATTTTGGGCCCTAATTTTTTTTTAAAAAATGGACTGGTCTGTCTGACTCTGATGTTTTTTTTTTCAAAAGAAAAAGGGCTTGTGGGCCGACCCGCCCCGTTATTGTCTTACGCCCACGGTTTTCTCCTTTTGGTGGGGCGGGCTCAGCGGGTTAGCGGTCACAATATCCAACCCAACCCGCCTTTTTGGCGGGTTGGCGGGCCGGCCTGGCGGGTCAAACCCGTTTTGCCATCCCTACCTGCAGTCTCTCAGGAAGCAATACGAGGCATTGAGGATGAAAAATGGAGAATCAATTGGTGAATTTATTACGAGGTTAGTAGCTCTAACTAATCAAATGAAAGGCAATGGTAAGACTGTATCTGAAACAAGTAAAGTAGTAAAAGTGCTTAGATCCTTAACTTCATAATTCGACTATGTTGTAACTGCCATCGAAATCCAAGAACATAGATGAAATGAAGTTAGATGAACTTCAAGGTTCCTTAGAGGCTCATGAATTGAGAATTAGGCAGAGAAGTTCAGAGAAAGAGACTGAACAAGCCTTACTATCACACTCCTCTAAGAAAAATTGGAAGGCAGACAACAAGAAAGGAAAAGGAAAATGGAAGGGTAAAGAAAAGGGATCTGGCAGCAAGAAAGAAGAACAAGGAAGTTTCGACAAGAAGGAGCAAGATCTGTCGAAGGTGCAGTGCTATAACTATCAGCAATTTGGGCATTATAGGAACAAATGTAAGAACAAGAAGGTTCATAGGAATAAAGATGCTGAAGCCCAATTTGCAAGTGATGGAGGCACAGACTCTGATTCTGACTCAGAAGGATTAATGCTAATGGCAGTCATAGATGATGAGATTGAAGAAGACACTCATCTCAATGTAACAGTTGCTGAAAGTAGTGAGCAAAACAGTGGGAACACTAGTGAAAGTGGAAACACTTGTGATGCTCAAGATACTTGTGCAATGTATGTGTGGCAGAGGAGTGGTGACACTGGTGATGCCTCCAACATGGCCAGTAACAATGATGAAGAATTATCCTTCATGACAGCTACTGACACAGAATTGTTGTTGCTGAAAGCAGATACAAATGAGATCGAAGAAAAATCTGTCGAATGGTATCTCGACACAAGATGCTCAAACCACATGTGCTTCCATAAGGAGTGGTTTGTCGAACTGAAGCAAATAAGTAAAAGAATCAGATTTGCAGACAACAGCAAAGTCACTGCAGAAGGAATTGGTACCATAAAGTTTCTGTCGAAAGATGGAAAGTGGTGCTACATTCAGGAAGTGTTCTATGTACCAAAGATGAGGAGCAATCTGCTAAGTTTTGGGCAGATGATTGAGAAGAAATTCTTTGTCGAAATGGATGATAACAGTCTCAGTTTGTTAATTTGATTCAAACAAGAGGCTGATCCTGAAGGTGCCAATGCAAAGTAACAGAACTTTCAAGATCAAATTGCAAGTAATTGAAGAGCAATGCCTCACAACCACTGTTGATGATGAAAACTGGAAGTGACACAGAAGATTTGGCCACCTAAACTTCAACAGCTTGAGACAACTACATGAGAAGAAGATGGTTCATGGGCTGCCAGCAGTGAAAATGCCTGGTGAAGTATGTGATAGCTGCTGCAAATCGAAGCAACCTAGAAACTCCTTCAAATCAGAAGTGCCAGGCAGAGCAAAGAAGAAGTTAGAGGTAATATTCTCTGATGTTTGTGGTCCCTTTGAGGTCAGTTCATTAGGAGGGAACAATTACCTTGTTACCTTCATTGATGAGTACACTAGAATGGCATGGGTGTACTTGATCAATAAGAAGAGTGAAGTACTTGAAACATTCAGAAACTTCAAGGTGATGATTGAAAAGCAAAGTGAGTGTGCAATCAAAACTCTTAGAACAGATGGAGGTGGTGAGTACAACTCACATGAATTTGCAAAATTCTGTGAAAATGAAGGCATGGTACATGGTGAGAAGTATCCTCGACATGGTGAGAAGTATGATGAAGGAAAAGAAGCTACCTCACAGTTAATGGGGAGAACTAGTATCCACAGCAGTATACATTCTGAACAAGTGCCCCACAAAGAGATTGATTGGGAAGACACCTGAAGAAGTTTGGCTAGGAAGAAATCCAAGTGTCAAGCATCTCAAAATAATTGGCTCATTATGTTACAGACATGTCCCTGAGCAACTAAGGAAGAAGCTGGATGATAGAGCACAACAAATGATCCTTGTTGGTTATCATTCGACAGGAGCATACAAACTGTATGACCCTGTGCAGAAGAAAATAGTGAAGAGCAGAGATGTCATAGTAGATGAGTCGAAAAAGTGGAACTGGGATACTCAGAATGAAGAAGGCGGTGAAAGAATTACAGTATTGGACTTTGATGAAGTTCAGGATCTAGAGGATCTGAATGTAGCTACTGAAACTGCAGAACCGGTTACTGTCGAACCTATCAGAAGGTCACAGAGGGAAAGGCAGAGATCAGTAAGGCTAGAATGATTCGACACATTTCCAGATTCTGCTATTACATCAGAAGGAGACCTGACTCACTTTGCATTAATGGCTGAAGCAGAACCAGTGAGCCTGGAACAAGCTCTTGATCACAAACCATGGAAGGAAGCTATGATTGACGAGCTGAAGTTAATAGAGAAAAATGGCACGTGGAAGTTAGTCGAACTTCCAAAGCAAAAGAAGGCAATAGGTGTGAAATGGGTCTACAAGACCAAAGTCAAACCCAATGGAGAAGTGGCCAAGTATAAGGCCAGATTAGTAGCTAAAGGTTTCCTGTAGAAGCCTGGGTTGGATTTCAATGAAGTCTTTACCCCTGTAGCCAGGATTGAGACCATAAGACTGGTAGTGGCACTGGCAAGTCATAGAGGCTAGTCCCTACATCAACTTGATGTAAAATCAGCATTTCTCAATGGACCTTTAATTGGAGGAGGAAGTCTATGTTTGCCAACCACCTGGATTCGAATTAAAGGGACAAGAAGACAAAGTATTCAAGTTTGAGAAGGCTCTATATGGACTTAAGCAAGCCCCAAGGGCATGGAACAAGAGAATTGATGGATTCCTCTTGGCTCAAAAGTTCACTAGATGCACCAATGAACATGGTGTGTATGTTAAGAAGAATGGAACTAAAACTCAATTGGTGCTGTGCCTGTATGTAGATGATCTACTAGTAACTGGCAGCAATGAGATTGAAGTCGACTCCTTTAAGAGGGTGATGATGTCGGAATTCGAAATGAGTGATCTAGAACATCTATCATATTTCTTAGGAATGCAATTTGTGAAGACAAGCAAGGGAATATTTATGCATCAGTCGAAATATGCAGCAGATATCCTGAACAGATTCGACATGACCAACTGTAAGTCAGTTTTGACACCAACTGACACAAGCAGAAAGCTGTCGAAAGATGATACAGAGAGTGAAGTAGATGCCACCCTCTACAAACAGATTGTTGGATCACTTAGGTACCTCTGCAATACTCGACCTGACATTATGTTTAGTGTTGGAATGATCAGCAGATTTATGGAGGAGCCAAGAACCTCCCATCTAATAGCTGCAAAAAGAGTGCTTAGGTACATCAAGGGAACACAAAGTCAGGGTATTCTATTCCCTAGCAAGACTGAGTCTAATGCTACCGCTGAAGTGTTTGGTTACACTGATTCCGACTGGAGTGGAGACAAGAGTAATCGAAAGAGCACAAGTGGCTATGTCTTCATGTATGGAACAACACCCATCTCATGGTGCTCGAAGAAGCAAAGCATAGTAGCTTTGTCCTCCTGCGAAGCAGAGTATGTGGCTGCTTCATTTGCAGCATGTCAAGCATCATGACTAGGCATGCTATTGGCTGAAGCTGGCCTGCACAAAATCACAGCAATGAAGTTGCTGATCGACAACAAGTCTGCGATAGATCTGGCCAAGAATCCTGTCGCTCATGGTAGGTCGAAGCATATAGAGACAAGATATCACTTCCTGCGTGATCACGTCAACAATGAGAAGCTGAACCTGCAATATTGCTGCTCAGAACTTCAAGTAGCTGATGCAATGATCAATCCATTGCAAAAGGGAAGATTTGAAGAACTAAGAACAATGCTCGGGATGATGTCACTTAGCAATGTGAATTAAGAGGGAATATTGAATATGTTTGTAATTCAATTGCTCTTAGTATTGTTAGGTGTAACTAGTAAAACATCCTATGGGCCAATATGTGGCCCAGTCGAAATATAGGCCCAATATGGGCGCTGTATATCTTGTATATATAACCTTCGACACCTTGTAATCACTACACTCTTTCAATACAGTTTTTGAATTACTGTTTAATTGCCTTGCCCAGTTTTCCCTCTATTTTCTGCGTTTTCTATTTGTTTCTTCTCCCTGCGCAACTCTCCTCCAATAGTAAAGTGCACATGCCGTGTTATGACAAAAATTAGGGAATATCATGAAGGTGGTTGTGTTATTCGATTCTTGAAAGGTCTCAACAAACAATACCTTCTAGTTTGTTCCCAAATCATGCTCATGTAGGTGGGTTGTGTTATTCGCTTCTTGAAGGTAATATCATGAAGGTGGTTGTGTTATTCGCTTCTTGAAAGGTCTCATAAGGTATTCTCACTCCATAAGGTATTCTCACTCCTGATTCAACAAGAACGTCAATACAGTGCTAAAATTGGAGATTTTTGCTTTTGTTGCTCATGTTTCTAATATCAATTCCACACACAATGTTGGTCACGGGGGAACCGAACATGGAGGTTGTTTCGATTCAGCTCCTGGTCGTGGTAGACGCACTCAATTTTCTTCTACTTCCCTAAGTGATGTCTTATTATATTTCCCTATCTGATGTCTTATAAGACATCACTAGTGCAGAAAAGATATTTAGTATCAGTTGTTTTGGACATTTAGCATCGGTTATCCGACGATGCTAAATTCCCCGATGCTAAAAGTGGGACATTTAGCATCGGTTATTTAACCAATGCTAAAAGCCACCTTTAGCATCGGTTTTTTAAATAACGGATGCTAAATGTCCATTTCATCACTGTTTTTGATGTCTGAAAATGACATTTAACATCGGTTATTTGAAACAACCGATGCTAAATGTCATTTTTCAGGACTTTTAGCATCGGTTGTTTAAACAGTCGATGCTAAATGTCCTGAAAAATGACATTAAGCATCGGTTGTTTAAACAACTGATGCTAAATGTATAAAAAAAGGCTGAAAATGACATTTAGCATCGGTTATTTGAAACAACTGATGTTAAATATCTCTAAAAATGACATTTAGCATCAGTTGTTTAAACAACCGATGCTAAATGTATCAAAAAAGGCTGAAAATGACATTTAGCATCGGTTATTTCAAACAACTGATGCTAAATGTCCTGGAAATTACTTTTAGCATCAGTTATTTGAAACAACTGATGCTAAATGTCTTTTTTAAAAAAAAATTAATTGGCACTATTAATAGACATCAATTGACCAATTTATAAAATCCTGATATACAAAATTATTTCCAGAAAGCAACTCATAATAAATTAATAAAAATACTTCAAATTCTATTGAAATTTAATGTCATACAATACAAGTCATTAATCTTATAAGTTCTACAAATTTCTTACATAATTCTACGAATGTTACTAAAAAGGTCTACCATCCATTAAAAAGGCTAACAATAATGAAGTAATTGTCAAAAAAAACAATGAAGTAGCAAGAGGTTCCAAAAGTGAATTGGCTTTTTCTATCACTTCAAACTCTCTAACCCCTTGATGTCCAAATGCTCGTTTATCTGATTTTGGACCATTGTCTATCGGAATTGAACCATTACATCCCTAAAATTAAACAAAAAAATTAATTAGTTAGAAGTCTGCACTTAATTTTCTATATACTGTGAAAAATAATTATCAAATAATTACCACATATGAGATAACTCCAATTCCATATCCTGTGAAAAATCTTCCCAACTCAAGTGACTCACCAAAGCAGAATCACATATGACTCACCTGGTATCATGTCCACCCACCAAAGCAGCTCATACAAGTAGAAATAACTTCCACTTCCTGTCAAATATAATCATTTGGAAAGTTAGTCACCCTGGAGTTTCAAACATGCAGTTTCCCCAAACATGCAGTTTCAACAGCAATTACATCAACTAAAACCACTATAAATTCAGGTGTCCAAAACACAGAGTTCCCATTCACCACAGAAAGTTGAGAGAAATAAGTTCCCAGTATTCACAATCTGAGTGCCAGTTTAGAAAGGAAAAATCAAGAGCAATAGTTGAATCAATGTTACTGTTTAGTGAGAAATATTGGAGACCCCAACTCCAGAGACCTGTTGTTACAGCTTGGCAAAGTAATTTCAGTTGATGATTCAACAATCTAGACAGAGAACTCATTTTGCTCAAAATATCAAATTACATAGCTGGAGGACAACAATCAAATAAAGGAGCTATAAAAAAACTGACCCCAAATAAAGCCAATGAATCAACAATAGCCTTCGATGGTTTCCACTTAGTACAATTTGCAACTACAAGCTTAGCAAACAATAAGCAAGCTTCTCTTAAAATCTTCTTTTAATTAGAGGATGCTGCTGGTTCCTTACTGAATTCCTCAAATTCATGGTTCTTGAGTGTTATCTGTTAGCACTATTTCTGGGAAAGACAACTTAATGAGTGTTATCTGTTAGCACTATTTATGGTTCTTGAGTTTGACATTGTTCCTTTCTGTTCAATAGCAAAACTGTTAATCTCAAATTCATATTATTTTAAACAAACATTCTCCTAAATAATTGGACAACGCACATTCTAAGCATTAGTAGAAATGCAACAAAAAACACACAAATTGTCCTCAAGACCCAACAGAGCAAGGTAAATTCAAAGATAAATTGTAATCATCAAAAAATGTACAAGGTGAAGTTACATTTTCCCCGTTGAGTTCAGGGAAGGCACCCTACTGATGATATTCATCAACATCAACATTTTAATACAATATAAGTAAACATGAGATATTAATCTTCTTTTGACTTAAAAGTAGCATAAAATTAAGATGCCAAATCATAGAGGAAATGTTTCTGCAATTCACAACAAGACAATGCCCAAAACAAGCAAATAAATCAGTTGACATGAAACGATTGACAAATGGATCCAAGTCACAGGATAAATGGACATTGTTGTAGGGAAGTAAACAAGTTAAATTCACATCGGACTAAAAAATCATCGAAGATGCTCAATGCCAGAATCGGAACCTGAATCGAAGAAAGAATCATCATCGTGAAGCTTCTTACTGAATTTGTCAAGCAAAGTAACAATACTGCATAACAGAATGAATTAGAGAATTTCAGTTTCTTTAGTCATTTTATAGAACATTGATTAATAGATTAACAGAGAACACAGGAAATTTTTTCCATTAAGGGGTATCAATCCACCATGACCAAACATACGGCTTCAGTTTAAATGTATCCAAATAAATGCTTTAGATAAGAGAGGTACCAAGGATAAAAATTCTTATGGCTGCTACCAAATGTCCTCAAGCAAATGCCTTGCACAACTTGCATTGCCTATTAAAGCACTGCTAGGCACAACATACTACATTCATTGTTCATGTTTTTGCAGAACCACACTTAGCGTTTATTCTATGATCCTCCCCAAGAAATGAATGTAATAGCTGCAACACAAGGAGATGATGAGATTGATCAAAGTTTCAAACTTAAGGAACATAAGCAACAAATTCTGAACAACATACAAACTATGTAAAGAGGATCAGAGCTTACAATCTTGTAGAGCTTACAATCTTGTAGTATTCATAGGAACAGAAGCTCACTGCAAAATAAGGGAGACGATGAGCTGTGGTCACCAAATTGCCTTTCCCAAATGCTTTAAGGGCCCGTTGGGATGAGCTTATTTTGGAGCTTATGGAAAACAACTTATATTACCTAAGTGTATGATGCATCTTGCCACCAACAAAGTACCTTTCAGAAACCATCAATGATATGAAAAGTTAGAAAATACTTTTTCTTAACTTAAAGCTACAAAATAAAAGTACATCAATCTGAGTTGTATAGGTTTTGGAAATACTGACAGATTCCACAACGACACCTTCCCAATGAAATATGATGTAAAGAAAGCAAAAATTTTCCAGAATAAGCTTGCGCATGAAATCTTCTAGAGTAGAGCTGCAGAGCAAAAAAAAAATTAAACCTTATAAAATGCTATAATTAGGCAAATCAATAATCAAACCATGATATAAAACCCTAATTACATCGCAGGGTGGTAGAAATTGAAGATCAAATAAATAATACGGATACTGCAAGAACAGATCTAAGAAGAAAATATAGAAACCCTAGCAAACTGTTTGAGTTTGAAAATCTAAGGAACAGATTAAAAAAATGAATGAATTTGTGACAAAATTCTAGAAAACGAACATTTAAATAGCAAGTTATTATCGTATAAAAAATAACTCTAGTGGCGAGAAAACCTAGAGATAAGAGTGTGGCGAAATGGATAGATGAAGAGAGAAAACCTAGTAGATGAGAACAATACCAGATGAACCTAGGGACCGAAATGAGAGTTGAGGATAGGGACTCTAACAGAATGGGAAGGCGACCACGAGAGTTGAGAGTTGAGAGAAGCAGTGACAGCGAGAGTTGAGAGTTGAGAAGAGCGCTTAACGTTCAGAGAGCATCGCGAGTTCAGAGTGAGAGATTTTGAGAGAATACGAGAGAACGCAGGGTATTGGAAAAAAATGGGACCTTTAGCATCGGTTGTTTATACCACCGATGCTAAATGTGTTAGACATACACATTTAACATCGGTTGTATAAACAACCGATGCTAAATGTCTGACGCAAGTACTTTTAACATCGGCTGTTAAAACAACCGATGCTAAATGTAGGCACGGAAATTAAAACCTTCCATTTAATTGCAAAATTGCCACCGCGTCTACATTTAGCATCGGCTGTTTGAACAACCGATGCTAAATGGTTCTTTCTAAAGTCAATTTTTCAGTAGTGCATCAATTTGGTAAACAACCTAATTTTTGAAAATAGGAGGACCAAATCTAGCTTAAGAAAATTAGTTTATTTACCTAACTGATGTCTTATATTTCCCTCAATTTTCTTGCAACCTAATTTCACTTCCAAAATTAACTGCATCTTTTGATTGTGATGTTCTTTTTAATGCATAAAAATTGGTGATTTTGGTTCCATCTACTAGGACTGTGATTGGTGCAGTTGATATTCATCATGGAATTTTCCATCTCTCATTCCCTTCCACATCACCAAAGAACTTTGGACCTCTACAACACATTGTAAACAACATTTCACTTCTCATTTTTTAGATAATACATATATGTACATCTTGTTGTCGAAATTGCTGATATGGCTGTAGTCGAATGACACTGACTGCAGTCGAACTTATGTAGTCGAATTGCAGTAGTAAAATTTCGACTGATGCTGTTGAGAGGCAATGACTGCTGCAAACCAAATGTGCAGAAACAGAAGTTGTCGAAGTCGAAGTATCTGCTGTCGAATTGTACTGATGGTGTCGAAAAGAAACCTGGAAACACAGAAATGTTAGATAAACAACCGGAGGCGTCTTGCGACTGCCCTGAAGAATTTATCCGCCTCTACAGCGCAAATTCCCCGATGTACAACCGGGTCTTCTCAATCACAGTAGCGAAAGAGGTATCAGAACTAGCAAGAACAGAATGTGTAACAGGAGAGCAACCCAGAGCTCTTTCTAAAAAAAAAGTGGAAAAATAATTTGTTATCTGTGTTCAAGTGCAGCTCGAGGCTGTTTATATAAGATTAAGAAATAGCCGTTTGAGGCATACGCTCCATCAGGCATTAAAACCAGTCAAAAGGCCGTTTAAGAAATCAATTGTAATCAAGCCGGTTTAATTTTGCAGTTACGGAATAAATTAGTTTAAATTAAAAATAGCAGTTGGAAGAAACTGACAGTTACAAAACAAAGGGAATTAAGTTTCAGTTTTCGACCAAATTATTTCGACCAACTTTCAGTTTTTCGACCAAATCATTTTGACAGTCAGTTCGGCCAAATCATTTCGACCATTAATCTATATATATATGTAAAGGAGACCCCAATGGAGCCTCCACAATAAATCTTGAGTTTTGTCATTTATATTTGTATTTTATATTACCTCCCTTTTATTATAAATCTTGAGTTTTGTCATTTATATTTGTATTTTATAAGATTAACAATTTTATTGATCTAAAAAAATTATATTGATCTAAAAATGTTTATAAGAATGTTTATATAAGAATGTTTATAAGCTGTTTATATAAGAATGTTTATATAAGATTATAAGCTGTTTATATAAGAATGTTTATATAAGATTAACAATTTTATTGATCTAAAAAAATTATATTAACTAACTCAATAAAACACCCAAAAAAAGATCAGCCTATTTGTTCAAATTTATAAGTTTAAAAAAAAGCTCTTTTTTTTTTACAAAAAATTATCCACCACCTACCAACTTTTTTTTAATTAATTAAATATGTAAAGGAAACCCCAAAGGAAGCTCCACAATTTTTCTCATGAATTTTACCTATTAAAATATTTATTTATAAGTTAGGCATAAAGAAGACTTTAATTGAAAGACATTATTTGCCACTAACTTATTAAATGATTCTCTTAGTGGAATATAAATTAACTATTTTTATATTTATATGAAATGATATTTTCTTATGCAGGTATAAAAATAGATAATACATACTAAAAATATGTTTAAGTATAATACAATATAAAAAATATAAAAAAAAATATAATCAATCTTTATATTTTTTTGACCAATCAATCTTTATATTTATATCTATCTATATATATATATATATGAAGCTTTTTTGGAGCCTTTATAATAATTCTCTCTTATTTATTTATTTATTTATGATAAACTCACAATTCAAAAAATAAGGTTATTTTAGTTGCCTTTTGATGTCTCCAAATTATTATTTTAAATAGTATTCATTATCAATTAATTTAGTTAGAATATAATAGACATTTGATTATAATCTTTTCATTTTCCTTGACTTTAAATCTTCTTTAAAATATACTATAAATACCTAAACAATTTGAGAAGAGTATGGTCACCACTCATCTTTTCATATTCATAACACTTTCTTTTGTTGTTACATCACTTATGTAAATATTTTGGTTGCTACATCACTAACACTCAGGCTTGAAGAAAGGCATTGCTGTAGTTGGAGTTCCAATTTTTTTTAATGTAAATTTGTCATTTTTTTCTTAAGCTTTTATTGATTGTAGATTCAGTATTGAAATTGTTATAGGATTCAAGTTTCATGATCATCTTTTTATATTCTTTAAATAGAAGCAAGTAACTCTTCTTGGATTCAACTATTAATTGTAATATTCTAGATTGTATGGTGGAACTGTAATGGAGATGTTGCTTTGAATTTATTCGCAGTCTTTGCTAAATTAAGAAGTATTTAATAGAAATTTTGGGTTGCATCCATAATAAACATAGCACATGTTGTTTCTATTGGAGATGTATCTTCTAATGGTTTTGATATTTGATCTTTTTCCTTCATTCATTTTCCAAGAGACAATTATTTGTGTGGTAAGAGAATGATCCTGGTATTTTCGAAGGGACCTTTGGTGGAAAGTTATCCAAGAGAGAAAAGACAAATAAATTCATAAATTACTCCCGGTTTGATAGAAACACCATTTTGAGATAAGTAAAGGAAGCCCCAAAGGAAGCTCCACAATGCTTCTCAATATTTTTATGTATTAAAATATTTATTTATAATTTGGACATAAAGAAGACTTTAATTTTGATGAAAGCATATGTAAAACACCTTTCTATATATTTTGATGAATTATGTATAAATTTCTTTAGCTTATGAATTCATAAGCTTAAATGTATAATTTAGTACTTATTACAATTATATAAAAAAAATTCACCTATTTACATTAGTATAAAATTTAATCTTAATTCAACAAATTTTTCTCTTTATTAGTTGATTTAAAAGAGACTTTAATTTTATCTTTAAATGTACAACTTATTATTAAATATAATTTTTACTATTTTATATTAATTGTAATTGATTTAAAATTTATTAGATGAAGTTTTTTTATTTCCCCCTTTGGATTTTTAAAAACGTCTATCTATTGTGATAAATCTTAATAGATTATTTGATTTTATATTTTTTTTACAATGCAATTATATTATTATTATTATTATTTTTCTTTTTAAAATTGCCAAAAAAACTAAATTAATTGAATAAATATATTTAAAAATTATAATGGTTTATATGAATTTAAAAAGATTACAATAACATATGTCTTTTTAATCACAATTAACCTAAGTTCTTTTGAAACAAGAAATAATAAGTGGACCTTTGGAATTCTTTTTGAAGTAACTCTTTTGCATTAAAAGGGAAGAGTTTCACATTAATAAGAATTATATCTTTAATTGACAATAAACTCATGAGTTAGGAGAAAAAAGAGTTGAAGATGTAAAGTTTTAGTCAGTTATAGCACTAAACCACTATTTAAAGAATATCTAACTTATTAGTTTTAATTAAGGAATATAAATGCATCACTCATAATTTACTTTTTACCATTTCATTACAACATAGACACGTTACAATATTGTCTTTTTATTGGCCTTAAGTGGAATAAATTGCTAGATAGTGGGCATGCCTATTGAAATCATATAACTCTAATATAATATATAATAGGCTAAATTATAGTTTTGTTCCCCCTATTTTCAAAAATTCAGACATTTGGTTTCCCTATTTTAAAACTCGGACATTTGGTCCCCCAATTTTAAAAAATCAAATACATTTAGTCCAAAGAGGGACAAAATGTCTTTGATTTTTTAAAAGTGGGGGACCAAATGTCTTTGGTTTTTTAAAATTGAGGGACCAAATGTCATTGATTATTAGCCATAAAAAACTGAAAATTCCTCTTGGGACTAAATGTCTTTGATTTTTTAAAATTGGGGGACCAAATGTCTGAGTTTTAAAATAGATGAACCAAATGTCTGAATTTTTGAAAATAGGGGGACCAAAACTATAATTTAGCCTTTATAATATAAATATATATCTCATGTGCTTCTATATTATCTATGTAAGAAAACTTGAACTCTTATTTTATTTATAGTTTACATAGGAGAGTTTAGTTTTAGCTTTTAATTAGAAATAGTAAAAACATTGAACTACATACTAACTTATTAAATGATGACTTAGTGAAATATTATTTAACTATTTTTATATTGATGCAAAAATGATGATTTTTTTTGTGAAAATATTGAAACTGATAATAACAAATTCCATTATATCTATGTAAAATATAATAAAAAAATTGAACTTTTAATAAAAATTAGGTGAAAATCATACTTATAACACATCCTACTTCGTCATATTATTTTGCAAACCAAGTGGGTGTGGCACAAGTGGTAAGTTGTTTGGGCCCTTTAAGCATTTGGTCAGGGGTTCGACCCTTGGCCGGTGTGTATGGAGAGACATTACATGGGAGTGGTCAGCCCTTAAATGAACTCCAGTACCTCGAGAGATTAGTCTCCACAATCGCCGTGGAGAATACCCGGGTTTACCCAAAAAATATTATTTTGCAAGCATCTAAGAAAATGGATGCTATTGAATATGATTATGCAAATTATATATATATATATATATATATATATATATATATATATATATATTAATTTTCCCTTCTTTATAAATTCTCTATTTTCAAATGATTTAATTTCTTATTGTTATTTTCATTGAATTTTTTTTTACTTATAATAGTACTATCTCAGTCCACTTCTTCTTGCACAATCTTACATAAAAAACACTATTTTACTCTAATTCTTTTTCCAAAATTCTTAACTACTTTTTTATGAACCATTTCATGTTACTATAAAAAAAGTAGAAAATATTGAATTAATTTTTTTGATAAATATAATATAACATTTAGTTAACTAAATTTATTTTTTGTATATATATATATTGATTTTAAAGAAATTACTTTTTATGTTACATTACGATCAACTTTTGTTATTGTTTGTTTAACTTTTACTTAAAGTTATTACTGTTAATCAGTAGTTATGAGAATGTTATTAATTTTTTTTTACAAAAGTTTCTATAACTTTTTTTTGTATGATGGAAGATATAGGAAAGTTTAACAAGACCACTTAGTTTAAAAGCTTGATATATAGTTTAATAAAAAAACAACTGTCAATTTTAAAAAATAATTATAAAGCTCATCCTTTTATTTTCTAAAGAAAATAAATATTGAGTTTCAATTGGATTGTGTTCTTTAATTGCAGAGGAAAAATATTATTTAATATTAAACTAATCTTCATTTATATTATATTCCAGATAAAAAAATATTTGTGCTATAATTATTTATATTCAATTGCTATTGGTATTAGTTCCATCCAGCAACTTTCACATGTTTAACCATTCTCTATCTTTATAACTAGCTAACTAAAGTTTCGAGTATTAACTACAGGTTTTATCTAATTATTTTTGTAGAGAAAACAATTATTAATTATCAACCATATGTTTATTTACATTGTATGACATTTCAAAAAAAAAATCAGTTCTTTTTAAAATAATATTCCTTCTCTTTCATTTCATTTTTGTTTATTATTATAAATAATAAAAATAAAAAATTTATATTATTTTATTTTTCTAAATTTAATTTAAAGTTTATTTTATTAATTTCACTTTTATTTTTAATTTCTTTTTAAGTGTTTGTTTTTATTTATAAGTTATTAATTGGTGATGAAATTAAAATTATGAAAAGAATAAAGAGCGGTACATTTTTGTTTTCTATAACTTTTCGCCATACACATTCATATGTATTTATTGTTAAAATTCATGCCAATAAATTCAACATGTTAAATAGTGTTATATTTATTATTATTAAGTATACTGAGTATAGTAATTAATATTCAATGAAATTTGAAAATAATTTCACTCTTTTAAGAGAATCATTTCAATAATTAATTATAAAACTTATTGAAATTTCTTTATATTAAAAAAGGAATACACTCGATAAGAATACTGACTAAAATAAATAATTTTTATATAAATATGAAATTACGATTTATTTAATATGTTATTGTTAATATATATAATTTATATTAATAACTTATGTATTTTTATATGTTTAATCTGAATAAAATTTAATAAACAAATTATAATAACCCGTGCAACGCACGGGCATTCCCCTAGTTGGATGTATTCAGATAGACTGATAAAAGCGATATTTCATTTGACAAAAAGTTAGCGCAAGGCTAGTCGAACGTGCAGGGGGGGGGGAATGAAAAGATTCGCACTGAACCAAGCCATGTTGATCCCTGCTTGTGCGCGCGAGGGAGTCCCTTCTAGTTGCTTGTTTACTAGCTCTCATTAAGCTTTAGTATATGAAGACTTTGGTGAATCCAAAGCCAAGCAATGTGGGACTTCTCACTTTTGAAATATCATTTTATTTTCAATAAAATACAACACATCTCATATATGGCATCTTAGATTTGGCCACCCATCTCATGATATACTTGAACACATCAATAAAGCATTTCCCATTGTGCATTGCACAAAATTTGTTGTACCTTGTGATACTTGTTTTTATGCAAAACAAAGGCGATTACCATTTCCACTTAGTCATTCTATTTCACGAAATTGCTTCGATCATATTCATATTGACATATGAGGTCCTTTCTCCTTTCTTTCTATTCTGTACCGTATCCCTGACTAAGTGTCCGATCTTGGATACAAAGTCCGGTCCGAGATAGTTGGTATTTATGTTCTTGGTCAATCCGAGTTGGTGCTCCGATCCGAGGTGGGGTGGTACCTGCAATGACACTTCGACGCTCAAGTCAGTGAGTGAGTCAATTACAAGTAAGAGGATTGGAAAAGTGAGTACCTTTAATGCTAGCATTGAATGCTTATTTATAGGTTTTTGGAGTGAAGGAGGACCATTGGATCTAGGTCTTAGATCTCCAACAAAGTCTGGTCCGAGATAGTTGGTATTTATGTTCTTGGTCAATCCGAGTTGGTGCTCCGATCCGAGGTGGGGTGGTACCTGCAATGACACTCCGACGCTCAAGTCAGTGAGTGAGTCAATTACAAGTAAAAGGATTTGAAAAGTGAGTACATTTAATGCTAGCATTGAATGCTTATTTATAGGTTTTTGGAGTGAATGAGGACCATTGGATCTAGGTCTTAGATCTCCACCTTTGGTTGGATTTGGCCCTTTATTGTTGGGCCTTTAGGTGGATTGGCCATAGAGGCCCAATCCGTAACACCTTCCATGTTTGGTTTTCAGTATTTTTAACCGCAGTGGATAACAATATTCATTTCACTTGGATTTATTTTATGAGATTAAAATCTGAAACTACTACCATGCTTAAATCTTTTGTGGCCATGATTCAAGCCCAATTTAATTCTACTATAAAATGCATTCGCAATGACAATGGAAATGTGTTCAAACTTAAGGATTTTTCCTCTGAAAAAGACATTCTACATCAAATTCTTGTGTTGCTACTCCAAACAAAATGATATTGTTGAGGGAAAATACCAACACATACTCAATGAAGCACGAGACCTTCTTTCGGGGCACACTTACCTCTATGTTTTTGGGCTCATGCTCATAGAGGTAAGCATGAGACCTTCTACACCTCACAATCTCTTCCCTATAATTATCCAACATCTCTGAACTTAATACCTATTGTTGTTGTGATCAAGAGCTCTTTGAGCATGTGGAAGGAAGCTTACAAAGAATCCCCAATATTTTTTACTAGTAGACGAGTGACACTGTATTTGTTATAATTTTTTGGTTTAAATAGTTATTACCCCCTACAAATATACCCATTATCCAGTTACCCCCCTACAAAAAAAAACATTTAAAACAAACCTTGCAAAATGTAATGTTATCCAGTTACCCCACTGCCGTTAAATTTTCTGTTAAAATATGTAAAATGTCACATATCCAGTTACCCCCCTGCCACGTGTCACCTTATTATTGGGCCTCTGTGACACATGGCACTGACATGCCACGTCAGCTCCCATGTCACCACTGCCACGTGTCACTGACATGTGCCACGTCAGCAGCCAATGGATGGCTGCCACGTGGCACTAGTTGTTACACTCAAAATTAAATATTTTAATGGCCAAGGGGTGTTGAACTCATGACCTCTTACTCTCACACACACCTCCTAACCATTGAACCACATTAGTATTTGTGATTATTATCTCACCTACAAATATATATTACATCATTGCTACTTAATTTAAAAATAAAAAATCATCTTCATCACAAATCAAAAAGAGCTGCAAAGATGCAGAAGTATCTTCATCTTCATCATATCTGGAAACGCAGAAACAGTAGCCATTGAAAAAATCTTGTGAACTTCATCAAAACGAAATCAAACAAATCTTCATCATCAAACGAAATCGAAACAAATCTTTAACATCAAACGAAATCGTTTTTGTTCGTCAAAACAAAATCTTCATCATCTTCAACCCAACACCATTGAGCTGCAAACAAAATCTTCACAAACGAAATCCTCATCTGCAAACGAAAGATGAAGAACACGCATATCTTCATCTTCTTCACGTTTAATTTCAGATCTGCTCATACCCCTAAGTTCCTTCACGTTTTTCGATTTGTATTGATTTGAGATCTTCACGTTTAATTTCAGATCTTCACGTTTAATTTCAGATCTTCACGGTTAGCAAGTTGGTTCTGGGCATTATTATTGTTGTTGTTTGGTTTTGGTGGTGCACCCCATAGCTCAGCGTGTTTCCCTGATTTTGCAAGCTTGTTAATGAGATTTGAATCAGAATTGTTATTGTTGTTGTTTGGTTTTGTTTTCTCTACGGGTAATAATAACAATAATAATTGAAAGCAAAACCTAACAACCATACCGTCAATTTTCTGCAAATGATGATGATGAATTCGAATTCGCAAATGATGATGATGAATTCGAATCCATTTCCATCTTCAACGTTTTCCAGTTTTGCGTTAATGTTTCCAGGTTTTTTTTTAAATTAAGTGGCAATTATGTATTATATATTTGTAGGTGAGTTGACAATCTCAAATATTCATGTGGTTCAGTGGTTAGGAGGGGCGTGTGTCACTTGGGGGTCATGGGTTCAATACCCATCCAATGCCAAAACTTTGATTTTTTAAGTAACACACAATATTACACTTAGCCAAGTCAGTGCCACGTGGCAGCCATCCATTGGTTGCTGACGTGGCACATGTCAGTGCCACGTGGCAGTGGTGACATTGATGCTGACGTGGCATGTCAGTGCCACGTGTCACAGAGGCCCAATAATATGGTGACACGTGGCAGGGGTAACTGGATATGTGACATTTTACATATTTTAACAGAAAATTTAACGGCAGGAGTGTAACTGGATAACATTACATTTTACAAGGTGTTTTTTAAACCTTTTTTTTTTGCAGGGGGGTAACTGGATAATGGCTATATTTGCAGGGGGTAATAAATATTTAAACCTAATTTTTTTAAGACATCAGTTTTTTTGGTATAAGTAGGAAAAGAGAGCCAAAAAGAAAAAAAAACTAATTTATTTATTTTAATTATTATAATTTTTAATTTCTGATGTGGTAAGTACATGTAGCATCATTTAATGACGTGGACAAACTGCATCATCTACCATGTTATTTAATGAGTGTCACGTCAGTTTTTTTGGTAGAATTCCAACTCAGCAAAAAAAATGAAAAACCCTATTTGGTCTAAATGGCTGATTTTTTTAACATAGGGGAACTAAACTGTCTGAGTTATAAAATGGGGGACCAAATGTCTGAATTTTTGAAAATAAGGGGACCAAAACTATAATTTAGCCTAATATATATCATATCACTATTAATTAACTTATCTAAAATATATAAAAACAAATAACATATGTTATCTTTGTACCTAAAAAAGGAATAATATATAATAATATATCTTATCACATGATATATATTGTTATTCTGTCACTATCATATCCTATCACTATCCAGCTTCATATCGTATCAAGTCTCTATCATATCCTGACCATCAAACGAGCCCTTAATTCTTTTATTTCCAAGCTATGAATGATTGACATAAATTCTATCTTGAGGGGGGTGTTACTTGTAATTTTGTAAAGATTAGTCTAGCTTTCTATTTAATTAGCTGTTAGTAAACTGTTAGTTTAGCTTTACAGATTCTGTTAGATAATGAGTTAGTTAGCAATTAGTAGCTGCATTAAATTAGTACTGTGTATATATGTAGCTCAAATGATGCAATGAAAGTTTAGATCATAATTTCAGATAATTTCTTCTCTTCTGTTTACCATTTTTTTTCTCTGAACTTTTTTGAAATAAGTGATTACATACTTGAGCGCTTGTTATTACTCTGCTCATATAGAAAATCATGAGTAGTGATTTCAGAATTAGTGTTTCACTTGGTGTTTGTATCGTGCCTAATCATTGTTGAAATTCTTTCAAAAATCATCTTTGTTTCTTTGTTTATTTGGTCAAAAAAAAATCATCTTTGTTTCATCGTTGAGGAAATGAACGAGGTTGTGACTTTAATGAAAATTTTAAAATAATCTTAAAAATGTCAATTTTCAGAATTTTTACATTTGGAAAAGCAATTTGAAGCGGTTGTAAAATGAACCTAACTTGAATATGAGTCATTTACATTTGAAAAACCTGACACGCCATTTACATTTGAAATTCATATATAAGATACAAAACTTATCAGATAAGGATAAGTTTTTCAAAAACTAGATTAATAATAATAAGTCAATAATCTCAAAATTAAGTCTATTAGTAATAAAAATACCCATATGGAATATACCAAAAAAAAAATACCCATATGGAGCCAAACGCGAATCACGTTTGCCTTTTAAAATATAGATATAATAACTACAATTTTTGTCTTTCTATTTCATCGATTCTTCATGTCGGTCTTCTTATTTTTATTCACAATTTTAACCTCTCTATTAAGTGTGTTTAATTTTACGGTGACATTAATTGATTATGATAAAATTTATTTTGACGGAACTAATTTTGTCAAAAATGTGTTGAACGTAACGTAATTTTTGTTTATATACTTTTAAAAAAAAGTGATTTTACCACTTTATTATCACGTCAGTATTTTCGCCAAAAGCTGGATGACAATTTAATTTAAAGACTAAAATTATGAATTTGATAAATTAAAAAAACCAAAAATGCAATTAACACTAAAATATACCGGCATCGGATTTTTCGGAGTAGATAACAGTGGGGGTGACAATTAAATAACACATTTAGCTCAAGCTGTCCTGTCAAACAACATAAATTAATAATTCAGAGATTCAGTGGTTGGGGCTGATCCTCCTTTAACCAATGGTCGGGGTTCGATCCCTACGTTGGGTACGGAACAGCGTTAAAACTCTGGGCTAGCTGTCTTGGCCCTCGAGGCACCTACAATTCAGCGAGTGGATTAGTCATTGCGGTTGGCGGTGGATACCGGGTAAAACAAAAAAAAATCAACATAAAATAATAATTTGATAAAAAAACAACATAAAATAATAACAAATTATAAATAACAAGGAGGACGTGGTGAGTGGAAACGTAAAAATAATCACAATTGTAATATACTCAATATATATAATATATAATACTTACTTTTAATTATAAAAAAACTCCATGTCTGTTTTCTTGCTTGTAGTTTATCACTACTAGAATAGTATAGTGCATCAGACCAAAAGGATAAGTCTTCCTCCTTCCTTTGAATTGAATCCCACATAGACTCACTCAAATGGTGCTCCACATGGTCCTTTTGGCTAAGCTTCATTTACAACTTGCAAAACCTGCAGTTGCTGGATTATCTAGCATCACTCTGGCACTCAAGTTGTTGATGGGTTTCAGGTTCTTCAAAGATGACGCACTTTACCGATCAAGGTTATTCCTTTTTCGATTGAGTCAAATAGCTCTTAACAGAGACACCCCACTTTCCACCGTGGCGAGATTGGAACGAGCTTTGCGATTAGTTTTCCCGTCAAATTCCACTTCAGATGATTCCCAAATTGGACATGAAGATACCTTCTATGCGCTTTCCATGATCGCACTTTAATTAATCATTGAACTCGGTGTTAGTTGGTTGTATTTTATTAGTGTATATATTGGAATTGAACGTGTGGAACTTCAATTGAGTGTGTTTGGATTTGATCTTAGGAATTCCGATAATTTTCATGACATATTTATGAACCGTGGTGGTGGTGGCAGGATTATTTGTGCTGTGGCGATGTTGTCGAATTTGTTGTATAGCTTACTTGTTTAGTTCGATTTACATGTGATGTGATGAGAAACTTTGGGAATATGGACTTTCCGATTTGATAACTTGATCTGCATTTTAACTTTATTTTTTGATCTCTTTTGTGAATATCTATCTCTTTCGCTGAGCCCAATCTTCAAGCTCTAACCTCGATCGAGCTAAGCTACCATGTCGACAACACACTCCCCAAGAAGTCAAGTGCCTAGGTGGGGAGAATTCTCTAACTTTCACTTCTCTAAGATGACTAAGATGACTTTGTGTCTATCTCCCTGACTTATTTTTCTATCTCATCTTGATATATATTATTTTAATTAATATTCTCTCTTTTACTTTAGAGAGAGATAGATACAAAGTCACCAAAGTTAGAGGATCATCTCCGGCCTAAATGCAACACATCAACCAACTCGGGTGACTAACAAGTTGAGTTGAGCTTCTTAAGGTAGTCGGGGCCTAATGATAAGGTCACCACAACTCGGTAACAAGGCGACCTCAACTCGAATTTATGCGCATCTAGATAAGAGATCCAAAAATCTTATCCTGCTTCTATAGGGAGATGTTACCGATGGATATATTTAAGGCTTAAATATGTTTTAGGCCTCTGCAAATATAGGGTGTTTTGGTTTAAGCCCCTGCAAATTTTTTGTTGTTGTTAAAAGCCCTTGCAAAATGAAATATTTTGTTATAAGCCCTTCTCAACATATCCAGTAATCATAGCATTCCATGTTAAGGCTAACATTTTAGTCATAGAAGGGCTTATAACAAAATATGTCATTTTGCAAGGGCTTTTAACAAAAAAAAAATTGCAGGGACTTAAACCAAAACACCCTATATTTACAGGGGCCTAAAACATATTTAAGCCATATTTAATGCTCATCCAACCAATTGATCTTCTTATCCCAAGATAATAGAATTTGATCCCCACACCCTACAGAAAGAGGATAACTCATACATGCTACATATATAGAACAGGGCTCGGATTTTATCATTTAACTCATTATTCAAATACTTTGTTCACCTTGAAAAATCCCTAGAGTGAATTTTGTGGGTACACTCCTCGTGGAGCAGTAGAAACGTGCTTAGCCGTAAGGAGCAAAAGATCCAGTGGTACAAATCAGAGCATTAACATTTAACATTTGTTACATAAAAAGAAAATGCTTAATTACACTTTTAGTCCCCCTATTATTACTCACTCACGATTTTGGTCCCCCAACTTTTTTCCCACGATTTTGGTCCCCCTATTTTTCCAATTTCTAAAATTTTGGTCCCCCTCAAATTTGGTCAAACCTGAGTCTGATGTGACACTCACTTAATTGATGTGTCAAGCTATGTTGGACTACCACTTGGATTTTTTATTTAAAAAATATTTATTTTAAAATAACATTTTGTTTTTTAAATAACTAAAAATAAAAACATACCACCGCCATTAACAAAAGCTCACCCCTCATGTCCCTCGCATCTCACTCATCTCCCTCGCATCTCGCCGCCATTAACAAACCACTGCCAGCTCCGGTGAGCTTCCATCATCGCACCACCGCCTCTGTCGAGTGAATCACCACAGCCTCACCTTCTTTCCCTCCCTCGAAAATCATCCCCTCACCATCACAACCCTCTTCTCACCTAAAGTTAACATTGCTCTAACAATTTTGGGGGTGACCAAACAAAGCAATTGCTCAACAAATAGATGAAGAGGGTTCAAAATTGAGGCTAACCTCTCAAATCTGAAAACCAGCTTTCATCTCAAACCCATTTGATAAACCATCTTTCATCTGCTCAGCAAATGCTTTCAAGCCATCTTCGATTCCCCGTAACCATCCCATTCAAAGTTTTCTTCTTCTTCTTCACTATTTTCGAAAGTGGATACTGATTTTAAGGATCCCATATTACTGATTCTAAGGTAGGGATTTTGCTGATTTAAGGTATTTTAGGGATAGGTTTTTTTGGTGTCTGCTTCGTTTGTGCTTTTTTTTGGCGAAAATTGAAGAAATAGGGAGAAGTAGATAAGATCTGAGGCTGAGATATGAGGAAAAGGAAAAGAGAAATGGGAAGGCAAGTAGAAACAGAACCAAATCAGTGTGGTTGTGAGTGGTGATGAGGAGAGGGTTCTGATGGTGGGGGGATCATTTTTGAGGGAGGGAAAGAAGGTGAGATTGTGGTGGTTCACTGGACGGGCGATGGTGCGGTGGGGGAAGCTCGCCGAACCTGGCGGTGGTTGGTTAATGACGGTGAGATGTGAGGGAGATGGCGTGGTTGCATAAGTTTAAAAAAGGGTTTATTATAAAATAATAATTAAAAAACAATTATTATAATAAAATTAAAATTAAAATCAAACATGGCAAGACAGCTTGTCATGCCACGTAGATAACTGAGTGACAACTCAATAATAGGTTTGACCAAATTAGAGGGGGACTTTGATTTTACAAATTGGTAAAATAGAGGGACTAAATTCGTGAAAAAAATAGTTGGGGGACTAAAGTCGTGAGTTGATGATAATAAGGAGACCAAAACTGTAATTAAGCCAAAAAAATCATAGAGAGAAAAGTCCATGACGTGTCGTGTCATGTGTAATTACTTTAATTCATGATTGTAATGAAAGAAAAATAATCTCTTGAGAGTGAATTTCGTGTGACATGGGCACTATCAGTGGTGGATCCAGGTCTGGGCCGGGGTAAAAAAAAATTATTATAAAAAATGTTGGTTCATGAGATTGTTTAATTTTCTTTTCAAATATATTTACTTAATTTACTAAAATTAAGGAATTAATTTATCTAACTCCAAATTTATTTAAGAGTAAATCGTCAAATTAGTCTCTAAATTTACATGCCATTTGCTATTTAAGTCCTAAAGTATCTGAAAATAAGAAGTAGTCCATTAAAGTTAAAGTATGTGATATTGGTAAAATTATTTCCTAAAATTTTATAAATAATTTATTACGTAGATTAATAAGACATGTTTATTAAGAATTGGGTGCAGATTGTGTGCAAATTTAAAGGTACTTGTACAAATTTAAAATTTAAGGGGTTTAAAATTTTTTATATAGAAGTATTAATACCAAAATAATTTTTTCGGTGAATTCAACTGAACCTAAAATATACATAAAGTCCACCACCAGGCACTATAATGCGCTTACCCGAGCATGTACACACTATAGTGCCCTTGTGTGTTGTTGCACTTTATTTTCTACTTGCCACCTGTTTCTGGTTAATTTCCCTTTGTTTTATTTCACCTATGTTCATTGATCAATAAACTTGGTGTTAGTTTGTTGTATTTTATTTTGTATATATCTTACTGCTATGTATATATATTTGGATGTGTGGAATTTCAATTGAGTGTGTTTGGATTTTTATTTTTGGTACATGAAGGAAAAGAAGAAAAAAAACTAGAGCCTTAGAAAAAATATAATACATGAAGCAGTCACGAATATGGACTTTTTGATTTATTAAGGGTAAAATATGTTTTTAGTCCCTACAAAATCGGCTCCTTTTAAGTTTAGTCCATACATTAACGAAATAGGCGTTTTGGTCCTCATCTTATTTTTCCGTTTTCAATTTTAGTCCCTCGTGACTTTTAATAGCGCTTCAAAACTTTTAATAGCGCTTATAAAAGGTCAAAAAAGCGCTATTAAAAGTGTTGAAGCGCTATTAAAAGTCACGAGGGACTAAAATTGAAAACGGCAAAATAAGATGAGGAGCAAAATGCCTATTTCGTTAATGTAAGGACTAAATTTAGAAGGAGCCGATTTTGTAGGGACTAAAAACATATTTAACCCTTTGATTAATCGATCTACATTTTAACTTTATTTTGGATATTGTTCTGTATCGTATCTCTGAATCTGTATCCGATCTTAGACACAAGGTCCGATCCGAGATAGTTGGTAGGGGTTGGTCTTGATCAACCGAGCTCCGCTTCCGATCCGGGGCAGGTGGTACCTGCGAGGACATTCCGACGCTCAAGTCAGCTAGGGAACTGATTAGAGGTAAAGAGTAGGAAAGAGTGTGTACCTTGAGCATTGCATTGAATGCATATTTATAGAGTAAAAGTGTGTTGTCCAAATGAATCAGAGCCGTCCGATCTAGGGCCTAGATCTTAGCCGTTGGTTAATGGATCTGCTTTTGCTTATGGGCCTCACTATTGTGGATTGAGCCAATCCGTAACAGTTGCCCCCCAAGTCGGGTCGCCTGTGAGGCGATCTTGACTTGTAAGCCTTGCTGAGCTCCACGAAACCGGGCTAGTGCTCACGAGACAAAGATGACCGTTGAGTGACTCAAGGTTCCTCTGAACATCCGGGATTCAGTCTTTTAGACTGCGACCTTCTACAAGGCCGGGCTTATAGCTACGAAGGTGTCTACCCCCAGCCTCGGAAGCCTCGGAGGGTCAGGAAATGATGTGACCACCGAGTGACTCGAGATGTCAGTTTAATGTCGCCTTTAGGACAGTATTCTTCGAGGCCAAGCTTATACCAGCGAGGGTGTCTGCCACCAGCCTCGGAGCGCCCGAGATACGGGTCTTGTCAAAGACCTTCGAGGCCGGGCTTATACCAACGAGGGTGTCTGCAACCAGCCTCGGAGCGCCTGAGATACGGGTCTTGTCAAAGATCTCCGAGGCCGGCTTTATACCAGCGAGGGTGTCTGCCACCAGCCTCGGAGCGCCCGAGATACGGGTCTTGTCAAAGACCTTCGAGGCCGGGCTTATACCAATGAGGGTGTCTGCCACCAGCCTCGAAGCGCCCGAGATCCGGGTCTTGTCAAAGATCTTCGAGGCCGGGTTTATACCAGCGAGGGTGTCTACCACCAGCCTCGGAGCGCCCGAGATACGGGTCTTGTCAAAGATGTTCGAGGCCGGGTTTATACCAGCGAGGGTTTCTACCACTAGCCTCGGAGCGCCTGAGATACGGGTCTTGCGATGTCGAGCTCGGTGTCTCGGGTTCCGTTTTTAGTGTAGAACTTTAAATCGATCGTTCGACCGATCCCAAATCCTTCCCTTCAACCTCGGAACTCACTTTTACCAAGCACTCAGTGTGAGGAATCGTAGCCGGGATATATATTAGATGGTTGAATATCTACAAAGTCGGATTACATCACGCCCGTAGGCTCATTCCGAGACCTAGGTGACACGTGACCTCTTCTTGCGATAATCCCTTCTTCTTGATCGATATACTTCTGAGAATATCGCTGGAGGAACTCGGCAAACGACTCAGTTTGGTTGACCCCGACGTCTATCTGAAATAGACTTCCTTCACGAAGACCAGCCTCCATGAAGTAAAGACGGAAAGAGTCGTCGAGGTTCCGAACTTGAGAAGCTTCTCTATTGAATCTCTCTATGTAGTCCCGGAGGAACTCATTTTCTCTTTGCCGAATTGCCTGCAATACCTTCCGAGATTTAGGCTTCATCTTCGAGTGGGCGAAGTGTGCAGAAAAGAGCTTGGCTAAGTGATCCCAAGAGGAGATCGTATTTGACCTAAGAGCCCTGAACCATTCCAGAGCCGCCTTCTCTAGAGTGAGGGGAAAGTTTCGGCACTTTATCTCCTCTAGAACGTTACGGTATTGCATAACCGTGTCAAAGTAGTCGCGGTGGCGATCCGGATCTCCAGTCCCATCATGCATTTTCAAACCCCCAGGCGGCTTCTCGAGGTGATTTGGCACCGGGAAGTAGTCGATCTTAGCTGTGAAATGTCATTTACGCTTTGCCGACCTCTCAAGGGGTGGAGACCGTCGGTAGCCATACTTTCCGTGGGATCCCCGCGAGCTAGGGCACTTACGTTCTTGCCTCGGAGACCTTTTCCGACTTCTGGTACGTCGCCTCGGAGAAGAGGAAAATAGAAACGAGCTAGGCCGAGGGGAACCCTCAGGACGATAGGTATCATCAGGGGTCCGACTTGGGGGAGTCTCCGGTCCTCGCCCTCCTCTACAACGAGGTGGAGTGCGATGATGGTATCTCCTCCAAGCCGGAGATCAGTGGCGCCCGCGGCCATGAGTCGTTCCACTTGACGAGTTGCGCAGAGGGGAACCCCGATCCGGGATGTTATGATCCCGGATCTCAGCAATCTGAGCTTCTAACTGGGTGTAGCGTTGGCTTTCCTGCTGGTCGGCCTCGGCTTGCCGATTTAGGAACATGACGAGCTGTTGGCAGCATCGACCGATACTTGGACGGTCTGCGGGGGAGGTGGAAGTCGGTTCCGAGCTGATCTCCCATGAACCATAGCCGTAGCCGAGCTTCGAGCATGCGCCGGGCTAAGGGGTAAGGTGACTGCCACTCCTTCCGAAGTCGCCTGCTACAGGACCGGTCCTTCAGCGACATTCAGGATAGTCCTATGACGTAAGGTCGGAGCCATCGTCAATCAAGGAGATGGGAGAGGAACTAGAGTACAAGATCCTCCCACTGTGGTCGCCAATGTTCTGTACCGTATCTCTGGACCTGTATCCGATCTTAGACACAAGGTCCGATTCGAGATAGTTGGCAGGGGTTGGTCTTGATCAACCGAGCTCCGCTTTCGATCCGGGGCAGGTGGTACCTGCGAGGACACTCCGACGCTCAAGTCAGCTAGGGAACTGATTAAAGGTAAAGAGTAGGAAAGAGTGTGTACCTTGAGCATTGCATTGAATGTCTATTTATAGAGTAAAAACGTGTTGTCCTAATGAATCAGAGCCGTCCGATCTAGGGCCTAGATCTTAGCCGTTGGTTAATGGATCTGCTTTTGCTTATGGGCCAATCCGTAACAGATATGTTTTCTAAAGATCTCTGACTTCGATAGTACGGTACGAAATTCAGGTTTGAAATTTTTTTGAAATGGTATTGAACTCTTTCGTTGAGCTTCATCATCGAGCTCTAACCTCGATCGAGCTAAGCTACCATGTCGACAACACAGACCCTAGATGTCCAATGCCTAGGTGCAACACATCAACTAGCTCGGGTGACCAACGAGTTGAGTTGAGCTCCTTAAGGTAGGATGGGGCTAATGATAAGTTCACCGCAACTCAATAACGAGGCGACCTCAACTCGAATTTATGGTATTGATAAGGGTTAAAAAAATCTTATCCCACTTCTATAGGGATTTTTCAGTACATAAGTATTATTTGGACAAAAAAAAGTGTACTAAAATACGAATACGTATAGGATGCGGAAGGAATACACATATAATATATTTATTTTTTATTAAATTAAATATATTATACGCGTATAACACTGAACTTAATTTAAAATAAAAAAATAAATATATTATACGTGTATTCTCTCCCTATATTCGTATTTTAGTACACTTTTCGTCACTTTTTTTGTCCAAATAACATTTATCTTTAAAGGTACATTTGGTCCCCATGCAAATATACAAAAAATCCTGTTTCGTCCCTGCAATTTCAAAAATTTTAAAAATCCCCTGCAAATACAAGTTTGATTCAGTTTAGTCCTTGTAAAAATAAAATTGTTTTTTGTCCCTGCAAATATATGTTTTATCCAATTTGGTCCTTGCAAATATATTTTCTGCTCATATTGGAGGGACTAAAATAAAATATTTTACATATTACAGGGACCAAACTGGATCAAAAGTATATTTGGAAGGACGAAATATTTTTACAGGGCTGAAATTAAACGTGTTTGGTAATTGCAATGACTTTTTTAAAATTTTTGAAATTGCAGGGACGAAACAAGATTTTTTGTATATTTGGAGGGACCAAATGTACCTTTAAGCCTAAAATATAATCGGTCATACTTTTAGTCCGTCAGTCTCTCACTAACATTTCATACACGATTCCTTCAAGTGGCGATTAGCAAACATCAGATTTTACCATAGTATAAACCAAACCAAACCAATCAATAGACAATAGGTTTAAAAGTGAACTAAAACTGATCATCCTGACCTATAAATCAGCAGACCTATGAAAATTAAGATGTCATCCAGTATTGCCTGTAGACCCTGAATTCTCTCATAGTAATATTGACCAAATTCTGTGAGTAATTTGTGTTAAATAAAATGCAGAAAACTAATGTCAAATACAACTAGATAGTAAAAGCAGACAAATTATATATCTTGTTACATGAATTACTTAAAAACAACTAGATGAGAAAAATTGACATGATAAGCCTTCAATCTCAAAAGAGAATAATACAAAAACTAACTTGAGAGATATATTAAATCCAGCAATATGAGTAACTAAATAACTGCAAGTGACAAGAAAATAACAAACTGAAGAAATCAATCTCTACTGGGATCCCTTATGAAGCCTCCTCATCTTCCTTCTATTTTTGTCCTCAAGTTTCCACTCTTCCTTCAAAGACTTCCAACTGATCTCAAAGCTTTTACTAAGCCTCTTTGCAATCTTGTGAATCTCAGTTTTTGGAGGGTAAAAGAATGCACGTGAGAACACAAGCCTCATATCATCAGCAAACTCATCAGGTTTCGAATACAAGAACTTGTTTAGTTTAACCTCAATATCCTCCAAACCTATTGTCTTCATCGTTGTTAATTTAAACTCCTCCTTAATCTGTTCATAATAATCTAAAACCTTAAGATCAATACACTTTTTCAAAGCCCACCCATCTTTTCCTACTATCATCTTCTTCACTATCACCCAACACTGATTCTTCTTACATTGCTCCATCTTCTTCTTCTTCTTCTTCTCTTCCTTGCGTTCCATCATCTCATCGTTCTTTCTAGAATAGCTTTGTTCTTTCGCAAAAGGAGAAGAAGGGGTTCTTGTTCTTGAATCTTTTCCAGCAGCAGCAGAGACCTTCCTCCTCTTCTGATCTTTTTCATGAGAGTGTGGTGGTGCTTTACGCTTAGACATTATTAGACTTTTACTAGGGTTTTCAGTCACGGCTGTTGCCATCGAATAAAGATTGCAATTCGCAACTCAAATCAATTTTGAGGTTGTTTCGTATACCTATAACCTATTTATATATACGTATCATAACTACCTTACCTTCCAGCCCAAGTTTCCCACTCGATAGGGATTTAAATCAAATCAAATCATGGATCTTTTTTATCTGATAAAATCAATTTAAATCAAATATATATATATATATATATATATATATATATATATATATATTGATAAGTTTTTTTTTGACTAGTATATTGATAAGTTATAATCTTTATCTTGGTCAAAAAAAAGAAATAATCTTTATCATTTAAGTACTTGTTAATTATAAATCAGAGTAAATCCAGTGTGTAATTATTTTTTAAAAATTAAAAAACTGCACCGTCTAATCCATTAATTATTTATTTTTTCTTTTGATGTAAATTAATGTAATTTTTTGACAACTGCCTAATCCATTAATCAAATTTAAGACAATCTTATTATCAGATTAGTTCAATTTTATTTGAAAAATATCAAATCACATTATTGATTGTTTTTTTTTGTTGATAAAACAATATTGATAAGTTATAGTTTTTATCATGTACTTTTTAGTTATAAATCAGAGTAAATCTCGGGTATGTAGATATTTTAAAAACAACAACTACACCGTCTAATGCATTAGTTAGATTTAACTAGTAATAATTTAAGCTTATCGAAAACAAACTAATAATAATTTAAGAGAATCTTATTAAACTTGGTAAAAAAAAAGAGAATCTTATCTTATTAATAGATATGTTCGATTAGTTTTTGCTTATCGAAGAAAAAATATGTTCGATCAGTTTTATTTAAAAAATATCAAAGCATATTAAAAATTAAATTTTAATTATAATTAGAATATTTTTTACAACCGACTAATCAAAGATGGTAGAATGAGTTTAACCAAGGGTCAGGGGTTCGATCACCGCATTGGGTACGGAGCAGCGTTAAAACTCTGGGTCAACTGTCCTACCCCTCGAGGCACCTACAATGAGCGAGGGATTAGCCACTATTGTCCGTGCGGTGGATACCCGGGTTTACCAAAAAAAAATGGTAGAATGAGTAGATATATATATATATATATATATATATATATATATATATATAGATTAATATTTTAATATGTTAAAATAAAAATATACGAAATATCATATATAAAAAAATCTTACACATTTGTACCAAAAAAAAAAGCTAACACACTTTGGTCAAAAAAAAAGCTAACACATATTTAAGTCAATTATTTATATTTATAGTCACTTAATTTATTTTTAAAGAAAATCAATTGATTTTTTTTTGACCAAAGAAATCAATTGATTATAAACTTCGTATGTAAAAAAAAACGTCCTTTTTTGGACACAAAAAACTTCCTATCTCCAATCTCATTGATTAATTTTATTCCAATCTGCTTCAAAAAATAAGTAACTAACCCTCTCATTCTACCGATTCATTCTACTCAATCCATGCATCAATCATATCAAATCATGGATTATTTTTCTCCGATAAAATCAATTAAATTTAAATCATGGATTTTTTTTTCATAAAACAATATTGATAAGTAAATCTTTAGCATTCACCATCAAATTTTTTTTTTATCATTTACCTGTTATTAATTTAAAAAAAAATACATCGTCTAACCCATTATTTACATTTAAATTGTAATAATTTAAGAGGATTTTTTAGTCACCGTGTCATTAGTGCGTTGCCGGCCCATGTGTTCGGTCCTCCCAACTGAGCTTTCGCCATGCCCACACCCAACATTCGAACCCGAGACCTTGGGGTGAGATCCGAGTCCAGTTACCACTCGGACTAACCTCATGGTAATTTAGGAGTATCTTTTTTTAATAATTATTGATTTTTTTTTAAAAAAGTGAACATATCTTATAATTTAAGTGGATTTTATTATAAGATATCTTCACTTTTATTAAAAAAATATATTTTAATTATTAATTAGAATACTTTTTTATAACCGAACAACTAAAGAGGTAAGAATGAGTCCGTATATGTTGGTTAATTATATTTTAATTATAATATTTAGTTTTATAATAAACTAGTAGATACCATGCATACGCACGGGTGCCGTGGTTTTCTTTTTATGAATGAACTTAGACAGTATTTAAATAGTCTGAACATTACCTCGTGAAAATAAAGACAAATTTTAAGTAGATAAAAAAGGATTTTTAAATAAAAAATAGATAAATATTAAAATCTACAAACGTAAAAGTATCATTTAAAAACAATGTGTGCATTTATCCCGTGTTTTTTATATATCAGTGTAGTGTTTTTTTATATATCATAGTTGTTATCCCGTGTTTTTTTAAATATCAGCTATCCCGGGTTTTTTATATATCATTGCCGTTATCCCGGTTGTTCACAGTCGAGCCGACCACTCCGGAAGGTTCGGTCACACACTCCTTCGTAGTCGGTACGACTGTCTCTCGAGAAGGCAATACGAGGTATCCGAAGACTCAGGTTCACCCGCAGAAACGAGGGACTTTAACAGCGCTGCGGACTGGGCGACTCCTCTCTTCCCCTCGAAGCTAGGCCTCGTCACTCAGCTCGGCTAAGAGAACGAGGATAGCCAGAATATATTAGGAAACCCCTATAATTACGCCCCCAAATCCGCAACGGCCATAATGTGTATTAAATGCTAATTACTACCTGATTGTACTATATAAACTGCCATTTGAGGCTAATAGAAGGATCACGATTTGTCTCCATTTCACACTTATATACTCTCACTATTATTTTCTACTATTCATCGTGTTCTAAGCTAAGTCCAATCCCAGGATCTAGTTAGGAACATTGGCGCCCACCGTGGGGCCGGGTAAAATTTTCCTACCCTACTAAATCCTTAAAACTGCCACTTTACCATGGTGGCCACAAGGAGTACCCCATCATCCAGCAATACTGGTCCCCGAATACTGGAACTACTCAACGTAATGAAGGCACTGCAAGAACAGAATGCGGAGCAGGCCAGAAGGAACGAAGAGCTCTCAAGCATTGGAGGCAAGA
The DNA here is from genome assembly GCA_039519185.1 of Astragalus membranaceus. Lineage (NCBI taxonomy): Eukaryota > Viridiplantae > Streptophyta > Magnoliopsida > Fabales > Fabaceae > Astragalus > Astragalus membranaceus. Next base: position 161,214,226 of record CM076846.1, on the reverse strand, counting down.
GAAGTAAGGTTGCAAGAGCAACTAGCAGAGATACAGAACAACAGAACTGAGGCTACCAGAGCTCCTCAGAGGGAGTTTCAGCCATTTACAACATCGATTGAAGCAGTGGCCATCCCCCACCGCTTTCGCGAGTCATCTATAGGCACATATGATGGAACGGGAGATCCACAAAGTCATGTAGATGCGTTCCAAACTCAAATGACGATTAGTGGCGGCAACGACGCCGTCAGTTCCAAGATGTTCGCCGGTACTTTGACTGACGTCTCTCTCAAATGGTTTAAAGGTTTAACCTCACGATCAATCACCGGCTTTGAGGACCTTGCCATCTGCTTCGTACAACAGTTTTCTGCTAATAAGAAGAAGCTGGTACACTCAGAGGACTTGTTTGATCTTCGGCAAAGAGCGACCGAGTCCCTCTAGAAATACCTGAAGCGATTCAACAAAGTGACCGTGTTAGTGGAGGATCCTGATGAAAAATTCTTCGCAAAGCGTTCCTGAAGGGCCTGAGGAATGGTACCTTCAGCAAGGCACTGTCAATCCGAACGCCAACAACCATGGACGAGGTTCAGAGCTCGTGCAGACAAGCATATAGAGGCAGAAGAGACTGCCGCTAGCAAGGATAAACGTGACACCAAAGCATCAAGGAGACCATACTAACCACCAAAGAGACAAGCTCGGGCCGATCAACAGCATTTCTCAGCCACACGGGACCGAGGGGGCAGGACAAGGAACCGGAAGTCACGCCCTAATCCGGAGGTATCATAACTCCGCTTAGGGCCAAGCCCTCCACCATCTTCCACGAAGCCCTAAATGATGGAACCATACAGAGGCCGACACCTTTGGTCGGTACCATGGGTAAGTATCCACAATCATACTGCAGGTTCCACCGGACAATGGGACACACCACCGATGATTGCTGGACTTTGAAGCAGGGGATTGAACAACTGATCCAGAGAGGACAACTTAAAAAATTTGTATTGACAGAGGAGCAGAAGAAGAGACGAGCCAACAGCCCACAGCTGAAGCCAGCGGTGAATAGGGGAGGATCCCGAAAGGAAACTGCGCAGAAAGACGGACACGAAATCGCAGACAAAGGCGATGAAAACACCATCTCCGGAGGCTTCTCGGGAGGAGGATCCACTTCATCGGCAAGGCGAAGGTACGCATGTTCCATCATGTCTGTCACTAATAAAGAGTCTGATGCATCCATTTCAGAGTACCCACAGATCTCCTTCGACGTGGAAGACTTCAACGGTATTCAACCCCACTCTGATGATCCGATAGTGATTTACATCACGACCAGCGGGTACAGGGTCGCCCGAGTTCTGGTAGACGGAGGAAGCTCCGCCAATGTAATGTACTGGAAGTGCTTCCAAGAGCTTAAGTTGCCGGTTGAGCTGCTAAAAAATTACCCTGGCATGTTGGTAGGGTTTTCGGGTGAACAGGTTGAAGAATTACTTACCTGCAGGGAGAACAATTACAGCTGCAGCAAGAAGAGATGAGGAAGCTAGCTAAGATCGCAAGCAAATATACTCTCATAGAAGCCGAACCCTACAAGAGAGGGTTTTCCACACCCCTCCCTCAGGTGTGTCTCGGATACGAAGGCGCAGGAGATCATGAAAGAAGTAGATGGAGGGATATGCAGCAGCCATATAGGAGGGCAAGCCTTAGCAGCTAAGATTCTGAGAGCCGGCTATTACTGGCCGACAATGAAGAGGGACTCGGTGGAGTATGTCAGAAAATGTGATAAATGTCAGCGTCATGCAGCCATACCCAGAGCACCCCCAACCAACCTGCAGTCAGTCGTTTCCACTTGGTCGTTCTCCATCCGGGGCGTGGATATCCTCGGTCCATTCCCCCAGCTCCAGGCCAGGTCAAATATCTGTTGGTGGCAGTTGATTACTTCACGAAATAGATAGAGGCAGAACCAATCGCAACTATCACTGCTCAGCGAGTAAAGAAGTTTTATTGGAAGAGGTTAATATGCCGGTTTGGAATACCTGCCACCATAGTCACTTACAACGGCACTCAGTTTGCCTCCGACCTAGTGGCCGAACTCTGCAAAACCTGGAACATATACCAGACATTCACCTTAGTCGAGCACCCACAGACCAACGGGCAGGCTGAGGCTGCTAACAAGGTCATCTTGAACGACCTCAAAAGAAATTAGATGAAGCAAAAGGGAATTGAGCCGAAGAGTTAACGCTGGTATTGTGGTCCTACCACACCACCCCCCAGTCCTCCACGAGGGAAACTACCTTTCGGCTGACCTATGGGAGCGATGCTTTGATACTTGTGGAAGTGCTGGAACCCAGTCCAAGGAGAATGTTTACAGAGAAGATTCCAGATGAAGGCACACTACGAGCCAACCTGGATCTCTTGGACGAAGTCACAGAAATTGCCAAGATCAAAGAAGAAGCAGCTAAGCAGCGCGCAGCAAAGAAGTATGATTCCAAGGTCAGACCTAGAAACTTCAAAGCCGAAGATCTGGTCCTGAGACAATTAGGCCGAGTAGGAACCACAGGGAAGCTGTCTGCCAATTGGGAAGGTCCTTTTAGAGTCAAAGACGTCGTCGGCCTAGGAGCCTTCAAGCTGGAGAAGTTAGATGGAGGAAACATTCTCAGATCCTGGAACACAGGTAACCTTCAGTTCTATTATAGCTGAAGAAGCAATCGTCGGTTTCTCATCATCTCCCATCTTTCAATTAATGTATCATTTGTATGTGGCAATATAAAGCCCCAAATGTACTCCACCGCCATTGTTGAATAAAGAGAACCGATTATCCAATAAAGAAGAATGTGCCATAATAAAAATGTCCCGACAGACAAGGACCGAGCAACGTCTCGATGTTGTCATTGGGCAATGAATACTCAAAGTCTTGACAGGTGAGAACGGAGCTGACGAGCTCACGTACCACCCTTGGGCACACCAGTTCGGTTTCAAAGAAGTTTGCTTCCTTGAGACCGAAAGGGAGCTTCCATCGTATAGGTGACGCTAACGCACTTGTCGAACGAAGCCAACGAGCTCGGTACGGTGTAAGATCCTTCGATGTGTAGATGTAGCTAATGCGCTCGCCCAAACAAGCCAACGAGCTTGGCACAGAGAAGGCCATTTTACCACAATTCCCGACAGGTGTAGACCGTGCGAAAGCCGACATACAGCCCTTGGGCACCAAAAAAAGGCCATTCATATAAATAATAAACATCAAACCGGCAAAGTAAGCCGAAGCACAACGAGACAACGCGAACGAAGCACAAAGAGGAATAACAAAGCCTTAAGTATGCGAAGAAAATGCAAGGATAAGAAATAAAATGCTACTAAACATACAAACCGAAGGTAAAACGAAGGTGTCATACCCTAATTTTGTCCGGCTAATTTAAAGTTTCTAGAAAGTCCAAAATATTGTTTTTATCGTTTATGTGTGTCGTTCCCAGTCATGTATAGGCATGTTACTTCTCATTGGTGCGTGTATGCTATTGTTAATAATGTACACATTTTAGTCCCCGTTGCGGATAGGCGTTCGCGTATTGTTGTGTACGAGTGTTTATTTTAGTACGCAAATTCGCGTATTCTTGTTGTAGGCGCGCGTTCGCATCTCGTCGTGTACGTTTGTTTTTCGTCGTTGTTATCGGTTTAATTTTGTTCTAAAAATCTAATAAAAATCAGATTGTGAATAAATACTTTTTATAATCAGTTTTTTTTACAAAGTCAACTTTAGTACACATGTATAGACAAAAAATAAATACAAAATAGTACAAAAATTAATTAAAAGCAAAAGTACAAAAAAAATAAAATCAAAATAAAATGAAGGGATTAGCAGCCAGCCCCTGCTTTTATGTTTTGAGAATGAAAACAAGTCTTCTTTCTTCTTGTTCTCCCCTTTTTCCTTTTTTGCTCCAACAAGACAGCTTGCACTACCCTGCTCCTCCTCCTCTGCTCCACTACCTCTGATTTTCCTGCAAACCATAACAGCCAATTTGTCTCAATAAATTACTGGACTCTATAAAAAAACTGAAGAAACAGAATAAGGGGGGGACGCACAAAAAACACAGACTCACAGTCACTGAGAACAAACACACAATACCCATTCAAAATGAAAAAAAACAGAGAATGAAAAAGGGGAATCTGAGAAAACATACAAATGAGAGAGGAGAGGGGCGAGAACCACTGAACCTCCACCACCACCGTGAACCGCCCCAACAGAACCACCACAGTACACTATCCAAACCATCACAGTAGCCACCCACCTTCTTCATCTCACCGACCCAACACAGCCACCGAAACCCCAGCACCACCGTCGCCTCACCGCCGCCGTCGACGACCACCAAACAACCACCCTTCACCGTTCGCCCTCCTCACGCACCACCACCAAATCCCCTCCACCGTAAACCACCAACTCGCGGCCAAACTCCCCTCCAAACGAATCACGCCACCACTGTCGCCACGAGCTAAAAGTACCGTCGCCCAAACGCTGCCACCCACAGTCGATTCCCCCTCCGGCGAACAGAACGGCGGTGGTTAGTGTACCACCACCGGTCATCGCTCCACGCGGTCCACTCCCGCGAAGTTCTCCACGTCGCGCGCGCTCCGCTCCGATACCGTCACCATCTCCCTCCCTGCCACCGTCGACCACCTCGTCGCTGTCGTGTCCGCTCTCTCCCCCTCCATCCATCGCGAACTGTCAGCCACCCTCCTCCCTCTCTGTCGCGTTTTCTCTCTTTTTCTCTTCCTTGTTCGCAAATTCCTTTCTCTCTCCCTCAATGATGTGTGTGCGGCGCTGAGAAGGGGGGAGTTGGGGATTAGGGTTCATCTCAACAGATATCATATATATTTATATTTAAGTTATTTGTTTTCTTTATTTTAAACGGTTTCCTACTTACACCCCCTGCTTTCCATAATAAAACTCTCATTCTTGAGCCCAATTTCGTGGGCTAGGTGTTTGGAAACCAAATAAAACAAATCCTGAATCGGTTTCTGTTGTTCGCACCCCCTTCATTTGCTACGTAGACCCTCCCTGGGAAGCCCAGTTTTCGTGGGCCGTCGAACACGGTATAGGAACTAGGCTGTTTAATATTTACACCCCCAGTTTTAAAATACAGCCCCTGTGGCTAATCACACCCGATTTTACTACTGCGCCCCTTGTTTCTCTTTTTTTTTAGAATGCCTTTTCCATAAATAAACGATTTTCTTTCACAGACATTTTTTTCCAAGTAGCGAATAAATGTTTTCCCAAACATAAAAAATGGTTTGTTACTATTGGTCACTCTGAGCGTAGCTTGTTTGCCCGTTGATAACAGCTTTAGTTTTCAGACGACCTATGAGTGACGACCACTCTGAGTTTTGCTTGCTTGGTCGTCACGAGTACATCTCCCAATTTCAAAAATAAATAAAAAACACCAACACACAAATTTTTTCTAACCAAGAACTACGTTCGATTTGATTCTCTACCAAGAGATACGTAGGACCAGAGGGCGGCCGACCTCTGTCAATTGCACTAATAAAAAACCCCTTTTTTTTTTCCTTTAAATTCATTTCTCTCATTTTTCTCAAAAAGTACAAAAAATAACTAACCGTTTAGTGAGTCCTTTTTAGTATTATTATAAGGGTAAAAACATTATTCTTGAATTAATAAATGTTTGCACATTTAGTTAAAAGGTAACCTTCCTTAGGAAGGATGTCGTAGGGTGCTAATACCTTCCCTACGCATAATCGACTCCCGAGCCTAAACCTGGTCCGCGGAACCCCCTTTATCCACCCAATAGGGATTTTCCAATGTTTGCCCTTAAACTAAACTTTGGTGGCGGCTTCATTTCAAGAATTTCGAAGAATCCCTCCTCCGGATTTTTCGGTCGCTACAGCTGGCGACTTCACTGGGGACAATTAAGAGAGTCAAGCCAAATTAACTAAATGTGTAAGTATTTGTTAATTTTATTAATACTTTGTTTTTACCCATATTCTTATATTATTTATTTATTAGCATTTTTTTTATTGAACCTTAGGGTAGACGACTTTTTTTTTTTGTTATTATTGTTGTACATCTTGTCCAGTTTGGTTAGTTTAGGTATTTTGCTCTCATCACACACCTCACTTACACATTTGCACACACCTTTGAGTGGGGCCCTATACCCGGGTCTGCAAATAACCTAGGACGAGTGGAGATTATTAGTGACAGTCATTCTGGATTTTATCTGTCTGACTCTCATGAAAGTCTCAACCAGAGCACGCTCTTTCATGGTATCCCACACCAGGTAGCTTGCTATCGTTGTGGATCATTTCATGAAGGGGATTTTAGCTCTGGAGACCTTTGTGAGGAAGTGAATAGAGCCACCTGAGAGATTGATCACATAAGTGACCCTAGATCATGTTGAAAATCCCAATTTAGACATGACCCACCTAGGACACAGGGGCACTATACTTACCCTCTCTATCAATCTGGTTAGTTTTTTCTCCAAAATTAAAATCACTCAAAAAAAATTTCGTGGTCCCTTCATTTGCATGCATACGAGACGACATCATTCCTTTCATTCATCATACAAAAAAATTATCATAAAATAAGATCATTTTTTTCATCATATGCATTTCCCTACCGTACCATTCATCATATATTCATAATTCATAAATATCGAGAAAAAACCATCAAATAGTGTAGGCATCTTGTCATTTGCAACATCATTATTACAAATTGCATGAGACATTCTATAACATTTCGCTCATATTGTCATCATAGTCCAAATGCACAATTTCTCCATACATGCATCATTTCTCCATACATGCATCATTTTATCCTAGTTGCATCATCTCTCATACTCATACATCGCATTGTTATTATAAAAATTTATTTTTTAATGCGTCATCTTCATGCATCGTAAAAAACAAGGACAAAAGTCATTTATTCCTATCCATCTCAAATGCATCAGTCATTCAACATGCGTCAAAACAAAAATTATAAATTTCTTCATTATTGCATCATTCATCACCCAATAGCATTTTGTTAGCTTTTTTATTTTAGTTGAAGCAAAAAAAAAGGGGGATAAACCATCACGCATTTCATTCATCTCCATTGTTGCTCATGTACAACAAACGTCCATATGTTCATGCATTATACTTTATTCAAAGAAAACACAAAAAAAAATCACCATTCATTCATACTAAAATCACTCTTCCATAAGCATTTCATTGTTATTGCACTATCATGCATCGCGAAGGTATCATTTTTTTTCAAAATTGCATTCATCTCGCATATCCGTACACCAAAAGAATATTACCCCATATTATATAAAGGTTATGTTCATTACTCTTTTCCACGCATTAAAAAAAAAGGTCGCTGCGAGTGTCATGCATTTTGTTTCCTCGCACACAAAAAAAGGCAATAGCATCATAGGCAGTGACATTCGTTCATAATCATTCAAAGTCATGATCACACAGTGTAGGTAGCACATCATTCATAAAGTCTTGAATTACATAAAAAAAAAACATAACATTCATACATCATTTCCCTCATGTTGTCATCCTAGTTTAAATGCAGCAATTCCATATTCATGTGTCATTTCCCAAATAAAACAAAAAAATCATTTCATTATATTTGTATCATTCGTCATCCAATAAATCAAAAATAAGAGTCTGCACGCATGTTGCACCGCCTCTTGAAAAAATAAAAATAATTGCATTAGGATCAAACATTTATTTCTTCATGCATACATGCATTCGCATTTTTCATACATGTCTATCATCATGGGCATTATATTTTGCTAGAAAATAAAAAAATCATCATAGAACGAGTCACTTGTTTTCATATACATCTCGTTCTCATGGTACTAACATGCATATCATCCTCCAACTTTCATCATCTTGCATACTCAAAGATATACTATATTCGTTACTCCTCTTCATGTATAGAAAAATAAAAAATGCATTAGTCATCTGACATGCAAAATAAAAGAAAAATAATAAAATGATGCCACTTCCTTGCATTATTCATCATCATATAGCATTGCGTCCGAAAAATCATTTCGGATAGTCAATCTTTTCAAGCGATCATTCATTCACGCATTTCATGCATTCGCATCTGCATTTTCGTCATTTTTCACCATGTGTTCCTTCATGCATTAGCACACAAGGTGCGTTTAACTTGATTATTCTTGTTGCGTGAGCATAGTTAGTCTTTCAACTAGAAAATAAAAAAATTATCATGCATTCATAACAGAATACGGTCATCGTTTTCATTATCATGGTACCAACATGCATCTCATCATCTAGAAAATAACAAAATATCATATTTTTTATTTTACTTCATCTTGCATAAGCCACACGCCAAAAATGAGAAAATAATATCACCTTGATATTATAAAAAAACAAATTTACATTCATTCATTATTTCATTACTCCTCTTCATGCATCATGAAGAAACAAAAACAAAAGTCATTCATTCTCATGCATCTCAAAAACAGTTCCTTCATGCGTCATAAAGAACAAAAACAAAAGTCATTTATTCCTCTCACATCCATCTCAAGGGCGTTAATCCTCTCACATGCATTAAAACAAAATTAGGATTTGTTTCATTTTCTTCTATTCTTGCATTGTTCGTCATTCAATAGTTTTTTTTTTGTTGTTGTTTTGTTAGCCTCTCACTCTAGTTGAAGTTTAAAAAATAAAAAAATAAAAATCACACACTTGCTTAAGGTATCATTATGCATTCCATTCACCTGCATCATTGTCTGTGTACAACATCCATATGTTCAGGCATTCTGCTTTATTCAAATAATTTTTCCAAAAAATAAAAAAAAATGAAACTCATAAGATCTTTTTTTTGACACACTGTTTGATGAGAAACGATGCCTTCTTGAAAATATATTCGAATTGATTCCTCTTCCTTGGAAAATGTTGTCACACCCTAACTTGATTCACCGACATCAAGTCCTCCACCCTTCACTCCATATACATCCTACTCATACCCACCACATTCATGGAAACCACCTACCCACTTAACCCTTCAATGGAATTCACCAATAACTCATTCACCATCATGGTCACTACAATATTGACCGTATCGTCCTCAAACCCCTGCTCCCATAGGCTTGACCCTTAGCCACCGCACGCCCCACCAAGGGCATCAGCCAACATATATCTCACCCCCGTGATAAGAAGCTTAAATGTCTATTTTGTTAACTTGTGTGGTTTTAGCAATTAAAATTGTTCTATCTTAACCGAAGTCAACTCTCTATGAAGCATTTGCAAAATAAATTAGCATGACATGTGTGCTTACTCTTGTTTGAGTCAATTATACTATCCCCGTCTTTCCTTCATTTTCAAAACCAATTCCAACCATTCATGAAAGACCCAGTCCCCACAAGAGTATTTCATTCGCTTTCCCCCAGTGATGAAATTTCACGAATAGCACTTTGTATGCTCCATACCGGGGCAGAGTAATGGTCACTAAGATTTGTTGTCGGCATTCCAAACACTCGTGCAAGTCCTTTGAGTAAAAAAAAAACAGAAAAAGGAAATCCAAAAAGGAAAAGCCCGTTAGGTTGAAAACTCATAAGAGCAACCCAAGCAAAAATTAGGGCATGAAAAGAGAAAAATAAAGAAAAGCAAATATATTAAAATGAAGTTTTGTCCCATAGCTACAATTTCAAGAAAATAAGCAATCATGATTTGAATTGGAGTTTGGCCATTTTCCTATATCCAAAAATCCAAAAAAAAAGAGAAATGCCCTTTGCTACCCACCTCAAGCCAAAAAAAATCAAAATCTTTCAAACACCTTAGACAAGGATCAATCCCATATCTAACAGCTCGCTCAGCTCGAAAGAAAAAAGAAAAATCACAAAAAGTGAAATTAAAAAAAAGATGATCGAGAAATCCTGAAAACCAAAAAAGTAGAATTTGTGAGCTGACACTTCACACCATCGAGCATATAAAAGATCATTGTCTGAAATAAACCCTCAAACACTTCCTTTGGCCTAAGCGTCCTATCCTCCATAAACCCTCAAATGCGCTACAACCCTAAAACAGGTTCATTCTACCATGAAGCGCATAAAAGATTCTTTGTCTCAACCAACCCCGAACACTCTCAGGAGCAAAGTAATCATTTCCTTCATGAATCATTCGCCATTAGCCATATTACAATCCTAAGGCCTATTCTGATCAGTGATTGGTTGCTTCCATTTTTCTCAAAGCTTATACTATAGGACAAAATAATCGGAATAATTTATTTGCTCAAAAAAAACAAAGAGAAAAATATTATTACACAAAAAATAAAAAAAATAAACTTAAAAGGGCTTGCACGCTCGAAGTTCATCAAGAGAAGATAACAGTGATCATCAACAAAGTGAATTTTCATCGAACCAAAAACTCTTGACTGTCTTAGCTTGTGGAATCCTTCCCAAGGAAAACCACAAATCCCTACTAAGGCAGTTACTTGACTTACCATCTCTGAATGGGACAATACCCCACCCTCCATTCCACTCAAACTCAGGGAGATTTTTTTTAGCATCCCCAAAATACCCTCATCTTCCATCCCGTTCATATACTACACTCATGTAGCCGTACCAGACCAATTTCCAAACCATTATTCTAACTTTACACCCTGTCACAATCCCACTCGAGATGGGGCAATCTGCACCTTTCATGGATTGGGGCAACCTTGTCCTCTTGTAGACCGGGGCATCATATCCCTCGGCCCGAAAGAATCCTTTTGCCTCCCATTCCATTCATTCCTAGTCACTTGTCACCCTCAATACCAGCATATTTCCCAATCCCTCAATCAGTCCATTTCTTGAAACCCTGAGTCAAGTGGCACATTCATTTGCATTCGCACTGTTTTGCATATTTATTAAGCAAATGCTTCAAAGAGAGAGACACACAATAATGACAATCCCTTTAAGTTAACATCTTAGACTTGAAAGCTTAGCCATCATGGGTCATCATAATCAAATGAGAACCCATCCGCAAATACACATCTTGATCTCTAGAAAGGGCACTAATACATTGCTGCAAGCCACACTTTTCAAGATGACAATCTTGAGCTTACCAGAGTTCAAGTCCAAGCCATCAAAAATCTTTCTTCCAAGGAACGATCAATTCAAAATGTTCAGCTCTCTGTTTCCAGCATCAAAAGTTTCGTTTCACATCAAACATTTTTGCATCCTTACAAAAACAAAAAATGTTGTTACCAACAAATCATGCATTATACATGTCCTCATTATTCTAGAATTAAAACCATGCATCAAAATATTACGTATCCATCACATTCACATTCTCATTTCATGCATTCATCAAATACCAAAAAGGCAATAATGCGGAAAGACAAAAAAAAAACAAAAAAAAACAAAAAAAAAAACCTCCCACATCCCAGCAAACATCCAATCATTGCATCATACAACATCAAGTCATGCGGCTACCACAACCCTTCATCTAAGCATTACGTGTGCATGTTCATTCATTCATTCATTCATTCATTCATTTATTCATGAAAAAGGGCAAAACAAGAGAAAACCAAAAAGGTGAAAATCATCCACATTGCACCCGTTACTCCCACCAAAGCATAGATCATTTCATCATGCAATCAGCAGTACATTTGCGTTCACATGTTATCAACATGCAGCACCCACAATTCACGGGCTTTTGTAGTCCATTTTCTTTTGCGTTGCACATTCATCACATTGCACGAATACATATAACATTTGTTTGCTTCGATAGACGTGCCACGCGTGGGTCTTATCATCACCAAAAACTTTCTACAACACCAATCATATCATTTGCCATGCATTCATGTGCTTTCCTATCATTCACCAAAGCGTTTGCATCAAAATATCACATATCTATCATATTCGCATTCTCATACTAAAAAGGGCAATAAAGCGAAAACACAAAAAAACATCTTTCCGCATCCCGACAAACATCCAATCATTGCACCATACATCAAACCATGCATCTACCATAGCACCTACATCTAAGTAGTACATTTGCGTTCGCATGTTATTCGCATCCGCATCCACAGCTTATCAATTTCTGTTTCCGACCAGCTTCAGCATCCATCATTCACAGAGTATCGTAGTCCATTTGCTTTCGCATCGCACACATTGTATACCTATAACACTTTTTTTGCTTCGATAGACGTGCCAAGTGTCGGTCTCATCTCATCACCAATCATATCATTTGCTATGCATTCATGTGTTTCCTTTATTCACCATAGCATTTGCATCAAAGTATTACATTCGCATCATATTCACATTCGCATTGCATGCATCAAGAAAAGAAGCAAAATAAACAAGGACAAAGCAAAAAGAAAAATCCATCCATTACATTCATCATCACACATTAATCACTACAGACACAGGCACATCTCATACATCGTTTGTCATCTTTCTCATTCCTTCAGGTTCAACACCCATGGTATACCCATTTCATTCATCATCCCCCAGATACCAATCATTGCAGGTTCATCACTTTACATTGTTCGCTTCGATAGATGTCCAAGTGTCGGTCTCATCGTTGCCCCCCAAAGAAAAGAGTTTTTTGACATTACTAATCATATCTTTATACCATGCATGGCATTCGCGTCAAAGCATTACATTTGCATCACATTCACACTTTGCATTTCATACACTCATTATGTACCCAAAAAAAAAGAGAAAAGCAAAAAACAAAAGGAGAAAAATTGATCATTCCATTACATTCATCATTAATCAGCACAATCACATTCATATCTTATCTGCATTCACATACATCACCTACCACGCTTCATTCCATTGGATACCTACCATTTCACATACCTATATTGCACGCATACATCATTCATTGCATTTTTAGACATGCCAAATGTAGATAACTTTTTCCGTCTCAGGTAAATGCATTCATTAGGTATGTTCTAGGCAGGTGCGCCATGTGCCGATCCCAATAGTTTGTTCCCTCAAAGTCAGTGCTCTAAGCGCTGGTCGCATATCACAATTTAGAGTCCCAGTACTCTTGCTGACCCCCAGCGGTCCTTCAGAGCCCAAGCGCTCCTTCAGACCATCACTTCACTGGTCCTTCAATCCAGATCGCACGTCGCGTTATCGAGCAACCGACGGATCATCCGGCCCCAGGCCCTTCAGACTAGCTGTGTCCGCCTAAAAAACACAGTGCATGTCCTTCGAGGTGTGTAAATCAGGTCAACGACCCGACCTTGCCACCCATGGCCGCTCGAAAAAGGCCACCCCCCAAGCAGACCGTTTTACTAGTACCGTTGCTAGTTTGCGCTCCATCAGACCCATTGGTCCATCAGGCTTAGGCATGCCCTTCAGACCCCGTCGGTCCTTCAGTTTAACTCCAATCAATGCGCCAAGCATCGACTGTGAATTAGACCATCAGAGCCCCAGTGCTCCTTCAGATCCCCGGTGATCCTTATTTACTTTTATTCTATGTCAACCCATTATCTTTCATTATCTTTCTAAAAAAAAAATCTTGACAAAATTAGTGTCTTTGTATCTTCATTTCTATTTTACTCGCGAAATTTGGAAACCCTTCATATTTCCTAGTAAAATATAAATAAAGAGGGGCAGCTGTCATACCCTAATTTTGTCCGGCTAATTTAAAGTTTCTAGAAAATCCAAAATATTGTTTTTATCGTTTATGTGTGTCGTTCCCAGTCATGTATAGGCATGTTACTTCTCATTGGTGCGTGTATGCTATTGTTAATAATGTACACATTTTAGTCCCCGTTGCGGATAGGCGTTCGCGTATTGTTGTGTACGAGTGTTTATTTTAGTACGCAAATTCGCGTATTCTCGTTGTAGGCGCGCGTTCGCATCTCGTCGTGTACGTTTGTTTTTCGTCGTTGTTATCGGTTTAATTTTGTTCTAAAAATCTAATAAAAATCAGATTGTGAATAAATACTTTTTATAATCAGTTTTTTTTACAAAGTCAACTTTAGTACACATGTATAGACAAAAAATAAATACAAAATAGTACAAAAATTAATTAAAAACAAAAGTACAAAAAAAATAAAATCAAAATAAAATGAAGGGATTAGCAGCCAGCCCCTGCTTTTATGTTTTGAGAATGAAAACAAGTCTTCTTTCTTCTTGTTCTCCCCTTTTTCCTTTTTTGCTCCAACAAGACAGCTTGCACTACCCTGCTGCTCCTCCTCTGCTCCACTACCTCTGATTTTCCTGCAAACCATAACAGCCAATTTGTCTCAATAGATTACTGGACTCTATAAAAAAACTGAAGAAACAGAATAAGGGGGGGACGCACAAAAAACACAGACTCACAGTCACTGAGAACTGTAACAGCCCAGGTCCACCGCAGCGGCCACCCCGGTCCCACTGTTACCTCACGGTCTTCTCTACCCCTCTTGTAGAGTTTTTGCCTTCCGTGGGAATCGAACCTTGCACCTGAGGCATAAGTGCAAGTTAAACCCCCTTCCCACTACCAATTGAGCGCGCGCTCAATTGGTAGTGGGAAGGGGGTTTAACTTGCACTTATGCCTCAGGTGCAAGGTTCGATTCCCACGGAAGGCAAAAACTCTACAAGAGGGGTAGAGAAGACCGTGAGGTAACAGTGGGACCGGGGTGGCCGCTGCGGTGGACCTGGGCTGTTACATAAAAACACACCTCCCACTACCAATTGAGCGCACCCTAAAATTATTTAATTAATTTATTTAATTAAATAATTGGGGATTTAAATTAAATTATTTGATGTAATTCGATTAATTAGAATTTTATTTATTTTGGTGGTATTAGGAGGGAGTGGAGGCGCCACTTGCATGACTTGGGCTTAAGTGGAAAGCCCAAGCCCATGATCCACAATATGGGCGAAGTGGTTAGTTGGTGGGGGGCTAGGGTTTGTGGCATTTTGCGAAATCAAAAGAAAGAAAGAAAGAGCGTGAGATAGAGAGAGAGCAAGGAAGGGCGCCGTAAGGAGAGAAGAGGAAGAGGAGAGAAGTCGCAAGCAAGGAAGAGCGAGGAGCGTGATTTTGTTGCTGTGATCCTGTACGTGACTATCTCCGGAGCCTCCGTTCTTCAATTTCGAGGTTAGGGGAGCTCTATCACTCTATTTAATAGTTCATATGATGAGTTCTAGATCTAGGGTTAGACTAGATTTATTGATGTATTGTGATGTTGTTTTTTTTATATATTGTTGTATGCGAAATGATGTAAGCATGAGTTCTTGATGTTTCTTGATGCATCGTTGATAGGGGCTATTATATGTGTAGATATGTGCGAAGTGAATGGTTGAGTCTTCCTATACATATGTGTGTGAATTGTAGTGTTAGAATTATAGTCATTGATTTGTGACCTTCGAATTATGGGCTTGAAACTGAAATTGTTGTGTTGGATTTGCTTGTGTTGGTTGCAAAATTGGATGGATGGTGTATAGGCGCCTAGGGCGCCAAGGGGATAGGGAAGATAATGCCAATTGAATTTTTGAGAAATTGATTGAAATATGTGTATGTTTAGTTGCTGGGAAAATGTTGAGGTTTTATGATTTAGAATTGTTAAGAAAACAATTTTCAGTATTAAAAAGCGTTTGGTAAAATTCTGGATGTTGCTGCTGGTTTCTGGGCGCTGGGCGCCTATGCTGGGCGCTGGGCGCCTGTTCTGTGTTGTTGTTGCGCGTGGGGGCGCGCCTGGGCGCTAGGCGCCCGTGTCTGTGCGTGTTGCGCGCTGTGCGCGCCTGGGCGCTGGGCGCCCGTGTTGTGTCTGTGTGTGCGTTGTGCGCGCCTGGGCGCTGAGCGCCTATGGCGCTGTGTTGTGCGTGCGTTGTTGCCCCTGGGCGCTAGGCGCCCGTGTCTGTGTTGCTTGTTGCGCTGTGTGGCGCGCTGTTGCTCCTGGGCGCTGGGCGCCTGTGCACTTGTTGCCTGGGCGCCTAAGGCGCCTGTTCCCTGGATGTTGCCTAATTTTTCCAAAATTGTTTTTATCATAACTTTTGACTTAGACGTCCGTTTTGAACGATTCGAAAAGTGTCATGAAGCTTTTTACGTTGTCTAGTTGTGGGTTCAATTTTTAAAATGAAAAATTGTTATTTTCTGACTGTTTGTGGGCGCCCAAGTGGCTGTCCCCGGTGGTCGTCCCAGTGACATTGAAAAATGACGTGGAACTCTTTAAAAATCCCTTTTGGTGTATAAACAACAGTTTTAAACACGGTAGTGTCAAAATGACTGTTTTGCCCCTAGTGGCCAAAGTTAATGATAATGATGTGTAAATGACGAGGATGCCCTTGGTGGCTAGTCAAATGACTGTTTTGCCCCTAGTGGCCAAAGTTAATGATAATGATGTGTAAATGACGAGGATGCCCTTGGTGGTTAGTCAAATGACGTTTTTGCCCTCAGTGGCTAATGTTTGAGTTAAATGATGTTTATGTGTAAGTGACAATTGGGGCCTGAGTGGCTAAGTGAGGTTAAGGTCTAAGTGGCCTAGTGATGTTGTGTGATGATTATGAATTTGACAGGTGCTGTGCTCCGTGCGAGCAAACAGGTAAGTGATGGGTCACATTGTTGACTGTGATCTGAGTAATTGTGTGATTTTGTGAAGTGAGTGGTGCATGTCATAGAGTCTCATGCCCATATGCATAAAACCCAGTGATGTTTTGAGGCCTGAGTGGCTAAGTAATGATGAGGCCTGAGTGGCTAAGCGACGTTTTGTGAAAAGGTACCTTCATGCATATACCCGCGAGTGGGTTGCATTTCATAAATCTACATGACATGAGATGAGTTGTACATGATGTGGATGATGACTGTGATGTGGATGTTTTGTGTATTGGATGCTGATTATTCTAGTGCGTAGCCTATGATTAGTGCTTATCATGTTTTCTATTATATAGACTGAAATGATGCTCACCCTTTCCTGTTTGAATGTTGCCCCGTGTTGGTAACGTGCAGGTGATTCCCAGTGAAGGTATTAGCTTCACTTTTCGAGTCGAGTCGTCATGCTCTGATACGTAGCACTCAGGGGGGATAACGAACTCGGCCTTTATTAATGATTTTTGATTATTATGTCCATGTGGACTATTTGGTTATGTTTTACTAATTTCCGCTGCGTAGTTGATTGTGTTATGAGGAGTGTTATAAGTGACGTTAACCATGAGGCTTGAGTTTTTGATATTGTGATGTGCTACGTGGACGTATGAGTTTGAGTTAAACTGTTTTTAAAGTTTGATAAGCGACGTTGATTTGAGTATGTGTAACATTTCCTATGAACGAGATTTTTCAAACTCTGATTTTTATAAACAAAGTGACGGGTAGAAAGGGGTGTTACATTAGTGGTATCAGAGCAGTTCGGTCTGTCCGGCCGGTAGTTGAGTCGTCGTGTTGAGTAACATTGAGTTTGTTACTCGTTTCTGAATTCTGTTTTCTGTTGCAGTGTTAGAATGGCCAGATGAGACGACGCTGCTCTTGCTGCTGCATTGCAAGCTATGGCTCAGGCGATGCAGGGTCAGCAGAATGCTGGGGATAATGCTGGTTTTCGAAGTCTGACAACCTTCCAGAGGGAGAATCCGCCCACCTTTAAGGGCAAATATGATCCAGATGGTGCTATGGCTTGGCTGAAGGAGATCGAGAGGATTTTCAGGGTGATGGACTGTACTGTTGAGCAGAAGGTCCGCTTTGGTACCCATATGTTAGCCGAGGAGGCCGACGACTGGTGGTTGGCTACTAGGCAGAGGTTAGAGGCTGTGCAGGAAGAGATTACTTGGGAGGTATTCAGCAGGGAATTTCTGAGGAAGTATTTTCCTGAAGACGTCCGCGGGAAGAAAGAGATAGAGTTCTTAGAGCTGAAGCAGGGTGGTATGTCTGTGACTGCCTACGCGGCAAAATTTGTGGAACTAGCAAAATTTTATCCACACTACAGTGAGGCTACAGCTGAATTTTCAAAATGCATCAAATTTGAGAATGGGTTGAGGCCTGATATTAAACAGGCCATTGGTTATCAAAAGATTCGTGTGTTCGCAGATCTGGTTGATAGTTGCAGGATCTTCGAGGAGGACAGTACTGCTCGCTACAAAGCTACTTCTGAGAGAAAGGGCAAGTTTCAGAGTCGAAGCAAGCCGTATGAGGTTCCTGCGGGTAAGGGTTATCAGAGAGCTGCTGGAGGTAAGGGTTCTGGTGGGGGAGATGCCCCTGCTAGCATTGTCTGTTATAAGTGTGGCAAGCCTGGCCACAAGAGTACTACATGCAGGTCGGATGACAGGAATTGCTACCGTTGTGGTAAAAAGGGTCATATGGCAGCTGAGTGTAAGGTCAAGGATGTGGTGTGTTTCAACTGTGGTGAGTCTGGGCATATCAGTACAAAGTGTACAAAGCCGAAAAAGGAAAGGTCTACTGGGAAGGTATTTGCATTGGCAGGAGAGGAGCCTGATGACGATGATGGTCTGATTAGAGGTACGTGTTTTATTAATGGTACTTCTCTGAAATCTCTTATTGATACTGGTGCTACCCATTGTTTTATTTCTGTTGATTGCTGTAAAAGATTGGGTCTTGTTTTATCTGCTATGTGTGGGGATATGGTTGTCGATACTCCTGCGAAGGGGTCGGTGATTACGTCCCAGGTGTGTTCTCAGTGTCCCGTGTCGATCTTCGGCAGGGACTTTATTGTGAATTTTGTATGTTTGCCATTGAGAGGTCTGGATGTAATCTTAGGCATGGACTGGTTAGAGAATAATCACGTTCATATCAACTGTCGTAGCAAGTCGGTTAGTTTCGGTGAAGAGAGTTCGGTTTTGGTGTCTGCTGGTCAGTTGAAGAAATTGAAGAAAGAGGGAGTTCAGTTATTTGCGTTGATGGCTTCGTTGTCTGCTGAGAGTCAGGCTGTTATTGAAGAACTGAAGGTAGTACGTGAATTTCCTGAGGTTTTTCCTGATGAAATTCCGGGTGTGCCACCGGAGAGAGAAGTTGAATTTTCGATTGATCTTGTACCTGGTACGAGGCCTGTGTCTATGGCACCGTACAGAATGTCGGCGTCAGAACTGTCTGAGTTGAAGACGCAACTTGAAGAATTGCTTGAGAAGAAATTTGTAAGACCAAGTGTATCACCGTGGGGAGCTCCGGTATTGTTAGTGAAAAAGAAAGATGGGAGCATGAGGTTATGTGTGGACTATCGTCAGTTGAATAAGGTAACTATCAAGAATAAGTATCCGCTTCCGAGAATCGACGATCTGATGGATCAGTTAGTGGGTGCTCGTGTTTTCAGCAAAATCGATTTGAGGTCCGGATATCATCAGATTAAAGTAAAGGATGAGGATGTTCAGAAGACAGCATTCAGGACAAGGTATGGGCATTATGAGTATTCTGTGATGCCGTTCGGTGTGACCAATGCTCCTGGTGTATTTATGGAATATATGAACCGTATTTTCCATAATTACCTAGATCGGTTTGTGGTAATCTTCATAGATGATATTCTAGTTTATTCTAAGTCAGATGAAGAGCATTGGTGGTGTAATGGTATTGAGTATTGCATGATATGTAGAATGTGTTGTGTTCGAATCTTAATTTATGTAACAGCCCAGGTCCACCGCAGCGGCCACCCCGGTCCCACTGTTACCTCACGGTCTTCTCTACCCCTCTTGTAGAGTTTTTGCCTTCCGTGGGAATCGAACCTTGCACCTGAGGCATAAGTGCAAGTTAAACCCCCTTCCCACTACCAATTGAGCGCGCCTTTTTATGTAACAGCCCAGGTCCACCGCAGCGGCCACCCCGGTCCCACTGTTACCTCACGGTCTTCTCTACCCCTCTTGTAGAGTTTTTGCCTTCCGTGGGAATCGAACCTTGCACCTGAGGCATAAGTGCAAGTTAAACCCCCTTCCCACTACCAATTGAGCGCGCGCTCAATTGGTAGTGGGAAGGGGGTTTAACTTGCACTTATGCCTCAGGTGCAAGGTTCGATTCCCACGGAAGGCAAAAACTCTACAAGAGGGGTAGAGAAGACCGTGAGGTAACAGTGGGACCGGGGTGGCCGCTGCGGTGGACCTGGGCTGTTACAAGAACAAACACACAATACCCATTCAAAATGAAAAAAAACAGAGAATGAAAAAGGGGAATCTGAGAAAACATACAAATGAGAGAGGAGAGGGGCGAGAACCACTGAACCTCCACCACCACCGTGAACCGCCCACACAGAACCACCACAGTACACTATCCAAACCATCACAGTAGCCACCCACCTTCTTCATCTCACCGACCCAACACAGCCACCGAAACCCCAGCACCACCGTCGCCTCACCACCGCCGTCGACCACCAAACAACCACCCTTCACCGTTCTCCCTCCTCACGCACCACCACCAAATCCCCTCCACCGTAAACCACCAACTCGCGGCCAAACTCCCCTCCAAACGAATCATGCCACCACTGTCGCCACGAGCTAAAAGTACCGTCGCCCAAACGCTGCCACCCACAGTCAATTCCCCCTCCGGCGAACAGAACGGCGGTGGTTGGTGTACCACCACCGGTCATCGCTCCACGCGGTCCCTTCCCGCGAAGTTCTCCACGTCGCGCGCGCTCCGCTCCGATACCGTCACCATCTCCCTCCCTGCCACCGTCGACCACCTCGTCGCTGTCGTGTCCGCTCTCTCCCCCTCCATCCATCACGAACTGTCAGCCACCCTCCTCCCTCTCTGTCGCGTTTTCTCTCTTTTTCTCTTCCTTGTTCGCAAATTCCTTTCTCTCTCCCTCAATGATGTGTGTGCGGCGCTGAGAAGGGGGGAGTTGGGGATTAGGGTTCATCTCAACAGATATCATATATATTTATATTTAAGTTATTTGTTTTCTTTATTTTAAACGGTTTCCTACTTACACCCCCTGCTTTCCATAATAAAACTCTCATTCTTGAGCCCAATTTCGTGGGCTAGGTGTTTGGAAACCAAATAAAACAAATCCTGAATCGGTTTCTGTTATTCGCACCCCCTTCATTTGCTACGTAGACCCTCCCTGGGAAGCCCAGTTTTCGTGGGCCGTCGAACACGGTATAGGAACTAGGCTGTTTAATATTTACACCCCCAGTTTTAAAATACAGCCCCTGTGGCTAATCACACCCGATTTTACTACTGCGCCCCTTGTTTCTCTTTTTTTTTAGAATGCCTTTTCCATAAATAAACGATTTTCTTTCACAGACATTTTTTTCCAAGTAGCGAATAAATGTTTTCCCAAACATAAAAAATGGTTTGTTACTATTGGTCACTCTGAGCGTAGCTTGTTTGCCCGTTGATAACAGCTTTAGTTTTCAGACGACCTATGAGTGACGACCACTCTGAGTTTTGCTTGCTTGGTCGTCACGAGTACATCTCCCAATTTCAAAAATAAATAAAAAACACCAACACACAAATTTTTTCTAATCAAGAACTACGTGCGATTTGATTCTCTACCAAGAGATACGTAGGACCAGAGGGCGGCCGACCTCTGTCAATTGCACTAATAAAAAACCCCTTTTTTTTCCTTTAAATTCATTTCTCTCATTTTTCTCAAAAAGTACAAAAAATAACTAACCGTTTAGTGAGTCCTTTTTAGTATTATTATAAGGGTAAAAACATTATTCTTGAATTAATAAATGTTTGCACATTTAGTTAAAAGGTAACCTTCCTTAGGAAGGATGTCGTAGGGTGCTAATACCTTCCCTACGCATAATCGACTCCCGAGCCTAAACCTGGTCCGCGGAACCCCCTTTATCCACCCAATAGGGATTTTCCAATGTTTGCCCTTAAACTAAACTTTGGTGGCGGCTTCATTTCAAGAATTTCGAAGAATCCCTCCTCCGGATTTTTCGGTCGCTACAGAAGGTAACATTGTCAATATTTCAAACTTAACTATTATTCAAATTAAAAGCAACATTACAAAGCAAAATCAAAGAGTTTCCTCCGAATCTTCAACATGCTCGGCCATGGCACGATCAGCAACCCCATGACCGGAAACACCCTCGGCTTGTGTATCCATCTCATTATCTACGTTCAACATGTGGTCAAGAGTGGATAAATCCAGAGGCATCTGCTGAGGATTTTGCTGAGTATCCAGTGCATCATTAGAGGTCGGAGCTTTATTCTCTGCCACCTCCTGATCAACAATTTGGCTGTTGACTACGATCTTGTCAATATCAAACTTTCCAACATCTGCTTCAGGGTAAAGCACCTTCATTTGATCTAAGGCAGCCTCAAATCCCTTATCAAACTCGGTGGCCGCTCCTACCTGTTGACCATGAGACTTCAAACACAAGAGGGGGGTGAATTGTGAAATTAAAAGTTGCGATTAAAAATAAAGTTTTTAAAAGATTTTGATCAAAAAGATGCTTGAATTTAAATACCTGTGATAAAGCAATAAAATAACTTGCAAGTAAAATTAAAGAGATGAAAGGATAGAAGATGACACAAAGAGATTTATACTGGTTCGGCCAAACCACAGGCCTACGTCTAGTCCCCGAGGAATGCTCCAAGGGATTTCAACTAATCACTAGCTTTTAAAACAGGTTCAGCTAGAAACCTTTACAACAAGAGAACTTACAATACCGGGATATCACCTCCCTATGTAAAACCTTTAAAACCTAGAGATATCACCTCTCTAGAAAACACCAAGAGATATCACCTCTCTTGAATAAACCTTGGGAACACACCCAACAAATGAGAAGAAACAGATTTGATAGCACACTCAGTAGTGTGGATAAAACAAGTTGAAGCACAGTAATACAATATCAAACTATGTGAAATATAAAGCTCTCAAAATAAAATATATGCAAGTGAAAGAGTAGTATGAGAGTGATGAGAAGAATAATAGAATTTCAGATGCAAGAGTGAGTCGTGGATTGAAAGTGAAGAGTGAGGCTGCTATTTATAGGCGTATAGAAAAAAATGACCGTTAAATGAAATGAAGAGATGTAGAAATTGATTGTGTGCCTGATTTGCCTAAGATGCATAATCGATTTCATGCTTGATTAGATCTAGGATAAGGAATCGATTATGTGCTCTGTTGAAATATGAATGAATCGATTATGTGCTCAATAATAGATTAGGGAATCGATTATGTAGTTTAAAGGAAAAGGTTTGAAATCGATTTTCATTTAATTAAGGAAGCAAGTGTCAATCGATTATGTGCTTCAAGATAGAGTATGTGAAAATCGATTTTATGCCCTTCATACTCAATATAAAATCGATTTTGTGCTCTGGAAAGGCTAGGCATGTAATCGATTCCTTGCTCTGAAAATTGATGTCTCTTTCAAAAAAGGAAACTAAGTAATCGATTCTTTTCTTTTAAAATCAACTTGGAAATCGATTATCCTCTTTTATTTGGAGTTAGAAATCGATTTCATACTCCAATGAGAAAATATTGGAAATCGATTTCTTGCTTGAATATGGTATGCTAAAATCGATTGTATGCCTTCCTAAAAAACATTTTCACATTTTTTGTGCTTGTCCTATTTAATCTTGCATGCATGAGGTTTGTTTAAAAAATATTTTCATGCAAAATTATTTATATGAAAGACATTGTGAGTGTGTGATTTATTTTATATTTAGAGAGCTTTATTTTCACTTACAAATTGTCCTAATACACACACAACAGTAAAATAACTCTTGACTTGAGCTTGATTACATTTTTCCGCTTTTTGCAGTCTTGACCTTTTTGACCTTCTTTTGTCAATCATCAAAACCAGATTATTCCTGTCAAGGCATATATTCACACTACCTTTAAATCTTCAATTGCTTTAACAACATCTTCACCTTCGGCAAATCTGGAAACACAGCCGATGCCCTCTTCAACTCTCCTTTAATCCTCTCAACTTCTTCACGAGCCAGCTTCAAGTCATTCTCAAGCTTCGCCAAGCTAGCCGACAACGCCTTCTTTTCCTCAGATAACTCAACCACCCTTCCCTCCAGCCGACCTTTCTCTGCGTCCCACTTTTGCAGATCCTGCCTCAACAAATCCTTCTCCTCTCGACATAACTTCAACGCCTTCTCATTTTCCTTCAAACGCCCCTCCAAATGGCTCTGTTCCCCGATAGTCTTCTTGAGAGAATCTTCAGCAAGGTGAGCAAGCAAAGAGGCCCAATGACTATAGGTCTTCACAGCAACCAGAGTCTGACCCATCCCCAACGAAGCAACTTTCTCAACATCGGCCAAACCACCTGCACCATTCAAAACCCTGTTCAATGGGTAACGAGAATCCCAGGAAGACTGGATAGGAGCATCTATCACTTGTCTGGATTTGTGCATCAAGCAATAAACGCAGCGTGTGGGAACATGATAACTCATATTTATATGAGTTATTTATATTTTTTAGGCTTAAATTAATGTGAGTTCTTAAGTAATTATGTGGTTAAATATGTAAATATGTGTTAAGAAGTGTAAAAGAAGGGTTAGGAGATAATTTGTTATCATTTGATACATTTGGTGCCTTTGTGAGTATTTTAATGTTTTTGTTAAGTGTTACAGCGTTAAGCGCTATAGCGCTATATGACGGTGGGCCAGCTGGACATTTTTGGAGCTCAAGCTTTATGTCACTTCAACTCATATTTAAGGGATATACTTGCTGCTGAATCCACCAACTAAAAAGCTTTATAGGGACACTTGTCCATTTGTTGTTGGAAGATCACTTTAGTTGGTGAGAAGTGTCATAGTCACCTTTTTGGAAAGCTACTTTATGAAGAATAAACAAAGATATCTCACTTCTTCTTCCACACAACATAGATTTTGAAAGTGAGAGGGTTTTTGGAGAGAAAAACTTGACACCTTTCTCCTCCATTAATCCTCCACTTCAAGCTTTTATTTTTCAAGAGAAGATCATCATTTCCAGCACTGTGAAGCTGTGTTGTAGCGTCAGCAACCCGTCACATGAGAATGAGGCCACTACGTGCATCTTTTGCAACCTTGCTTCTTCTTTTCATTTTTGGTAATATGAGCTTTTTGGTTTGTATTGTGTTGATGACGCTCATCATGAGCTAAACACTTAGTAGTTGGATTGTTTTGAGCTTTGTAATGACTCTTTAGTATTGTTAATATAACGTTATGATGTTTGTGTTTCAATCTTTGTGCTTTAATGCTTTCAAACTCGTTTTGGGATTGGCCAACTGAAATGGGTACATTCGTAGGTACAGACATGGTCTACGATTCTAACTCAAAGTTTGATATGAATGAAAGGTTGTTTAAAGACATTTAGACAACTTGTGCTTAACTCTAGGCATAGGGGAGCAATAGTTCATAAGGTGAATACTGTGGGTTCCTCATTATACAGGGGTGGACTTATTTAGAACCTAGACATAGGATTCTTGTAACAAAACCCTGGCGTCAGTGACCGAAAGGCACAAAATCATATGCTACAGCACTTAACGCTATAACGTCTAACGTTATAGCACTTCACTACTGAGAAATTATTTAGCAAAGAGCAGTCCAACTCACTTTATCAACTCTTGAACTTTCTTTACTGTTTTCACACAATACTTTTTATCTTCATGACTAAAAACTTGATTTTACTATTTTGTTACTTGTTTTTCTCACTAGCTTAACTACTAACTTAAATATATAAGTAAACTCAACAATCTCCGTGGGAACGATCTTTACTTATCACTCTATTACTTGTTGCGATTGTGTACACTTGCACAAACTACTTTTCGCACAACAGAACACAATTGGGTTTAGGACACCGAAATTCAGAGGTTACCTCTCCCACACTCTCGCTACTTATCTCTGTTAGGGTTACCATTTTTAGGCAAAGGGGGAAAAATCAACAAAGGGGAAATGAAAAATAGAGAAGAAGGTTTGCGTACCTTAGAAAATGTTGCACGCGAAGATGAAGAAGAAACAACAAGAGTGAATGCACCAGAGGAGTGGAAGCAAACGCGCAAAGGCACCAGAGAAATGGAAGTAGAAACTTGAAGAGGAAGGCGAAATGAAAGAATGCGACAAAAGTGGAATGAAGGGGTTTCACAGATTTTAAATCCGCCAGTTTACATTGATCCAACGGTGGAAAATACGCTCGGCGAATCAACAGCTCAGATACGCAGCGATTTAAATTCTACGAAACGGGGGCTTGACACGTGGCGTTCCCCCAATGGGAAAACCAGAAGACGCGACAGTTCCCAATGACGTCATTATGACATTTCCCACCAAATCAATCAAACGTCACATTCAAAACGTCACATCACTCAGACGTCCGACCGCGAAGAGGATCAGCAAAATGTGAAACCGAAACCGATCGTGTAAGGATCGGCTGCAAGATCATAATGAGTGAAGGATCGGCAGAAGGAGAACTCAAATAAGGGGAGGCATTTATCTTTAAATCTATTTATTTCTCATTTAAATTTGATTACATTGATACATGGGCCATATACATTACAATCGGCTCAAAGTATAAAACATAAATTACAAATAAGACGCTAACATATCCTCGGCTCACCTGGGCCGAGTCCTTTCTCTATTTGGTGATCACTGCGTAGGTCCAGTGTCAAATCAGCAAGTCTTCAGAAGCCTTCTCAACCGATTGAAGATGAAGCAGATGAACCTTAAGCTTCCACCAGAGCTCCTGCCTGGAAAATTTGGAAGCCTCACAAAGGATAGCTCGAGGATTGCCTACTAATACAGCCAGAGAGCATCACATACGATGACCCTCGGCAATACCTTCGGTAAAGCTCTCCTCGAACAGTCGATGGACCACCTCCAGCAAGTGGCAACCTGAACCTGCAGGGACGCCACATTTTGAGTCTTCTACACAGCCCCAGCACCTCAGACAGAGACGTCACCCAGAAATATCCACAACTCACGAAGGTCAACAACCCCCTTTTTGAATCTCCTGACAACCCCAATGCGCCAAGGCTCGATGGGGTTTGCAGAAGACTCAAGAAGAGAGGAGCGATCTTGGCACCACGAAGAAATGCAACAAGGGAAAAAGCCATGGATAGCATAAATGAAGACCCTAACCCCATCTTATATAGCAAGGGCAGACCAAACATCCACAGCAGGCATTTATGGTAGCACAAAAACAAATGCCAGCCAAAGACATGAAACTGACCGGTCAACACAAAACTTGTAACATCCCCAATTTAGCTAATTTCATTTATTGAAATTAGCAAGAGGTCAAGATAATTAATTAGCATAATTGATTAAGTGAATTATGTTGTTCTTGTATGCTAAAATATATTAGTACTTGAATTGTTGATTGATTGGTGACCTAATTGGGTTTTTAAGCGAAAATACTAGGATAAGGGCATTTCCATCTTTTCCACCCATTAATGAGTTTCAGCTAAACCATCTTTCACAAAACACAACTTTATGCAATATGTGATTATTGTATAAATTATTGATTAGTTATGGAATTAGAAATGAATTAAGTTGGAATTTAAGGAGTAAATTGGAACTAGGGGTATTATGGTCATTGCCACCTCATTTAAGTGAAACCTTCAGCTGGGGCAACACACAGATATGCTGGACATTTTCCGAATTCTAACAAACAGAAAATAGAAAGGGTTTGATAGAGGAGAGAGCTAGAGGAGGAAGAAGAGGAAGGGTTCTCCTCAAATTCTCATGCATGTCCCATTTTATTGCACCATTCTTCTACATTTTTCATTCTATACTCATAGATACCAAAATCATAAGCTGATTCCCTCTCCACTTCCATCCACCATTTTCGAATGCTATCTCCAAGCTTGGCCATCAATGGAGTTCTCATCTTGCATGTTGATGGCAAAGCACCAAAAGTGTAGTTTTAAGCCTTGCATGTGAGTTTGAAGCAACACTAGTGTGCATTACCACCCACATTTCGAAATTTCTAGAGAGTGTGGGTAGCTTGGTTCTGTTTTGGGTGTTTGGGTTAGCTATGGAACTCAAATTCGTGGAGACATGAAGCATTGGTCAAAAGAATATGATGCTGGAAAAGTTTGCAGCAAACCCGTATGGAGCAGTGTCTGGTAATATCGATGTATATCCGACCACAGACCTCCTTTGAAGCTCATTTTAAATTATTTAGAAACTAGACTCAAAAATATTCAGGTTAGGCACAAGAACCACCTTATTTGACTGAGTATTGAGGGAGAAAAGTTAGTTACAATTTTTGCTTTTGTAACAGTACCGATTTCAAACCAGTCACCGTATTGTAGCCATAAATCCCTTAATACTCGTCGAAACAGTTTGGGACTTGAACCATATGAAACTAGACAAAATTTCCTACACGATGGACACTGGTTTGAGTGGTTTTAGTTGAGAATTGATCTAGATACACTTGTTACAAATCTGCATGCTGATGCTGTAAAACAGAAGTGGAGTTTGGAATGTCGGTTCGTTGAATTTCGGTTTTGAGTCGTCAAAGTTTCGAGGGACATCGATTCAGTAGATAGGAAGGAAGTTCAGTAGCTAGAACTCAAATTGGGGTTGCTGTTTTCAAAGTCCATAGTGTGTTGGTTGCGGTTTCGAAGTTTGAACGAGTTCGTGGCGAGTTCGTGACATTGTGGAACGGTTGAGTTCACGCAGTTTCGTATTGTGTGCGATTTTCATCGCAAGAGGTGATTTCTATACTCGCTTATGGATATTTTTGTTGATACTGAGTGTGCATGTTCCTGAATCAAGGTACTTCGCGTTTTGTTTCGAAAAGAATCGAGTCAAAAACCATATTTGTGAAAATTAAGTTTCAGTATGAATGTTTGATCGATTGATTGTTTGATGATATTACGATTGTGTGGAACTGGTTATGTTTCTGTTTTGGACTGAACTAATGTATGATGAAATTCAGGAATTGATCGGAACGGGTATTGGAACGATCGGAACGGCCAAGTTTTCGCGAAAAATCACAATTCTGGGCTACTGATGAACACGCACGGATCGTGCGCCCCAGTGGCACGGACTGTGTGTTCTGTTCGCAGGTTGCCTGTAAAATTTTAAAAACATGGCACGGATCGTGCGCCCCTAAGGCACGGACCGTGCGTGGTCTTCGTGCTCGTATTCAAAAATTTGTGAAAATG
Organism: Astragalus membranaceus; assembly: GCA_039519185.1. Classification (NCBI taxonomy): domain Eukaryota; kingdom Viridiplantae; phylum Streptophyta; class Magnoliopsida; order Fabales; family Fabaceae; genus Astragalus; species Astragalus membranaceus. Next base: position 161,185,330 of record CM076846.1, on the reverse strand, counting down.
CGCACGGGTCGTACGCCTCTTGAGCACGGATCGTGCGTAGGCTTCTGTTACCCAACTTCAAAACATGTCTTAGGCCAATCCGAACGGTTCCAATTGTGTTCTAATCCCTTCTCCAACCCTATGTATTGACAAATAAACCGTAATTCGCATAAATAAGCGTAGGTATGAATGAGTTATTGGAAATTGTCCAAGAATGTTAAATGTACGATAACCGGTTAGGGTTACGAGTGAGAAAACACAAGTATATGTTAATACAATGAACTAAAGGTCCATTGAGGTTTTGGTAACCACTAAGATGATTTGATATTGTATCAAGGTATGTTAAATAATGATATGATAAAGAATTACTTGATTTTATTCAAGGTATGATAATGAACTACTTGATGAAAGGATCAAGGTATGATAAAGGGGTGACGACCTCTATGATAGCACACTAGGGGAGGGAAGTCATGAGTCCATAACCTAGGCCCCTTCTATGTTTGCCCACTGATGAAAGGATTAGTGGATTGGGTTCAAGTAAAAGCATGATGTTCAAGTAAAGAAATATATGTCCACATGGTCGCTTATTAGGGCCATGATGTTCAAGTAAAAGCATAATGAACCGCTAGAGTTAGTAAGGGGTCTCGATAGGACTCACTGAGATAATGTTTATCTCACCCTTTATTATTGTGGTTTTTCAGAGAAACGGGGAAAGGCAAAGGCAAAGGCAAAGAAGCACGGCTAGACGGTGTGCTTTATGGAGCTGTTATTGAAGAATTAGTTTTATGACTATGCCATTTCCCCTTTGTTATCTTTGTAGTTCCGATTGTATAACTATTATTCGCTAACAGTTGTAAATCGTTTCCGCTACTTATGTTTTGGATATTGAACACCAGGATGTATAAGTCTCAAGTCATAAGACTTAAGCACTTTATGTTAAGTTAATGACGTTCATGGAATCGTATGATAATTACTTATCGAAGTTTTTAGTTGTGTTCAATGTTCTAGGCATACAGGTTAACTCTGATGCATGCCATGTTGTGCATTTTGGTATTTCTACAAGTTAGAAATACTGGGGTGTTACATTATGGTATCAGAGCAGTTCGACCTAGTCGGGCTAAGTTTAGTTTAGGGTTGAGTCGATTCCTTGTTAGTCTTTGTTGTAATTATACTTGTGATGCTAAGAGACATTGAGCCTGATCAACTCAATACTTGGTGTATCATAAGCGGAATTATGGCAGGATGATTGTTGTGCGAAAAGGTGATGTGCAAGTATACACAATCGCAACAAGTAATATAATGATAAGTAAAGATCGTTCCCACGGAGATTGTTGAGTTTACTTCTATATTTAAATTAGTAATTTAGCTAGTGAGAAAAATAATTAACAAATACAATTTGTCAACAAGTATTGTCATTGTGATTAACATGAATGTAAATAAACAAGTAAAGATGTGAAAACAGTAATGAATTGAAAGTATTTAAGAGTGAGTTGGATAGCTCAGTAGTTATGTAAATTCCCAATATTAGATGTTGTAGCGTTAAGAGTGAGTTGAAAACAGTAATGCTGTAGCGCTTCAGAATCCGTAGACGTTGTAGCGCCTTGGTGGTGTCCCTTTCAGTCACTATCGTCAGGGTTATGTTACAAGACTCCTATGTCTAGGTTCTAAATAAGTTTTACCCCTGTATATTAAGCTCTTACAACATTTGCCTTATCAACTATTACTCCCCTGTGTCTAGAGTTAAGTGGTACTTCCTTTAAATGTCTTTAAAGGGTTTTCATTCATATCATTCCTTGAGTTCTCTTTGTGAACCATGTCTGTACCCACAAAGCCCCCTTGTTTTAGTTGGCCATTCCCAAAACAAAGTTGAAAGCATTATGACACAAGGAATAAAACGCAAACATCATAATATTACATAAAAGCTACTCAAAGTTCATCACACACTAAGAACAATCCAACTACAGCATGATTAGCTCATAACAAGTTTCATCAACATAATACAAACTAAAAAGCTCATATTACCGTAGGAAGACAAGAGGAGAATGGTTGCAAAAGATACACTCCAATGATCCCAAGTCACATACGAAGGATGAAGCTATGGCATGAGAAAACCTTGAATGAAATCTAGAAACTATACTAAAAATAAAAGCTTAAGAGTGGAATAACAATGGAGGAAAGCTACAATGTCAAGATAGTTTCCTCCATGTTAAAACTCTCTCTGTATGTTACTCCCTAAAGAAGCATTCTCTTCTAATTTAATCTAACCAAGTCTTAATAAAATAATAATAATAATTCATGATCATAAAACTTAGATATTATTCATAAAGCTACTTTACAAAAATGTGTGATGATTAAAATCACCAACTATCACATGGGACACATGTAGGAGGCGCCAAGTGTCTTTGAAGCATCCACTTGGGTGCTGAAATGTCATGCTAAGGATAAGAGATAAGGGTGATGACTCATCATTTCAGCAAGTGGCTTTATAAATATCCAAATGTCCCACCGTCATATAGACGCTGTAGCGTCTACCGCTAGCTTACCGCTGCAGCACTCAAGCAAAATATCAATATATTCAGAAAGGCACCAAATGTGTCAAATGATAACAAACAAGCTCCTAACCCTTCTTTCCTCTAAATAACTAATATTTACCTAATAAAGCACGAATATTACTTGAGAACTTGTGTTGATTTAAGTGATAAGAGCATAAATAACACATCTAAATATGACTCATCACACCCCCAAACTTAAACCATTGCTTGTCCTCAAGTAATGACGCTTGACACAGAACAGACAACACAACAACAAAGAAACAATTACATAAATTAACTGTACAAACAAGACAACAACAATATCTTTCTAAAAAAAATATATTATTACTTCAGAACTCGCATTTGCTTAAGTCTAGAAAGCATAAATAACTCTTATAGATAAGAGTTATCACACCCCCAAACTTAAACTATTGCTTGTCCTCAAGTAATGACACTTTATAAGGACAAAAAAACTAACTTAAAATAAAATAACAACATAGAAAGACAAGGTCAGTTGCATCCCTCAATCAAACAATTTTTCAAAAATGTTCTTGGTGGGCTAAAATTTTCAGATTCACACATACACACACACAACATCATTGTTTTTCACAACATCTAGAATTATTACTGCTCAATTGTGAGTGTGACTACTAGGCTTAATTTAGTTCCTAGCTAGTTTCAACATTTCTCCTAGCCTTGGAAAGAGTGGCCTTCTTTTGGTTTAGCCAAAGAATTTTTTCAAAAGAGAGAGTAGACTAACAACTTCACATAAGACTTGAGGGGCTTCAAATCACAGCAAAGGGCTTTGATTAGGCAATTTAGATCATTGGTCAGTGCAAAATGTTTTAATTTGGTGATTTCTCAGACGCTGTAGCGTTTAGACGCTGCAGCGCTGGCAATTTGATGAACAAAACTAGTTGCTGCCTTTACTACTGAGCTCCTTATTTGCATTTTTTTTCTTTTTCTTATCATACATTCTTGGAACAGCTCAGCAAATTATTTTAGACATTTTGCAACTTTTTTCAAGACCACTTGCACACTTTTGTTTCATTTTGCAGTGACCAAACTATCATCTTTGTTCCTAGCCTTAACATAACCGATGCACCCCCAAACTTAGCTTCAAATTCTACTCTCAATTTTTAGTAAAAACTTGACTAAACCTTATCATTCGGAGCTAACTAGCTTCCTTGCTAAGCCTAGAGTTTTGTGTAGAAGCAGCAATAAGACTAGTCATTGTTCAAACAAGGCTACTCTACTCAAAACACATAATCATCATTAAATTTAGCCCAGGAAGAAACATATTCTATTATTGAAAAACTAGGAATTGCAACTGATCATGCTTTTCATTCAACAAACATAACATTAAACACATAACATTAAAATTTCACATATAACATTAAACACATTTAAGGTCCTCCCCCCAACTTAAGACCTAGCAGTGTCTCCACTACTCATGCAATTCTAATGGGAGAGGCATGTGACTAAAACTTAACAGAATTAAAAACAACAACAATAAAACTCTAAACATACTGTTAGATGCAAGAACAGACGCAATAGCGCCTAACAGGTTTATTGAAAATAGACAAACAACATTTTTTTTTGATTTTTTTTAAAGAAGGGTTAAAGTACTGTTTGCTAACCCAGATTTGAGCCTATTGCTTGCTCTGGTGGGCACTGTGATGGCTCTGCTACTCGATTTTTTTTCTTTCCTGCCGCTACAGCACTAGCTGTAGCATCAGCCACTACAGCGCTACCTCATTCTGGGGATCCTCTACTTCCTTGTAAGCTTTCATCTTAGCCAGCTTTTCTGCTACTTCCCTCTCTGCAGAAAGATCAAGAGTATTCTCCTCAGATGCAGGTTTGTGCTGGGACTGGGCTTTAGGCGCTGTAGCATCAGTCGCTACAGCGCTAACTAGCACTTCTTCTTGTGTAGGGTCATCTGCCAACTTGGTCCCAGGGTTTTTCCTTTGGTGGCTTCTTTTCTCACTTCACAAAATTCACTCCTGCACAAAAGAAAAATTAAAAACACAAAATTGTTAGTTTAAGAACATTGGGTTGCCTCCCAGGAGCGCTTTGTTTAAGAGTCCTCAGCCAGACTAAGTCTTGTGGTAGGTATCTCTGGCTAATGGCGGCTCTGGTGTAGGAGAGGGGACCCAATCATTTGTTACAACAGAATTAGGTTCCTCCACAACAGATTTAGGCACCCTTGGCCTCTTTTTGGCCACCATTTTTGTTCTTACAACTTTCTTTGGTGCTACAGCAGATGCTGCAGCACTGCCTTCTGATACTGATACTGTAGCGCCACTTGTGACAGCATTCATTCTCTGCACTTTAGTTTCCAATATCATTGGTGGTTGCTTTGTGGCAGGCTGGGTTTTGGTGGATTTTTCTTCTATGAGACTGAGATGATTTTTGTTTTGGTGAGGGAAGTTTCTTAGGAGATGGGGACTTGTATGGAGTGGGTTGTTTTGGAAAGGGGGAAGGTATTTGAATAAGGTTTGATGGTTTGGCTTGAGGTAAGGATAAATTAATGGCTGGAACTGTGAGAATTTGGAGGTGTTACTAGGTGGAGGGGATGGTTCTTTGGTTGGTGATGGTTTAGGTGAAGGTGTGGTGGAAAGGTTTTGGGTGGGTGGTGCGATTTGATGCAAAATGGGGGATACTTCCTTACTTCCCTCTTCTTTCTTATTATGCTCTCCTTCATCTTTCTCATCATCTTCTTTTTAATTATTTTAACCACATTCTCAACACCTCAGCTACGAGTGCTATAGCACATGGTGCTACAACATCAGAATTCCGCATAATTGACAGCACATACATACCACAAGTCTTCTTATTCATACCCGCAATAGTAAAAACAAAAACACATAGAAAAAATAATTAGTCTTAAAAATCTGGGTTGCCTCCCAGTAGCGCTTTGTTTAAGAGTCCTTAGCTAGACTTGACATTCAAAACCCTTGTTAGGGTGGATAATAGGACAAGAAGAAAATATCATCCTTCCGCTTTCTCTTTTTGGTCAGAAATCCCATGTATTTGGTATAGGGAAGCAAGTGTTCCCATGCCCCAACCAATAAACATTTGGGATAGGAATTCCTCTTTTTTTTGAAAAAATTGAAGCTCATCTCGCGGAGGGATATTTTCTTTAAGTACCAAGGGTTGAGTCTCACTTGTCACATGACTTTTTTCATTCCTCAACCTTGGTTTCTCTTCCTTGTCACTATTTTTGAATTTTTCTTTTTCTACAACTACAAAAAAAATTGTTTTTCTTCCACAATTTCCACATGATCATATTCAAGCTCATACTCTACATTCTCTTTTTCTTCCTCTTGCTCAACCAATTCAGTAGATTCAATGGATTGAGCAAAAATTTCTTTAAAATCAGAGTTGCCTAAATGATAACAATCATCTTCAAACTCTACACTTTTTTCTTTCTTTTGCTCAACCACCTCTTCAACACAACTCTTTTCTTCTAGCTCAACCACTTCTTCAAAACAACTCTCTTCTTTTAGATGCTCCATTATAGTCTCAAAGTGAGCATCTATATTCTTGCATGTCACTTGAAAGTTGTCTTTATCCACTTTGCTATCTTCAAGGAATTGAGCTAAGAGTTCTTTTAGATCGGAGTTGTTCTCCTGTAATCCTTCGGGTTGAGCTTGAGAATATGAATCTTGTTCACACACAACATTTTCCATTCCATAATCCATATTTTGGGATGTCCTGGGCATGAAATTTGTCTCATAACAACCCCTTTCATATTCAATCCCATGGAAATCATAGTTGAAAAATTGTTGTTGAGCATTCCTTGCTTGCATTGAGTAAAAATTCCAATGGTCCATGGCATAAAGTGGAATTTTTTTTTCAACTAAACACAAATAACAACAAAGAGAAACACACTACAAACACAAAACACAATACAAAATAAAAATATTGCTGGAAAAACAGAACTCACTAAGCAAAAGAATCTAAACTAACTAAACTTACTAACTAAACAATAGAGATTAACTTTCACAATCCCCGGCAACGGCGCCAAAAACTTGTTGTGCGAAAAGGTGATGTGCAAGTATACACAATCGCAACAAGTAATATAATGATAAGTAAAGATCGTTCCCACGGAGATTGTTGAGTTTACTTCTATATTTAAATTAGTAATTTAGCTAGTGAGAAAAATAATTATCAAATACAAGTTGTCAACAAGTATTGTCATTGTGATTAACATGAATGTAAATAAACAAGTAAAGATGTGAAAACAGTAATGAATTGAAAGTATTTAAGTGTGAGTTGGATAGCTCAGTAGTTATGTAAATTCCCAAGAGTAGCGTTCTATAATATTAGATGTTGTAGCGTTAAGCACTGTAGCACTTCAGAATCCATAGACGCTGTAGCGCCTTGGTGGTGTGCCTTTCAGTCACTATCATCAGGGTTATGTTACAAGACTCCTATGTCTAGGTTCAAAATAAGTTTTACCCCTGTATATTAAGCTCTTACAACATTTGCCTTATCAACTATTACTCCCCTATGTCTAGAGTTAAGTAGTACTTCCTTTAAATGTCTTTAAAGGGTTTTCATTCATATCATTCCTCGAGTTCTCTTTGTGAACCATGTCTGTACCCACAAAGCCCCCTTGTTTTAGTTGGCCATTCCCAAAACAAAGTTGAAAGCATTATGACACAAGGAATAAAACGCAAACATCATAATATTACATAAAAGCTACTCAAAGTTCATCACACACTAAGAACAATCCAACTACAGCATGATTAGCTCATAACAAGTTTCATCAACATAATACAAACTAAAAAGCTCATATTACCGTAGGAAGACAAGAGGAGAATGGTTGCAAAAGATACACTCCAATGATCCCAAGTCACATACGAAGGATGAAGCTATGGCATGAGCAAACCTTGAATGAAATCTAGAAACTATACTAAAAATAAAAGCTTAAGAGTGGAATAACAATGGAGGAAAGCTACAATGTCAAGATAGTTTCCTCCATGTTAAAACTCTCTCTGTATGTTACTCCCTAAAGAAGCATTCTCTTCTAATTTAATCTAACCAAGTCTTAATAAAATAATAATAATAATTCATGATCATAAAACTTAGATATTATTCATAAAGCTACTTTACAAAAAGGTGTGATGATTAAAATCACCAACTATCACATGGGACACATGTAGGAGGCGCCAAGTGTCTTTGAAGCATCCACTTGGGTGCTGAAATGTCATGCTAAGGATAAGAGATAAGGGAGATGACTCATCATTTCAGCAAGTGGCTTTATAAATATCCAAATGTCCCACCGTCATATAGGCGCTGTAGCATCTACCGCTAGCTTACCGCTGCAGCACTCAAGCAAAATATCAATATATTCACAAAGGCACCAAATGTGTCAAATGATAACAAACAAGCTCCTAACCCTTCTTTCCTCTAAATAACTAATATTTACCTAATAAAGCACGAATATTACTTGAGAACTTGTGTTGATTTAAGTGATAAGAGCATAAATAACACATCTAAATATGACTCATCAATGATCAAGACGTAGTCCTCGACCAAGACCAAAGTTCCTTAAAAACCCGTTTCATCTTAGGGAATGGAGAGCTGAAGTGCTGGAAGCCTAACATCAGATAAATAATGTAGAAAAGATTTTTGGAACTTTTCAAAGTAAGAATGAAGAAAGTTATTCCAGCTGTATCGGTTGGTCATCTATGTACCAAATACCAATGGAGGAGCAAAGAGGGGTGAGCTTCCCCATACACGGGGGAGTCTACACTGCAAATGCTCAGAAAGTCAAGGCTACAGACAAACCACCGAGAATGTGGGTATTGTCCTAGGTATGAATGGATATCTGCCAACTGGGTAACAATTAATTGTTTTCATCGGACTATCGGTTCCGCCTCCGAGTCAGTGGAGCTACAACCGACCAATTCTAAAGCTGTTATCTCATTCACTTCTGCAAGTCATTGTCTATTCCAGGGCGCCGAAGCTTATGTTATGATGTTGTCTGCATCGACTGAGACAGATCTAGATTTATCTTCTGTGCAAGTTGTTAATGAATTCCTAGATGTATTTCCTGATGAAGTTTATTCGTTACCTCCGGATCGTGAGGTGGAGTTTTCTATAGAGTTGGTTCCGGGCATAGGGCCAATTTCTAGACTTTGGGTCTTAATTGAGCAATATAGCAATTTCCTAATTAATTCTTGTTTTTATTGCATATTGACCCCTGTCTACTCTACAGGCCATAACTTTGGCTTTGGTTATCCGATTGAGGCGTGCAAGCATGCGTTGGAAAGCTAAGGAACAGAGCTACAATACTTCTGTTGAAACTGCGAATTACCAAAGCAGTACTATGTAAAATGGGTTTTGGGCTTTTATCATAGAACCCATTTAGGGATTTAGGTTTTTGGTTGATCTGAGACTTAATATAGTTGAGTAGCCGTCTTTCTTTTTTTTACGCATTCCTACTTTGAATTTACGTTTTGTGTCCTAACCTCCAAGGAAGCTAAAAACCCGGAGTCAATTCATTGGTGAACGGGTGTCACTGTACGGATTTTGAGGTTCGGTTCTTTATTGTTTATGATATTTCGTCTTTGTTTCTAATTCGTCTCTATCAATTTCATTTTTGCTCTTAATGGTTGCAATTTCAGTTCTTCTTATTTCGCTTGAATCATTTGAATTCTGTTTTTGCAAAACGCGATTCGTTTGTGTACGCACTTGCTTGTATACAATCTTGTTTCGTAACCTTTGATTATTTCAAGTTATTTGGATGCTTAATTTATTTAATTCGATTAGAAATTGATAGAGGATTGACATGAATTCTGTTATGATATTGGTTATGCATTAAACGGCGCTTGTCCGGTTTCGTGACCGAATGAACCCACGATTTCGGCGCTTGCCCGAAACTGTGTGAATTCGTATAAACTAATTAACGCTTGTTCTAGTTAGTTTATATCAATCTGGAATTTGAAATCCTTAGAGACGTTAATTTTTAGAACCTATGATAAATCCGAGAAGCGCACCCCGAAACCGGTGGATTGATTGTCTCTCTAAATTGTTTTCCCCTTAAACATAACTTGTCTACTACAAAAACTCTCCCTTTTATTGTTAATTTCGTGCTTGTTGTTGGTAATTTCAGTATTTAGAGGTCCTTGTGAGACGACCAAGGTTACTTACCTTGTTACTATATTTTATATCTCTTAATTATTTTGACTCGCGTACGACCGCTTATCAAATTGGCGCCGTTGCCGGGGATCTCTAATTAGGGATTTCCAACTTCAAGAACCCCACTAACCACTAACCTTTGTTTTTTAAGTTTTGCTTCTTTCTAGGTTCTGTCGATTTCGGCTTCGTTCAATTCTGGCTCAAATTAGGTGAAAAATCGATTTTTCGGGTGAGCTTGTCAGATTGCTCCGAAAATTGGTCAGTAAATCAGAATAATATCGAGGAGTAGGACTCCCTTTAGGGAGCTGAGGCCGAAAAATCTGAAATTACCTCTTTTACATTTTCGTTTTAATTTTTTTAATTTTTCGCATTGTCAAAAAATCCAAAAACATTTACATAATCTTATTTTGATTTTAGTACATTTTTAGTTGTGTTTTTATATTTTTTAGATTAGGTGTGATTCATTTGTTATTTTCTGCCTTAATTTTAGCATAACTTTTTTATTTTATTTTATTTTATTTTATTCTAATCCTGATTTTATTGACTATAGCATGGGTGTTGTTTGTAACACCCCTTTTCTACCCGGTAATTATTCGACAAAATCAGAGTTTACAAAAACTTTAATTCATAATTCAAAAAAGGATGTCACACATTCATCATGAAATAACACGTCTCATACGATATAAATAGCACCTTGTCAAAAATACATCACTACGCAGCGGAATATAATATAAGTTTCAAAACATAAAATAACAACGTCCTGAAAATGGACTCCAAATGACAAAATACAATAATCCAAAGTTTAGCGTTTATCCCCCCCTTGAGTGTTACACATCAAAGCAAAGGACACCGACGACACCGACTCAAAATAGCGAAGGTACCTAAGCCTTCACTCGCAATCACCTGCACGTTACCGCATAGGGGTAACATTCAAACAGAAGGGGTGAGATATCTTCAATATAATAGCATAAAATGATAGGAAATATGCTAGAATATGATACTATATCTACCACTCCACTACACACATCAAATTACAAACATACAACCAATTCTAAGCATTACATCAAATTATAAACATTACAACCAGTCACCATATGTCATGACTATGCATGAATGCAACCCACACCAACGGGCATATGCATGTGGTACCAAAATCACCAAAAGTCTTGCCCGTAAATAGGGGCGTGACCAAAATTGAGAGCTTTCACACCAGGTTCACCAATTCACCAAAAATCGAGCTTTCACACCAGGCTCACCAGTTTTAGAAAAATTTGAGCTTTCACACCTAGCTCCAAGACCAAAGGCCTTCACCAAAATAATGCATATGCTGTATGCGACACCATGAATGCACACAGACAATCACCAAATCAGTCACAATGTGACACACCAACAACAATCACCAAATATCACCAAAGTTGGGCTTTCAAACCTAGCCACAACGACACCGAAAACACCAACCACCCGACACAACGGAACACCAAGACTTGGAACCTTCACACCTAGTTCCAACAACACCAAGGTTTGAGCCTTCACACCTAGCATCAAACCGCACCAAGACACCTAGAGGACAACAATCCCCCAACACAACGCCAAGACACCAAGAAGACAACAATTTTCCAAAACAGCACCAATAAACCAAGATGACGACAATTTTCTAAAACATTTGAGACACGAGGGTTTTTCACAACACCGGAGACAAACGATAATTTTCTTTTTAAAGCATCACCATTTAACGACTACACCAACGGTAAATAACCTTTCCAGAAAAATGAGCCACTTTGTCTCAAATTAGAATATTCAGTTAGGCCTCTGAATAAGCTTTCCAAAACATTTTGAAACGTCTAAATCGGACTCCCGAGTCAAAAGATATGTCAAAAACAAAACCGGGAAAAATTGAGCAACATCCTGAAAATGGCGCCCAGGCACAGGGCGCCTAGCAGGAAAACGCAACACAGCAAACTGGCGCCCAGGAGCAGGGCGCCCAGCAACAGGCAACAACACTGGACTTGGCGCCCAGGAGAAGGGCGCCTGGCAACCAACGCAACACAGATGACTTTGGCGCCCAGGAGCAGGGCGCCTGGCAACAAGGCAGCAACACAACAAGCAACACTGCAGGACTTGGCGCCCTTGGCGCCCAGACAACCCAGAACATGACAGACACGCAACATGGCACAGGGAACACACCTAGACACGGCGCCCATGGTTCCAATGGCGCCCCTGCGCCAAGACAGCACGCAACACACCCAGGAAACAGGCGCCCATGGCGCCCCTGCGCCAAGACACAGGCAATACGCACACACTTGCACACGGGACAGACACCAGACACGACGCCCATGCACAGGGCGCCAAAAACAGCAACATGACCCAAAACGCAACATTGGCACACGGCGCCCCGCAGCAGGGCGCCAGAAACAGCAACACAAACGCAACACCCAGCGCCAGGGACCCAACATCAGCAACACATCGAAACGCAACATGACTCAGACACGGCGCCCATGCACTGGGCGCCAAAAACAGCAACACCTAAACTCACCAAAACACCACCTATGCAACTCATATCACCAATTTAGCTCCTAAATTTTTAATCACCAATGTCAATCACCATAATTTGGGAAACTACAACATCAAACAACATTTTATCGAGCACCTAACATGCGTTTAGTTATAACAACAACGAATCATCAATGTCTAGGGTCACAACAATCACCAACGAGCAAGTATTTTTCAATCAACCTATATACAATTCGACTAACACCAAATTACACATCAAATCAAGCCCTAGGCATCATAGGATCTACCCCCACATAAAACCCCATCATAAAATCCCATTATAAGGAAGAACCCCACCCTTACCTTATAGTAGGAGAGCACCACTTCCCTTGAGAAAGTCACCAACAGAACCTCAGCAACGCAGCTCCTCTCTGCTCCCTTGAATTGCGAAAATTTCCTCCTCTTCTCCTCCTTGAATTCGCGCCGTACCCTTCTCTCTTCTCCTCTCTCTATTCGCAATTTTCTTTCTCTCTTTCTCAAGCCAATTTGCATATGACACCTAACCCTAGCCTAGGCGCTTCTCCTATGCGCCTAGCTAGTGGGCTTGGATCACGGGCTTCCTCCAGCTTAAGCCCGATCACTAACGCCATCACCTAAAACCCAATTACACACCTCTCAATCCAACGTTAATATAATTACACCAACTAAAATAAATAAAATAAATAATTGAATACCTAAATAGTTAATTAAATAATTTAATTAAATATTTGGGCGTTACATTGTTTATAAACCTTCACTAGAGGATCTCATTAAACAGATGGCTATTCAAAATCTCCAATTCCAACAAAAAATGAATTCCACACTTAGGAAATTGGAGATAATATTTGGACAGTTAACCACTGCAGTTAATCAGATACAAGCCCAGAGAACAAACCAACTGCCTGCCCAAACACTAATGAATCCAAATGAGCCAAATACTCTCAATGTAAATGAAATTCCTCTTGTTGAAACCTCAAGGGTTCCTGAAACGGTTGCTGTGAAAAGTAAAAAAGCTATTGTTACTCCAAGAGTACCTGAACCTGCTGATGATAAACAAGACAAACCACTCCCTGAAAATTTACAATATACATACTTAGAGGGAAGTGGAAATTTATCTTTGATTATTTCAGCTAACCTTGAATTTGAACAGGAAAAGTTGCCGCCAACTCTAAGTGAACATAGGAGAGGTATCGAATGGACCTTGGCGGACATTCCTAATAAGAAAGTGTGGCAAACACAACAACAACTCAGCCCCTTGATTTTGGATGTGTGGAAGAAGAAGGTGACCAAACACGTGTGCGGTAACCATAAAAGAGCCTTCTTTGGCAATTACCAACCACCCACAAGCTTCAAGTTCTCCACCTTCAAGAGGGAGTTTTCTTTCCTTATTCTTAAGTTATATTTGTTGCCTACATTGAGGACACTTTGTGATTTTAGTGTGGGGGGATGTCTTTTAGTAATTATGTTTTTAATTTTTAACTATAAAAAAAGAAAAAAAATGGTTATTTTAGCATGTTTTTCAATGAGTTCTTGGTTTGTACAAGTTGTGAGTGACTTTACTATTCTAGTACCATAGGTGTTTTGACATGACTTGATTGATTTCTTGTTGCTCTTGGTATAATAAGTTGGATATGAGCATTAAATGTTGCATCATCTGTGATAGTCATTGTCCCTGGTGAGAATTGAACCTTTTACTGAATGGACTACATTTTGCCATTCTCTCCTTTCTTGTGTGTGACTCACTCATGTTTGTTAGTTACTCTAGAACTTGATTTGATTCTTGTTGAAACACTTGTTCACATGCATGTTGGAAATGATTTAGGTAATTTTATTTTTTTTAGTTGCTGGCCAAATAAGCCTACCCCGAATTTATCCCTTTGTGTAAGCCCCCTTTGAGCCTTTTTATCCCATTCTTTGTTTTATAGCTCATTACAAGCCCAAAAGTGAAAAACAATGTTATTACCAATCTTAGAGGGTGAAGGAGCTTTGATTTGAAAATTGTCAATCCATAAGTGTGGGGGTGTCCAAATTATTGCAATTGTGGTTCTCACTTGGGTTAATTCTTGGGTTCTCAATGAAAAGTTTGGCAAGTACATTTGTATAGAAAAATATTCTCAAAAAAAAAATAGAAAGAAAAAAAAAATGAAAAAAAAAAGTCAAAAGAAAAAAAACGGAATATGTATATATCTTTTTATTTTTGTTTCAAGAAGAGTGAAAGTTGTGTTGAAAGAGTTATGTGGAGGAGTATATCAAAACAGAGAAATTCATCATACCTTGTTGAAGTTGGACCCTCTCATTCTCACTTTACAATTTATTTTCATTGCTTCTTTGCCCTCTTTGATTCTTTTTAGCTTAGTTCCCCTTAGGATTATCCCACCTTGACATTGGCCCCATTACAACCTTTATAAAGACCTTTTGATCTTATGTGCATGTGTTCTTAAGTGTGGAAGTTATAAGCTTGTCAAGCATATGGTAGTGCCAACTTTCATTGATGTGCTTAGTATATAAATATATATATATATATATATATATATATATATATATATATATATATATATATATATGAGAGTACACACAAGCCTAGACACCTAAGTGATTGAGCGCATTACTTATACATATCATGTGAGGACTCATCACTTATGATTCACTCTTTGGTGCTCTATCCTCTTGTTTTGCTTGATTGTAATTAAGTTCTATCTTTGATTGTCATTCTCCTTGAATCCTAGGAAAAGAATCTCTCTTATGACTTTGCATTCTTTGGGTTCTTGGGAAATTCATGTATTGTTTTTGTGTTTTGTTTTGTGTGTTTTACCCGGAGTGCAAAAGCTTAAGTGTGGGGAAATTTGATCAGTGCATTTTAATGCACTCTTTATAGCTTTTCACTTGGTGTTTTTAATTGTGCTTTGTGCCTAATATTTAAGTCTTAGCACATTTCTAGACTTTGGGTCTTAATTGAGCAATATAGCAATTTCCTGATTAATTCTTGTTTTTGTTGCATATTGACCCATGTCTACTCTGCAGGCCATAACTTTGGCTGTGGTTATCCAATTGAGGCGTGCAAGCATGCGTTGGCAAGCTAAGGAACAGAGATACAGTTCTTCTGTTGAGCTCAAAACCCAATTCTGAAGTCTTGAAGGTCGACACTGCGAATTACCGAAGCAGTACTGTGTAAAACGGGTTTTGGGCCGAATTTTTGTTTATTAACGGGCTTTTATCATAGAACCCATTTAGGGATTTAGGTTTTTGGTTGAGCTGAGACTTAATATAGTTGAGCAGCCGTCTTTTTTTTTACGCAATTCTACTTTGAATTTACGTTTTGTGTCCTAACCTCCAAGGAAGCTAAAAACCCGGAGTCAATTCATTGGTGAACGGGTGTCGCTGTACGGATTTTGAGGTTCGGTTCTTTATTGTTTATGATATTTCGTCTTAGTTTCTAATTTGTCTCTATCAATTTCGTTTTTGCTCTTAATGGTTGCAATTTCAGTTCTTCTTATTTTGCTTGAATCATTTGAATTCTGTTTTTGCAAAACGCGATTCGTTTGTGTACGCGCTTGCTTGTATACAATCTCATTTCGTAACCTTTGATTATTTCAAGTTATTTGGATGCTTAATTTATTTAATTCGATTAGAAAGTGATAGAGGATTGACATGAATTATGTTATGATATTGGTTATGCTTTAAACGGCGCTTGCCCGCTTTCGTGACCGATTGAACCCACGGTTCGGCGTTTGCCCGAAACTGTGTTAATTCGTATAAACTAATTAACGCTTGTTCTAGTTAGTTTATATCAATCTGAAATTTGAAATCCTTAGAGACGTTATTTTTTAGAACCTATTATAAATCCGAGAAGCACACCCCGAAACCGGTGGATTGATTGTCTCTCTAAATTGTTTTCCTCTTAAACACAACTTTCTACTACAAAAAACTCTCCCTTTTATTGTTAATTTCGTGCTTGTTGTTGGTAATTTCAGTATTTAGAGGTCCTTGTGAGACGACCAGGGTTACTTACCTTGGTACTATATGTAACATCCCTAATTTTTAAAGACTCGTACTATGATACCTAAGACCGAGTAATTATTTGTGGGAATAATTAGTCGCGTCTCGGGGATTAATATGTAGAGGAATTTGTCAAGAAATCCTATTCTCCATTAAAGTGTAGCTTATTCATAATTTAAATGCTAAATTATAGTTTTGGTCCCCCTATTTTCAAAAATTCAGACATTTGGTCCCCCTATTTTAAAACTCAGACATTTAGTCCCCCAATTTTAAAAAATCAAACACATTTAGCCCCAAGAGGAATTTTCAGTTTTTTATGGCTAATAATCAAAGACATTTGGTCCCTCAATTTTAAAAAATCAACGACATTTGGTCCCCCAATTTTAAAAAATCAAAGACATTTGGTCCCACTTTGGACTAAATGTATTTGATTTTTTAAAATTGGGGGACCAAATGTCTGAGTTTTAAAATAGGGGGACCAAATGTCTGAATTTTTGAAAATAGGGGGACTAAAACTATAATTTAGCCTAATTTAAATGAGGAATTGGGGTTGAAGGGCAAATCTGTCTTTTCACATCCCTAATTTTTAAAAAATTATACTTATGGAGATTATAATTATTTACGAGCCGAAAGAATTGAGGAATTTCGGATTGGAACTGAATTAATCGAGAACGTTTTATACCGAAGTGAAATTTCGACACCTAACCTATGACTTAATGGGCCAGGGGTAGTTTGGTCATTTCCCATCATTTAAAACCCCAGCCCATACACACTTGACCATCCTCACACTCTCATTTGGCCATTTCATTCCAAAAATTCAGAAGAGAAAAACTGAAAGGAAGAGAGAAAGAAGAAGGAGGGGGCGTGAGGAAGGAGGAGAAAGGGAGAAGGATCTCTTCCAAAGCTTGTTGCATGTAAGTGTCCTAGCCTCTCTCCTACTCCATTTTCATTCACCTTTCCATTGAATCTATTTGGTGAAGCTGATTACTCCCCTCTCCCCACCTTGCCATTTTCGAACCTTGAGAGCTCCAAGTGGTAAATAATGGAGTTTTGAACCTTGGTTGTGTTGCATGTTCTGTTGTAGCTGTGGAAGGCGAAGTCCTAGCCTTGCATTTCGATTTGGAGGAAGTTTGTGAAGGATTGGGTTGCTGTTTCAGTTTTGAGAGAAAGGAAGCCACTGTCCTTGTTCGAATTCGGTTTCTAGCGGGGATAGTTCGTTGGTTTCGGTTCGACGATTTCGTCTCTCGGCTCAACTCTCGGGAATTCGTCAAACGGTGAATTCTACTCACGATTAGGGCATTTTGATATTCTGAACTGGTTTTTGGTATTAGATTCTTTGGTGGCATTTTCAGTTTTCGAAAGACTTAGAACCGAAAAATGATTTTGAGTCAAAATTGTGTTTTACGGTTTAATGAGAATTTTGATTAAATCGTTGAAATGAAATGATTTGTATACTATCTGGAATATCTGGAATTTTCTGAGTTTCAGGAGTGATTGATATTAGGAATCGAATTGGGCGGAAACGGAAAGCGGAATTGAGAAATAGGTGAAAATGGTAACAGACACAGGTCGCACGGACCGTGCGCCCCTGTGCACGGACCGCGCGCCTGCATCGGGTTGGCTTAATTGGAAATAAAACGGGACGCACGGGTCGTGCGCCCTTAGGCACGGATCGTGCGCCCTTTTCGGTTTGGTTGTGTGATTCTGGTAAATCACGCACGGGGCCTGCGCCCCTGGGCACGGACCTGCGTGAGCTTCTGTCACCGATTCCCGATTTCTCATTTCGTCATTCCGTTTGATCCCGAACCTTTTCTAATCTCTTTCTCAATCATTTAAAAAGGAATTTCCTTAATGAAAACCTTATTTTGAACTTGTTCAACTCATGATTTTAGAAAAGAGCTTTGAAAGCCTATTTGATCGAAAAACTGAAACCCTAGTACGCGTGTGGGTACACCGACTGATGGACTGACTGAATATATATATATATATATATATATATATATATATATATATTTATATATGTCAATTGAATATGATTATAATGGCGGAGGTCTAATTTATGAATTCCTCTAAACGGATTATAGATCGATATGGATATTGTTTATCCAACTATTATGTGATTGATCCTTTGGTGATCGAAAAGATATAAATTATCTAATGAGCTTATGTGGTTGGTCCTTTGGTGATCAAAATCAAAAAGAAGATATAAATTATCTAACTCTCGAGAATTGATACGTATTGTCATATGTATCGCGTTGGATGACGATCCGACAAGTAGCATACTAGGGAGGGTAGTCATGACCCCTTACCTAGGCCCTGAATGTGTTTTGGCGTGGTCAACTCACGGGTTACCGGGATTAGCACTGGATTGCAGTCGGTTTATGCTAAGTTGAACACACGATTATCGGGACTAGCACTGGATTGCAGTGGGTTCGTGTTAAATAAATTCACGAAGTGCGTAGCATTTCGATTACAGCTTATGATAGCTAATCATCTATATTTTATGACGGTTTAATAAATTGAACTGAGTGTCGGTGAGGGGGCACGGTAGGACTCACTGAGATAATGTTATCTCACCCAATCCATATTTGTTGTTTTTCAGAGAAGCAGGGGAAAAAGGAAGACTATTGTACACGAGTAGTTGGTATACTCTCGGAGGTGCTGAAGACTTAGTCATATTTATCCTTTGTTCTTTTGTTGTTCTATTTGGTTGTATAAACTTGTATTGGTTATGAGTTTTACGAACCGCTTTATGTTTTCTGTTTGGTATTTGGACTTGGATATTGTATTCCGTTCAGTATGGAACCGATGAACTTCTATTTTATGAAGTAATGTTATTTCCGACTATGTGTTTATTTTGGAAAAAGTTTGTATGTCCAATACTTAAACAGGAACTGCGTCCTCTGAATTTCCGCATCTGTGCATCTTCGGTCTCTCTACACGTTAGAAATACCGGGGTGTTACATTTGGTATCAGAGAGGTTCGACCTAGTCGGACTTAGATGTTAAGAGTCTTTTAAGTCTTCTAAGTCTGATTCTTCTTAGTATGCTATTAGACATTGAGCCTGATCAACTTAATACTTTGTGCCTATTTCGCAGAATCATGGCTGGAAGAGGTAGGAGAAACCCACCTGTTGATCCTCATCAAGAATGGATGCAGAATGTCATCGAGACTCAGCAGAAAATGATGAATGACATGATGCTAATGCAACAGCAACAGATGGCTCAGATGGCTCAAATGCAGCAGATGCATCAAGTGCCTCAACCACAACCAACTGAGCCAGTCAATGTGCCAACACCTGAGGATCCCAACAGGGTGTATTTTCGGTTTCTGAAGATGAAACCCCCAACCTTCAAAGGAGGATCCGAGGCAATGAAGGCCCATTTCTGGGTAGATGCCATGGAACAGGATCTTTGTTACTTTGCAATGCAATGAAGAAGAGAAAGTAATTTGTGCTGCTAACGCTCTGGACGAGGATGCTCACACCTGGTGGGTTAATGCTCGTAGAATGCTACAAACTCAAGGAATTCCTCTTGAGTGGAATAATTTCAAGGAATTATTTTTGGGTCATTATTTCCCCGACACTCAAAGACTTGCCAAACAGATGGAATTTCTGAATCTGAAACAGGGAGAGATGACAGTTGGGGAATATGCTGCAAAATTTGAGAGATTGTCACAATTCTATGAATTGGGGACCACCGCTCCTGATGATAAGTGGAAAATGGTGATGTTCAGACAAGGTATTCGAGGCGATGTGAATCAAGGTCTCAGGTTCTTATTCCATGACCACTTATCCTGCTTTGGTTCAACAAGCTCATTCAGCTGAAAGCGATCTTAAAAGAATGTATGCAGAGAGGAAAGATTTCTGGAAGGATAAGAAGAGGTAAAGAGTCAACTTCTTCAAACCCTAGGTATAAAGGGGAATTCAGACAAGGGAAAACAGGTTCAGTCGAACAACACTTTTGGGTATCGCAACTGCAGAGTGTGTAAGAAGAGTCATCGTGGGAGATGTCAATCGAAGTCAAAGCCAAACCAGTGTTATCATTGCAATGAAGTGGGACACTATGCTTATAACTGCCCAGCGAGAAAGGCTTTCTTGGAGTCTCCTGATGCTCCTAGACAAGCCCGGGTCAACACTTTGGACGCTCAAACCATCACACCAGCTGATAATCTCATTAGGGGTACAGGTTCTCTCTTTAATCAAACTGTTAATATTCTGTATGATTCTGGTGCTACTCATTGTTTTATCTCAGAAGCATGTGTTGAACGGTTAGGATTAACAGTATCTCCTATATCCGAGCTAATAACTATTCGTACTTCTGCAAGGGGTCGTGTGCGAACCCAGTCGTTGTGTCTGAACTGTCTACTTACCATAGGAAGCAGGGATTTTGTTGTTGACTTTATCTGTTTGCCTATGAGGGGAATGGAGTTCGTTTTGGGAATGAATTGGATGACTTCCAATCACGTTACTATTGACTGCTTCAATCGTGCAATTAATTTTCCTTCTGAAGTAGCGGAACATTCACTACCTGCAAATGATGGTGTTATTTCGTTCGCTTCAGTCAGCCAGTCCCTATTCCAAGGTGCGGAAGCTTTTGTTGTTATTTTGTCTGCATCAACTGAAGCTGATTTGGATTTATCGTCTGTCCAAGTTGTTAATGAATTCTTAGATGTTTTTCCCGAGGAAGTTTCCTCCTTGCCTCCGGAACGAGAGGTAGAATTTTCTATAGATTTGGCCCCTGGTGCAGGGCCAATATCCATAGCACCTTATAGGATGTCTCCTCTCGAACTGAAGGAATTGAAGTCCTAACTTGAAGAATTAATTTCCAAGAAGTTTATTCGACCGAGTGCTTCTCCATGGGGTGCTCCGGTATTGCTAGTCAATAAGAAGGACGGAAGCATGAGGTTATGCATAGACTACCGTCAGATGAATAAAATCACTATCAAGAACAAGTATCCATTACCAAGGATAGATGATCTAGTTGACCAACTTCGAGGAGCTAAAGTTTTCTCCAAGATTGATCTAAGGTCAGGGTACCATCAAATCAAGGTAAGAGCCTTAGACATTTCGAAGACTGCTTTTCGTACGAGGTACGGTCACTACGAGTTTGTGGTGATGCCCTTCGGATTGACTAACGCTCCCGTCCGTATTCATGGATTATATGAATAGAGTATTTCATTCCTACCTAGATCAGTTTGTGGTCGTCTTTATTGATGATATCTTGGTTTACTCAAAGTCAGTTGAGGAGCATGCCCAGCATCTCCGCTTTGTCCTAGGAGTACTCCGAGAGAAGAAACTCTATGCTAAACCGTCGAAGTGTGACTTTTGGATTTCCGAAGTGAAGTTCCTGGGTCATGTGATTTCCCAGGAGGGGTTGCAGTTGATCCTAGCAAGGTGGAAGCAGTGTTGAATTGGGAACGACCGACATCAGTGACTGAGATCAGAAGCTTTCTGGGTTTAGCTGGTTACTATAGAAGATTCATTGAAGGTTTTTCACAATTGGTACTTCCGCTTACTCGATTGACTCGCAAGGGTCAACCGTTTACTTGGGATGCCGATTGTGAAGAGTGTTTTCTTGGATTGAAAGAAAAGTTAACTTCTGCTCCGATCCTAATTCTTCCGGATACGTCATTGGGATTTCAGATTTACAGTGATGCCTCCAGGAAGGGTTTAGGATGTGTCCTTATGCAGAATCAACATGTGGTGGCCTATGCATCTAGGCAATTGAAGACTCATGAGCGGAATTACCCAACTCATGATTTGGAATTAGCAGCCATCGTGTTTGCGCTAAAGATTTGGAGACATTATCTTTATGGTTCTCGTTTCAAAGTTTTTAGTGATCACAAGAGCTTGAAGTATCTGTTTGACCAAAAAGAGTTGAATAATAGACAAAGGAGATGGACTGAATTTTTGAAGGACTACGACTTCGAATTGAAATATCACCCTGGGAAAGCCAATGTGGTAGCAGATGCTCTGAGCAGGAAGTCTATCCACACGGCAAGGTTAATGGTTCACGAGATGGCTTTGTTAGAGTCATTCAGAGACTTGAAGCTCAAGGTAGCAAGAAAGAGGGATCGCATAGTGTTACAGCATATTCGGATAGCCAGTGTGTTAAGGGAACAAATCCGTGTAGCTCAAGGAGCTGATGTGAAGTTACAGTCTCGGAGAGGATCGCCAGATTTTACTGAGGATAGTGACGGCATGATTTGCTTTAATGGGAGGAATTGTGTTCCCGATGATGATGATATCAAAAGGCAAGTATTGGAGGAAGCTCATAGGAGTCAGTACTCTGTACATCCGGGATCCACCAAGATGTACCGAGACTTGAAGTTAATGTATTGGTGGCCTGGGATGAAGGCCGAGGTTGCAGAATTTGTTTCTCGGTGCTTAACTTGTCAGAAGGTTAAGGCGGAACACCGAAGACCGGGCGGTCAGTTACAACCGCTAGATGTGCCAGTTTGGAAATGGGAAGATATCTCAATGGATTTCATCATGGGGTTGCCGAGGTCACAGGCCGGCAATGATTCTATTTCGGTAGTAGTGGACCGATTGACCAAATCCGCTCACTTTATTCCCGTTCGCTCTACTTATAAGGTTTCCAAGTTAGCAGATGAATATGTGAAGAACATTATCAGACTGCATGGGATTCCAACGAGTATCGTGTCAGACCGCGATCCCAAGTTTACTTCTAGATTTTGGAAAGCATTGAACGAAGCCATGGGGACGAGAGTGCTCGTTAGCATTGCATATCATCCTCAGACCGATGGTCAGACTGAGAGGACAATACAGACCCTTGGAGACATGCTGCAGGAATGCGTACTTGATAACAGGTCGAAATGGGAAGATCATCTTCCATTGGTGGAATTCGCCTACAACAACAGTTACCACTCCAGTATTGGAATGGCATCATTTGAAGCACTTTATGGTAGGAAGTGTAGAACTCCGTTGTGTTGGTGGGAGATTGGTGAAGATAGGTTTTTGGGACCCGATATGGTTCGCGAGACTACTGAGAAGATTAAGTTAATTCGAGAAAGGATGAAGGTTGCTCAGAGTCGGCAAAAGAGCTACGCCGACAACCGAAGGAGACCTTTGGAATTTGATGTTGGTGATCATGTATTCTTGTAGGTTTCCCCAACCATAGGTACCGGAAGAGCCTTGCGAGCGAAGAAGCTCAGTCCTCGATATGTTGGACCATTCCAGATCATCGAGCGTATTGGGCCAGTTGCCTACCGTCTCGCACTGTCTCCAGCCTTATCCAATCTACATGATGTCTTTCATGTGTCTCAGCTAAGGAAGTATATTCCCGACCCACAGCAGCCGTTGAGTGTTGACACGATTGATCTTCGAGCGGATCTATCATTTCAACCATATCCTAGTCATATCTTGGAGCGTGGTATGAAGACTCTGCGTTCAAGGACTATTCCGAAAGTCAAAGTAGTCTGGGATGGCTTTTCAGTCGAAGAGGCTACCTGGGAATTGGAAGAAGACATGCAGACTCGATATCCATATCTCTTCCATTAAGGTACGTCTCGTCAATTTTGAGGACAGAATTTTTAAAAGTTGGGGTGATTGTAACATCCCTAATTTTTAAAGACTCGTACTATGATACCTAAGACCGAGTAATTATTTGTGGGAATAATTAGTCGCGTCTCGGGGATTAATATGTCGAGGAATTTGTCAAGAAATCCTATTCTCCATTAAAGTGTAGCTTATTCATAATTTAAATGAGGAATTGGGGTTGAAGGGCAAATCTGTCTTTTCACATCCCTAATTTTTGAAAAATTATACTTATGAAGATTATAATTATTTACGAGCCGAAAGAATTGAGGAATTTCGGATCGGAACTGAATTAATCGAGAAAGTTTTATACCGAAGAGAAATTTCGACACCTAACCTATGACTTAATGGGCCAGAGGTAGTTTGGTCATTTCCCATCATTTAAAACCCCAGCCCATACACACTTGACCAGCCTCACACTCTCATTTGGCCATTTCATTCCAAAAATTCAGAAGAGAAAAACTAAAAGGAAGAGAGAAAGAAGAAGGAGGGTGTGTGAGGAAGGAGGAGAAACGGAGAAGGATCTCATCCAAAGCTTGTTGCATGTAAGTGTCCTAGCCTCTCTCCTACTCCATTTTCATTCACCTTTCTATTGAATCTATTTGGTGAAGCTGATTACTCCCCTCTCCCCACCTTGCCATTTTCGAACCTTGAGAGCTCCAAGTGGAAAATAATGGAATTTTGAACCTTGGTTGTGTTGCATGTTCTGTTGTAGCTGTGGAAGGTGAAGTCCTAGCCTTGCATTTCGATTTGGTGGAAGTTTGTGAAGGATTGGGTTGCTGTTTCAGTTTTGAGAGAAAAGAAGCCACTGTCCTTGTTCGAATTCGGTTTCTAGCGGGGATAGTTCGTTGTTTTCGGTTCGACGATTTCGTCTCTCTGCTCAACTCTCGGGAATTCGTCAAAACGGTGAGTTCTACTCACGATTAGGGCATTTTGATATTCTGAACTGGTTTTTGGTATTAGATTTTTTGGTGGCATTTTCAGTTTTCGAAAGACTTAGAACCGAAAAATGATTTTGAGTCAAAACTGTGTTTTACGGTTTAATGAGAATTTGTATTAAATCGTTGAAATGAAATGATTTGTATACTATCTAGAATATCTGGAATTTTCTGAGTTTCAGGGGTGATTGATATTAGGAATCGAATTGGGCGGAAACGGAAAGCGGAATTGAGAAATAGGTGAAAATTGGTAACAGACACAGGTCGCACGGACCGTGCGCCTCTGGGCACGAACCGCGCGCCTGCATCGGGTTGGCTTAATTGGAAATAAAACGGGACGCACGGGTCGTGCGCCCCTGGGCACGGACCGTGCGTGAGCTTCTGTCACCGATTCCTGATTTCTCATTTCGTCGTTCCGTTTGATCCCGAACCTTTTCTAATCTCTTTCTCAATCATTTAAAAAGGAATTGCCTTACTGAAAACCTTATTTTGAACTTGTTCAACTCATGATTTTAGAAAAGAGCTTTGAAAACCTATTTGATCGAAAAACTGAAACCCTAGTACGCGTGTGGGTACACCGACTGATGGACTGACTGAATATATATATATATATATGTCAATTGAATATGATTATAATGTCGGAGGTCTAATTTATGAATTCCTCTAAACGGTATGGATATTGTTTATCCAACTATTATGTGATTGATCCTTTGGTGATCGAAAAGATATAAATTATCTAACGAGCTTATGTGATTGGTCCTTTGGTGATCAAAATCAAAAAGAAGATATAAATTATCTAACTCTCGAGAAATGATACGTATTGTCATATGTATCACGTTGGATGACGATCCGACAAGTAGCATACTAGGGAGGGTAGTCATGACCCCTTACCTAGGCCCTGAATGTGTTTTGGCGTGGTCAACTCACGGGTTACCGGGATTAGCACTGGATTGCAGTCGGTTTATGCTAAGTTGAACACACGATTACCGGGATTAGCACTGGATTGCAGTCGGCACGTGTTAAATAAATTCACGAAGTGCGTTGCATTTCGATTACAGCTTATGATAGCTAATCATCTATATTTGATGACGGTTTAATAAATTGAACCGAGTGTCGGTGAGGGGGCACGGTAGGACTCACTGAGATAATGTTATCTCACCCAATCCATATTTGTTGTTTTTCAGAGAAGCATGGAAAAAGGAAGACTATTGTGCACGAGTAGTTGGTATACTCTCGGAGGTGCTGAAGACTTAGTCATATTTATCCTTTGTTCTTTTGTTGTTCTATTTGGTTGTATAAACTTGTATTGGTTATGAGTTTTACGAACCGCTTTATATTTTCTGTTTGGTATTTGGACTTGGATATTGTATTTCGTTCGGTATAGAACCGATGAACTTCTATTTTATGAAGTAATGTTATTTCCGACTATGTGTTTATTTCGGAAAAAGTTTGTATGTCCAATACTTAAACAGGAACTGCGTCCTCTGAATTTCCGCATCTGTGCATCTTCGGTCTCTCTACACGTTAGATACCGGGGTGTTACACTATATTTTATATCTCTTAATTATTTTGACCCGCGTACGACCGCTGATCAATAGTAAATTATCAATAAGATATATTTGTTTTAAATATTAATCAGTAGTTTAAATAGTCATTGAATCTTCTTATTTTTTAGATAGTAGATTTATAGTAGTCTTCAAAAAATTTAATTATCAATGACAAATATTAATCCTTTGTCTTTTTATATATTAGTGTTGTTATCTCGTATTTTTTTATATATCATTGCAGTTATCTCGTAGTTTAAATTGATTATTTTAGTTGATAAGTAGATTATAGTAGATAGTAAAAGTTAGATAGTAGATTATTAATAAGAAATATTTGTTTTAAATATTGTTCTGTACTGAGCAGCTTTTTGGTCGTCTGCTGTTGGTAGGTCTCTTGCTGTCCTGACAGGAGGTCAGGTCGCTTGCTGTCCTGACCGAAGGTCAATGAGCGCCCGGGGGGGTACCTGCAAGCCACTCCGACGCTCAAGTCAGTATATAGAATATAAGAGTGAAGGTACTAAGGATTAGAGATTCAACCTTTGTAAGGGCAAAGTTTGCCTGTATTTATAGGAAATTGTGCCCTCTTGTAGATCGTCGGATGGGTAGAGTCGATCTTGGGCTGAGGTGGATATGGGCTGAATTGGTTGGGCTGATCCATATGACTTGCTAAGCGCACCTCCTGGTTTTGCTAATGGGACCCTCTAGTTGACTCCAGAACAGTTGCCCCCCAAGCCGAGATTATTCCGGAGGATGGTCTTGGCTTGAAGGTTTTTTGTCAGTTTGCCGGCTCCGTATGGTTATGCGGGACACTGCCTTTGTAGCGGCCGGGTTCTGTCATAGGAGAAATTTTTTCTGAGCGTTGCTTCGTTTGTCTTGACGGGTCGTTCGAGATTATTTGGTCGCGACCGTGACTCACACCTCCTTCGGTGTAATTCTTATACCTGGTACCAAGCTAAGGTGACGTATCCTGGTGTTGGCGTCGCTTTGTGTCGAGCGCTCTGAGGTTGGTGCCCTCTTGGGTGCCTTGGGCGTCGTTCCCTCCTAGCGTGTGCTGGATGGCCTATCATGGAGCAGATTTGGCGGGTCAAGGTTCAGTGCTCTCGTGGGCGTCTTACTGCATAGTGCTGACCACCCTGCCGCGAAGGGTCTGCTTTCCGACTGCCCCCTGCCAGGCACCCCTCTGCTGGGCGCTGCTTGCTCCTGCCAGGGGCCCACTTGGGCGCTGGCTGCTCCTGACTGGCGCCCTCCTGGGCGCTGGCTGCCTTGATTGGCGCGCTGCCAGGCGCCCTCATGGGCGCTGGCTGCCTCATTGGCGCCCTGCCAGGCGCCCTCATGGGCGCTGGCTGCCTTGACTGGCGCCCTGCCAGGCGTCCTCCTGGGCGCTGGCTGCCTCATTGGCGCCCTGCCAGGCGCCCTCATGGGCGCTGGTTGTGTAGACGGGTGCTTGACACTTTGCTTTCTTTTTCACTGCTCATCTTGTCTTTTTTGTGTTTTTGAGCATGTCTTAAGGTGGCAGGCGTATTGGGCTTCTACGTCATGGATATGGGCCAAGTTGTTTTGCCGGATCCGCGGTGTGGGGTGAAATGCTAACTCCTACAAATAGGCGGGTATTTTGTCCTGTGGTCCACACTTTCTTGGAGCGCTTTCTTTAGAGAGGAGGAAGGAGTAGGGACCAAGTCACCAACCCTAGCGCCTACTTCAAGGAAGAGTAGGGAGCAAGTCATCAACCTAGAGCCTCCTTAAAAAGAGGAGGAGGGAGTAGAGTCCACTTGTTTCAACGTCTCTTCCTCTTGGTAAGTGTTTGTTGTTCATTCCCGTTTGTTTACGTTGTTGACAGTGCCCTTCTGCCAGGCACCCTCATGGGCGCTGGCTGCCTTGACTGGCCCCCTGCCAGGCGCCCTCCTGGGCGCTGGCTGCCTTGACTGGCGCCCTCCTGGGCGCTGTAACACCCTAAAATATTTAATTAACTTATTTAATTAAGTATTTGGGGATTTAAATTAAATTATTTGATATAATGTAATTAATTAGAATTTTATTTATTTTGGTGGTATTAGGAGGGAGTGGAGGCGCCACTTGCATGACTTGGGCTTGAGTGGAAGGCCCAAGCCCATGATCCACAAGTATGCGAAGTGGACTAGTGATTAGGGGGTTAGGGTTTTTGGCTATTGTTGCGAAATTGAAAGAAAAAGCAAGAGAGAAAGAGAGGAGCGTGAGAAAGAAAGAGAGAGAGCAAGGAGGCGGCCAAGAGGAGAAGGAGAAGAGGATTCGAAGATCAAGAGGAAGGGATCTCCGTTGTTGCTGTGGCTCTGTAGGTGACTTCTCCTAGGGCATCGAATTCTTCTTCTTGAAAAGGTTAGGGGAGCTCTATCATTCTATCTAATAAATTATATGATGGGTCCTAGATCTAGGGTTTATACTAGTACCATGTGTTTCTTGATGTTTTTTTAAGGTTCTTGAATGTTTTTGGGTTGCCCATGATGATGATCTTCATATATATATATATATATATATATATATATATATATATATATATATATGTGTATGCCATATGCGAATTGACTTAGTATTTGAACCTTGAGATAATGCGAATTATGTATGTGTTTTGATGATGTTGGTATTTGTGAGTTCATGGAATTATGAATTGGTATGTTGGAGAGCTTGATGTTTCGCAATTTGGGTGAGGGTGTGCAAGGGCGCCTAGGGCGCCAAAGTGATGATGATGTTAGTGCTCCAAAAGAATTTTGTTAATTGATTAAATTAAGCGTTATTTTGGGTGTTGAAAATTATAAGATTTTGATGAGTTAAATTGCTAAAAATCAGTTTTTAGTGTTTTGGAAAATTGCTGGAAAAATGGTGATTTTTGGTTTTTAGTGTTGAAGAGTTGTTGGAAAAATTCTGGGTTGTGTTGCTGCTGTGTTCTGGGCGCCAAGCGCCTGTGCTGGGCGCCTGTGGCTTGCTGTGTTGCGCGTGTGTGCGCGCCTGGGCGCTGGGCGCCTGTGGCGTGCGGTGTTGCCTGTGTCTGTGCGTGTTGCTGGGCGCTGAGCGCCCATGCGTGCGTGTGTGTGTTGCGCCAAGGCGCTGGGCGCCAGGCGCTGGGCGCTGAGCGCCCGTGTGTGTTGCCTGCGTGTTGCGCTGAGGCGCTGGGTGCCAGCGCTGGGCGCTGAGCGCCCGTTGTGTTGCGTGTGTGCGTTGTGTTGCGCGCCTGGGCGCTGGGCGCCAGTGCGCGTGTTGCCTGGTTGCCTGGGCGCCTAAGGCGCCAATTTCAGACTGTTGCTTGATTTTTCCCAAACTTATTCTTAACATAACTTTTGACTCAGACGTCCGTTTTGAACGATTCGAAAAGTGTCGTGAAGCTTTTTACGTTGTCTATCTGTGGGTCCAATTTTTAAAATGAAAAATTGTTATTTTCTGATTGTTTGTGGGCGCCCAAGTGGCCCTCCCCGGTGATCGTCCCTGTGACATTGAAAAATTATATGAAGCTCTTTAAAAATCCTTTTGGTGTATAAACAACAGTTTTAACGTGGTAGTGTCAAAACGATGATTTTTGACGAGGATGCCCTTGGTGGCTAGTCAAATGACTGTTTTGCCCCTAGTGGCCAAAGTTGTAGATAATGATTTGTAAATGACGAGGATGCCCTTGGTGGTTAGTCAAATGACGTTTTTGCCCTTAGTGGCTATTGTATGAGTTGATTGATATCTGTGTGTAAGTGACGATGAAAACCCAGTGACGTTCGAGGCCCGAAGGGCTAAGTGATGTTAAGGTCTAAATGGCCAGTGACGTTGTGTGCTGATTGTGAATTTGACAGGTGCTGTGCTCTTGCGAGCAAAACCGGTAAGTGACGGGTCACATAGTTGACTATGATTTGAGTAATTGTGTGTTTGTGTGTTGTGAGTGGTGCATGTCATAGTGTCTCATGCCCATATGCATAAACCCAGTGACGTTTTTGGGGCCTGAGTGGCTAAGTGACGATGAGGCCTTAAGGGCTAAGCGACGTTTTATGAAAAAGGTACCTCATGCATATACCCGCGAGTGGGTTGCATTTTCATGAGTCTACATGACATGAGATGAGTTATTGTAAGTGATGTGAATGATGACTGTGATGTGGTATTTAGTGTTTTGGATGCTGATTATTCTAGTGTGTAGCCTATGATTAGTACTTATCATATTTTCTATTATATGGATTGAAATGATGCTCACCCTTTCCTGTTTGAATGTTACCCCCGTGTTGGTAACGTGCAGGTGATTCTCAGTGAATGCCTTAGCTTCACTTCTTGAGTCGAGTCGTCACGCTCTGATACGTAGCACTCAAGGGGGGGAAAACGAACTCGTTATATTTATTAATGATTTTTGGTTGTTATGTCCATGTGGACTCTTCTGTTATGTTTTATTAATTTCCGCTGCGTAGTTGGTTTTGTTATGTTGAGTTTTATAAGCGACGTTAAATTGAGGCTTGAGATTCTTTTATTTGTGACGTGCTACGTGAATGCATAATTATTGA
Source organism: Astragalus membranaceus (assembly GCA_039519185.1). Taxonomy (NCBI): domain Eukaryota; kingdom Viridiplantae; phylum Streptophyta; class Magnoliopsida; order Fabales; family Fabaceae; genus Astragalus; species Astragalus membranaceus. The sequence goes on along the minus strand of CM076846.1, from coordinate 161,154,604 downwards.
GTTGAACTGTTTTAAAATTGACAAGTGACGTTTTATTGAAGTATGTGTAACATTCCCTATGAACGCAATTTTTTTTTTAAACTCTGATTTTTGTAAACAAAGTGACGGGTAGAAAGGGGTGTTACAGGCGCTGGCTGCCTTATATGGCGCCCTGCCGGGCGCCCCTATGGGCGCTGGTTTTGTGTGGGCGTGTGCTTAGCACTCTGTTTTATTTTTGCCGTTTTCTTCTGATTTTTAACCTGCCTTCTCACCTATGAATTTTCAGGGATTGCTTGGTGCTAAGGGGAGCTGCTCTTATCATCCTCTATTGACGTTCCCGCTAGTCTTTGCGGCTTCTGACTTACTGAGGTAACTTCCGTGCGAACTTTCAGTTTATCTTTCTAGTTTCTTTGTTCTTTTGAGTATGTCTTGTCTTGCAAAGTCTCCAATCTCGGGGGAGGGGGGGTTGTCTCTAAGTTTTCCTGCCTATCTCGTGACTGTTTGTTTTGCCCCCTGTCCCGTAGGTTGAGAGATGGCAAGAACAAAGAAGACGGCTTGGATGCACCCTACCGCTCACCTGGCTAAGAGTCAAGCTGACGACTTCGAAGAGGGGGCTGGTGATACCGTGCCTTCGGAGGGGCTGGCGCCCTTGGCTTTGTGGAGACTTCTTCTGATGATGATCTGCCGCTTGAGCATGAAGTGGTGGAGATTGGTGGTTGTAGTTATGACTCGGTTGCTCGTATGGTTTGTTCTGCCAGGAGCGTCTACCTTCCAGGAAAAGAGCCTCCCCGCTGTCTGCAAGATGTGCTGGGAGGCGACTGGCGAGTTGAGGTGTGTAGAGTCCCTGACGGTAGAAAATTCATGATGTTTCACAGCGTGGTTTACAAGGTGCGGGTTTCCCCATTCTTTACACCCTTCCAACTGGAAGTTATGAATCACCTTTAGATAGCTCCCTCTCAGCTCCACCCAAATCTGTGGTGTTTTGTGAAGTGTTTCGAACTGGTGATGAGAGTCCTTCGAAGAAGATGCAGCTTGAGGGTTTTTATGGTTATCTTCGAGGTGCAGCGTCGTCGAGATACTTCAGATGGCGTCATTCGTTACGAGTTTGTGTACTTGAAGTGTCGGACAAACTATGCTTTCTTTCAAGTGTACTCAGATAACCAGCATGATTGGAAGTTCAAGTACTTCTACCTCGTTCCTTCTAATGAGAAGGCCGTCGACAGCATGGGCTTCTTTGATGAACAAGGGCGTCTGGTTAGGGATAAGTTTCGCCTTGGGTGGTGTAATGTCGATGCTGACCGCACCTCTCGGTCTTATCGCATCCTCCCATCTGAGTTGTCTGATTCTGAGCAGAGGACTTTGGGCATGCTGAGGAAGATCGTCGGTGGCTTGTCCACTGTGCCACAAAAGTTTTCGTGCAGTGAGCTGTCCAAGGCCTCTACGGTTGTTGAAGCTGCCGAGCTCTTAGGTTGCTTGTTAGGTCTTGATGTATCTTTATTTTTCTTTTGATGAATTATTTACTTATGTTGCTGATTCGCTACTTTGTTGCTCTGCAGATAATATGGCCGCTCCGCTTTCTTTCAATGAATTAGCCTCTTTGGCCGGACGGAGGAGACCTTTGGATGCCGAACCTACCGAGGTCAAGAGCCCAGCTCCTCCTGTATCTGTCCCTGTGCGTCCCTCTATGGGACCTCGCCTCAGTTTAGGAGCGCCAAGCCGTGCTGGAAAGGATGATTCCGGGGTACCGAAGGTTCCAGTCGATTCCAGCATCCAAGGGACTCAGAGTCAGTCCAAACGCCAGAGGAGTTGTTCTCAGGGACCTCCCTCTGCTGTTTGTCCCTCTCCGGTTGGGCTTCCTCCTCCTGCTGACGACGAGGGTGAAATTGTCTTCTCCCCCGAAGAGCGTGATCATTTCTGTGAGCATCCTTTCGCACTTGCCGCGCACATGGTTAAGATTGGGGAAGGCCTGCATGCGAAGTGGGAAGCTGAGAAGTGCGGATCTCGTTCAGGTAATCCTCTTGAGTTATTTCTTACGGTATTCATCAAACCCGCATGGGCCACCACCCCTGTCTGGCGCTCTCATGCGCGCCGCTTGTTTCGACCTTGGTGCCCTATCTGGCGCCCTCCTGGGCGCTGGCTGCTTTCCTGGAGGTGCTTTGCCAGGTGCCCTCATGGGCGCTAGTGATGTTGGTTCTAAGCTTTGTCGTGTTTGCTTCTCTCTTTGTGCAGGGGTGATCGATGAAAGGGATCGGCTTCACTTGGATATAAGCCGGCTTCAGGTGGATTTACACGAAGCACTGGGATCTGCTCGTCGGGCACGAGACACTGCTGGTCACAATCAGAAGCGGATGGAGGAGCTCCAATCTGAATTGGACAGTGTGAAGAAACAGAGAGATGTGGCTGAGGAAAGGGTACAGGAGATGGCCGGGCAAGCCATGGACTTCTCCTATGCTGCTTACGATAAAGCGATAAGTCATGTTCAGTGCATGTACCCGGATGCAGTTCTTGAGTCGAGCATCTTCTGGTTTGACCATGAGGCTGCAGATGGGAGGATTGTTAGATACCACCCCAACGGGGTTGACTTCGATGTCATTGCCCCCTGATGTTTCATCTAGGAGTTCAGTTCTTTTTGACTTGTGATTTCTTGTTATCCTGTCGGAATTCGTTGTATGTTTGTTTTATGGAGCTTGATTGATGATTTTACGTTATATCCACGTTTCCTTTATCTTGCCTATTTTTCACGCTTCTGGACGTATCGCCTCCTATCGTCTCGTGGCAATGTTATCTCCGTTAGGAGCTTATCAGAATCGGTCCGATTTAAATTCCTCACTAGAGGTTGTGACATCTTGCGACGCCACTTCGCTCATCTAGGGACTCTAACAGGAGTTTATCAGAATCTGTCCGAATTTAACTCACCCATTAGAGGTTGCGACATTTGCGATGCCGCTTCGCCCATCTAGGGACTCTGACAGGAGTTTATCAGAGTCTGTCCGAACTTAACTCACCCATCAGAGGTTGCGACCTTTTCGATATGCCGCTTCGAGGTTGTGACATATTGCGACGCCACTTCGCCCATCTAGGGACTCTAACAGGAGTTTATCAGAATCTGTCCGAATTTAACTCACCCATTAGAGGTTGCAACCTTTTCGATATGCCGCTTCGAGGTTGTGACATCTTGCGACGCCACTTCGCCCATCTAGGGACTCTAACAGGAGTTTATCAGAATCTGTCCGAATTTAACTCTCCCATTAGAGGTTGCGACCTTTTCGATATTCCGCTTCGAGGTTGTGACATCTTGCGACGCCACTTCGCCCATCTAGGGACTCTAACCGGAGTTTATCAGAATCTGTCCGAATTTAACTCACCCATTAGAGGTTGCGACCTTTTCAATATGCCGCTTCGTGAACCAAGCAGGTTGGCTCGCGCTTGGTTCTGCCTGGTTGCCTGATCCCCTGTTGTTTGAGTCGGGACTTGGCTTTTAGAGTGCTTCTTGCTAGGCGCCCTCATGGGCGCTGGTTGCTCCTTATAGGCGCCCTGCCAGGCGCCCTCTTGGGCGCTGGCTGCTTCTGTATCGGGCACTAGTTTTTCTTGGTTTTTTCTATGGTGCTGGAGCGAAAACCGTGATTTGCGAAATAACATCTTAAACCGTGAATAGTAAGGTTTAATTCCCTCGCGTGCGTGTTGTAAATTGTTTTGACGTGTTAAACCTAAACATCCAACTCCTTAAAGTAGACGTGTTAAACTTAAACAACCAACTGTTTTAAAGAAAATGCTCTATGCATTGGAACTATGGGCCAGCTGCCGAATTGAGGAATCGATCCCCGTTCTCCCCGGGGTGGATGGTGAGCTTCTTTCTAACCTCCTCAAGGAGGTGAGGACATTCTTCATCTGCTTCGAACTTCTTCGCATCCTCTTCTGTCCCCTTGGTTTTGAGTCGGCTTTCCGCTTCTTCTTCACTACTGGAGTTACTTCTGGCATCCCAGTCTGTCAGATTCATCATTGCCATCCTCGGCCCCCTCTCCGACTGGGGCCTTCCCCTTCCTAAGGGACCTATATCTCCTTTCGGGGGATCGGGCTCTTTAGCGTGAGCCACTCGGTTCCCCCTCCTTCTTCACGTACTGTGACAACTTTCCTTTCTGGATCAGCTCCTCAATATCGTGTTTCAAAGCTTGGCAGCCATTGGTGTTGTGGCCTCTGCATTGATGATAGCGGCACCATCCCCTCTGGGGGTTTTGGCCATCTTTTAGCACCAAAGGCGCTGGTCTCTTCACGCTCTTGAATTCGTTGTTAGCGCATTCAGCTAAAATTTGCGCTCGGGATGTGACGAGGGGAGTTCGATTTATAAATTTACGGGAGCGCCCCTCATGGTCCTTGCTTCCTGCTACCTTTCGCTGGTGGACCTCCCGGGTGTCTTCATCGTCGCCCCCTACCTTGGCCGCCTCGCAGTAAGCCAAATCATTCTTCTCATAGTTCATGTATTTCTGGGATCTTCGGGGGAACTCGCCCAAGTTCCTAGGCTTGTTGATGCCTACATCGACCTGGAACAGACTTCCCTTTCTCAACCCATCTTTCATCCAGAACAACCTTTACTTGTTCTCCAAACTTCGAACGCCCGACGCCTCCTTATTGAAGCGCTCAATATACTCCCTCCGTGTCTCGTGGTTATGCTGCCTGACGGCTCTCAGTACTTCTTCGGATTCGGGCTTTAGCCGGGAGGCAGTGAAACGAGCTGTGAACCTTGTCGCCAACTGCCCCCATGAGGATATGGAGTTCGGCCTCAGCTCTTGGAAACACTCTAATGTGGAATCCTCGAGAGCGAGGGGGAAGATTTTCAATGGACGGGTTCCCTGGCGCCCCTGTACCGCATCATTAGGGAGAAGTGTGCCAGATGACCGTCCGGATCTCCAGTTCCGTCGTACATCTTGAGATTTGGCAGCTTTTCCAAGGCCCTTGGGATTTGGCATTCGTCTATGTCATACCCCAATTTTGTCCGGCTTAGGTCCAAACCCTAATTTTCCACACAAAAATAAATTATGCATTTTGGATCCTAGAAACCGCTCCAAAGTTTTGAAATCATTCTTAGGGTTAGAATGCACTTTTTAAGAAATTAGGGTTTTCAAAAATATGTTATGCATACATGGCAAGCTTTGAAAAATATTTTATGCATGCATGGCAAAGACCTAAAAGCATTTTTTTGGAAAGCAAGAATTGATTTCTATTTTGTTCCAAAGGCCAAGAATCGATTTATAGTATATTGCATAGGCCTTGAAATCGACTTTCAGGCCTTTCCATAGGCCATGAATCGATTCCTAATTGTTTTAACTAAGTGAAGAATCGATTTTCACCTATTATAAATGTCCTGAAAATCGATTTCCCTCTTCTTTCATAGGCCCTGAAATCGATTTTCAAGCTCTTCCATAGGCCATGAATCGATTCCTCATTGCTTTAACTAAACATGGAATCGATTTTCACCTATTATAAATGTCCTGAAAATCGATTTCCCTCTCCTTTCATAGGCCTTGAAATCGATTTTCAGGCCACTTTAAAGAGCCAAGAATCGATTCCTCCCTTTTTCCATAGGCCATACAATCGATTCTTATCATTTCCAAGAATAAAGAATCGATTCCTACACATTTCCAAAGGCCACATAATCGATTTTCAGGATCTCCAAATGTCCTGAAAATCGATTCCTACCTTTTTCCATAGGCCATATAATCGATTCTTATCATTTCCAAAAACAAAGAATCGATTATACTATATTTTGCCTTCATCAAACAATCGATTCATCCTTGCAATAAATGTTTTTAAAAATTCTACGCTTTCCTAAGCCTATAAATAGGCAGCTTCAAGTCACATTCTGGGGGGAGAGACTTCACGAGATCAGAGAAAGGAAGAGACACACATCTCACAAGATCAGAGAAGAATTGCTACGGACACACATTTCACGAGATCTGAGAAGACAACTCTCGCAAATCTCATTTTCCAGTTCTACGCTTCATTTTTGCTCTATTCGTTCCGTTGGTCCGTCTGAGCTGATCTCCTGCAAGAGTTAGTCGGGGTTTGCGTTCTTCAGAGTTGTAATATCTGTCTTCATCAGAGGTATTTCAGTCTTTTCATTTGTTAATATTCAGTTATTGTGATCCGTGTGACTTAACTTAGCTATAGTGTTTATTTACTCGTTCTTGTATATTATCGTCCATCGTTGATGACGAACCATATGATTCCCACTTATGCCTAGTGCATCATGTTCTAAGTGGTGAAGATGGTCTCGGGTGATTCAGCTTGCCCCTTTCAAACCCTTTCAAAAACATTTATTAGAACTACGTCGCTTTGATTCCCATTTGGGATACGTAGGAGCGAGTCTCGTTCTCGTCAAGCGCAACAAATAAAAATCCTTTTTCAATCGTAAACAAATCATTTTCACAAAACAAACAAAAGAGATCATTTTCAAACCCATTGTTGCTAGTAGCTCATCAGAGCCTTTGTTCGTTTAGCTATTAGTGGCAATGTCCTTTTCCCATAAGAATAATAAACGATGATCCATCATAGCCTTTGTTAGTTTGATCGTCGTACAAATCAATCTTTTTTCGAAAATCACTTTCAAAAAGATAATAAAAAACGAGTTGTTATCGAATAGTCCATCAGAACCTTTGTTCGTTTGACTAGCGGTACAACTCTCTTTTTTTGAGTATTTAGTAGTGATTCATCATAGCCTCTGCTAGTTTAATCACTCACTAATGCTCGTCCTATTTCAAAAAACTCACCAAAAAAGATTAAAAGACAAAAACCTCTTTCAGGACAAAGAAGAACTACGTAGCTTTGAATTCTCCATCGCACCGGGAGATACGTAGGAGCGGGTCACATCCCGTCAAGCATAACAAATAAGAATCATTTTCACAATAAGTTTTCAAACAATTATTTTCAAAAGAGCCTAGAACTACGTCGCCTTTGATTCTCCACCCGGAGATACGTAGGAGTAGGGCCACGCCCCTGTCAAGCGCAAAAATAAACAATTTCTAAATTAAAAAATACAAACACATCTCTTTCATAAAACAAAAATCAAAAATCTTATTTTCAAAGTAGGGGATTAAGTCGGTCGTACGGCCGGGTTAATCATCGTTTTAGGATAAGTGAACTGTGGTCCTTCAGAGCCCCAGCGCTCCTTCAGCCCTCAGCGGCCCTTCAGAGCCCCAGCGCTCCTTCAGACCCCCAGTGGTCCTTCAACACAGATCACACAGTCCTAAAACCCCTACATTAAAAAACACCAACCAACCACCATTTTCAAAACCAAGAACTACGTAGCTTTGAATTCTCCATCGCACCGGGAGATACGTAGGAGCGGGCCATGTCCCGTCAAGCACTTTTTCTAAAAACCCTTCTTCTTTCCTCTCTCGCCAAAAATAAAATTTTCATTAAAGTTTTCCAATTCATCCTCAAACAAGAAATAAATAGGCAAATCTGGATATTTTTCAAATCAAGTGTTAAAACCACACATTTAATTAGAGGTTCCCTTTCGGTAGAAAGGACGTGCGCGGTGCTAACACCTTCCTCGCACGTAATCGACCCCCGAACCTATATCTCTAGTTTTCAAAAGACCATCCGCCTTGTCCAAAAGACCTTTTTTTCAATGTTTTGGTCTTAAAATTAAAATATTGGTGGCGGCTCCAAAAATTTTCCACGTTGTACATTGAGAAACCCAAGCTGGGATTTTTCGGGGTGCAACAGCTGGTGACTCCGCTGGGGAACACTTTTTAAAAGACGAGGGTCAAGCCTAACTAATTTAAATGTGTGGTTTAATGTATTGTTGATTTGATTAAAACCATGTTTGCCTTTTCTTTCTTATCATTGATGGTAGGCATACACGTTGGTCTTCTTTGTTGTTCCCTATCTCTTCTTTTAATCCTTTTCTTTTTATATGCTTATGCTCATGCATTCTTCCAACCCCCATGTTCCCTTCTTTCTTTGCTCCTTTTCTTCAAGGTAAGCTCATGCATTTCTCCCCAATTCTATCATGTCCCTTCCTCTCAGCTCCCTCTCTGAAGTAAGTAATGTGTTTGGTACCCTAGGCTAGCTGTATTTGAATGATATTGAACCCTAGGGTAGACGACATGCTTTTGTCTGGACTGTCTGGATTTTCATTTGCAGGTGGGGTAGTTTTGAGAAAATGCCCTTGACACACACTACACTTATACCCTGTGACTATGTGTTTTGAGTGGGACCATAACCCAGGTCTGCAAAAACTTAGGGGAGTGGATTCGAGTAGTGAGAGCCCATCAGGACCTTTGTCCGTTTGGCTACTTGCGAAAGTTTCAACCAGAGTTGTGCTCTTTCATGATGCCTCACACCTAGCAGTTTGCTGCATTTGTGGGGAATTTTGTGAAAGAGACTGTAGCTCTGGTGGCCTTGTGAGGGAGTGAATAGAGCTACATGGAAGGATTACCCTTTAAATTTCCCTAGATCATAGGTCTCACCTCTTTTTTAGGTCACAAGGGCTTTTCCAAAATTGTGTGTTGCATTATTACATCTAGTTTAGTTCATTTCCGCCAACGTTTTTGAAAAAACAACGAAATTAAAAAGAATATGTTTTTCCTTCTCTTTCACAAATGGGGTGGCATAATAGGGTATACTGCCCTAAATTTTCAAAACCCCCACCTGTAAATATCTGTCTTTATAACAAGCATCCTCATCACCCGCATTTTACATCATAACAGCATGCATTACATAAGCAAAATTCTGAAAAATTCATACAGCATTCCTCATGCATCTAAATACAAAAATAACATAAAACCATATGCATTGCATTCATTTACGCATTCATACTTGTACTCATAAAAAAATGTTCTATCATCAGAGAGAAACAAAAGGCAAGCTGGTTCGCCAACACCGATACTCCACTCGTCTACAAGCAAGATTAATGGCTAGCAATCAACATCTCGAGAATGAGGACCCCCTGGGTCAAGATGAGTCGGTTGTGGAGATTCTTAATCCTGAGCAGCTGGCTCAAGAGAATCAAGCTTTGAAGACCAAAGTGGAGGCTATGGAAGCACAGATGGTCGAAGTAATGAGTATGCTACAGAATCTGAGGGGTGGGGCCGCCGCTGGGGCCGCCGCTGTTGTAAATTCTGAAGGGGTTGTTACTTTCGTTTCTCCTCCGGTGTCTGCTGAAGTTACAACTACTCACACCTCTTATGGACAGGGGGTCAGTCACTTTGCCCATCCTCCAGGAGCGAGTGGACAGAGTCATCTGAATGCACCGATATATCCTTGGGGGATGCCAATGGGTTATATGCCGCCTGCTGCTGAAGCTATTCCTGTGGGGTCGAGTCAACCTGTCACGACTATGCCTGGTGGAGCTGCTATGGGACCACAAATTCATACTCCTAGTCCTGATACTGTGCTGCCAAGAGGTTCACCTAGTCCTACTCTGGGAGTTACTGTGAACCCTCAGAACGCTGTCTATCATATGGGAAACCATGCTCAGCATGGGGGTTATTATCACGGTCCGGGGAACTATCCACAAGGTCATTTGTTTGGGAACACTCAGCATGGGGATCGGTATCACTCGCTTGAAGAGCGCTTAAGAGCTGTGGAAGGATCAGGAACTAGAGCCAGGGATTCCCGAGATTTGTGCCTTGTCCCAGATGTTGTTATACCCCCTAAATTCAAAACACCTGACTTTGATAAATATCGCGGCACCGGGTGTCCATCTAGCCATTTGACGATGTATGTTAGAAAAATGGCCGCTTATGCTCATGATGACAAGGTGCTCATTCATTATTTCCAGGACAGTCTGACTAGGGCATCACTAGATTGGTACATGCAGCTGCAATCCTCCGAAGTTCACAGTTGGAAGGATCTCTCTGAAGCCTTTCTAAAACAATACCAGTATAACATGGACCTTGCTCCAGACCGGTCTCAATTGCAGCACATGAGCAAAGGAGATAGAGAATCATTCAAAGAATATGCTCAAAAATGGAGGAGCATAGCTGCTCAGGTGAAGCCGCCATTAACTGAAAAGGAGATGGTGTACATGTTTATGGAGACCCTTCCAGGGCTGTATTATGATAGGTTGGTGGGGAGCGTTTCGTCCAATTTCTCAGATATGGTTGTCATTGGGGAACGATTAGAGCACGGATTGCGTAGCGGAAAGATTGCTGGAGGTTTTGGCAATTCTAGTGGACAAAAGAAACCCTTCTCCAATTTCCCCAAGAAGAAAGAAGGGGAAACTAATGTTATTTCCGCAGGGGGAGGCCCATCTTTCAGCTCTCCACAGCAGGCGGTGCCATTATCTTTCAACTCTCCGCAGCAAACTAATTCGGGCTACAGAGCCCAGAACTATCAAGAGAAGAGGCGTGCTAATTTTGATCCGATCCCGATGACCTATACTGAATTATTCAATCATCTTGTCTCAAAGAATTTGGTCAATACTCGCCCCATGAAGCCTATACAACCTCCCTTTCCTAGGGGGTACAATGCTGATGCTACTTGTAGCTTTCATAGTGGAGGAGTCGGCCACACGGTGGAGGACTGCAAGGCTTTCAAATATGTAGTCCAGGATTTGATTGACGCCAACTGGATCTCTTTCAAGCTTAACAGTCCCAGTACAACTACAAACCCCCTACCGGGACATGGGACACCATCCGCTAATGCAGTAGAGGATTCTGTGGGGGAGACAATGATAAAAGATGTTAAGTGTATCCAGACTCCTCTGGAAAATATACATGCTGAGTTGTGTCATCGTGGTGTTATCAAGAAGGGCTGTGTATGCGCCGATCCTTTATGTGTGGGTGCCTGTGAAGTTTTCAAGTCAGTCCTGCAAGACCTGATAGATCGGTGCGTGGTTCAGATAGGGACCCATGATATTGAAGATGAAAAAGAAATCAATGAGGAAGTAATAGCGGTGCCTATGAAAGAGAGATGTTGGGATACCCTAGGGGAGTCCAGTGGAAAGTTTGACTACTTGGTCAGGTATGACGTTCCCAAGAGTGCTCAAATCCGAATGGAAGACATCCAGCCCACAGGATGGGATGAGGAAGAGGAACAATACGACCAAATTGCTGTCATCAATAATGGTCCTAAGTCAGAAGAGGGATGTTGGGATACCCTAGGGGAGCCCAGTGGAAAGTTTGATTACTTGGTCAGGTATGACGTTCCCAAGAGTGCTCAAATCCGAATGGAAGACATCCAGCCCACAGGATGGGATGAGGAAGAGGAACAATACGACCAAATTGCTGTCATCAATAATGGTCCTAAGTCAGAAGAGGGATGTTGGGATACCCTAGGGGAGCCCAGTGGAAAGTTTGATTACTTGGTCAGGTATGACGTTCCCGAGAGTGCTCAAATCCGAATGGAAGACATCCAGCCCACAGGATGGGATGAGGGAGGGGAACAATACGACCAAATTGCTGTCATCAATAACGGTCCTAAGTCAGAAGAGGGTGGTGCAAACCTGGTTTGTCGCTGCAGTGCTGGTGAAAGAATTAAAGAATTGAAAGACTGTTGATCCTCCTGGGACCTTTGATTTAAAGTAGTCATTTGTAATGCAACCCTGTGGCTCTGCCCAAGGCCACAGGACCAGTTGTTAGGGGCGCACATGTTTTTATTTTCTAAGTCATCATCTTCAATAAAAACGTTGTTTTTGAATTCCAATCAATAAAAATCAATTCCTTTTCATTTCATGTGTCTCTTCTTTTCTTTATTATTTTTTGCCTGCATGTCTCGCCTTCCATTCTGCTTTTTCGCCTCGGCAAAAAGCAAATCCACAGCAATTGTCTCTCAAAATAACAGTGCCAACGGTCCATATTTTGACTTTGATCACCTTATCAATCAAGCAGAGTGGGACGTTGAGAAAGACCGGGAAAATCCTCCAGAAGGTTAATGAAGCAAGGAAAAAGGGTTATTCAGCATCACGGGGAATCCACTGAAGTGATCAACTTGGGGACCGCTGAGAACAAGAAAGAGGTCAAGATGGGTGTTTCAATAAAGGAAGATTAGAACTCAAAAGGGAAATAAAGAAGAAGGGCAAGTGCATGAAAATAAGTGAATTATTGTCCCAGAGTTAATTTGTGAGGAAATAAGCAATCATGATTTGAAATGAAGATTGGACCACCATTCCATAACCAAGAACAAAATCCTCTCCTACCCACCGTAAGCCAAGAAAATCCCAAAGAACATAATCCTTTCCGACCCATCTTAAGCCAAGAAAAAGCCAAAAATCCAAAAGTCACCTTAGACAAGGACCACCTTGAAAAAAAACAGTGCATCGTTCTTTATCAGTTCACCCAAGCTCAAGAAAAAGAAGAAGTCAAAGAAGGAAAAATCATTCAAAAGGAAAATCCCAAAACCAAAAGAAAAATACAAAAGAGATGTAAATAGTGAGTTGATACATGTTACCACAAAACCCAAGAGATCCTCGTCTCAATAAACCTCCAAACACTTTCTCATTTCCATACACCCCTCCTCTCATAAACCGCAAACACTCTCATTTGACCGCGATGACCCGCCCTCCACAGACCTTTAGCCAGGAATAAATTTCCTAATACCTCATCAAGCCAGTTAACCATCATAAATCATCGATCGACAGCCAACACCGAATAAAAACCATCCTGCCATTAGCCCCAAATACCTCATTAAGCCTACTCATCTCTCCTCCACAAAACACCACAATCCCGAAAGGTCCATTCCGATCAATGATTGATTGCTGTTGTTTTCTCAAAGTTTTAGCTCAAGGACAAGTAAATTCATTTGTTTACAATATGCCAAGTGGGGCAATCCTGTCGCTCTTCACCCCTCCTACAATTGGGGAAATTGATCCTACACCTATCTCATCCCTTGTCGCACTCACATTCATTGAAGTCATACAGGGGCAACCTTTTTTTTCTCTAGTGTATGGGTCAGAAGCAGTTCTTCTCATCAAGGTTGAGATATCTTCTCCACGAGTAGCCATGGAGGCCAAGTTAGAAGAAGCAAAAGGGGGTCCAAGCTCGTCTAGATCAACTGAATCCCATTAAAGAAAAAGGAATTGCTGCCCTACGCCATGGCCAGTTGTACCAACAAAAGATGAAGGCAGCTTTTGGCAGGAAAGTCCGTCTTCGAGAATTCGGCGAAGGAGACCTTGTACTCAAAAAGATCCTACCTATCCAGACTGACTCCGTGGGAAGTTGATACCCACTTATGACGGTCCATATGAAGTCAAGAAAGCTTTTTCCAGAGGAGCGCCGATACTCATAGACGGCGAAGGTCTCAGGAATCCAGTCAATTCAGATTAAATGAAGAAGTATTATGCCTGAAAGAAATATAAAAAAAAGAGAAAGACAAGCCAAGTAAGAATTAGCTCGCTAGGTTGAAAACCCACAAAGGGCGGCCTAGGCAAAATCAGAGCGACCCGGTGGATTGAAAACCCGCAAAGGGCGATCCAGGCAAAAATTAGGGTCTAAAAACTTAGGCATGAAAAGTAAAGAAAGGCATACAACTCTCCTACAAGCTTGGATGAGGGGGTGGTCAAGGTCAAGGACATAGATGTTTGGCACTGTTCCACAGAGACGGACAGTCAGAATTTAGTTTCTCCCTTTTTTCGTGTCTTTTTATAGTTTAAACTCTCAAATGCAATAAACAATCGGCGTAACTTCTTGTGCGACCGGTTTCCGCATTAATAAAGTTCAAATTTCTCGTATCTGTTCACTCTTTTATTTTCTGCTTTTTCTGCTCAAAATAAACGTTTTATGACGATGATGGTCCTGAACTGTAAAACATGTGCATATATCATAGAGCATTGCAAATCATTACGAGATTCTTAAGAGTCCTGAGAGAAAGCACACCCTCAAAATCAGTCAATCATGCAAGAGAAAGCAACTACATCCACGATTGCTTCAAACCAGCAAAGTCAAGACCAACATGCACTCGGCCCATGAGCCCCGCAAGTCCAACAGGTTCCTCAGTCTCGTGTCATGAGTGTCGCGGGTTGGCTGAACCAGCAAAAATAAAAAAAAATAAGTAAGCAAAAAAAAAGGGCAATAAACAAACACAGTCATGCATTACATTCATCAAGCATAAAATCATGCATTTATCAGGCAGGAAAATAATGATAAGAGAAAGAAAAAGAAAATAGCAATCATGGCATTTGCATCATGCATCTCATAGAAAAAACAAAACGAAGCCTTCCATTGCATACACTGGCATTCCATGCGGTCAAACCAGACCTTTGTGTCCTTAAACCAGATCATTGTGCTCCGTAAACCAGGCTTGTCGGCTCATAAACCAGACTCGTTGTGATCTTTAAATCAGACTAATGTCAAGTCCATAATGTAGCATTCCATCAAATAAACCAAGGCATTTCACAACTCTCAAGCATTGCATTTGCATACCCGCACTTCATAAAAAAAAAGCAACCATCAAGGAAAGCCAAAAGAGAATGTCAAAAGCATCCAGCATTGCATGCATCAGCGTCATATGCATCCACGTAGCATACATCTGCATTACATTTGCATAACCGCATCTTGTGCATTCATCACATGACGAAAACCAAAGTAAAAGAATCAAGAATAGCATCTCATTGCATTGCATACACTTGCATAACATGCACTCATACTCCATGCACTATTCCTTGCATCAACTGACATATGCAGGTACATCAATTCAGTGCAGCAGCATCGGTCATTTCAAATCAACCAATCAACAGCATTTGTGAGCCCTCTGTGCTCGTCCTGAGCCCTCTGTGCTCATCCTGAGCCCTCTGCGCTCATCCTGAGCCCTCTGCGCTCATCCTGAGCCCTCTGTGCTCCCTCATGAGCCCTCTGTGCTCATCCTGAGCCCTCTGTGCTCCATCCTGAGCCCTCTGCGCTCATCCTGAGCCCTCTGTGCTCCATCCTGAGCCCTCTGCGCTCATCCTGAGCCCTCTGTGCTCATCCTGAGCCCTCTGTGCTCCCTCCTGAGCCCTCCGTGCTCATCCTGAGCCCTCCGTGCTCATCCTGAGCCCTCCGCGCTCATCCTGAGCCCTCAGTGCTCCTTCTTTACTGCGTTCTTTACCGCTTTATTTCCTGCTTTTGCACGCCTAGTGCCCATTTACCGCTTTCTGCACGCCAAGTGCCCATTTACTTTTCTGTTTGCACGCCAAGTGCCCATTTTACCTTTCTGTTTGCACGCCAAGTGCCCATTCACTTTTCTGTCTGCACGCCAAGTGCCCATTTTACTTTTCTGTCTGCACGCCAAGTGCCCATTTTACTTTTCTGTTTGCACGCCAAGTGCCCATTTACTTTTCTGTCTGCACGCCAAGTGCCCATTTTACCTTTCTGTTTGCACGCCAAGTGCCCCTCAATTCAGTGCGACAGCATTGAACATCTCAATCAATCAATCAACAGGATTCGTGAATCCCTTCAGGACCCAAGTGTCCCTTCAAAAGCAGACTTCACCTCGTATTCGAGCTGCGGGTTTGTCCTTCAGACCCCAAGTGGTCCTTCAGACTAGTTGTGTCAGCCTAAGACACAGCGGACGTCCTTCATGGTCAACATATCAGTTCCGGATCTGATCTTGACCCATCATGGCTGCTCGGAAAAGGCCACCCCCCCCCAAGCAGACCGTTTTACTAGTACCGTTGCTAGTTTGCGTTCCATCAGACCCATTGGTCCATCAGGCTTAGGCATGCCCTTCAGACCTCGTCGGTCCTTCAGTTTAACTCTAATCAATGCGCCAAGCATCGGCTGCGAATTAGACCTTCAGAGCCTTAGTGCTCCTTCAGACCTTGAGCGGTCCTTCAGAGCCTTAGTGCTCCTTCAGACCCCGAGCGGTCCTTCAGAGCCTTAGTGCTCCTTCAGACCCTGAGTGGTCCTTCAGAGCCTTAGTGCTCCTTCAGATCCCGAGTGGTCCGTCATTTTCTCTCTCGGTTAATGCGCCAGGTGTTAACCATTTCCCATTTGTTCTCAAGCCCATCTATTCAAAAAAAACATAGAAAAAGAAAAAAGAGGAAAATTCGGGTTTCCCCAAATGGACAAAATCGGTATAATTTCTGAATTCTTTATCTTCATTTTGCCTTGGAATATGTTTCGGCCAATTCATATTCCTCGTTAAAATTCAGATAAAGAGGGGCAGCTGTCATACCCCAATTTTGTCCGGCTTAGGTCCAAACCCTAATTTTCCACACAAAAATAAATTATGCATTTTGGATCCTAGAAACCGCTCCAAAGTTTTGAAATCATTCTTAGGGTTAGAATGCACTTTTTAAGAAATTAGGGTTTTCAAAAATATGTTATGCATACATGGCAAGCTTTGAAAAATATTTTATGCATGCATGGCAAAGACCTAAAAGCATTTTTTTGGAAAGCAAGAATTGATTTCTATTTTGTTCCAAAGGCCAAGAATCGATTTATAGTATATTGCATAGGCCTTGAAATCGACTTTCAGGCCTTTCCATAGGCCATGAATCGATTCCTAATTGTTTTAACTAAGTGAAGAATCGATTTTCACCTATTATAAATGTCCTGAAAATCGATTTCCCTCTTCTTTCATAGGCCCTGAAATCGATTTTCAAGCTCTTCCATAGGCCATGAATCGATTCCTCATTGCTTTAACTAAACATGGAATCGATTTTCACCTATTATAAATGTCCTGAAAATCGATTTCCCTCTCCTTTCATAGGCCTTGAAATCGATTTTCAGGCCACTTTAAAGAGCCAAGAATCGATTCCTCCCTTTTTCCATAGGCCATACAATCGATTCTTATCATTTCCAAGAATAAAGAATCGATTCCTACACATTTCCAAAGGCCACATAATCGATTTTCAGGATCTCCAAATGTCCTGAAAATCGATTCCTACCTTTTTCCATAGGCCATATAATCGATTCTTATCATTTCCAAAAACAAAGAATCGATTATACTATATTTTGCCTTCATCAAACAATCGATTCATCCTTGCAATAAATGTTTTTAAAAATTCTACGCTTTCCTAAGCCTATAAATAGGCAGCTTCAAGTCACATTCTGGGGGGAGAGACTTCACGAGATCAGAGAAAGGAAGAGACACACATCTCACAAGATCAGAGAAGAATTGCTACGGACACACATTTCACGAGATCTGAGAAGACAACTCTCGCAAATCTCATTTTCCAGTTCTACGCTTCATTTTTGCTCTATTCGTTCCATTGGTCCGTCTGAGCTGATCTCCTGCAAGAGTTAGTCGGGGTTTGCGTTCTTCAGAGTTGTAATATCTGTCTTCATCAGAGGTATTTCAGTCTTTTCATTTGTTAATATTCAGTTATTGTGATCCGTGTGACTTAACTTAGCTATAGTGTTTATTTACTCGTTCTTGTATATTATCGTCCATCGTTGATGACGAACCATATGATTCCCACTTATGCCTAGTGCATCATGTTCTAAGTGGTGAAGATGGTCTCGGGTGATTCAGCTTGCCCCTTTCAAACCCTTTCAAAAACATTTATTAGAACTACGTCGCTTTGATTCCCATTTGGGATACGTAGGAGCGAGTCTCGTTCTCGTCAAGCGCAACAAATAAAAATCCTTTTTCAATCGTAAACAAATCATTTTCACAAAACAAACAAAAGAGATCATTTTCAAACCCATTGTTGCTAGTAGCTCATCAGAGCCTTTGTTCGTTTAGCTATTAGTGGCAATGTCCTTTTCCCATAAGAATAATAAACGATGATCCATCATAGCCTTTGTTAGTTTGATCGTCGTACAAATCAATCTTTTTTCGAAAATCACTTTCAAAAAGATAATAAAAAACGAGTTGTTATCGAATAGTCCATCAGAACCTTTGTTCGTTTGACTAGCGGTACAACTCTCTTTTTTTGAGTATTTAGTAGTGATTCATCATAGCCTCTGCTAGTTTAATCACTCACTAATGCTCGTCCTATTTCAAAAAACTCACCAAAAAAGATTAAAAGACAAAAACCTCTTTCAGGACAAAGAAGAACTACGTAGCTTTGAATTCTCCATCGCACCGGGAGATACGTAGGAGCGGGTCACATCCCGTCAAGCATAACAAATAAGAATCATTTTCACAATAAGTTTTCAAACAATTATTTTCAAAAGAGCCTAGAACTACGTCGCCTTTGATTCTCCACCCGGAGATACGTAGGAGTAGGGCCACGCCCCTGTCAAGCGCAAAAATAAACAATTTCTAAATTAAAAAATACAAACACATCTCTTTCATAAAACAAAAATCAAAAATCTTATTTTCAAAGTAGGGGATTAAGTCGGTCGTACGGCCGGGTTAATCATCGTTTTAGGATAAGTGAACTGTGGTCCTTCAGAGCCCCAACGCTCCTTCAGCCCTCAGCGGCCCTTCAGAGCCCCAGCGCTCCTTCAGACCCCCAGTGGTCCTTCAACACAGATCACACAGTCCTAAAACCCCTACATTAAAAAACACCAACCAACCACCATTTTCAAAACCAAGAACTACGTAGCTTTGAATTCTCCATCGCACCGGGAGATACGTAGGAGCGGGCCATGTCCCGTCAAGCACTTTTTCTAAAAACCCTTCTTCTTTCCTTTCTCGCCAAAAATAAAATTTTCATTAAAGTTTTCCAATTCATCCTCAAACAAGAAATAAATAGGCAAATCTGGATATTTTTCAAATCAAGTGTTAAAACCACACATTTAATTAGAGGTTCCCTTTCGGTAGAAAGGACGTGCGCGGTGCTAACACCTTCCTCGCACGTAATCGACCCCCGAACCTATATCTCTAGTTTTCAAAAGACCATCCGCCTTGTCCAAAAGACCTTTTTTCAATGTTTTGGTCTTAAAATTAAAATATTGGTGGCGGCTCCAAAAATTTTCCACGTTGTACATTGAGAAACCCAAACGGGGATTTTTCGGGGTGCAACAGTCTACCCTTCTCGTAAACGGCCCCTCCTCCGAAAACCCTCTTGAGTTTCGGGGGGTGTCTTCATAGCCCAGCTCCTGATACCTGTGTCGCTCGGGGGATCTCCTCGATGGAGAATCCCGGTGGTGCCTTCTGCGGGTGGCAACCCGGCTCCTCGACCTCTCCTGAGCGTTAGGTGACGCGTGTGAGGAAGCGCTGGAGTGGGTGTCATTAGGGCGATGGGTCCCTGGGGGTGAGCCTGATTCCCAATGCCTATGTCGCCTCGGGGGAGAGCGATGTACATGACGTCTCCGAGGTGGGGACCGACGTCGCCTTGAGGTCACTACCGTTGGAGGGTTTGTCAACCTGCTGACTGGAGGTTGTTCTGGCAGGGAGGTCATCCACCTTTCAACCTCCCTCAGTCGCGCTTCCTGTTCCAACATAGCTTGAGTGCGACTGGCCAGGAGGTCCAAAAGCTGATTCACCACCGAGGGCAACGTCTTGGTAGGTCTCTTGCTGATTTCCCAATGTGGTCGCCAATGTTCTGTACCGAGCAGCTTTTTGGTCGTCTGCTGTTGGTAGGTCTCTTGCTGTCCTGACAGGAGGTCAGGTCGCTTGCTGTCCTGGCCGAAGGTCAATGAGCGCCCGGGGGGGTACCTGCAAGCCACTCCGACGCTCAAGTCAGTATATAGAATATAAGAGTGAAGGTACTAAGGATTAGAGATTCAACCTTTGTAAGGGCAAAGTTTGCCTGTATTTATAGGAAATCGTGCCCTCTTGTGGATCGTCGGCTGGGTAGAGTCGATCTTGACCGTCCAAGCATGTTGGGCTCGCATGAGGTGGATATGGGCTGAATTGGTTGGGCTGATCCATATGACTTGCTAAGCGCACCTACTGGTTTTGCTAATGGGACCCTCTAGTTGACTCCAGAACAAATATTAATCAGTAGTTTAAATAGCCATTAAGTTTTCTTGTTTTTTAGATAGTAGGTTTGTAGTAGTAGTCTTCAAAAAATTTAATTATCAATGACAAATATTAATCCTGTGTTTTTTTATATATCAGTGCAATTATCCCGTGTTTTTTTATATATCATTGCAGTTATTTCGTAGTTTCAATTGATTATCTTAGTTGATTAGTAGATTATAGTAGATAGTAAAAGTTAGATAGTAGATTATCAATAAGAAATATTTGTTTTAAATATTAATTAGTAGTTTAAATAGTGTAACATCCCCTAGTTTTTTAAAAGTTTCGTCGGTCGGTATTAGAATTTCGGTCGTGGTTTAAGTAATTAGCTAATCGGGTAGCTCGGTAGCATAATTTATAATTCTCGGTAATCAGCCCACCTGAATGCATGTGAAGGATTCTTAGCTCATTCTTCATCATTTTTCATTCTCCATATTCTGAACCAAACTTCAGAACCAGCAACGCCTCCCAACTCAGATTCACCATTTCCACCTTTTGAAGGCCCTTGTGTCAAAATGGTCCTTTTCTAGCCTTGCATGTTTTGATGAAGCTCAACATTCAGTTCTAAGGCAAACCTTCAAGCCAAAACCTGGGTGAATTTCGATTGAACAACTGGAGGGAGAATTTCAGTGGCTAGGATTCAAGATAGGTTGCTGTCAAAGCTTCAAAAGCTTTTGAAATTGTGTTGGCATAGGGTGCATGTTCAAAATTGGTCATTTGGAGCTGTTAGGAATCATCCACTTCAGTCTATTTGAAGTTCCAGAACCTGTCTTGTGAACTAGAACAGCTTAGGAAGGGTTAGTGAGTGTTCAAGAACTGAGTCGGTTGCTGTTCGAGCGGATTGAGGAGCGAAATCAGTTTTTGGACAAATTCTGAACCGTTCGTAGAACCTTTTGATTTCGCCTCGCGGGATTGTGATTGTGTGATTTTCATCACATTAGGTGAGTTCTATACTCACTAGGGAATTGATGTTAAATTATGTGTCATGTTTTCAGGGTTTCATTGTGCTTTGATGGTTGAATTTGTGCTGTTTGAATGCTTAAATTGTTGCTAAGCTCACTGTGTAGACATTCTGGGTAGGTTCGGATTTCGGCTAACTGTGACTGTTTTGCTGGTTGATAAATTATATAGCATACCATTTTAGAAACTAGACTCGATGCTTGACATTTTGGCTTTGGGTTGGTTGCATTTGGACTTGTGTAGCTCAAGATATGAGCATCACAAGTTAGGGTAGAATTCTGGAGATAATCTGGATATAGGTGCTGTCTTTCTGAAACTGGGAATGATTTAGCTATCCAAAAATTATATAACTTTTTATTTTAGTAACTAGGCTTGATGCTTGACATTTTGGCTTTGGGTTGGTTGCATTTGGACTTGTGTAGCTCAAGATATGAGCATCACAAGTTAGTGTAGAACTCTGGAGACAGTTTGAGAATAGGTTCGGTTTCTGGGTATCTGGGGATGATATAGGCATCCAAAGATTATGTGGTCAATTTTTTTAGAAACTAGACTGAATTCCCGTTAATGTGGTTCTGATTTGGCTTAATTTGGAACTGTGTAGCTCAAGTTATAGGCTCCACAAGTTAGGGTAAAACTTCGTTGAGATGTTAAGTCATGCAATTGTTGAATTGGAAATTGTGGCTGATTGTTTGATGATTGAATGGTCATTACAATTGATGATTGTTGGTCTATGATTGACTGTAATTACATGTGTGAAAAGTGGGGTTCTGATCGGGAAGTAATTGGGGCTCGGAACGGAATGATACAGTTAAGAAAATGGAAAACTCTGGGTTACTGAAGCACACGCACGGATCGTGCGTATGGGCGCACGGATCGTGCGTGGCCTTCAGACTGAACTTTTCAAAAGTGTTTTAAATCATTCCAAACGATCCCAACTGCTTCCTAATCCTTTCTTCCATCTTCCCCAATGATGCTATAATTAAATTGCCCTGAATTGAGTGGTAATTGACGATGATTGGACCCAAGTTATGTTAGTTGCATATGCTCGATTGTGATTGAAATATGTTCATGTTAAGTGAATGCTTCATATGATTGATCATTGGTTTCATGTTATGCCTATGTTAATGAGGTGCTATTGGTTAAGATCAGGTTATGCTCAGTTTATGATTATGTGAATGTGATTGATTAGGTCATCTTAAGATTGGTTAACGGATAATTATAAATAAACTAACAACTTTAGTACGTCGTGTGAGATCACCTAATGTTAGTAATCAGATCATGTTAGTAATGAGATCATGTTAAGTTAAGCTCCGTGTTAACTTCATTATTATGCTCAGTTCATTGTTATGTTCAGATCAGTATTCAGTTCACGTATATTAAAATATATACATCAGTTCAGTTAGGGTGACGACCCTATTTCAGTTTAGTGTGCTAGGGGAGGGGCAGTCATGAGCCCTATGAACCTAGGCCCCATTAGGGACCCAACCGATTAGTGGGGACGGGTTCACCAGGAGCTTATTATGCCATGTGACCGGTGACACGCTAAGACTTTAGTTCAGTTTAAGTGTTGCCTCTTGTAACCGGCTTAAGGGTTATGAGGACAACGTTAGTTAGTTCAGCCACATAGTCAACTTTGAGGACTATGAGTTATGAGTTTAGAATAATGAATCAAGCATAATTGAACCGAGAGAATTAGTAAGGGGCCGCGATAGAACTCACTGAGACAAGTTGTCTCACCCAATCCATTGTTGTTGTTTTTCAGTTAAGCAGGGGAAGTTGAAGACTGTGAGGCACGGTTATGGAGATACTTGAGGAGCTGCTGACGCTTTTGTTTGTTTTGTCATATTATGTATCTCTGTATTTCAGTTTCCTTTGTATCTTAAGACTATTCGATTGTACGACTTATGTCTTTCAAGTTGTAAATCGCTTCCGCAGACTTTCGCTTTTTGAGTATTGAACACTAGTTGAGGGTGTAAGGACCGATTTTATATATATTATGTTCAGTTATGTAAGCACGTTCGATGAGTGATTTATCGAAATTTAGTATGTGTTCAATATTTTAAAAAGGAAAGTCACTCTGATGTATGCCAGTAGTGCACTTCGGTAATTTCTACAAGATAGAAATTATCGGGGTGTTACAATTAGTCATTAAGTCTCCTTGTTTTTAGATAGTAGGTTTGTAGTAGTAGTCTTCAAAAAATTTAATTATCAATGACAAATATTAGGATCGTGTTTTTTTATATATCACTGCAGTTATCCCGTGTTTTTTTATATATCAGTTCAGTTATCTCGTAGTTTCAATTGATTGTTTTAGTTGATTAGTAGATTATAGTAGATAGTAAAAGAAAGATAGTAGATTATCAATAAGATATATTTGTTTTAATTATTAATCAGTAGTTTAAATAGTCATTAAATCTTCTTGTTTATTTGATAGTAGGTTTATAGTAGTCTTCAAAAAAAATTATTATCAATGACAAATATTAATCTTGTGTTTTTTTATATATCATTAAAGGTTATCTCGTGTTTTTTTATATATCATTACAGTTATCTCGTAGTTTCAATTGATTATTTTAGTTGATTAGTAGATAGTAAAAGATAGATAGTAGATTATCAATAAGAGGTGATAGTAGATTATCAATAAGAGTGTAAACAGATTTCGGAGAGAAAAATTAAAATTTTAAGGTGATAACTTTTTCCCAAAATGTGATAATTTTTTTTTTTTGTTTTTTAGTGTGACTCGTTTACATTTTTATAGGTAATTTTAGTAGAGTAGTCTAATACTAATCTAATATCTAATACTAATCTAATTTAATCTAATCTAATACTAATCTATCTAATCTAATATGAAGTGGTTGTGAAGCAACGCCGCCGCTGGGAGGGGGGGACTCCCTCCCCTGTGGTTTCTTCCCCTCTCCTCTCAGCGTTCCTCCGCCTCTGCTGTCGCAACCTCTTCTCCACCAATCGCGTGGGTTGAGTCTGTTCTTGTCCAGTCCGCGTCGACTGTCCCGCGGCGCCCCTCTGCGCTGCTGTCCCGCGGCTTCGGTTTGGATTGTTCTCTGCTCCGCGCCCGTGTTCCTTGTTCGCCTCGTGGTGTTCTCTGATCCTGCGTTGTTGTTCTCTGTGGATCTGGTTGTTCGCGATTTCTGTTCGT
Organism: Astragalus membranaceus; assembly: GCA_039519185.1. Lineage (NCBI taxonomy): Eukaryota > Viridiplantae > Streptophyta > Magnoliopsida > Fabales > Fabaceae > Astragalus > Astragalus membranaceus. The sequence continues at coordinate 161,130,738 of CM076846.1, read as the reverse complement.
ATCGTGGGGTGCCTTGTTCGCGTCTCCTGTCTGTGCTCGCGATCTTGTGCTCTTCTGGATCTTGGCTCGCGATTGCTCTATTTTTTGGGAGCTGGGTTTCACGATTGTTCTTGAATCGATCTACCTTGTGCTCTTGGATCTGTTGTTGTTTTGTTTTCGGGGATGGATCTCTGCGTCGTTCACTGCCCCGCGGCGCCGCCCTCTCTACTGATCTGCCCGTTCTGATCCTGCGATTGTTCACGGTTCCTCTGTGCCGTTTAAAGTAGCTTCCCCGCGGCGTTGCTGGTTTAGATCTGCCTTTTTGGTGGATTTACGCGCCTTAGGAGGTTCATGGTGTGCCTCTGTTTCGCGGTGGCTTGCTGTTTTGAATCGCGAAGGGGTCAGTGTACTGATCGCGATGGTGGCTGGTAGTTTGATCTTGTTACACAGTCACGGTTCCATCCTGATGCAGCTTCCTTGTCCCTCGTTCGTTGATCCCTGCTGTTCGTCGTTGATTTGCTCATCGTCGCTTGAAGTCATGCTTGGTTGTGTCACAGTGTTGGCTGGTGGCACAACACCGTGGTGGTAGCTAGATTCGACGACCTCGGTCAAGCTCGGTCGTGTCGCAGTGTTGGCCGGTGGCACGGCTTCGCGGTGGTGACTGGTGTTTTGGCGCCGGGAGTCAGGAGGTGTGCTGATACGGTGGGTGCTGATTAGGTGGGTTTTCTTTCAGGTTTGGTTGGAATCCGGGTGTGGTGGGTGGTTGCTGATGCGTTGCCATTGTTCCTTTTGCTTCTGAGCCCCTTCCCAATCCCCGGGCCTCCTCCTTTAACCTCGATCTTTGGAAGTGAGCTTAATGTGAGGATATTGAGGTGGTGCAGGGTGCTTGGCGCATGTGTTCAGTGGGTGATGGATGATGGTTGTGTGTTCGGAATTTGCGTCCATTGGTCGACAACTTTCAGTTAGCAGTTCTCTTCGTCGGGCTCCCCCCTTTTTGCCTTCAACTTCGGAGCCCCTTCCCAATCGTCTCCTGGCCTCCACCTCTAAACCTCGATCTTTGGGAGTGTGCTTAATGTGAGGATAGTGAGGTGGTGTAGGGAGTGGGGTTGATGTGGGTGTTCAATAGGCGGTGGGTGGAGTGTGTGGGGGTTCATCAGGTGTTGACCTGCTTTCTTTTTCGGGTTGTTCTGGTCGCCTTAGAATTTCTTTTCTTAGAGTTCTTTGGTTGTTTATTTTAGGAGCCTTTTTAGGCTTTCAATTATTGTCATCATTGCCAAGGGTTTTGGTCTAGTCCCCGATTGTGGTTTGTCTTGTTTTCTTTTTACTTTTAATAAATCCAGGCTTGCTGCCTGTTTGTTTAAAAAAAATCTAATATAATCTATCGAATCTAATATCTAATATCTATTTATCTATTTATACAAACAAACCTTTTATGAAATTACCAACTTGTATCTCTTATTAACAAGACACATATCTAATTTAAGGGTAAAAATATCATTACCCTCTCTTTCTTTCTCTTTCTTCTTACACTCTTTTTCTTCCTTTTTTTCTCTTTCTTCTTACACTCTCTTTCCTCCTTTTCACTTTTCTTACATTTTCTTTCTTATACACAGAAGACATAATGACTTTTTTTTTATACACAAAAGACTTAATGACTTTTTTTATACACAGAAGACATATATAATGACTATTTAAACTACTAATTAATACTTAAAACAAATATTTCTTATTGATAATCTACTATCTAACTTTTACTACCTACTAACTAATCAACTAAAATAACTTTTGAAGACTACTATAAACCTACTATCTAAAAAAAACAAGGCTTAATAACTATTTAAACTGATTAATATTTAAAACACACGTGACAAATATTTGTCACTAATACTTAAAAAAGGACAAATAATTGTCACTCTTATATAAAATATATGAGATAAATATTTCTTATTGATAATTTGCTGCCTATCTTTTGCTATCTACTATAATCTACTAATCAACTCAAATAATCAATTGAAACAATGAGATAACAACACTGATACATAAAAAAACACAGGATAACTGCAGTGATATATAAAAATATGATAACTGCAATGATATATATATAAACATGAGATAGCTGCACTGATATATATAAAAAACACTGCACTGATATATAAAAAACACGGAATAAATGCACAGATTGTTTTTAAATGATACTTTTACATTTTTAGATTTTAATATTTATCTATTTTATATTTGTAACTCCTTTCTTATCTACTTTAAATTTGTCTTTATTTTCACGGGTAATGTTCGGACTATTTAAATACTGTCTAAGTTCTTTCATAAAATGAACACGATAGCACTCGTGCGAATACTCCGGTATCCTACTAGTATCTATGTAACATCCCCAATTTTCTTTGCTTAGTTAATAGAAATTAGCAAGAGTTTATGTTTGATTAATTAGTTAATTAAGTAAATTAGCATATTAAGATAACTAGGAGAGGGTTGTCAAAGCTAAATAAATGAAGTATGTGTTTTATTGCTAAGTGAGTTGAATCAAATGAGTTGCTTAAGTGCTTGATTGTTAGATTAATTAGCCAAGGTTTAAGTGAGTGTTTAGAATGCAAGGGTATTTTGGTCTTTCCTCTATAAAACACCTTCAGGTGGACATAGACACAATCACTCTTTCCCTCACTCTCACAAAAATCAGATCTTAGAAATAGAGACAAAGAGAGAAGTGGCGAGAGAGAGAGAGCTTAGGGAGAAGAGGAGAGAACTTCCATGAATGTTGATGCATGTTCGATCTTCTTGCACCATTGTGACCCTTGATTTCTTCTCTTCATCTTGATACCAAACACCACCTCAACCTCACAACAAAAACAGAATCAAAGAACCCAACCAGAAACAGTTTCTTCTGGAGAAAAGATGGTTGTCGCGAGTTCTTGTGGAGGAGGACCCAAGGGCTGAGTTGCTATTTCATGATAGAGGAAACCATGAAGTAGAAGATGGAAGCTGGAACTACAGTTTGGGAGTACAATTTCGTGGTGTTCTTGGATGTTAGAGGATGCCAAATCTGTTCATTTCCTTATCACCATTTCGAAATACACACAACTTTGGGATCATAGGGGGTTTTGATTTTAGCTTGCATGTGGTAGCTGAATGTTGTTGATCAGTTGTTAGAACCCCTACACCAGCCACATTGGAGTTTTAGTTGCTGAGTAGCTGTTGGAGCAATTTGGGGTTAGCTTGGAGTGATTCGTGAAATTAGGACCGAGAGGTCGACGCATGTCGGGGAGTTCGTGCGGTTACGTTGTTTTATGCTATTCGGGGAATTTCGGTTGTTGCGATTTTCGTCGCCAAAGAGGTGAGTTCTATACTCACTAGGATTTTATGATTGAATGTGTGGTGTTCTGGGTTTTTGGTGTCGAGTTCTGAAAACCGATGTGAAACCGCTTTACGAAAATCTCTCGTTTGAGTCTTTAAGTCATGTGAGTGTTGATTTGGTATTTTGATTGATGATGATAATTGGTAATTGTTGTTATGAATTGTTGATTGCTGCATGATGATTGATTGGACTGTGTTTGACCGTATTTGTATGCGTGTGACGTGGAAGTGTCGATCGGAAAGTATATCGGAATCAGAACGGAATGGCGTTGTGTAAGAAAAACTGAAATCTGGGCTACTGCTGAACACGCACGGATCGTGCCTTATGGAAGCACGGACCGTGCTAGCTGTTCGCAGGGAGTCTGGGTGGATTTTTAGACGACGCACGGATCGTGCGCCTCAGGAGCACGGATCGTGCGTTCCCTTCGGATTGAAAATTGTTAAGTCTTTCAGACACGCACGGGTCGTGCGCCCCTGGGAACGGACCGTGCGTGGCCTTCGGGTAGCCTCTTTTAAAAAGTGTTTTAAACCGTTCCGAACGATTCCAATTGCGTTCTAATCCCTTCCCCAACCTCATGAATTGATGTTATAGTACTAGTGCCCTGAAATTGGCTGTGATTGATGTTAGTGAATGTTTCGAATCATGTTGACGTTATGAAATTGATTATGACTAAGCTAGGTTATCATAATGTTGAGTATGGGCGATACATTATGATGCGGACTAGGTAATGGATAGTTATAGGTTAAGTTAATAACATTAGTAGTACCGTGTGAGATCACCTAATGACAAGATTATGCTAAGTATAAGATTAGGTTAAGATTAAGATCTTGTTAAGTATAAGCTCATTGTTATATTCATAGATCACCGTTCACTGTTCATTGTTCAAGGTATATTAAAATATATACATCAGGTTAGGGTGACGACCCTAGTTGAGTTTAGTGTGCTAGGGGAGGGGAAGTCATGAGCCCTATGAACCTAGACCCCATGAGGTTTGCCCACTAGCGATTAGTGGATTGGGTTCACCGGGAGCTTATTTTGCCAAGTGACCGGTGACATAGTCAAATATTAAGACTATGAATTATGAATCAAGAATAACGAATCAAGCATAATTGAACCGAGAGAGTTAGTAAGGGGTCTCGATAAAACTCACTGAGACAAGTTGTCTCACCCAATCCATGTTGTTGTTTTTCAGAGTTGCAGGCTAAGTTGAAGACGATGAGGCATGGTCATGGAGACGCTTGAGGAGTTGCTGACGCTGTTTATTTTGTTATGTCATGTATCTCTGTATTTTCATTCAGTATCTTAGATTGTACGATTGTACGACTTATGTTGATAAAGTTGTAAATCGCTTCCGCAGACTTTCTATTTTGGTACTGAACACTAGTTGAGTGGTGTAAGAGTGCTTTATGTATTTTATGTTAAGTTATGTAAGCGAACTTGATGGGTTTTTAGCATCGAGTGTTAGTATGTGTTCAGTATTTAAAAAGGAAGTTACTCTGATATATGCCAGTAGAGCATTTCGGTGGTTTCTACAAGTTAGAAATTATCGGGGTGTTACAATCTATTTATCTATTTATACAACAAACCTCATATGAAATTACCAAATTCGATCTCCTATTAACAAGACACATATCTAATTGAAGGGTAAAAATTTCATTACCTTCTCTTTCTTTCTTTGTTTTTCTTCTTACACTCTTTCTTCCTTTTTCTCTCTTTCTTCTTACACTCTCTTTCCTTCTTTTCACTTTTCTCTTACACTCTCTTTCTTCCTTTTTTCTTTTTACTTTACTTTGACTTTTCCCATAAACAATTCTTCTCTTTCTCTTATCACTTCACTTTAGTTTTTTTAACTAAATTTCTAAATTTATATAAACACTACTCTACTAAAATTACCTACAAAAATGTAAATGAGTCAAACTAAAAAAAATTATCACCTTTTTGGAAAAAGTTATCACCTAAAAATTTTAATTTTTCTCTCCGAAATCTATTTACACTCTTATTGATAATCTACTATCACCTCTTATTGATAATCTATTATCTATCTTTTACTTTTTTTTTGAGCAAACTATCTATCTTTTACTATCTACTATAATCTATTAATCAACTAAAATAATCAATTGAAACTACGAGATAACTGCAATGATATATAAAAAAAAACGGGATAACTGCACTGATATATAATAAAACCCAAGATTAATATTTGTCATTGATAATTAAAAATTTTGAAGACTACTATATACCCACTATTTAAACAAAAAGAAGATTTAATGACTATTTAAACTACTGATTAATATTTAAAACAAATATTTCTTATTGATAATTTACTATCTCTCTTTCACTATCTATTATAATCTACTAATCAACTAAAATAATCAATTAAAACTACGAGATAACTACAATGATATATAAAAAAACACGTGATAACTATACTGATATATGAAAAAACACAAGATTAATATTTGTCATTGATAATTAAAATTTTTGAAGACTACTACTACAAAACCTACTATGTAACACCCCGGTATTTCTAACATGTAGAAAGACCGAAGATGCACAGATGCGGAAGTTCAGAGGACACAGTTCCTGTTTAAGTATTGGACATACAAACTTTTTCCGAAATAAAAACATAATCGGAAATAACATTACTTCATAAAATAGAAGTTTATCGGTTCCATACCGAACGGAATACAATATCCACGTCCAAATACCAACAGAAACATAAACCGGTTCGTAAAACTCATAACCAATACAAGTTATACAACCAAAAAGAACGACAAAAAGAACTAAGGATAATATGACTAAGCCTTCAGCATCTCCGAGAGTATACCAACTACTCGTGCACAATAGTCTTCCTTTTTCCCTGCTTCTCTGAAAAACAACAAATATGGATTGGGTGAGATAACATTATCTCAGTGAGTCCTACCGTGCCCCCTCACTGACACTCGGTTCAATTATTAAACCGTTACAACATAAGCTGACATAACAATGTCTTATTCATTAATCGAAATGTCGACTGCACAACAATTGCTAATCCCGGCAAATCGTGAATTCAACTTAACATGATCTGGCTGCACAATGATTGCTAATCCCGGGAACCATGTGTCTAACCTTAGCACAAACCGGCTGCACAACGCTTGCTAATCCCGGTAACCCACGAATTGACCACGCCAAGACGTATACAGGGCCTAGGGTGAGGGCTCATGACTTCCCTTCCTAGTATGCTACTTGTCGGGTCGTCACCCAACGCGATACATATGACAATACGCTTCAATTTCTCGAGAGTTAGATAATTTATATCTTTTCGATCACCAAAGGATCGATCACATAATAGTTGGATAAACAATATCCATATCGATCTATAATCCGTTTTGAGGAATTCATAAATTAGACCTCCGACATTATAATCATATTCAATTGACATATATAAACATATATATATTCAGTCAGTCCATCAGTCGGTGTACCCACACGCGTACTAGGGTTTCGGTTTTTCAATCAATTATGCTTTCGAAGCTCTTTTCAAAAACATGAGTTGAACAAGTTCAAAATACGGTTGTCAGTAAGGCAATATCCTTAAAATGGGTTGGGAAGAAGATTAGAAGTGATTCGGGATCGAAAGGAGCGACGAAATGAGAAATCGGAATCCGGTAACAGCAGCTCACGCACGGTCCGTGCCCAGGGGCGCACGACCCGTGCGTGATGCACCAAATTTTATACTGCCAACCAGAAGCTCACGCACGATCCGTGCCCAGGGGCGCACGACCCGTGCGTGATGTTTTATTCCTTAATTCAGCCAATTGCGAAGCAGACGCACGGTCCGTGCCCAGGGGCGCACGACCCGTGCGGTCTGTTCTGTTTCTCTATTTTCCAATCCGATTCTCATTCCGCTTTTCTGTTTCTCGCCCAAATCGAATTCCGATCGTAATCCAACCTAAAAACAGATTTAATAAACCACATTCCACACCATATTCCAGTGAAAGCGTTTAAATCACAATTTCGTAAATTGTTCAACAATTCAATAAAAACCGTAAAAACGCGATATTGCTCAAAAACGGTTTTCGGTTCCAAAATCTTTCGAAAACTGATAAATGCCTTATGACTCAAACCGATATATTTTCAAGACACGAAAAATGTCCCTATCCGTGAGTAGAACTCACCGTTACACCGAAGTTCGAGAGTTGGGCCGAAAAGCGAATTCACCGAATCGTAAGTACACGAACGATCCCCGCTAGAACTCGAACCGATTTCCAAAACGGAAATCTCCACCACTAGAGCAACTGATACAGCAACTAGGATGAGTGAAATCCTCCCAAATCGAAATGCAAGCTTGAGACTCCACTTTCCACAACTACAACATGACATGCAACCCATCAACACACAACTCCACCATTTTCACCACTTGGAGCTTCAAGGAGTCGCAAATGGCAAGGTACAATGTAGGGGGAGTTAGCTTCAGATGGTGGTACCAATGGAAAGAGAATGAAAAATGAGAGAGAAAGGTGTGAAGAAGGCTTACATGCAACAATGGAGGATGAGATTCTTCTCTCTTTTCTTCTCCTCCCTCACGCCTCCTTCTTCTCCTCTCTCTACCTTTCAGTTTTGTTTTTCTTCTTTTCAGCTGAATACAATGCTTTAGTGTGAGGGTGAGTTCAGTGGGTGAATATGGGCTGGGGGTTTAATGATGGTGAAAAGACCGTTTTGCCCTTGGCCCATAAAATGATAGTTTAGGTGTTGAAAATCCCCTTCGGTACAAAACTTTCTCGATTAGTCCGGTTCCAATCCGAAATTCCTCAATTCTTTCGGTTCGTAATTAATTATAATCTTCATAATTATATTTTAATAACTAGGGGCGTGAAAAGACAAATTTGCCCTTCATCCCCAATTCCTTATTTAAAAAAATATGAACAAGCCACTATTCGATGGAGAATAGGATTTCTTGACAAATTTCTCGACTATTAATCCCCGAGACACGACCAATTATTCCCACAAATAATTAATCGGTCTTAGGTATCATAGTACAAGCCTTTAAAAATTAGGGATGTTACATACTATCTAAAAAACAAGAAGACTTAATGACTATTTAAACTACTGATTAATATTTAAAACAAATATTTCTTATTGATAATCTACTATCTAACTTTTACTATCTACTATAATCTACTAATCAACTAAATAATCAATTGAAACTACGAGATAACTGCAATGATATATAAAAAAACACGGGATAACTGCACTGATATATATAAAAAAACACAGGATTAACATTTGTCATGATAATTAAATTTTTTGAAGACTACTACTACTACAAACCTACTATCTAAAAAACAAGAAGACTTAATGACTATTTAAACTACTAATTAATTTTTAAAACAATATTTCTTATTGATAATCTATTATCTATCTTTTATTGTCTACTATAATCTACTAATCAACTAAAATAATCAGTTGAAACTACGAGATAACTGCAATGATATATAAAAAAACACGGGATAACTGCACTGGTATATAAAAAACACAGGATTAATATTTGTCATTGATAATTAAATTTTTTGAAGACTACTACTACTTCAAACCCACTATCTAAAAAACAAGAAGACCTAATGACTATTTAAACTACTAATTAATATTTAAAACAAATATTTCTTATTGATAATCTATTATCTATCTTTTATTGTCTACTATAATCTACTAATCAACTAAAATAATCAATTGAAACTACGAGATAACTGCACTAATATATATAAACAAACACGGGATAACCGCACTGATGTATAAAAAAACACAGGATTAATATTTGTCATTGATAATTAAAAATTTTGAAGACTACTACTGCAAACCTACTATCTAAAAAAACAAGAAGACTTAATGACTATTTAAACTACTAATTAAAATTTAAAACAAATATTTCTTATTGATAATCTACTATCTAACTTTTACTATATACTATAATCTACTAATCAACTAAAATAATCAATTGAATCTACGAGATAACTGCACTGATATATAAAAAAAACACGGGATAACTGCAGTGATATATAAAAAAGACGAGATTAATATTTGTCATTGATAATTATAATTTGTGAAGACTACTATAAACCTACCATCTATAAAAACAAGAAGGCTTAATGACTATTTAAACTGATTAATATTTAAAACACACTTGACAAATAGTTGTCAGTAATACCTAAAAAGTGACAAATAATTGTCACTGATATATAAAAAACACGGGATAAATATTTCTTATTGATAATCTACTATCTATCTTTTACTATCTATTATAATCTACTAATCAACTCAAATAATCAATTGAAACTTTGAGATAACTACGCAGATACATAAAAAAACACGAGATAATTGCACTGATATATAAGAAAATACAGGGATAACAACAATGATATATATAAAAACACGGGATAGGTGCACTGATATATAATGAAACACGGGATAACAACACTAATATATAAAAAACATTGCACTGATATATAAAAAACACGGGATAAATGCACATATTGTTTTTAAATAATACCGTAACATCCCCAATTAAGCTAAGTTCATTTATTGAAATTAGCAAGGTGTCATGTTTAGTTAATTAGCTATATTATGTATAATTGGTAATAAATTATTTAAAGAATGGATAAAATTCAAGAAACAACAACTTCTGAAAAACAGACGGACACGCACGGACCGTGCGCCCTTGCGCACGGGTCGTGCGCATCAGTCTAGTAGGCCCAACTGAGTCACTTAAACCTACACTCGCTCACATGTCCAACACCACACACATACATTCTGAATCTCAGAAAAAGAGAATAGTGAGAGCTAGAGAAAGAGGGAGAGTTCGTGAGAGAGGAGAAGAAGGGAAGATTACATGATGTGTTTCATGTGTCGCATTTGAGGAAGTGCATTCCCGATCCAAGTCAGCCGTTGAGTTTCGAGACGGTTGACATCTGACCGGATTTGTCTTATCAGCTTAATCCAAGCTGAATCATCGAACGTGGCGAGAAAACGCTCCGGACGAGATCAATTCCTATTGTCAAAGTGCTTTGGGATGGTGACTCACCTGACGAAGCGACATGGGAAGTAGAGGAAAACATGCGGGTGAAATATCCCCATCTTTTCAATTGAGGTATGTTTTGTTCAATTTTGAGGACAAAACTTTTAAAAGTTGGGGTGATTGTAACATCCCCAGTTTAGCTAATTTCATTTATTGAAATTAGCAAGAGGTCATAATTAATTAATTAGCTAAATTGAGTATAATAGCATAATTTAATTATTATGAGATGGTTGTCATTGATTAAGTGATTTATGTTGTGCTTGTGTATTGAAAAGTATTAAGTATTTGAGTTATTGAGTGATTGTTGAAGTAATTGGAGTTTTAAGTGGAAATTGGATTGTAGGGGCAAAAGGGCCATTTCTCGCATTTTTTTAAAACATCCCCAGCTGAGTCACTTAAGCCTACACTTACCCACATGTCAACACAACAGTTCCACACTTTCAGTTTTGCAAAAGTCCAGAAAATTGAGAGAGCTTGAGAGTGAGAGACTTGCGAGAGAAAGAGGGGGGAAACTAGGAGAGAAATTCATCATTTCAGGATGCATGTTTAACTTCTCACCACCATTATAATCAGTTTTTCATTCTCTCTCTGTTGATGCCAAAATCGCATCCCACATTGTCCTCTCCCCAAAACACCATTTATGAGCACTTCAAGCTCAACTTGACCAAAATGAAGCTTTGAGCCTTGCATGTTGTTGTAGCTCAAATATCAGTTGTTAGAGCACACCCCTAGCCACATAGAAGTTCAGTTCGTTTGGGTAGTTGTTGGAGCAATTTCAGTTGCTGGGTTCAAGTCAAAGGATTGGGGGCTGTTTTCCTAAAAGCTTGTGGTGACATTTCGTGTTTAAGCGTATTTCGTTTTCGTCTCAAACTCCTCTTCGGTATTGTGGTGAGTTCTATACTCGCTTAGGGAATTAAATTTCGTGTCAATACTGAATATGACTGAAAATATACGTTGGATTTCATTTCGTTAAGTTTTGAATCAAAAACCGTAATTTATGAAAATGTGTTTTGTTTGAATCACTATAAATGAATGGTTTGAATGATTGCTATGATTGCTGTTTGTACTGGTTGTGGTACTGGGATAATGCAGGTTTGAAATTGGGTATCGATCGGAATGGACATTGGAATCAAACGGAATGGTAAATTTCAGGAAAACCAGAGTTTGGGGTATACTGTGGCACATGCACGGACCGTGCGTCCCTGTGCACGGGTCGTGCGCCATGATCGCAAAACTATTTTAAAATACGCATGGGGCGTGAGCCTTAGGGCAAGAACCGTGTGCCCCATTCGGTTACTCTGCGCTATTATTTAACAAAATGCGCACGGGTCGTGCGTTTTCACGCACGGACCGTGCGTCCGCTTCTGTTACCCTCTTTTAAAAAGATGTTTAAGTCATTCCAATTGGTTCCAAATCCCTTCCAATCACTTCCCCAACGCTATGTAATGATAAAATAACCGTTGTTTATTGGAATTGCTTATGTTTGGATTGAATTAGGGAGAATTCCCTAAGTTATAAGTAATGTGATATGAATTGGTTAAATCAAAGTAAACAAGTGTTGTTTTCCCTTATATATTGGTTAAAACATCCTTTTAGTAATGACGAGAGAGGAAAACCCTAAAGTATGATAATGAGATGGACCATAAGTTCATCAAAGATAAGTTTGAGGTTAATTGCTAATGAAGACATGTAAAGAAATAGAACATTATGTTCATACAAGTCAAGTTACTTCCTTAAAGAAAAGAAAGATGGCATACATATAATTATATATGTATATCAAGGGTGACGACCCCAGTTATTAGCATACTAGGGCAAGGGAAGTCATGAGCCCCGAACCCTAGGCCTCTTCCATGTAGCCCGCTTTCCAAGGTCAACGGGATTGGGCGCACCGGGAATCATGAAAATAGAAAGGGGTTCGAGGTGATGTGCTAAGAAAAGAACAAGACATGATACGTAGTCGCTTATTAGGGCTACATGTTAAAAAGAAAGTGTTTCATGTAGTCGCTTATTAGGGCTACGAGTTAAAAGAATATATGTTCACGTAGTAGCTTATTAGGGCTACGAGTTGAAGAGACAAGCATAATCAATCGCTAGTGTTAGCATAATGAACCACTAGTGTTAGGAAGGGGTCTCGATAGGACTCACTGAGATAATGTTTATCTCACCCTTTATAATTGTGGTTTTTACAGAGAAACGGGGAAAGGCAAAGGCGATGAAGCATGGCTAGGCGGTGTGCCTTATGGAGTTATTGAAGATGCAATTTTATGATTATGCCATTTTTCCTTTGTTGTCTTTGTATTATCGATTGTATAACTATTACTAGCTAACAGCTGTAAATCGTTTCCGCTACTTATGTTTTGGGATATTGAAGACCGGGTTGTAAAAAAGTTTATAAGTCATGAGACTTAAGTACTTTATGTTAAGTTAATGGATAAAGTGACTGCTTGGATGTTTATTCAAGAAAAGTTTTTAGTTGTGTTCAATATTCTAAACAGGAAGTTAACTCTGATGTATGCCATGCTGTGCATCTTAGTGTTTGTCGGTGTTAGAAATACTGGGGTGTTATAATTAGTATGGCTTTCCTCCTTTTCCAGACACATTTCAAGATTAACCTATTCCTCCCTTTTTATAATGTAGCTTGGGCAGAACCAGTCATTATTGTTAGTGACAGTTAGGGGTGAGCAAGGGACGGGTTGGGACGGGTTATACTTGTCCCTTACCCGACCCTAAATTTTTATAGGGTCATTTTTTATACCCTAACCCGTCCTTAGACCTGAAAAAACCCGATGTTCTTAGGATCAAAGTAAGACCAGGTCTATTTAGGACGATATCGGGTTGGCTCGAAGGACAATTGAAACACAATTATAAGGTGATCACTCAAATATAATTAAAAGTTATTGATGATAAATTGAATTTTTTTAGTATTTTATGTAATGTTGCGTTAAAAACACACTTAGAGCAAGTGTACTCTTTCGCATAAGTAGTATAAAAGATTATCATCTCCACGGGGATTAATTAACAAGTACCAAACTAATCAAGATTGTCAATTGTTTAGACGAACTAGTAATTGAGTTGTAATGAAAACGAATAAAAAGAAATAAATAACAATAATTAAAATACTAGATTTAATAAATGGAGAGAGGTCTAGGGTCATGGTTTCACTTGCAAGCTTCGATTCCCCTATGTCTAATTCCTACTTGAATTCCATTATTTTATTTAATTACCAATCCCTTTACTAAAGCTATTAATCCGTTTGGTCATTCGCGATTAATATTCTTTTTCCTAAATTAACCCTTGTTTGGTCATGCAAGCATTTAAATCAAGAAAACCATAAAGAGCAAAAATGTTGAATGATTGGAAGACTAAATTAAGGTTTGGTCATGCAATAATTATAGCCCCTATTATCCTATAGGTCCACCAACTAATTGCAGTACGGTCGCTGATCAACTAATTGATTATGAACATGCATAGGGTAGCTAATCCTAATTATGTGATAAAAACAATAGGACAATATTAATTGAAATAAAACTGGAATTCAAATAATAAACTATAACATAAAGGTCTTTAAACTGCAAGATCCACCTAAGACCCTAGAAGAGGATTTAGCTATCCAAAGTCATAAAGAACAATAAAATAGAAATTAGAGTCATGAATTACAGAGATAAAAATAACCCGGAAATAGAGAAAGTCTTATTCTGAGTCTCCAGTCTCCTTTTTGCTCCAAAGCTCTCTCACGGTGCCAAGAACGATACCCAAAAACTCCTTTCTCCTCTCCTGTGCGTTGCCGTCACTACCGCTTTTGATTTTTCGTATGTGCGGCTCTCTTCTTTTCTTTTTGTGAGTGTGCGGCTTGTTTTCCTAATTTGCTGAATTCTTCCTCTCCAAGTCACGTGCTGGCCTTCCTTTTCCATTCACAACTCCTATGCTCTAATTGGCCATCATGGGCTCCTAGCATTTCGGCCTTATGGATTTTATCTTTCCATTCCTTCTAATTGCCAGTTCTTTTCTATTTGCCAAGCCCACATTCATATATAAATATATATATATATAATATATATAACTTTATTTCTTTTGTGACTTTAAAAATGAACTTTTATTCTTTTTCATATTTTCTTCCTTTCTGCAATATATAGAGCAAATTAAGTAAGTAATTTATTTAATTAGTAATAATTGCTCTAAAAGATGACTCAAAAAGGCCTCTAAAAATGCACTAAATTGGAGTTTATCAACTCCCCCACACTTAACCCTTGCTTGTCCTCAAGCAAATTTTCTGGCTCAACAAAATTTTCAAATACGAAATAGAGACAGCCAAATAAGAGACCCAAAATTAGAAGTAACAATGACAGACAATAGATATTATAGCACATATGAGGTGTCAAAAGGTTGCCCAATTAGAGGCTCAAGTCCCTGAAGAATACATATCTGTGAACAAAGGCGCTCGTTCACAATCTCTCTAAGTGTTTAGGGACTAGGGAAAATATACACTCAAGTTTCCACAAAATGCACATTACCATAAGCTTGTAATTTGACCAAATCTCCACTAAATAGTTCACATGCATGCAAAAGATGGGGTGTTATGGGTTGTAATGGGGCCATGGTGAGTTCATGCAGGGTAGGAAATAAGAAGGAAGGGATAATCAAAGGGCTAAAAAAAACAAGAAATAAATAGTAACCTTTGAAACCAAAGATGGAGCTCCTATCTATTTTACAAATTTTTGTCCAAACTCAAAATTAATTTCACTTCCATTCTTCACTCTTTTTTTTCCTATTGAGTCAACTCTTTTTTATTTGTTTTTTGCTCTTGAGTAGACTCTTTTTTTTATATGCCCTTTGGCTCTTTCATTCTTTTGATGTGCCTTTTCCCCCTTCTTGCTTTCTTTATTCTCTTTTTTTTTCAACTTTTCATTTTTCTATATTTTTCTTAGGAGGAAAAGGTACTTGTAACCACATTAGCCACTCCTATTTTGTTTTTATGTCCTGATGAGATAGACAATTAAAATACAGGACAAAATTGTAACTTTCAATAGTTGCTCCAAATTTAATTTCAAATGGTTACCACAAAAAAAAATTATTTTTGGGTACCAAAGAAAAAATATAACAAATAGGCTCAAATGGGGCAACTAATGGATAAATTCAACAAACAACTCTGAGGCCAGAAAAATACCTAAATTCCCCAAATTTTTTTACATGATACAAATCAATTTTCGCCTTGAAATGGTCAAAAGACAAATTCTAGAATGTAGCAAATTGGGAAACACACTCATAGAAAAAAAGGGGTAAAAATTTATGATTTAGTATCAAACCCCTTATGAAGGCTCAGATCTCACATTTAGAAGCTAGTTCACAAAAAGTACTCAACAGGGACAATTGCTAATTATCAACTTCCTAAGGACAACCCCACAGTTACAATTAAGCATAAGTCTGTCAAGTAAATTAATTATGGGATCCCCTAAAGGCAAAATCTCTATTTTTTTTTTCAACTTGAAGCATAAGTCGCTAAAATAAGCCAGAAAAAATGCTATCAACATATACAGTGGGTATGTTCATTAATAGAGATGAATCGACAAAGTTAAACTCTCCTCCCCCACACTAGCATAAAGCATGGTCCTCAATGCAAAATATCAAATTGGCACAAAAATAAATAAATGAGAGAGTAAGAGTGACTTTCCTGAGAGAGCTTGTAGTCTGAGCTTATTCCTAAAAACAAAACAAAACAAAACAAAAAGAAAATGAAAAGAACTGAAAATAAAACACAGGTTGCCTCCTGCGAAGCGCTTGTTTAACGTCGTGAGCCTGACGATAGTTAGTGCTTAATCAGGTGGCTCTCCAAGAGCAAATTTAACATCTAATGCAGTGCACCTTCTTAGCTTTCTAACAATGTGGTTCACATTATTCTTTCTTTTTCCACGTGGTGGATGAACTTCAAAGAATGGTGAAATTTTTATTTTATCTCCATCCACCATTGTGCTAGGATCCTGCAAAATAAGATTTTTTTCCAAAAGGTCCTGCATCTTTAATTCACTAAAAATGTTAGTTTCAACCACATCATCAAAATAAGGAGAAGTTAAAGAAGAGAAAATTTCATTGGAATTTAAAGCTTTAATAACATCATCTTCTTTACCACTCCTTAAAGTTACCTTTCCCCGGTGAACCTCAATCACAACATCACCAATGGTTAAAACAATTTGCCCAAATATGGGGGCTTTCTCCTCTTTCTCCAAATCCAGAACCATGGGATCTTTCTCACTGTCCTCACAAATGCTCCCTTTAGTAGGATCTTTTGTTTCAATATGACTCCCTTCAGTAGGAGCTACTATTTTGATTTGACTCCCTTCAGTAGGAGTCTCCTCATCTTTCTTGAGAGCTTCTTCCTCTAGATTATATTCCATGGAGACACCTTCATCCCTCGTAGGAATACTTTCTTTGTATTGCTTAGCTTCTTCATTTTGGGTAGACTTAGTTTGTGAAGGAGTTTCTTGGGCCTCTTGAGATAACAAAGCAATGAGACTTGAGATTTGACCCTCCAAGCTTTCAAATTTGTTGTTCATGGCTCCAATTTGACCCTCCAAGCTTTCAAATTTTTCATTTGTCTGCTGCATAAACTTTGCCATTACATCATTGGTATCTTGTATCTCCTCCTCTTGCCTATGAAGATGTAGTGGCTCATAATTATCCCAGTTGGAGGAATAAGGAGGTGGCTCATAGTCATCCCAGTAGTTTGAATAAGGCTCATAAGGAGGAGGGGGAATTTGAATCTGGCATTGAGACATATAACAATATGACTTCTCTAAATTTCTTTGTGCCTCTGCCTCTCTAATGTAGTCTCCAAGAGTTTTAACCATGATTTAGACTTTTCTCTGCAAAACAATGTGAACTGCAACGGTCTCTTCGGAAAGTATTAGCAGTTTTTTTTAATATTTTTTTAGTAGGATAAAAAAAATTTAAACTAAAGCATAAAATAAAGTCTAAAGCAATAAAAATCTTTTTCGTTTAATATTGCCAAATTCATCCCCGGCAACGGCGCCAAAAACTTGTTGCGTTAAAAACACACTTAGAGCAAGTGTACTCTTTCGCAGAAGTAGTATAAAAGGTTATCGTCTCCACAGAGATTAATTAACAAGTACCAAACTAATCAAGATTGTCTATTGTTTAGACGAACTAGTAATTGAGTTGTAATGAAAACAAATAAAAAGAAATAAATAACAATAATTAAAATACTAGATTTAATAAATGGAGAGAGGTCTATGGTCATGGTTTCACTTGCAAGCTTCGATTCCCCTATGTCTAATTCCTACTTGAATTCCATTATTTTATTTAATTACCAATCCCTTTACTAAAGCTATTAATCTGTTTGGTCATTCGCGATTAATATTTTTTTCCTAAATTAACCCTTGTTTGGTCATGCAAGAATTTAAATTCAAGAAAAGCATAAAGAGCAAAAAAGTTGAATGATTGGAAGACTAAATTAAGGTTTGGTCATGCAATAATTATAGCCCCAATTATCCTATAGGTCCACCAATTAATTGCAGTACGGTCGCTGATCAACTAATTGATTATGAACATGCATAGGGTAGCTAATCTTAATTATGTGATAAAAACAATAGGACAATATTAATTGAAATAAAACTGGAAATCAAATAATAAACTATAACATAAAGGTCTTTAAACTGCAAGATCCATCTAAGACCCTAGAAGAGGATTTAGCTATCCAAAGTCTTAAAGAACAATAAAATAGAAATTAGAGTCATGAATTACAGAGATAAAAATAACCCGGAAATAGAGAAAGTCTAATTCTGAGTCTCCAGTCTCCTTTTTGCTCCAAAGCTCTCTCACGGTGCCAAGAACGATACCAAAAAACTCCTTTTCTCCTCTCATGTGCGTTGCCGTCACTACCGCTTCTAATTTTTCGTATGTGCGGCTCTCTTCTTTTCTTTTTGTGAGTGTGCGGCTTGTTTTCCTAATTTGCTGAATTCTTCCTCTCCAAGTCACGTACTGGCCTTCCTTTTCCATTCACAATTCCTATGCTCTAATTGGCCATCATGGGCTCCTAGCATTTCGGCCTTATGGCTTTTATCTTTCCATTCCTTCTAATTGCCAATTCTTTTCTATTTGCCAAGCCCACATTCATATATATATATATATATATATATATATATATATATATATATATATATATATATATATATATATATATAACTTTATTTCTTTTGTGGCTTTAAAAATGAACTTTTATTTTTTTTCATATTTTCTTCCTTTCTGCAATATATAGAGCAAATTAAGTAAGTAATTTATTTAATTAGTAATAATTGCTCTAAAAGATGACTCAAAAAGGTCTCTAAAAATGCACTAAATTGGAGTTTATCATGTAACATCCCTAATTTTTAAAATCCGAATTATCAAGTATTAGAGCGATTTAATTATGTAATTGAAACAATTAGTTGCGACTCGGGTGCGGAGGTGGTCGAGAAACCTAAACCGAATGGTTACCCGTGAAATTTTAGAGGTTCTTAACATCAAACCATGACTTAAAGTGGGCAAGGGCAATTTGGCCTTTTCACCACCACTTAACCCTCAGCCCCATACCCTCACCCAGCTGACCCATTTCCCATCACTTACCATTTTTCAAAACCAAAACAGAAACATAAACTGAAGCAAGGAGAAAAGAAAGGGGAAGGGGCGCGAGAGAGAGGAAGATCTCCCCAAAAACCTTCATGCATGTAAGTCCTTTCTTCATCACTCCCCTCCATTTTTCATGCTCTTTCCATTGAGCCAATAATCTGAACCAAACTCTCCCATATTCATCTTGTGCCATTTTCAAAATTTTGAAGCTTCAAGTAGAAGAAGTGGAGTTTTGAGTACTTGGTGTTCTTGCATGTCCATTTGGAACTAATAGTGAAAAGATTTCGAAACCACATTTCGAATTGGAAGAAGCTTGGAGCTGTGGGTGCTTCTGAATCCGAAAGTTGGTAGAGGGTGTTGCTGTCTTGGAGCGGTTTCGCCATAGCGGGGAGTGTTCGTGTGGGTTACGGTTTTGGTCGTACGTGCTCCGTAGGAATTCCTCGCATGCTCGACACACCGGTGAGTTTTACTCACGATTAGGGAAATTTGAATATTCTGAACCTTACTCGTTTTCAATCATATGGTAAAATCGTCGAATTCAGAATAAGCGTCGAGTCGAAAACCGTTTTTGAAAATAATACGTTTTACGGTTTTTATGGAGATACAAATGTTTATGGTGTTAAATATGATTGGAATGCAGTATATTTTATCTGTTTTTCAGGTTGGATTAAGATCGGGAATCGAATTGGGCGCGAACGGAGAAACGAAATCGAGAAATTGAGCTGAATTCTGTAACAAAACAGGACGCACGGGCCGTGCGCCCACCGCGCAAATATGGAATTGCTTTGGGTGCATCACGCACGAGTCGTGCGCCCCTGGGCACGGACCGTGCGTGAGGTTCTATTACCGGACTCTGATTTTTCGTTTCGTCGCTCCTTTCGATCCCAAAACCACTTCTAATCTTCTTTCCAACCAATTTTGATGTAATTACCCTCATAAAATCAACGTTTTGAGTGTCTTCAACTTGGTTTTGCAAAAAGGGTTTTGAAAGTCATAAATGTTTGAAAAACCGGAATGTAGATCACGTGAGTTCACAGTTTGAGAAACTAATCGGATTATACGTCCAACTTGATACTGTATTATAATGCCGGATGTCTAACTTCGTATTCATCAAAACGGGTTATAGATACAATGATAGATATAGATTATATCGAATATAAAAGTCGGCCCAATGCGGGTGATATATGAATTATATCGAGTTGGGTGACGACCCAACGAAATAGCATACTAGGAAGGAAAGTCATGAGCCCTCACCCTAGGCCCTAAAACATTATGGTGTGGTCTAATGTGGGTTATCGGGAATGTGGTTTTTTTCCACGGCCGATTTATGCTACAATAGGTGCACGATTCTCCGAGATTGTGGGTGTTTGCACGGTCGGGTTTCGTTTGGTAAGCTAGTAATTATGAATTAAATTACGAGGCTTAATGATATATGTATAGCACATTAAATGCCGAGATTGTGGTTGTTTGCACGGTCGGTAATGGGCTAAGATTATATATGGGCAAGTGGTTTATAAATTTAACCATGTTGCAGCGGTTTTACAAATGAACCGAGTGATAGTAAGGGGGCACGGTAGAACTCACTGAGACAAGTTGTCTCACCCAATCATTGTTGTTGTTTTTTTATAGAGAAGCGGGGAAAGAAAAAGAGCAAGCTACACGAGTAGGTGACGTGCTTGCAGATGATGCCAAAGAAGTGTAGCCTTGGAGTTATCTGTTATTCTTCCTGTTTATCTGTTGGAGTTATATGACTTGTATTGTTTATAAGTTGTATAAACCGCTTTAAATTCTGTTTATGATATTGAACACCTAAGTTGTATTCCTACAGATGTTGTAACATTTTGGAATTAAGATGGATGAATCCAGAGTATTTTGTGTTATCTTCGGAAAAAAATTGTACGTTCAATATCTAAGCAGGGTTTGTGTCCTCTGATTATTATTTAAGTTGTGCATTACGGTATATCTACATGTTACAAATACCGGGGTGTTACATTTGGTATCAAAGCAGTTCGACCTAGTCGGACTTAGATGTTAAGAGCCTTTTACGTCTTCTAGGTCTGATTCTTCTTAGTATGCTATTAGACATTGATCCTAATCAACTTAATACTTTGTGCATATTTCACAGAATCATGGCTGGAAGAGGTAGGAGAAACCCACTTATTGATCCTCATCAGGAATGGATGCAGAATGTCATCGAAACTCAGCAAAAGATGATGAATGACATGATGCTAATGCAACAGCAACAGATGGCTCAAATAGCTCAAATGCAACAGATGCATCAAGTGCCTCAACCACAACCAAATGAGCCAGTCAATGTACCGCAACCTGAGGATCCCAACAGGATGTATTTTCGGTTTATAAAGATGAAACCCCCAATCTTCAAGGGAGGATTCGATGCAATGAAAGCCCATTTTTGGGTAGATGCTATGGAAAGGATTTTTGTGACATTGCAATGCAATGAAGAGGAAAAGGTAAATTGTGCTGCCAATGCTCTGGATGAAGATGCTCATACCTGGTGGACTAATGCACGCAGGATGCTACAAACCCAAGGAACACCTCTTAACTGGGTTAACTTTAAGGAGTTGTTCCTTGGCCACTATTTCCCTGATGCCCAGAGACTTGCTAAGCAGATGGAGTTTGTTAGTTTGAAACAAGGGGACATGTCCATTGGGGAGTATGCTGCAAAGTTTGAGAGATTGTCTCAAGTTTATGAAGTGGGAACTCATGCTCCTAATGACTGGTGGAAAATGATTATGTTTAAACAAGGTCTCTGTGGTGATGTGAACCAAGGTCTTAGTTCGTATACTATGACCACATACCCCACCTTGGTGCAACAAGCACACACCGCCGAAGATGATCTGAAGAGAATGTATGCTGAGAGGAAGGATTTCTGGAAGGACAAATGAAGGGGTAACGAATCAACCTCTTCCAATCCTAGACGCAACGGAAATTCTGACAAAGGAAAGCAGGTACAGACCAATGATTCCTCAAGGCCTAATAAGTGTACCTTCTGTAAGAAGGACCATCGGGGAAAATGCCAAGCCGTGTCGAATCAGTGTTACTTTTGCGAGGAAGTGGGCCATTATGCAAATGATTGCCCGACGAAGAAAGCTTTCTTGGAATCTCCTGACGCACCAAGACAGGCTAGAGTCAACACCTTGGACGCCCAAACCATCACACCGGCTGATAATCTCATAAGGGGTACAGGTTCTCTCTTTAATCAAACTGTTAATATACTGTATGATTCTGGTGCTACTCACTGTTTTATCTCCGAAGCGTGTGCTGAACGGTTAGGATTAGAAGTATCTCCTATATCCGAACCGATCACAATTCGTACTGCTGCAAAGGGTCGTGTTCGAACCCAATCATTATGCCTAAATTGTCTACTCACCATAGGAGGCAGGGAATTCGTTGTTGATTTTATCTGTTTGCCTATGAGGGGGATGGAGATTGTTTTGGGAATGAATTGGATGACTTCCAATCACGTTACTATTGAATGCTTCAATCGTACAATTGATTTTCCTTCTGAAGTAGTGGAATATGCATTGCCTGCAACTGATGGTATTATTTCTTTCACTTCAGCCAGTCAGTCTCTATTCCAAGGTGCGGAAGCTTTTGTTGTTATATTATCTGCATCAACTGAAGTTGGTTTGGATTTATCATTTGTTCAAGTTGTTAATGAATTCTTAGATGTTTTTCCCGAGGAGGTTTCCTCTTTACCTCCGGAGCGAGAGGTAGAATTCTCTATAGATTTGGCGCCTGGTGCAGGGCCAATATCCATAGCACCTTATAGGACGTCTCCTCTCAAATTGAAGGACCAACTTGAGGAATTAATATCCAAGAAGTTTATTCGACCGAGTGCTTCTCCATGGGGTGCTCCTGTATTTCTAGTCAAGAAGAAGGACGGAAGCATGAGGTTATGTATCGACTACCGTCAGCTGAACAAGACTACTATCAAGAATAAGTATCTGTTGCCAAGGATAGATGACCTGCTTGATCAACTTCGAGGCGCTAAAATATTCTCCAAAATTGATCTAAGATCGGGATACCATCAAATCAGAGTGAAGGCCTTAGATATTCCGAAAACCGCTTTCCGTACGAGGTATGGACACTACGAGTTTATGGTGATGCCTTTCGGACTAACTAATGCTCCAGCTGTTTTTATGGATTACATGAACCGAGTTTTTCATTCCCACTTAGATCAGTTTGTGGTTGTCTTCATAGACGATATCTTGGTGTATTCAAAGTCAATTGAGGAGCACGCTCAACATCTCCGCTTTGTTCTGAAAGTACTTCGTGAAAAGAAGTTATATGCAAAGCCGTCGAAGTGTGATTTCTGGATATCAGAAATAAAGCTTTTGGGCCATATGATTTCCCAAGAGGGTGTAGCAGTGGATCCTAGTAAAGTGGAAGCTGTGTTGAATTGGGAGCGACCAACGTCAGTAACAGAAGTAAGAAGCTTTTTGGGATTAGCAGGTTATTACAGAAGATTTATCCAAGGATTCTCACAGTTAGTCCTCCCGCTTACCCAGTTGACTCGGAAGGGTCAGCCGTTTACTTGGGACACTGATTGTAAGGAGTGTTTTCTCGAATTGAAAGAGCGATTGACTTCTGCTCCAATCCTGATTCTTCCGGATCCGTCTCTGGGGTTTCAAATCTATAGTGACCCCTCTGGGAAGGGTTTAGGATGTGTTCTCATGTAGAATCAGCATGTTGTGGCCTATGCATCAACGCAACTGAAGACTCATGAACGGAATTACCCAACTCATGACTTAGAGTTGGCAGCTATTGTGTTTGCGCTGAAAATTTGGAGACATTACCTTGATGGTTCCCGTTTCGAAGTTTTTAGTGATCACAAGAGCTTGAAATATCTGTTTGATCAGAAGGAGCTGAATAACAGACAGAGAAGGTGGATTGAATTTCTGAAGGATTATGACTTCGAGTTGAAGTATCATCCTGGAAAGGCCAATGTTGTGGCAGATGCTCTAAGCAGAAAGTCTCTCCACACCGCAGAGTTAATGGTCTATGAGATGACAATGTTGGAGTCTTTTAGAGACTTGAATCTCAAGGTGGAAAGGAAAAGGAACCGATTAGTTTTACGGCATATTCGGGTCACCAGTGTGTTGAGAGATCAGATTCGTGTGGCTCAGGAGGTTGATGTGAAACTACAATCTCAGAAAGGATTGCCAAACTTCACTGGAGACAGTGATGGTATTATCTGTTTCAATGGTAGGATTTGTGTACCCAATGATGAAGACATCAAGAGGCAGGTATTAGAGGAGGCTCATAGGAGTCAGTATTCCGTATATCCTGGATCTACCAAGATGTGCCGGGATTTGAAGCAAATGTATCGGTGGCCTGGAATGAAAGCTGATATTGCTGAGTTTGTATTGCGATGCTTAACCTGTCAAAAGGTTAAAGCAGAGCACCAACGACCTGCTGGTCAACTGCAGCCACTTGATGTGCCAGTTTGGAAATGGGAAGATATCTCGATGGATTTTGTTATGGGTTTTCCGAGGTCACAACCCGGTAATGATTCCATTTGGGTAGTGGTGGACCGATTGACTAAATCCGCTCACTTTATCCCTGTTCGCTCGAATTACAAAGTCTCCAAGCTAGCAGAGGAGTATGTAAGGAATATTATAAGATTACACGGAGTCCCGACCAGTATTGTATCGGACCGAGACCCTAAGTTCACCTCCAGATTTTGGAAAGCATTTAATGAAGCTCTAGGAACAAGAGTTCTTGTTAGCACTGCTTATCATCCTCAGACTGATGGTCAAACGGAGAGGACTATTCAGACTCTTGAGGACATGCTTCGGGCTTGTGTGCTCGATAGCGGGAGAAAATGGGAGAATCATCTTCCATTAGCAGAGTTCTCCTACAACAACAGTTACCACTCCAGCATTGGAATGGCACCGTTCGAAGCTCTTTATGGGAGAAAGTGTAGAACTCCTTTGTGTTGGTGGGAAATTGGTGAAGATAAATTTTTGGGACCCGATATGGTTCGTGAAACTACCGAGAAGATTAGACTGATTCAAGAAAGAATGAAGGTTGCTCAGAGTCGGCAAAAGAGCTATGCTGACAACCGAAGGAGACCGTTGGAATTTGAAGTTGGTGATCATGTATTCTTGAGGGTTTCTCCAACCATAGGTACCGGGAGAGCTTTGCGAGCGAAGAAACTCAGTCCTCGATATGTTGGACCATTCCAAATCATCGAGCGTATTGGGCCAGTTGCCTATCGCCTCGCTCTGTCTCCGGCCTTATCAAACCTTCATGATGTCTTTCATGTATCTCAACTGAGGAAGTATGTCCCCGATCCACATCAATCGTTGAGTGTTGACACGATCGACCTTCGACCGGATCTATCATTCCAACCCTATCCTAGCTATATCTTGGAACGCGGCGTGAAGACGCTGCGGTCAAGGACTATTCCAATCGTCAAAGTTGTTTGGGAGGACTTCTCAGTCGAAGAGGCTACTTAGGAATTGGAAGATGACATGCGGACTCGATATCCATATCTATTTCATTAAGGTACGTCTTCTCAATTTTGCGGTCAAAATTTTAAAAGTTGGGGTGATTGTAACATCCCTAATTTTTAAAATCCGAATTATAAAGTATTAGAGCGATTTAATTATGTAATTGAAACAATTAGTCGCGACTCGGGTGCGGAGGTGGTCGAGAAACCTAATCCGAATGGTTACCCGTGAAATTTTAGAGGTTCTTAACATCAAACCATGACTTAAAGGGGGCCAAGGGCAAATTGGTCTTTTCACCACCACTTAACCCTCAACCCCATACCCTCACCTAGCTGACCCATTTCCCATCACTTGCCATTTTTCAAAACCAAAACAGAAACAGAAACTGAAGCAAGGAGAAAAGAAAGGGGAAGAGGCGCGAGAGAGAGGAAGAAGAAGGAGGAAGATCTCCCCAGAAACCTTCATGCATGTAAGTCCTTTCTTCATCACTCCCCTCCATTTTTCATGCTCTTTCCATTGAGCCAATAATCTGAACCAAACTCTCCCATATTCATCTTGTGCCATTTTCGAAATTTTGAAGCTTCAAGTAGAAGAAGTGGAGTTTTGAGTACTTGGTGTTCTTGCATGTCCATTTGGAACTACTAGTGAAGAGATTTCGAAACCACATTTCGAATTGGTAGAAGCTTGGAGCTGTGGGTGCTTCTGAATTCGAAAATTGGTAGAGGGTGTTGCTGTCTTGAAGCGGTTTCGCCATAGCGGGGAGTGTTCGTGTGGGTTACGGTTTTGGTCGTACGTGCTCCGTAGGAATTCCTCGCGTGCTCGACACACCGGTGAGTTTTACTCACGATTAGGGAATTTTGAATATTCTGAACCTTACTCGTTTTCAATCATATGGTAAAATCGTCGAATTCGGAATAAGCGTCGAGTCGGAAACCGTTTTCGAAAATAATACGTTTTACAGTTTTTATAGAGATACAAATGTTTATGGTGTTAAATATGATTGGAATGTAGTCTGGAATGCAGTATATTTTATCTGTTTTTCAGGTTGGATTAAGATCGGGAATCGAATTGGGCGCGAACGGAGAAACGAAATCGAGAAATTGAGCTGAATTCTGTAACAGAACAGGATGCACGGGTCGTGCGCCCCTGGGCACGAACCGTGCGCCCACCGTGCAAATATGGAATTGCTTTGGGTGCATCACGCACGGGTCGTGCGCCCCTGGGCACGGACCGTGCGTGAGGTTCTGTTATCGGACTCTGATTTTTCGTTTCGTCGCTCCATTCGATCCCAAAATCACTTCTAATATTCTTTCCAACCAACTTTGATGTAATTACCCTCATAAAATCAACGTTTTGAGTGTCTTCAACTTGGTTTTGGAAAAAGGGTTTTGAAAGTCATAAATGTTTGAAAAACCGGAATGTAGATCGCGTGTGAGTTCACATTTTTAGAAACTAATCGGATTATACGTCCAACTTGATACTTTATTATAATGTCGGATGTCTAACTTCGTATTCATCAAAACGTGTTATAGATACAATGATAGATATAGATTATATCGAATATAAAAGTCGGCCCAATGCGGGTGATATATGAATTATATCGAGTTGGGTGACGACCCAACGAAATAGCATACTTGGAAGGGAAGTCATGAGCCGTCACCCTAGGCCCTGAAACATTATGGCGTGGTCTAATGCGGGTTATCGGGATTGTGGTTTGTTTGCACGGCCGATTTATGCTACAATAGGTGCACGATTCTCCGAGATTGTGGGTGTTTGCACGGTCGGGTTTCGTTTGGTAAGCTGGTAATTATGAATTAAATTACGAGGCTTAATGATATATGTATAGCACATTAAATGCCGAGATTGTGGTTGTTTGCACGGTCGGTAATGGGCTAAGATTATATATGGGCAAGTGGTTTATAAATTTAACCATGTTGCAGCTGTTTTACAAAATGAACTGAGTGATAGTAAGGGGGCACGGTAGAACTCACTGAGACAAGTTGTCTCACCCAATCATTGTTGTTTTTTTTTTACAGAGAAGCAGGGAAAGAAAAGGAGCAAGTTACACTAGTAGGTGACGTGCTTGCGGATGATGCCAAAGAAGTGTAGCCTTGGAGTTATCTGTTATTCTTCCTGTTTATCTGTTGGAGTTATATGACTTGTATTGTTTATAAGTTGTATAAACCGCTTTAAATTCTGTTTATGATATTGAACACCTAAGTTGTATTCCTACAGATGTTGTAACATTTTGGAATTAAGATGGATGAATCCGGAGTATTTTGTGTTACCTTCGGAAAAAGTTTGTACGTTCAATATCTAAGCAGGGTTTGTGTCCTCTGATTATTATTTAAGTTGTGCATTATGGTATATCTACATGTTAGAAATACCGGGGTGTTACATTTTATTATGTGTTCAAACTCAAAATATGACTTTTATAATAGTATTTTAGAACAATATTTCTACTTAAACTAACATAGTTTTCAAATTTAATATTTTATTTATAAAAGTCTCATTATAAATATGATAGAGTTAAAAATAGGGTGAGGAGAGTGAGTAAGGGACGGGTTACACCTAACCCTAGCTTGTTCTTAAATTTTAGTCGGGTCAATTCTTTAGACCCTAACCCGTCCTTAGACCCGAACAAATATGATGTTTTGCGGGTCAAGTGGGACGAAGGCGAGACGGGTCTTAGGGTTGGGACGGGTCTTGCTCACCCCTAGTGACAGTGATGATGAAGAAGACGAAGAAGTCCTTGCCTTCAAGAGAAAACCGAGACCCATGATGGAAAAGGCTAACACTCCATCTACTACTGCCAAGAGGAAGTTTACCGCAGCCGAGGAAGACATCATTCATCAATCCAAGAAATCAAAGGTATTGTCCTTTTTTACGCCCTTCCAAGTGCACCATTTGCAACTGGCTCCCCGCCTGTCTAATCTTAACATCTCACAGAGAGCACACCAAGGAGCTAGGAGGGGTCCGTCTAACCATCTGAGTCACTCTCCTCAGCCCATGAACTCGTTAAGCCTTTCACTTTTACAATCCCGACCGTTCTCTGATTCTTTAATCGAGTCTTACTCTTGTCTCTTCCTTCGCAGCCGATTCAGGAAACGGCACAAGCCCCACTGATTCCTTCTTCCCCTCACTAGCGTCAAAGTTCAATGGCTCCAATAACTAATGAAGAGGTCGCCCAGTACTTTTCCTCCTTAGACGGCCCCCAGACAGTTCCTCTACCTGTCGAAGATCTTCGGAAGGTGGAGATGGTCCTTCAAGGTAATCTTCCCTCAGATTCTTTAATCGAGTCTTACTCTTGTCTCTTCCTTCGCAGCCGATTCAGGAAACGGCACAAGCCCCACTGATTCCTTCTTCCCCTCACTAGCGTCAAAGTTCAATGGCTCCAATAACTGATGAAGAGGTCGCCCAGTACTTTTCCTCCTTAGACGGCCCCCGGACAGTTCCTCTACCTGTCGAAGATCTTCGGAAGGTGGAGATGGTCCTTCAAGGTAATCTTCCCTCAGATCCTGCCCATATAGTCGAGCTAAGTTCCTTGATGTTGAGGCTCGCTTCCTCGCCCGATATCTTAGGGCTAAAGAAGGAATGCTAGCAAATAGCCTTTCAGCTCGAAGATATCTCACAAGTTTTTGTGAAAGCCAAAAGCACATAGGATATCTCTCCTCAGTCTCTAGATCGACTGGCAAGTCTTCAAGTAGAGAAGAAGGCTTACGCCACATCTTACCTTGAAGTGGATGCAACTAGAAAGAAAACCTTGATTGGAGACGAAGAGACCAAGAGACGAATTGAAAAATTAAAGGTGAACTCTTTCAGCTTCAAACGAAACTTCAAACTCTTCAACCCCAACATGATCAAGCTGTCTAGAAGCTGAACAAGTCCCTTCAGGAACGCAACCACTTATACCTTCTCAACACCCCTTTAGACCAGAGCATCAAAGACCTTGAAGCCCAGAAGGCAAGCTTTGTTTATGATCTGGAAAAAAGTGAGGGTGACATGCGTCAATCCACCACTGCTTGGGTTACCACAAGAAGCAGAAGAAGAGACATTGAGTGGGAGAGTAAAAGGCCATGTCTTCGTCCTCGGTAAACTTAAACCATTTTGGGGACCTGGTCGGTGAGGCAGAGAGAGAGAGAGAGAGAGATGTAGCAGCCTAGTAGTTTTCTCATTCATCTAACCTTTGGATTTAAAATTTTGAACCACTACGCCGTCGGTGTGTGGCGACCACCCTTTTGAATTTCAATTAATGTTCACTTTGCACACCCTCCCATATTGTAGGGTAGTACATTTTTAAGTATTTGCCATTGATTTTCTTGTCGAATTCTTCTCCTTCTATGGAGATTAACTTGTACACGCCTCCACTGTATACCTTACTGACAATGTACGACCCTTCCCAGTTTGGTGACCAATTCCCAGAAAGAGGTGGAACCAGAACTGGTGGATTGGTCAAGGCAGTCTTGATCTGGTCAAAGAATTTCTATTGCTCCGGTCCCCATACCATCTCCTCAAAATTCTTAAGCCTCAACAGAGGAGAGAAAACCTTTATCTTCCTCAACGAGTTGACAATGGATATATATAGAATGAAATAAATATATCCATTGGTAATATCTTTACATGGGAATACACGTCCTACTTGATCAAAAGAATATATATATAGAATGAAATAAATATTTGTTCTCAAAATTATTCTTATATATATATATATATTAAGAGAGAGTGAGAGAGAGATGAAGAAGAATTAGAATGATAGGAAAAGTGCTTGACTTAGTTGGTAAGGAGTTGGGTCATTCTCCGCAATGGTGTGGGTTCAACTCCCGCTGCCGGCATGAAGACCTCTTTGGTGGGTGATCTGTAAGTACCTCTGTAAGCTTTCAAAGAGTCGTGAGGCCTTCCCCTGGTGAGACTCCAAAGTCCAACTCACCTAAACTTTTTGTAAAAAAAAACAGAGAGGAAAAGTGGGGGTGTAGTAGAAATCTATATAGGGTGCTGTAAGCTATTCCAGTTTTTAATACAAAAATCCCTCTATATCTCATAATTTTTTCTTCTCTATCTTCTATATATTAATTTATATAATTTAAGAGAGAGATGGAGAAGAATTAGAAGGAGAGGAAAAGTGGGGTGTTGTAGAAATCTATATAGGGTGCTGTAAGCTATTCCCGTTTTGTTCCAAGGGACTAAGATGTTGATACATGCTTTGTACGTCGTCATCAGTCTTAATATTCATGGACGACTAGTAAACACAACCATCATCTCCACACGAGCGGGTCTGTGAAAACTAATACTAGTAACCTCTCGGTCATCACCCTTCACTTGAACCTTACGCTCAACTTTATCTTTGTTGTTGAGCCTGCATAAAACAGGATATGGACATGAGAAAAAGACACCATATTCTCTTATGGTGATTTCACCACGATGATGAACAGCGGTAAGTGTGTTGTCGCTTGAGTATTGAGTGTAAAAAGTGTTCATTTTGGAGTGTGTTGGTGTGAAAGAAGTAAATCCGAGTGAAATGTTGGTGTGAAAGAAATGAGGGTGAGTGTGGGATTTTATAGCAATGGTCGTTGATATTGTCGGTGCGATCTAGACCGTTAAAAACCTATATGTTGGGGCACAGTTATCAAGACGAACAAAAGTGGGTCATTGACCAAAATTGTCGGTGGAATCTTGGTCGTTTAGCTATTTAAAACTTAACAAAACATATTTATCTATTTATCAGATAAATCCGTTTTGAATATTTTCAAAATGGATTTATCTAATAAATAGTTAAATCCGTTTTGAAAATTTAACACAACAGATTTATCTATTTATTTGATAAATCCATTTTGAAAATATTCAAAACGAATTTATCTTATAAATCGATAAATCCATTATTAAAAATTTACATAACAGATTATGTGTTGCTGAAGTAAGTCCGTTTTGCAAAATTATAATAACGAATTTATCTTTTGCTGAGGTAAATCCGTTTTACATTTTTCTATAATAAACGATAAATCCGTTTTGTTTTTTTTCCAAATGAATTTATCTTTAAATTAGATAAATCGGTTTTGTAAATTTAGCAGAGGGTAATATGGGAATAAAAAATTTGGTGAGGGTATCTTATCTTAAAACTATAAACCTTGAGGAGTCTTTGGCTCCGATTTGGTGCCAAAACTCCCCACCCTCGCCCCTCATTTTTTCTCTTTATCTTTTTTA
The DNA here is from genome assembly GCA_039519185.1 of Astragalus membranaceus. Taxonomy (NCBI): domain Eukaryota; kingdom Viridiplantae; phylum Streptophyta; class Magnoliopsida; order Fabales; family Fabaceae; genus Astragalus; species Astragalus membranaceus. The sequence goes on along the minus strand of CM076846.1, from coordinate 161,099,048 downwards.
TTTTATTTTCATATTTAAGAGTACACTAAAATTTAGAAAAAAAAATAGGATCTATAAATACGTGAAGTTTATTCCTCGATAGTCGAATTTGTGACAAATAAAAATTAATTTCGTGATAAATTATGTTAAGTGTGATGTTAGCCAATGTGTTTTGAGGTAATTTAGAGTCTGAAAAGAAATTTAGTTGTTCATATACACAAACTTTGTTCATCAATAACTGGTTTGCTGAAAGGAAGTAGTAATTTTGTAATAAAATACGTAAAGTGCAATGCAAAACTGTGTGTTTTGGGGTACTTAAGCAGTCAAAAAAATATTTAACTGTTCAAATAGGCATAGTTTTTTCTTCAATAACCCGTTTGGTGAAGAAAAAAATTTCATAACATATTTATGTAAAGTACGATGCTAAGTAATGTGTTTTTGGATGCTTTAATGATCGCAAGAGTATGTTTTTTTGATGCTTTAGTGTTCGCAAAAAAAACCAACTATTCAAATATGCAAAATTTGTGCCTCAAAACCGGTTTGGTGAAGAAAAAAATTCGTGACAAAACACATAAAGTGTGATGCTAAGGAGCGTATTTTGAGATACATTAGTGTTCGAAAAAAAATTAACCGTTCAAATACTCAAAGTTCTCAATATCGAATTTTTTTAACTGTTCGAATATGCAGAATTTGTACCTCAGTGATCTGTTTGGTGAAAAAAATCATTTTAAAACAAAATATGTAAAGTACGATGCTAAGTAGTGTGTTTTCGAATGCTTTTGTGTTTGCAAAAAAAAATTAATTATTCAAATATGCAAAGTTTATGCCTTAATAACCGGTTTGGTGAATATATATATATATATCAATGTTTTAAAACTCGGACCGGTGACCGAATCGGTGAAGGTACCGGGTCACTGGGTCAATGGTCGGACCGAGGGGTCGACAGTTGAACCGCATGACCAAAACCGGGACCGGATGACTCGGACCCGGTCTCTATTTCGAGAATTTTCAATACCTATATAGTATATAATATAAATTTCGTCTATGTAAAATTAATAACTATGTTTATTTTATATCTACTAAAATATAAAAAATTCCCAAATTTTCAGGACCTTTATATTTCATACTTGTAAAACTTAATTTGCTAAAATTACACACCATGCCTATTTTATTTTTATTTGCTTGGTATATATTAAATAAATTTTAAAAGTTCATATCATGCTTCAATAAATATTTAGAACAAATTTCATAAGTTAACAACTTAATATTAAATAAATCTTTAAAAAAATACTTAATATTAAATAAGTTTGTTGAAACATAATATTAATATTACAAGGTAATGCCATGAGGATGAGCGTACTTGACTTTTTGGAAAAGAGGTACCAATTATATATATTTGAAATAAATAATATCCTCAATAAGATTGGTAGCCTCATGGTAGCGCTCAACATTTGCTTTCAACAGGTCAGGGGTTCAAACCCCACTAATGGCATTTTGTTGAGGGTTTTTTTTAGTCTCTTTTGTTTTAAGTAGTTTACAAATAGTCCCACATCGCATAGAATGAACGGAACAGGGAGGAGAATGAGATATAAAAGCAAGGCATATGTCAATGGGAAACATACTTACCTAGATGGCAATCACTAGTGGGGGCCTGCGTTCGCGCGGTCCCTCCCAATTACAGTTCAAAGATTTGATAAAAAAAAAAAACAAAATGTACAACCCGGTCCGGTTCGAGCCGGGTCACCGGTTTTTCCAAAAACCGGCCGAGTCACACCGGTTCCCACCGGTTTGCTGCATGGCCGATCCAAAACCTTGACCGGCTCGGTTACCCCCCCGGTTCGACCGGTCCGACCGGTCGGGACGAGCCGGTTTTTAAAACACTGATATATATATATAATTTCTTTAGAAAATACGTAAAGTGTGATGCCAAGTGATAAGTCCTAATTTAGTGTGTTCCTGGTGTTTATTTTAAGTAAGTTGTTTGATTATTTAGTTCTATTCTAGAGCTATTTTACTACCTATTGTTAGTTTTTATTCTTAGGGTTAATTATGAAGCAAATGAGGAATTTTGATATTCAAAGAGCAGGGATCAAAAGACAATAGGATGGGGAGAATAAGCAAGCAATTTAAAGCTGAAAGACAGGACTAGACGCACGATTCGTGCGTGGCCTAGCACGGTCCGTGCGCTCTGTTCGTAAGAAGAAAGAAAAATAAAGATAAGGAAGCGCACGATCCGTGCGCCCACTAAGCACGACCCGTGCGGACCGTTCACAAATCAGAAGTCCAAAAGTTTCATAGCGCACGATCCGTGCGCCCACTAAGCACGAACCGTGCGCCCTGTGCCGTTTTGAATTCCAAGTTGATTTCACTGAGCACGATCCGTGCGCCTGCCTAGCACGATCCGTGCGTCCCATCTGAATTCCAAAGATGTTACAAACTCTTCCCATTCTCTTCTTTATGGATTGTAATTTGTATTTAGTGCTTTGTCTACTGATCCTACACTACAAAAAGGACCGCAATGTAGCTTCCTAGACATCTCTTACCATTGTAGTTTCATTCCAAAGTTTAATCTAAAGTTCTTGCATTTTCTCTTAAGGTTTTGTTCTATTGTTATTTTGTTCTTTCTATTCTTGCAACTTTACTTTGTCATTTATTTTCTAGCACTTTTATTTCCTTGTTATTTATATTCTGCTATTTAAATTATGTCATTCTCTTCTACTCTTTTGTCTACTATGATCATGTGCGGGTAGACTTCTTTAGTCTTGGGATTGTGGGAAAAAAATCCAATGATGGGTCCCTAAAACAATTCCAAGGCTAAATTCTATCTTATTAGAATTTGCTTTGTTTTAATCTAAGTTCATCGTACAAACTTTATAAAACAAATGTCAAGTGAAGTACCGAGAGGTGAAGCTTGACATTGGAACAAATGAATTTAGACAAGGTAAATCAAAGCATGAGAATAGCTTTGATAGCCTTGGGACAATAAGGTTGTGCTCAATGGGTCTCTGCAATGATCAACCATGAGAATAGGCTTGATCGTTGTTTCGAGAGACGTTCTTGTCCTTAAAACACAAATTTAATTATAAGATAGAGGATAGTTAAGAGGCTGTTTTAGCTCCGTCATTGGGATTTAACCATAATCCCAGAGCGCTTTTTTTTTGTATTCTGAATTTTAACCAAACATACTTTTCTACTAAATCATTCCCTTTAACCTAATCACCACTAAAAATTAGATTGGTAATCACACTTAACTCCCTGTGGATCGATACTTTCTATTACACGATATACCGTATACTTGCGGCGTATCACCAAGCAGAATGTTTTGGAGTATTTCAGTGTTTGAAAAAAATGTAATGGTTCAAATACTCAAAGTTCATTCCTCAATAACCACCGATTTGGTAAAAAAAATAATAATTTTGTGACAAATATGTAAAGTGCAATTCTAAACAGCGTTTTTGGAGTACTTTAGCATTCAAATGATCAACAAATGAGATTTTTTCATATTGCAATTTTAAAAACAAATTTTAACAAGACAATAATTTCGTATCAACTGAAGTTGTTGCCCCGTGCATCGCACGGGTCCACGCGCTAGTGAGGTTTAAGGGTGGAGGTATAAAAAACAAACCCACAAACAAATCCTAGAGGGTTTTTTTTGTACCCCCACCCTTTCAAGTTATACCCCCACCAAAAATTTTAATCCGAAAATACCCCTAGTAAATTTTGACTAAAACGGATCTACGAAACTGATAGGTAAATCCGCTTCCTAAAAAAAACCAAAGAGATCTAGGTAGATCCGTTTATCTTCAAAATTGATCAACGGATGTAGGTAGAATTAGGTACATCCGTTTCCTAAAATATAAAAGACGGATGTATCTATCTGCTAGATACATCCGTTTCGAGAAAATGTGCAAGCGGATTTACCTATCAGGTAGTTAAATCCGCTTTGTTAGGTAAATCCGCTTTGTTAAATACCAAAGCGGATTTACATACCTGTTAGGTAAATCCGTTTTGGCCTAAATTCAACGGGCACGATTCCACTGCCAATGTTGATCAACAGTTAGATTTAGTTCTCCTTGATAACAAAGGATGCACCCAAGAAAAAGAAGCAAAAATTCTATGATGTGAAGCGCGATCCTTCTGGTTGGGAGCATGTAGATGAGAAGATGAAAAATACTCAAGACTCTGGGACTTCTAATAAATTATCACAGCGGTTATCACAGTCACATGGGGCTTCTCCTAAATTATCACAGCGGGCTTCAAATAAATTAACACAACAGGGGACTTCTAAATTGCTATTAGAAAATCTGTTTTGTATCATAATTAATAAATAAAAGTGATAAATCTGTTAAAAAATTAAAAAAAAATTAAAAAAATAAAAATAGATATGAATATCAGTTGTCTTTTTGTTCCGTTTGGTGTGTAGATATTCGTTAACACGTGACGATGTTGTACGTCGTGTGAATAATTTAGGCTAAAAATCGGTTTTCGGGCAACCTACTTTGATCGTAATGAAACCACAGCCAGTAAATCCGAAAAAAACCAGGCATCAAGACTCTGAAAGAAGGGCCTGAAGGGTCTTCTTTCTGGAATGCGGGGCTCAAAATTCCAAATTTCATCGTTTACTATTTTTTATTAATTTTTTGAATTTTTCATAAATTACAAAAAATCGAAAAATAATTGCATAACCTTATTTTGGTTTTACTAGATTTTTAGTGGCGTTTTATAATTTTTAGGTTAGTTTTGACTCATTAACGGATTTTTAGTAGTGTTTTTATAACCATTTTTTAAAAATTAAAAAAAATTACTTTTAAATACACAACAGATTTACTTATTTATTAGATAAATCCATTTTGAATATTTCTAAAACGGATTTATCTAATAATAGATAAATCCGTTCTTAAAAAATAACAAAAACGGATTTATCTATTTAATAGATAAATCCGTTTTTGTTATTTTTTAATAACGGATTTATCTATAGTGGGGGTAAATCTGTTATGAATTTTTTCCTTAAACGAATTTATCTAATTAAAAGATAAATCCGTTTTTGGTTTTTTTCCCAAAACGGATATATATTTTATTTAGATAAATCCGTAGTTATAATACTGAGGGGTATTCTGGGAATATCAAATTATGTGGGGGTATAGGGGGCATAGGTGGGGGTACAAAAAAAAGGCCATCACTTTTCCCACACCCCTCCCTACTCACCCCACACCCCCTAACTCCTTTAATCCCCAAAATACTCCTCACTAAAAAACACTATTTCTCCCTCTCACACCCCAACCTAGAGTACCCTGCCTCCCTCTCCCTCCTCTCCTTCTCAATCGTTGATTTCAATTTCCCAACGTCAGTTTGGCACCCAGGTACTCCCTCCCTCACTTTCCTCCGTTAATTTTCATTGTTTTATGTTTCAGTTTCTGCGTTTTCTAGATTCTCAGTTGTCTGCGACAGATTCGGTTGCCCTCAACCGAATGGTTCTGGGGAAGAAGCAAAACGGACCCATTCGGTTGAGGTCAACCGAATCATACTGATACTTATTGTGTTTGATATGTTCGGTTGCAGGTATGATCCAATTCGTTACCCTCATTTGAACGAAATGTTGGGAGGATTTCCATTCCAAATGAGATTTAGAGACTAGAGTTGCCTTGTTCCTTTTATTTTGTCTTGGAAGTTGGCCCTTGTATTCGTGGTGTCAACAACATGCGCTATGGCAACATCCTTACTGATATGCATGCCATCTGCCAAGTGTATGGGGGTGTTGAGAGTGTGGAAGCCTCGTTAACATACTATCAAACCGGGAGCTTCAAGGTCGTCGGGATTATGCCCGCGGTTGCCTCTGATGGGAGTGGGAGTGACAGTGATACTGCGAGTGATGCTGGATCCGGCTCTGTTGTTACCCAATTGTAGTTTTTTACTGTTATTTTGTTTATCAATAATTGTAATTGAACGTCACTGATTTAGTAATGAATAAATATTGGGTTGATTATTTTTTGGTTTACAGTACCGTTTAAATTAAAAAGCGTCACCATACATAAAACTCGAAATACACGAAAACGATAAAATGATAGAAACTACTGAGCTGGTGGAGTTAAACGACTAAGGATCTCAGCGACGCTCCATGCGGTTTCCACGTACAGATGCAGATAACCCTTCCATTTAAACAGGACATAAATGGACATCATTGCTTGGACGTCATCGTCATTCTTGACATCCATTGTAGACCAGTGCACACGTCCATTAGACCAATCGGGTTTCCGATAAACTATACGAGTTATCTCTCGCTCGTCGCCCTCCATTTGCACCTTACCCAGTAGTTTATCTTTTAGGGCAACGAATGTTATGTTGTGTTTAAGCCTACACTACATTGTGTCTCGCCCCTCGAAACAGACACCATCAACTTTGTTGGTGATGATGCCCTGATGATGAATGATAGTGAGGGAAGAATCCTCTGAGTATTGTGTTAGGGGCATTTTTTTTTTGTGTTTATACAATTTGGTGGAGAAGAAGAAGCAGAGAAGGGGTTAGGGTTTTTGTGAAGTAAAAGGGAAAGCTGAAGCTCAATTTATAATAGGCATGGGGAAACATGAGTCGTTGATCAAAATTTTAGATAACAAATTTGAGCCGTTTATTTTCTATCCATTTGGTCACAGTTTCCAAAGGAAATGTCATCCACTCCTTTTCCTAACACGTTTGACTGGTTGTGAGCCGTTGGTTAAAAGTGTCGGTGGAATCTGAGCCATTCAATATTTTTTTAAAAAAAAAAAAACGTATTCGGCTGCCCTAATCCGAATTTATTCGGTTGGGGTCAGCCGAATCATCTAAAAAAGGAAAAAAAGAGATGTGTGCTAAAAAATACACCTTCGGTTGCCCATAACCGAATTATTTTGGTTGCCCGTCACCGAATCGACAAAAATGCGTGTTTCATTAATGGCCTTTTAGTCATTCGCAGGGTTAGGGGTGTGAGGTGAGTAGGGAGGGGTGTGGAAAAAGCCAAAAAAAACCCAATCCTGGACGTGGGAGAGCGAGCCCGACAATATTTCGATGGACAAGCCCACAAAATTAGTTTAAATAATGCCAGGCCCAACAATCTCTTTCATTTAGCTAATCGAACTCAATCCGAAATTCTCTCTCCCTCTTTCTCTGCCAAACCCTTCTCCTTCCTCCAACACCGGCAAACGAAATCGACGACTGAAAAGGGAATTACCTCGATCGAAAACAGTTCAATTCGATGACGACCGCCGCTCGACCCACATGGGCACCTGCTAAAGGAGGAAGTGAACAAGGCGGTACTCGAATTTTCGGTCCCTCACAAAAGTACTCCTCAAGGGACATCGCATCGCATACCACTCTCAAGCCGAGGTAGGGTTGTTTTCGCTTTCACTTTATATTGGAATTCAAGCTAGGTTTTCTGCGAATTTGAACATTATATCTCCGTAAAATCACGCATGTCTGAAATTTATTAGGGATCTTAGGATTGTGCTTATCTTGTAGAGATAATCAAAATTCATGTCGTTATATTACATGTATCTTGTTCATTGCCTTGTCTTGATTATGTAAAATCATTGGATCCTGATGTATAGTTATTAATTAATTATTGTAAACCTGTTGTACTTTACTCAGGTTACCTGTCTCTGCAGATAAGTTAGTTGTTGAATTTTTCATTCTGCCAATCAAGTGTAGCCATAATTTGCCTTTCGAAAAATGTGAAGTCATAATTCTCGGTGTCGATTTCATCCTGATTAGTTTTTCATGGAAATTTCTCCATATCCAGTCTAGTTAATTGGTTATTTGCATTACTAATATTATTATTGACAGGCGATACGTTTTCATATAAAATAGGTGACTCATTTGCATCATGAATTTATTGTGTGTGTGTGTATCTATCTATTTAAAATTCGAACTTGGTAACTAGATGCAAAATGTTATTTTTTTGTTTTCCCCTCACTTTCTCTTTACACATGGTTAAGTCTGCTCTGTGCATGCATGAATACTTTCCTCCCCCATGCACGTGGTTTCTTTTTTCTCCCTGGTAATTGTTTTTTTGGCTTGTTAGGAAAGAAGGGCAGGATACACAGGATGAATTAAAGAGAAGGAACCTACGTGATGAACTGGAAGAGCGTGAACGGAGACACTTCTCATCAAAAAATAAATCTTATAATGGTAAAAATTATCATTATCAATGTTGAATGCTTTGTAAATATCTATTTGTGGCATTTGTATTGCTCATAGTGATCAGTAACAGGGTAGCAGGTGTGACCATAGTGGCCGCAATTGCAGCCTAGTAGCCGTGCTATCCTGTTCACCAGGGGAGGGACCCGGCCCCCAAAACCCAAAAAAATCCTTAATAGGGAGGGACATTGCAGATGGGTGTTTTGGGGATTTTGCTGCCAATGGCCTTTAAACTTGCTTGTTTCCTTTTTTTGACGTGTTTGTTTCCTTGAAATTTGTTTCTATCTACTTGTATTTTTTGCTTAACTACTTTGTCATTTATTATTAATTTTGAACTGATTATGAATATTATGAATAACTCATGAATTTTGAGTAACTTCCCAATTTATGAGATTTTATAGTATTGGGGGATTTGGTTGTTTTAAAAACTGGAATAGCGTACACCTGGTGTGTGTCAACGGATCCTATCTCATATATATATATATTATAACTATTCAGGATTGATAACTATGGTATTGCATCACTCCATTAGTTTCCTTCTTTTTGCAAATTGTTAATGTTTAATTCTATTCCATGCTCTGACAGATGACAGGGATCATGGAAAGGGTAGCTATCTGTTTCTGGAAGGTAATCTATCTATTATTTTAGAATAAATGTACTTGACTTCGATACCTTGCACGTGGTCTACCAAAAAAGAGCCATAAGGCAACTCTATTCCGTTTTCTAATTTGATGGATCTTTCTCTTCACAGGAACGAAACAGGATATCGAAGACCATATTGTTCCACGGAGTGTTGATGCAGATGATTCTGATGTTGAAGTCAAAAGTGATGATGAAAGGTTGATAATTTGGCATCAACTTGTACTGATTGTTTAACATATCTTTGATCTTTGATGTGTATAGCGGATTACAGATAATTGAATTAATTTGAAGCTGAATTTTAAGAATATAATTGTGCAAGTCACAAGCATAGATAGCAATACTAAGTCTCATATAATCTAATATATATATATATATATATATATATACACATTCAAGTTATTGTTTCTATGAAATTCATTTAGGATATAGAAAACAATCAAGGCTTGTTATTTATAGGCAATTTAAAATATGTAGACCTTTCAGTGCACATCAAATGCATGCTATTTTTCTTGGCAATTGGGGATAGTCAATCTTTTATTGATACTTATTTTGTAATGTAATTTGTAGTTTGGCTGGATGAGCAATTGAATATAATTTAGTTTTTGATGAAATTGATTTTGTTTGCAAATTAGCGTGTGAATGAATCTTCTTTATGCCAGGGTGGGGGACTTGTTACCTGTTTCAGTTCTTAGAAGCTATTTATTTTCAAGTTATTTTGTCAATGTCTTTTCCCCCAACACAAATGATATACTTATTGTCTTTTTCCTGCTAGTACATTGTGTTTGATGGTTTTTTAAGCCAATGGCTTCACATCACGTTGTTCGCTACCGTCTCTTGGTGTATTTGGATAATCTTTTTATTGGTATTTGAAGTCAAATTTCTTACATTAAAGTTTGGATTGAGTCAAGAGTCTTCATGCGTTTGCTGATATTGGTATATGCTAAAATCATTATCTCTTGCAGTGATGATGACGATGATGATGAGGATGACACCGAAGCATTGCTGGCTGAGCTTGAACAAATAAAGAAAGAAAGGGCAGAGGAAAAGCTACGCAAGGTAATGCCATTCGATGTTCACCCTCCCTAGCTGTGTTCAAGTCACACCACTGAAGCTCTGTTAATGAGATATTGAACTTGTATTTGTGAAGCCTTTATAAGGATGGAAGGATGGGGGCAGTTAAAGAAGTTAATTGGAATGTACATATGTTGGGAACAGTTAGAAAAGTTAGGAATTTAAAAGGGATATATAATTTAATTAAATGGGGGAAATAAGGATAGTAGGGATATCATTTAAATTTTAATGAAGTGGAGGGAGGAATTATTTCAAAATTGTGTTTATGAAATTCTAAATGTTTGGCTAAAGTATCCTTACATTAAATGTCACATGATTTATTACAGATGGATAAAAGGTAATTTAGTACATCCACTCCATTAATATCCCTCCAGCCATGATAAATAGTACGAGGAAAACTTGCAAGAAATGTAAGAAAACCAATATAAATTGGTTTTAATAACAAAAAACCAGCCAGGCAAGGATTCTTTTTATAACTCTTCTTGCAATTCGTTTCATGCCTCCAAGCATTTTCCAAATCCCTCCCCCTTCCCTCAGTTTGAACTAAACGCACCCTTAAAGATGCAGATTGTCTTTTTGAAAGGAGGAAAATTCTCTACTCATGCTCAAATTTCATTCACCAATAAGATATCACTCTTGTTACTTCTTGCATTCTATTCTTTCTGTTCTTACTTGTGGGATAATCAATCTCTCTCTTTTGGCAACTAATACAGTAATGCTTTTTGCTAGCTGGTTCTGATGATGTTTACAGGTTATAAACAGTTGTAAATCACCCTTTATTTCCAAAAGAAATATAATGAAATTCTTTTTGTGCAGGAACGACAGCAACAAGAGGAAGAGCTTAAAGTAAAGGAGGCAGAGCTTCTACGTGGAAACCCACTGATAAATAATGCAACATCCTTCAATGTGAAAAGAAGGTTTGAATCTAGATATTTATCAAAGTTCCTGCTAAACCAAAATAACAGCTTTTACTGTTAACCCTATTAGTTAGTTTCAAATTTTTCTCCTCATAAGTCCTCTAAAGTGATGGTAAAATAAAGAGTTTTAATTTTTAACAATTGATTGAAAACCAGCTACTGATATTATGATTGCATACACATGTACGACTGATTATGAGTGTTTTTTGCCTCGTAACGAACAATTTCATTCAATGGTTATAATTTTTTGCTGGTGTCATTTACAGTGGATTCACCACTAGACCATTGCATCCTAGTCCCTTATTTCCATACTGTTAAGCAATACAGTCTCTGCAATTTTGTTCTCCTTGTATGTTTACTCGTGGTGTGGCAGTTAGCTGTCCATCCATAAAATTTCTGTCATGATCTCATTTTTTTAATTTTTGCATGCACTTTTTTGGCTTAGGTGGGATGATGATGTGGTGTTCAAGAATCAAGCCCGTGGTGAAACCAAGACAGCTAAGCGATTCATCAATGACACTATCAGGAATGATTTCCATAGGAAATTCCTGCATAAATACATGAAGTGAGTCCTTGATCAGATGCCTGAGAGTCGAAGACACTATCAGGAATGATTTCCATAGGAAATTCCTGCATAAATACATGAAGTGAGTCCTTGATCAGATGCCTGAGAGTCGAAGAAACTTAAGAGTTTGTATCTAAATGTATGATTCACTGTTGATGAATATCATATTTTGTATTTTAACATGTTACTCATCGCAACTTCGTCTATATGCTTGTTAATCCAAACTGGTTTGGCATTGAAACCCTACTGTTTTTAGACCATAAAATACCATTTACATATGATTGACACACTCTCACCCTATATAATTAGTTGTTCTATTCACTTTTCTGGCTCGATCGACCACATAATTGGCTTTAATAGTTAGGTGCTATTTATCTGGTCCTTATTAGACATTAACATTGCAAAGAAATTAAGATAGGACTCCTATTTGTTTTAGAGTCGTTACTTTGATTTCTCAGTGTGCCTGTTCCAAAATATACTATATACTAATGCAATACATTTTGAATGAACTTTTTCGAACATAAATTGAAGTATGTTTGGTTGCCCTCTGCAACCTCTCTGCAGTTTCATTGGATCTGCAAGATGTTTGGGTCTATGTTGAGAAAGTGATTATTCGTGGCCCATGCTTTTCTCAACCCGCTCCTACTCACTACACCCACAAATCTTGTGTAATGTTCAAAATACTATTAATGAATAAAAAACTTCCAAATGCCTCTTTTTTCTGAAATTTAATGGGTATGGTACTGTAGCACCGAACCGGTACGGTACTACATCACCGTACCTGTTAAAATCACAATTATTGTTAGACACCCCCTTTGCAGAATTTTTAACAGGTACGGTGCATCACTGCCGTACTGGTTCGGCCCTTGACTGCCGAACAAAGGTGAAAGAACAGTCTTGCGAACAGTCCCAATTGTGAAAAAACTCAAAAGACAAATTTGAAGCGGCGGCGTCATGGCAAATATGGTCATTGGTGAATCCGTTAATTTTTCAATTTGCTTTCAGTTTTCTTACTTTCCCATTTCTAATGCGTGACTAATATTTCAATTAAGCTCTTCAATTGCCAAATTGCTTTAGTTCTCTGCAGCAGTAAAGACCTTCAAATCAACTAGAGTGGAATTCCAATTTCTTCAAATCTCATATATAGACTTGCAACTGGAAAAAAAATCATCTTATTCTTATAGTCAACACAAAGAAACTAGCAGCAACGTTGAGAGGAGAAGATGAGGAATAAGAAGCTGATGCAGATTTGGGTGAAATAAGAAGATGATACATAATAGATTTGGATAAAATAAGGTCCACCGTGAGCTTGGTGCACTGTCTGCAACGCTTCCATGGCTTCCATGGGCACAATCTTGTTTTCGGTACGTACCGAACCGGTCCGGTACTTTGGTGCCGTACCAATTCGGTAGTGATGTGCCGTACCATTCCAAAATACAGCGTGAGGGGGTTTTCATGCGTGTTCCACGTGAGGGTAATTTTGAAATATTTTAAGTTTGAGGGGTGTGTAGTGAGTAGGAGGGGGTTGGGAAAAGCATGGGCCTTATTCCTTCTAAAATCGCTACTCCCCTTAGCTTCTAGTTGGGCTGACATCAACTCTACCCCGGTCACTGTATAAACAGACGAGTTTTTTGGTAGATGAAGGGAAAACAAAAGAAAAAAAACAGCAAGGAAAAAATAAAAAACTAAACACTAGCTCCTTGCAAACATGACCCGAGCGGCATCAGCTTGAAGGAGAGGAAGAGCTGCAGTTGGAGGATCCCTAAACTCTGTCCATGCGTCTGGGCCTGCTGCACCTGTCTTTGCTAGAAGGGTCGCAACAGAGTTTACTTCCCTCAATGTATGCTTAAAACAGACATTCCAACTTCTATTCACCAAGTGTTTGATGTTGGTTAGAATCGATGCATAGTGATGCCAAGGATTAACCTATCTGCCAATTAATTGAATAGAAAGAGTTGAATCTGAGTAACAGATTAAGTCTCTGTGCCCTTGGTCCCAAGCCACCCTCAAACCATGATAAATAGCAAGAAGTTCTACATAAAGATGGTAGAAATGCCCACAGTTCCCGCAAAACCAGAAATCCAATCTCCATTTGACCGTCTCAAAACACCACTGAAGCCCGATCGCCCTGGGTTCCCTAAGCTACTTCCATCAACATTGAGGATGACAGCTCTGCCTTCATATGGATGCCAAGCAACCCACTACTCTGCGTTAGATTCTGCCGTTTGAGAAGCAAACACTTTAGAGTTGATACTAGCAGAATTATAAATCTGAAGTTGCACTTGATAGAGAGGGGCAGTCTCATTTGCCATACACAACTGATTCCTAGCTCTCCAGAGCCACCAACAAGCTGCCATGAACATCTGAGTGTTGGTATAAACAGACGAGTTTGCTCCATAATAATAATAATAATAATAATAATAATAATAATAATAATAATAATAATAATAATAATAATAATAATAATAATAATAATAATAATAATAATAATAATAATAATAATAATAATAATAATATAGGCTAAATAGCACTTTTGGTCCTTTATGTTTGGTCCAGATTTCACTTTGGTCCTTTATCTTTTTTGGTCCATTTTGGTCCCCCATCTTTCATTTTTGTGTCACTTTGGTCCCTAACGTTAGTTTTTTTTAACGGACGCCACGCTGGCAGTTAACTGCTGACGTGGCGTCCATTAAATGTTTTATTTAATTCTAAAATATTAACAGCATCATCTTTTATGTTATTTAAATTTTAAAAACATAAAACATAATTTAACAAATAATTAAAAACACAAAAACACATTTTCCAGCAAAATCAATATCTTCAACAATCAATCTGGAAGATGAACAGCAAACTCGTTTTCTCTCACCAATCAATATCTTCAACAATCAATATCTTCAACATTTTCCAGCAAACTCGTTTTCTCTCACCACCGTCTCTCGCTCTCTCTTCGTGCGTCCCTTTTCTCTCACTGTCGTCGGCGCCGCCTTCTTCTTCCTTTCCCTCTCGTTTCTTCTCACTGGGCGTCCTTCTTTTCCCTTTCCACAGTTTGGATCTGAAACGAAGCAGGTCTAAGGTTTACAAGAACGAGTCCAGCAAAAACGAAGCAGATCTGAAACGTTTTCGTTTCCAGAAATCGTTTTCGTTTTCGCACTCGTTTTCGTAAATCGTTCTCGTTTTCGCACTCCTTTCCCTCTCGTTTTCGCTTCCAAAAACGAAGCAGATCTGAAACGTTTTCGTTTCCTTCGTTTCCAGAAATCGTTTTCGTTTTCGCACTGTTCTTCGTTTTCGCACTGTTCTTCGTTTTCGTTTTCGCACTGTTCTTCGCACTGAAATTTTTGCGCAGAGAGAAAGAGAGGAAAAGAAGGAAAAATGGGAGAGGGAGAGTGAGGTGGCAACGGTGGTGGGAGGGTGGCGACGGTGGTGATCTGGAAATGACGGTGGTGGGAGAGGGAGAGTGAGGTGGCGACGGTGGTGGAAGGAAAAGAAGAAAAACTATTTTATGTTTAATTTAAATTAAAAAATTGTTTTATGTTTTATTTAAATTAAAATATGAATTTGATGATGTGGAAATGACATTCAGCAATACTGCCACGTCATTTAATGAATGGAGAGACGCCACGTCAGCAGTTAACTGTCAGCGTGGCGTCTGTTAGTCAAAACTAACGTGAGGGACCAAAATGAAACAAAAACGAAACATGAGGGACCAAAACGGACCAAAAAAAGATAAAGGACCAAAGTGAAATCTGGAGCAAAGATAAAGGACTAAAAGTGCTATTTAGCCTATAATATAATATAATAGCAAATTGACGTTTTTAGATATTTCACTAGCGCGCAACGTGTCCATTTTTTTGGGCATTTTCGGCATTTTGCCACTAAAAGACAAAAAATCTCTACTTTTTACAATTTTTTACTTTTTCTCTTACACACCTTCCCATCATCTCTTTTCTCTCACTTTTTTTATTTATTTTATTCTCTTCTCTCTCTCATAACATCCCTCTTTCCTCTCTCGTTTCTTTCTCTTTTTCTTCTTCTTCCATATCTATTTATTTTCATTTACTTCTATTTTATTACACTTCAAACATATCTATCTAAGACTAATCTAATCTAGTCTATAATACTAATCTATCTAATACTATAGTATAATCAATTCATATGCTAGCAAAATGTCAAAAATAGTGGTTCATAGCAATAATAATCTAATAAAATTATATGCTAACAAATTGGCATTTTTACACATTCCACTAGCGGGTCACGTGTCTATTTTTTGGGCATTTTAGGCATTTTGCCACTAAAAGACAAAAAATCTCTATTGTTTACAATTTTTTAGTTTTTCTCTTACACACATTCTCATCATTTCTCTCCTCTCTCTTTTTTTATTTATTTTATTCTCTTCTCTCTCTCTCTCTCTCATAACATCCCCTCTTTCCTCTATCATTTCTTTCTCTTTTTCTTCTTCCATCTCTATTTATTCTCATTTACTTTTATTTTATTCCACTCCAAACATATCTATCTAATACTAATCTAATCTAATCTAATCTAATCTCTATATACTATAGTATAATCAATTCATATGCTAGAAAAATGTCAAAAATAGTGGTTCATAGCAATAATGGTAAAAATGGAAGAAAAACTGCACAAATGATGAGAATAAAACAACAGCTGCGAAAAAAAGCAGCAAAAGCTGCCTGCTGCTTGCTGCGCTGATGCGCGTAGCCAGAGTTTTCTTTTCAAAAAAAATTCTTCTTTTTTAATTTATTTTTTTTTGTAAAAAATCAGTAATTACATAAAATTACTATTAAAATATGTAGAATTTACTATTTACTAAAATCTACTCAAACTACTAAAAGTCTAAAACCATTTCATTTAACCATTATTGATCAAAAAAATTCATTTAACCACTACCAATTGTCAAAAAAAGCGATACTACTAGCAAAAATTCCCAAATTATTTTTTCTAAAAAAATCAATAATTAAATCTCATTTGCTTTTTTTTGTGAGCCGCACAGAGCGACAACAAGAGTGCCAACGGGAGCGCCAACGGGATCAGCAACGAGAGCGCCAATGGAGCGCCAACGGGGGTGCATATTTTATATTAAGTCTCAATTTCTTTTTTCCTCATTCTTACTCCATTATTAATATTATAAGGAGATACCGATTTTTTAAACTTTTTGCAATAAAACTATTTTAATAAATTTGAAATATCACATTTTATCGAGTTTTTCCTTTTTCTTTTATTACATTTTGCAACTTTCAACGTATTTATAATTTCATAGCAAATTATAACAAATACAGTATCACTCGTGCATATGCACGGGTAAAATACTAGTTATTTCTGTATTTGGGTTGTGTTATGGCAATTAGGATTTCTGCTATTTACACATCCTCCAAGGCCCAATTGCTTAAAGGCCCATTCAAAAAGCAAAGTCCATTCATCAATGGCCAATATCACTCTGCAAGATCGGACGGCCCAAATCCACCAAGGCAAACACCACTAAAACTCTATAAATACAGCATTCAATGCTCATTAATGGAAAGCACTTTTCTAATAAAATACTCATTCACTCAAATACTGACTTGAGCGTCGGAGTGTCATTGCAGGTACAACACCGCCTCCTCAAGATCGAACATCTCAAGATCGAACAAGATCGAACATCTCAAGATCGAACAACTCAAGATCGAACAAGATCGAACTCCTCAAGATCGAACATCTCAAGATCGAACAAGATCTTCATCTCAAGGCCTAAAGACAGAAACAGCATCAAGGATAAAACATCTACTAATTGCATAATACCTATCATCAAGATCGGAAGCACATTACTAGACAGGTTTTTTTTTTTTTGGCTTTTCTGCCTTTCTAGTTAGCACCAAGTATAAGAAACCAAAATACATATATTTGTTACCTGATATAATATATAATATCAAAATAAAATTAATTAATACAAAGAAAAAATTCAAATATAACTTATTAAAGTAGAAGAAAGCTATGAAAAGGAGTGTCTGTATGTGTTTGTATGCACCGAAAAATTGGGAGTACGAGTTTTAGACCCATATAAATTGGGAAATAGAGATTCTCAAATGAAGCTATCTACTATATATATATATATATATATATATATAAATTACCCATTTCTAAAAATTTGACACATCATCAACTTTAAGGACAAATATGTCATTTTCAATTATTTTATCTCACTTTTTCCTTTGTCTCTCTCACTTTTATCTTTTGTGAGTCTCACTCTCACATCATATTTTAATTTTTATTACATCTTTAAAACTCACTTTTCTCCTTTCTCTCTCTCACTCCTATATTTCCCACTCTCCCTCTCTCTCTATTATATATATCTATATATATTTCCCTCCATTCTCTCTTTTCACATTTTAAATTTTTTAAATTTATCTACTATAATCTACTTCTACTATAAATATAATCAAACAAACCGCTACAAAATATACTAGATTACCCATTTCTAAAAAATAGACACATTTGGTCAAAATAAATTTGACACATCATCAATTTTAAAGACAAATATGTCATTTCCAATTACTTTATCTCACTTTTTACTATAATCTACTAAAACTACTAAAACGAGTCAATTTAACCACTAATAATTGACAAAAAAAAAATTTAACTACTAGCAAAAATTCCTGAATAATAATTTAATTAAACTGATAGGCAACGGGAGAGGCGACAGAAGAGACAACGGGATAGGCAACGAGAGAGACAACGGGAGAGGCAACCGAGAGCGGCAACGGGGAGAGGCAGCGGGAAGCGGCAACGAAAGACTAGCAACGAGGTCGACAACGGGGGAGGTAACCGAGAGCGACAACGGGGAGCGGCAACAAGAAGTGACAACGGGAGCGACACCGAGAGACTGGCAACAAGGTCGTGTGTGGCGAGAGAGGCAACAGAGAATGTTAACAGGGAGCGACAACAGGAGCGGCAACAGGGGTGTATATCTTATATTAGATCTCATTTTCTTTTTTCTGATTTTTACTCCATTATTAAGATTAGAAGAAGATACTGACCTTTTTTTTTAACTTTTTACGACACGAGTTTTTTTAAGTAAGTTGAAATATAGTCTTTTTATTGAGTTTTTCCTCTTTCTTTTATTAAAATTTTATAATTTTCAAAGAATTTATAGGTTCATAACAAAAAATTATAACAAATAGTGTCACCCATGCGTATGCACAGGTAAAGTACTAGTTATAAATAAAAGCAGTCACTACAAGAAAATCGCTCATTTGCGACGGCAATTTCCGTCGCAAATGGACCTTTTTCCGTGGCAAATTTGTGTTTGCGACGGCATTTGCGACGGACGAAAAGTCGTGGCAAAACAACTCGTCGCAAATGCTTTGCGACGAAACTCCCCGTCGCAAACCCGTCGCATATATCCATGGCAAAGTCATCGCAAACTCTGACAATTTTTCGTCGCAAATCCGTCGGAAATTTTTAAAAATAAATTAAATTAAATTAAATTATACCTTCAAAATACTATTTAATAGTTATATCTATAATACAATTATTTCTGATTGACTGAGTTTTAATTTTTGGACAGCATAGCAATAAGATAAAAAAAACCAAAAATTCCCAGTCTTAATATCCCTAACTGATAGAGCTGAAAAAGTAAGGTTAATGTGACAACATTTACAACATTTACAACATTTAAATCAAACATATTTGCATCAGGAATAAATTATAAACAAGAAACTGGTCTTTTAACAGCTCCTCCCAGAAATGTGTTCTTTCTGAACTGTTCCTCCTCTGCTGCAGCCTCAGCCTCATCGACATACGCAAAATTTGCAACCTAGATCATATAATTCATTCAGTCAGTCAACAACATAGAGCCCAAACAGAAACCAACCAACATATATGCATAGTGAAGTTAAAGAATCATGACTAGTGAATTGCCAAATTTATCCAAATAGTAAAATTGACCGTTGAACTTTTTTATGCAGAAGACAAACCAATCCAGCGTACTTCCCAGATCCACATTTCTTTTGTTTGCTTCAAATGTGTGTATATGTGTGTTAAGTCTGTGTATATTTGTTGCTATAACATTGTCCTCAAACACATACTTGTAACCAACACTTGTAAAACATTATCAAAGAGCTAGTAAATGAGAAATGAAGTAACCAACAGAGGACAATGCAGTAGCAACTATACATAAACACAGTAAAACAGTTGCCTTTATCAAATAAATAATTAGCAAATGCTGTTTTGCAAATTAGGAAAACCGAAAACCAGAACAAAGCCATAAGGAACCAAACAATCTCTTTTGATTTTCATTAACCAATAAGCTAATAAAAAGGGATGATTTTATTACCTATCATCAGCTCTAACTTAATTTAGTATATGAGAACCAATTATGATATATGAGAACCAATTACCAATTGTATATGATATATGAGAACCAATTACCAATTGTATATGATATATCATCCTGGAAGGCGAACGACTTTGTCCCTCTGGTCAAACTCGATCCCTTTATGATTTTCACTTGGAAGATCTTTAAGGCGCAAAGCAGCCAGTTCGGCTGCAGCCAGCATAAAGGTCTTCAAACGCTTTGCCTGACCATCAACAACTAAACAATAAATGGAAATTTCTTTCTTTGTTTTCTCTTAGGAGTTAGGACTAGATGACATATAAATTTGAGATAATCTTTTCTCTCAGTACTGGTAAATATATAGTAAATTCTCTTAAGAATATAAAAAATACTGATAAGTTCAAAGACTTTTATAGATTTAGTTTCCAGATATGTATATAGTTCCATCCTGGGCTGGAGGAGTTGTAAGAACAATAGTTTTACATCCAGCAGTTTGTGTGACCGATATAAAAAGAACACAGATCTGCTTAATCTAAAATGATGAACATAAAAATGACCAAGATTTCAGTATTGGAGGGTGGTGAGCAATACCAAGAGCTGATCAATGTCAATTCAATTTACAACTGAAAGTATCAGACCTCCCAAGGTAGTATAACAGTTATGTCTGGAACATAAACACCTGCATAATTTATGCTTTTTGCAACTGGTGTTGTACTTCATGACTTATCAGAAAACTCAAAATAGTCACATAAAGGTTCACTGAGATCCAATAATGAACGAACATGAGGGCATGGTAACACAAATAACTTGATAGACTTGTTTGCCACCATATACCTATTTTGATGACTTATCAGAAAACTCAAAATAGTCACATAAAGGTTCACTAAGATCCAATAATGAACGAACATGAGGGTATGGTGACACAAATAGCTTGATAGACTTGTTTGCCACCATATACCTATTTTGCCATCAAAAACAAAGGTTTTGATTACTCTAAACTTTCCTCACCAGGACAGGACACGTATACTAGGATGCAGTTTTCAATATACTTGAAGGGATCAACATGTAGAAGATAGAAAGGGACAGCAAGCTATCCAAGGAGTGTTCAACAATGGGATACCCTCTTGAGATTTTTCTATAATCAAGTCTGATTCTATACTTATTCTGTTTCCTTTTTAGCTTAGTCTTTTTTTTTGGTGAAACTTTTTAGCTTAGAGTATATTTTAGCTAGTTCCATATTCACGTATTATTTCTCTAATTCAGGATGCTTAATCAGTTTGTTACAGAGAAATTAACACAGCACCACACCCTCTCCAAAGCCAAAGACTCCTTTCGAAAAGATCCCTGCCTAACAAACATTCGTTAAATGCATGCCCCCTCCCAATATAGCTCAACTTTATATTTTTTCACCCATACACCTCACTAACTAACTCCTAACAGCCCTTGACTTCTTCCTTCATTGGGCTCTAGAACCCAAGTCCATAGTTTGCTCCACTTTTCTGCTTGGCTCATGTTTCAGATCACCTGCTCTAACATGAGGCGTTGTTAGGCTTCAGGAATAAACTTAGCCATAGACTTTAGGAACAATCACCTGCTCTGATAAGCATATGCTATTACTAATTTTCATGCTATTAAACTAACTGTGCAGGCAAGTCAGCTATTGTGAGTTCAATATTCATCTTCCACCTAATCAGAAATTATCACTAAACAATGAGCCAAAGAAGTTGTACGGAAAATGACTTATCTAATAACAAAGCGCTGTGACCTTGGGAACTTTTAAACATGCCCACGTTTGCTTCCATTCCAGTCACTGCATTGCATTAGATAGAACATGAAGCTGACAATAGCAATATCACAGGTAAATCAAACAATAAACTCACCCACATAGTGGGCGTGGATTTGAGCCTGTTTTCCATCTGATACAATTCCATATATTGTAATATTTGATAAACCTGCAAGGACACAAATGAAATCTGAGTTTTAGGATTGAAAAGCTACAAAAGTAATACATGAATTAGAAGAAAGAACTATGTATTATAGGGAATTCGCATACCTGGTTCAATCTCACTAAACACAGACTTGAATCATGAGGGAGTAACTGATTGAACGTGTAACAATTGAGAGCCTTTTTGGTTTTGGTTGAACTTGTAACAATTGAGATACACGGTCACTACAATCATTGAAAAGTAACTCTCTGTGAGGAACAAAGGAGAAGAATTTCTACCTGGGGGCAGATAATGGAAGATAATTCAAGCAATCCAGAATCCTTTCACTCTTGGCTAACCAGAATTATCTGAAGTCACTTTCCTGGAATCCCTGGTTCTGTTATAAAAAAAACACAACAAATTAAGAGTGAAGCACTCCAAAAGACAACATTTGAGACTAACATCACATGATTCTCCACATAACAGGAACTGCAATATAGAGTTAAGAGAAAAGAACACCTGTGGGTCAAGCCGTTTGTAAATTGGAGCAAGGATGTTGAAAGTGGTGAATGAAACACATGAAGAGGTCTTTAATATCCACCTCTGCAGTTGATGACAAACACCCACTTATGCTAATTCTGGAAAGTTCTCCACCCACTTCGGTTTCATTATGAGAAGAATTGTTCCCTCTTCTCAAATAGAACATAGAACCTGCAGCAACTACTACCTGATTTGAATTCCATTCAATATCAATATCTCAAATCTCAAATCAGTGACCATCATCAGAATCCTGACACATGTATTTGGTAGTTTCATGTGATTCTTTTTAAACTATTTCCTTCATAACCAGGCTGCTAGAGATTACTTTTGTAAGCTACTTCAGCACTACATTAATTTTTAACTTGCTTGAAGCAACACAAAGATGCAATACACACATCATGCTTTAACTTCAACTCTCTGAGCATGTTTAACTTGTGTATCTGTTTTAGTGCCTGATTATTTCCTGAGTTATATAGTTAAAGAATCATGTAACCATGAAATTAAATATATATACCGAGTTAGAAGATAACATTCATCATCACGAGCTCATAAAATTATCAGATAACCTATAACAGAAGCTTTAGAAAAAATAGCCATTAAACTTTTTTTTATCAAACAGCTAGCTTCATAATAATGCCTGGTAGAGTTATAAAAGACAGAAAAAAACAGCAACTGAAAAACACTAAGAGTTAGTGACATATTACTAACCTGACAATCATGCAAAGGTTGAAAACATGCTATTACTCTAACAATAATCGCTGGTTCACCTTCAATGCCACTCTCATGTTTTAATGCTCGAAATCTTGTCTGGCTAGCTGCTTGGCTTACCATAACTTCTTTTGGTCCTCAAATCAGAAATTAAACAATTAGGTTTTAAATTTTCCCCAAATCAAAAATTAATTTCAATCAAAGAATCAAACAACTAATCAAAGAATCAGAGAAGAAATCTAACCTGAGAGAGAGAGAGGCAGAGTCGCAGAGAGAGCTGTGCGTCAGAGAGAGAGAGAGAGAGAGATTCTCACCACCGTGAGAAGAGAAGAAAGCTTCTCACCACCGTGACTCCGTCACTCCGTGAGAAGAGAAGAGCGCCGCCGCCAGAAAGAGAACAGAGAACGAGAAGCCAGCCAGGTTGGGTTTCTGGATCATCATCGGCTTTTGTTTGGGAGATCTTGGGTTTCTGGATCGGGCTTGATGATGGTGATGGTGGCGGGCTGAGAGAGAAGAAAGAAGAATGTGGTTTGGAGGTGCGGTTGTTGCGAGATTGAGGGTGGAGGCCGAAGTTAGGTTCGGGTTTGCGAGATTGAGTGTGGGTGGAGGCGCGATGGTGGAGGGTGTGGGTGGAGACGCGATGGTGGAGAGTGACACAGTGAGGGAGGCGCCTCGGAGGGAGGGGGACGGCGTGAGAGGGGGACTGCGTGAGGGGGGGACTGCGTGAGGGAAGAAAGAAAGAGAGAAGAAGGAAACTGATGGTATTTTCAGAAACGCGTGATATGAAGGAAACTAATGACATTTGCGACGGGCTTGTGACGGGATCTCCGTCGCAAATTTGCGACCGTTTTTTAATCCGTCGCAAACGCTATTACTGACGGATTATAGTTCGTACAAACTCTGATGAGCAAGCTGTCGCAAATCCGTGGCAAATTACTGACGGATTAAGCTCCGTCGCAAATGTTGGTAGCTAAAACAGGTTTTTCTTGTAGTGAGTCTGGGCTAATTCGTACAAACTCTGATGAGCAATCCGTACAAAAATGGTCATTACGACTTGTTCAGTACTGTGCTTCCGATCTTAGAGATCGGTATTACGCAGTTAGTAGATATTTTATCCTTGATTCTGTCTCTGTCTTCAGGCCTTAAGAAGAAGATTTTGTTCGATCTGGAGAGGTTCGACCTTGAGATGTTCGATCTTGAAATGTTCGATCTTGAGATGTTCGATCTTGAGATGTTCGATCTTGAGGGGCGATGTTGTACCTGCAATGATACTCCGACGCTCAAGTCAGTATTGGAGTGAATGAGTGTTCTGTTAGAAAAAGTGCTTACCATTAATGAGCATTGAGTGGGGTATTTATAGAGTTTGAATGTGTTTGTGTTGATGATTCTGAGCCAACCGATCTTGAGGAGACATCTGAGTCGTTGATTTGGTTGGGCTGTTTAATGGGCCAAATCGTTATAATGAGGGGTGCAAATATCAGTAAGACATATTACCATAACAGTGGCCCCCCAAGTCTGGTCGCTTTGAGGAGCGACCTTGACTTTGATGGGTGACGTAGCCTCGTATTTTTGTTTTTGTTGAGTAGAAATTTCTTCAGTCTCGAGTTTATGTCGAGCATGGGATTTTTGGCCGATGTTAAATGGTCGTCGAGCTTCTGAGCGAGGTAGATAGTTTTTTGAATTCAGTGTTGCTTTGGAATCAGTGTAATCTTGGAATCAATGCCATCTTTACTGTTTCTGACAAGGCGTGATTTTGCAGTGGCGGCGCATGATGGTGACGTTTTATTCTTTAGCATGCGAAGTTTAGTGGTCTATGGTTTGGACGTGACGTTTCGACTTCCCGGCCCAGGCCCATTAAATCCGCCTTGCTATAAATAAAGGGTCTCACCTTCTCATTTGTTGCTTGCTGTTCATTTGTTTTTGATTTTGTCGATCTTCGAGAGCTCCCGATCTTCTTTAAAGTGAACGAGTTTTGAAGAGTTTCGAAGTACTTTTAAGCTCGGTTTCTTTGGATCGACAACCGTATTTTTTTCCAGATATAATCAACTTGCGACTCAGTTCCGAGGTTAGTCTATTTTTTGATTTGTCTTTACTTTTCTTTTCGTTTGTGCCTGGACCTCCCCCAGTCCCCTTTGATCTCAGAATGGGGGTCGTCAGGTCGGGTTCCGACTTGCTCGCGAACCCATTTTCGATCTTTAACCCTGACATTTCGTCCCCCATTCCTGTAGATTCGCTCTGGCGAGGACGAAACAAACTCGGAGAGACGTTACTCAGTACCGGAAAGAGTTTACGAACGTGATGGCTTCTGGTGGTGAAGTCCCCGAAGTTCGTACCGACCCTCTTTGAAGTCGCCGCCCCGGATGTGCAAGAGCATTCTGCTTCCGCCCCTATGAGTGATAAGGCGGAAGATAATTTTGAGAGTGAAAGTTCCTCTCCTGCGACCGATGCTAATGAGCCAAACGATGATAATTCTGAAGATGTGGAGGAAGATCGTTTGGTGGATGTGATGGCCATCACTTCTGAGTCTGATGAGGAAATCCAAGTGGAGGAATCAGAGGATTCCGAGGTCGATCTTGGGACAGGCTCCGAGGTTGATCTTGTGTTGAGTTCCGAGCCTGCCGATGAGTCCGACGGAGGAAATGTTGGAAAACAAGTTGAATCTCGCCCATCGAGTCAACCAGGTTCCAGCCGAGCTTCTGCTGCTTCTCTGGATGGCTACTCGAGTACTGGTTGTGGGGACCTTGATGTACCGGTGCGAGAGGTCTCTCAATATGATTGGGTTTCCAGGAATATCTTGGAGATCGAATCGTTGTACCAGCACAGTTTTAATTTGGAGATGGTCGGGAGGAAAGCTTCCGGTCGTTCGAAGCGAATTTGGAGAGTTGAGGGAATGAAGAAAGGAGAGCACGTGGCTTTGTGGCCTGGAGAGCTCAAGTTCACGCTGTACCATATGCTGATAAATGAGATGAATATCCGGCCTCCTTTCACCTGGTTCGAGCAGACGGTTTTGGCAACTTTGGATGTTGCGCCTTCTCAGTTGCATCCAAATGCGTGGGCTTTTGTTCGAGCCTACGAACTAATGTGCCTTCACCTGGACAGACCGGTCTCGCCGTTGCTCTTCTTCCATTTGTTTGAGATTAACCGGAACAGCAGCGAAAATAAGTCCGGTCGCGAGCATGTCAGTCTTCGCTCGAGGCGAGGGGCCAAGATTTTCAAAGCTTATGCGGACTCATTGAAGGGGAATTGGAAGGAGTTATATTACTGGGTCGAGCCGGTGACCGATGAAGCGATCGATAGAGTGGGAAAGTTTTCCGAGGATGGTCGGACTTTGGTGTCCACCAAGTTTCCTATCGGTTGGAGTCAGGCCCATTTTGAACGATCCACCAATTCTTTTTCTGTTGGTGAGGATCGACTGAACGCTGCCGATCTTCTTACCAAGAGGATCCTGATGTTTATTTCTGAGAACATTCCGTTTTCAAAACATAAGTATCGGGGTATCCCTTCGGCTAAGATAGTTCAGGCTGGGAAGCGAAGACGGGTGCAACTCGTTTTAGGTAGTTCGTTTTTCTTGTTTCGAATTTTGCATATTTTTGACTGTAGTTTGTATGACCCAGTTTTTGTTTCTTTTCCAGATACCATGGCCCCAAAGAAGCTTGCCGCAATGAAGGCGCTGGCGATGAGGAGCGTCGATATATCTGACGATGTTGAGGAAGTGGGTGCTCCGCTTCCGACGTCTCCCCAGATTGAGACTGTCGTTGGGACGGTTACTGCTGCTTCCCCGATCAACACTGTTACCCAAGAGGACCTTGCCTATGAGGCTCTGGTCGATCTTGTTTCCAGTTCTCCTCCCCCAGCTGCTCCCGATATTGGTGCAGGGGCCTCGGCGAAGAGGGTGCGTACCGACGCAAGTGGCGAGCAAAGGCCGGATAAAAGGAGTAAAACCTCAAGGAGACCGAAGCATAAGAACAAGGCCGTACCTTTAGAGGAGGGCTTCTTGGAACAAAACTATGCCCAATGGCGGGAGGATCCTATCGGGGCGTCTGTTAAAATATTAGCGAGCTTGGCCGAGGTTCATAAGATCGAGAAAGAGAAATATGAAAAACGGGCCAAGGGTAGGTGTTTTTCTGTTTGATTTTTGTTTTCATGATCTTTTCCCCCAACCTGATTTTTATTATTCTCGTGTTTGCAGATTTGTTGGAGCTTGAGAAGTCCAAAAGAGTGAAGCTTGTGGAGGATGTGTCTTCGAAGTCGAAAGAGCTCGCTCGAACTAAACAAGAACTTGAAACTTTGAAGGAAAGCCAGGGGGAGGTTATACGCCGAGCGGAGTTCGCGGAAACTCGTGTAAAGGAGCTGGAAGAAAAGGAAAGAGGTCTGGTGGGGCAAGTGGCCGAGGCTAATCAGAAGATAAAAAATTTGGAGTTTCGAATCGTCATTTTGGAAGACGATCTGAAAAAAAGCGTCCGAGGCAGGGGTCGGAACAAGCAGTGATGCCGAGGCTCGAATTGCGGAGCTTCAAGCAGCCCTTCAGCAGAGCAGAAAAAATGCTAAGGAGGCTACGAAGATTGCAAATGAAGCTAGGAAGGAGGCTCGTGAAGCCGCAAATTCTGCAATTGAGCTGTATAGGGAGGGTTTTGAGTGTGCCCAGGAGCAAATTGCTTTGGTCAATCCTTTCATCAATTTGGATCGCTCGATTATCGATGCCGATCATGAGGTTGAAGGGGGGTAGGATCGTTAAGACCGATGCTCGGACAGAAAAGAAAACTGTGATTTTTCCGACCTCCACTGCTTGATGTTTAATGGGGTTTCTTTTTGCAGAAGTTCCTGGTGTATGCTTTTATCTGTGTAGGTTTTGTATAGATCCGGAACTTCTTTCGGTTTAGACCGGGGATATTTGTAATATGTCTATCAGACCTTTATTTTTCGAAACTCTTTTTACGAGCTTTAATGAATGCTTTTGAATTCCGCATGTCATGTATGTCGTTTCCGAGTTTTAACGAGTGCTTTTTCAATTCTGCACGTCGCGTATGATGTAAGAACGTCGGTAAATGAGGAACTCGATTTACCGGGTTCGAGCCTATAGGACAGTTTTACTAGGACTCGGCCCAGATTTAACTCGCCCTATAGGGGTATCGACAGCTGTGGCCGATGGTCGTTCTTAGGACGTTCCGATCCTTGAAGACCTGTCGTTTCCGAGTTTTTAACGAGTGCTTTTTTAATTCTGCACATCGCGTATGATGTAAGAACGTCGGTAAATGAGGAACTTGATTTACCGGGTTCGAGCCTATAGGACAGTTTACTAGGACTCGGCCCAGATTTAACTCGCCCTATAGGGGTATCGGCAGCTGTGGCCGATGGTCGTTCTTAGGACGTTCCGATCCTTGAAGACCTGGTCTCTTTGACATAATTTGCCAAGACTCGGCTCGGATTTAACTGTTTCTCAAAGAGTTTGCGACCTTGGGTGGTCGCTTGGGGAGATCATCTAAGATCGATCCCAGTTGATTCCCGGTGGAGGGAATTTGGTCCCTACATTCTGTTTGTTGAAAATCAAGAATGTGTGGAGACTTGGTGAGAACCTTGAGAAGCTTTGAAAGCGTTTAAAAGAAAGGTAAAGTTTCTTTTTATTTAATAACTCGTTTCAAGTTTACATAAGATCGGAGTACATGTTTTCTTTCTAAGGATAATAACTTTTCAGTTTTGTTGCGTTCCAAGTCCTCTCAATCTTTCTTCCTTGGAGGGTCTCCAATTTAAAGGCTCCCGTACCGGTTTTAGATAAAATTCGGTAGGGGACTTCCCAGTTTGGGGCGAGCTTTCCTTGGGAGGCGTTTTTCTGACCTACGTCAGCTCTTCTGAGTACCAGATCGCCTGGATCGAAATCTCTGTGAACGACTTTGGTGTTGTATCTGGTTGCAACCCTTTGTTTGATGATTGCTTCTCGGAGCGAGGCCCGACCTCGGATTTCATCGATGAGGTCGAGTTCTTCTCTTAAGGCTTGATCGTTGTTGCTCTGCGTTTTGGGATTTGCCGTTCTCCAACTAAGTTCGCCAATCTCGACGGGGATGACCGCCTCGCTGCCGTAGGAGAGCCTAAAAGGTGTTTCTCCAGTGGAGCTTTGGGGGGTCGTCTGGTATCCCCAGAGGACGTAAGAAAATTCTTCTACCCAATTTCCTTTAGCATTGTCCAAACATCGTTTCAGCCCGTTCAGTATTACTTTGTTTGCAGCCTCTGCTTGACCGTTGGTTTGAGGGTGCTCTACTGAAGTGAAATGGTGTTTAATTTTCAGTTCGAGCATTAGTTTTCGAAATCCCGTGTCTGTGAATTGAGTTTCGCTGTCCGTCACTACTACCTCGAGGATCCCGAACCTGCTCATAATGCTTTTTTTGAAGAATTTTATGCAGTTTTTTGCAGTGATGGTCGCCAAGGGTTTCGCTTCTATCCATTTGCTGAAGTAGTCTACGGCGACGATCAAGAATTTGACTTGTCCTGGCGCCTTTGCGAAAGGTCCGAGTAAGTCCATTCCCCACCATGCGAAGGGCCACGTGGAGGATAAGCTTGTGAGGTCTGTGGGGGGAGCTATGTGGACATTGGCGTGGATTTGGCATTTCTTGCACTTCTTCACGTGATCACCAGCATCGCCAATCATGCTCGGCCAGTAGTAACCAGCTCGAAGAGTTTTACGTGCTAAAGATCGAGCTCCCATGTGCTGGCCGCAGATTCCCTCATGAATTTCTGTCAATACATAGGCTGCTTCCTCTCCCTCGATGCATTTTATTAGCGGGGAAGAGAGGCTTCTTTTGTAAAGCGTTTCGTTGATGACTGAAAAAGACGAGGCTCTTCTCCTGATGTATTTGGCGTCGTTACTGTCTAGGGGTTCTGTTCCTGCGACGATGTATTCTACAATAGGGGTGATCCAGCTGTCTGTTTCTTTGAGCATACAGATGGTCGGGTTAAACAGAGGCTCGAGAGACACACTGGGTTTGTGTAGTGTTTCTTGGATGGTTGTCCTCTGGTTCCCAGGGGTTTTTGTGCTTGCGAGTTTGGCGAGGATATCAGCTCGTTGATTTTCCGCTCTTGGGACATGAACTATCTCGCTTGCTTCAAATTTAGCCATTAGCGACCGTACCTGAAGTAGATATTTTTGCAGGATCGGTTCTTTGGTCTCGTATTTACTTCCGATCTGGGAGACCACCAAGAGAGAGTCGGTATGAAGTTTTATTTGTTGGATTTGGAGGTCAATTGCCAGGCGAAGTCCGGCGATGCAAGCCTCGTACTCTACTTGGTTGTTCGAGGTGGGAAAACCGAATGTAAGGGAAACTTCGATGATGACCCCCGTCGGGCTTTCTAGCATGATCCCTGCGCCACTCCCTTTTGGATTAGAGGACCCATCGACATATAGGATCCATATGTCAGTTTCGATGTTAGCCGGCGTCATCTCGGCGATGAAGTCCACCAAAACTTGCGCTTTAAGTGCTGTTCGAGCTTCATATTTAATCCCGAACTCTGAGAGTTCCACAGCCCATTTGATCATTCTTCCAGCCAGATCGGGTCTATGGAGTATCTGCCTGATGGGGTAGTTAGTTCGGACGACTACCTGGTGGGCGACAAAATAGGCTCGAAAGCGTCGAGCTGCGACAATGAGAGCTAGGGCGATTTTCTCGATTTTCTGATAACGACTCTCAGCTCCGTGTAGAGCCTTGCTTGCGAAGTAGATCGGGCTTTGCCCGGTTTCGAGCTCGCGCACCAGAACGGCAGCTAAAGCTTCTTCCGAGACCGCCAGATATAGGTATAGGGTTTCCCCTTCATTTGGTCGAGTTAAAATTGGAGGCTCAGAGAGAGATTTTTTTAGTTGTTTCAAAGCTTCATCTTGCTCAGGCGTCCATTCGAAATCTCTTTCTTCTTTTTTAAGGATTTTAAAAAGTGGAAGAGATTTGAATGCTGCATTTGATATAAAACGAGATAGAGCAGCTATCATTCCATTAAGTTTTTGCACTTCCCTTTTGGACGTCGGAGTTCGCATTTCTGTGACGGATCGACATTTATCCGGGTTCGCCTCGATTCCTCTTTCTGTTAAGAAGAAACCCAAGAATTTCCCTGCTCGAACTCCGAATGTGCATTTCTCTGGGTTTAACCTCATTCTATTCTTTCGTACCTCATAAAAAATCGCTCTTAGATCGCTTATATGGTCGTCACCACTTCTGCTCTTGGCGATCATATCGTAGAGGTAGACTTCTATGCTTTTACCGATCTGGTTTTGGAAAACTTTGTTCATCATTCTTTGATAAGTTGCTCCAGCGTTTTTTAACCCAAATGGCATGACACGATACGCGAAATTTCCTCGGTCAGTGATGAAGGCGGTTTTTGCTTGATCTGGGGGAACCATGGCGATCTGGTTGTATCCGGAGTATGCGTCCATGAAGGATAATAATCGGAAACCGGAAGCGCTGTCGACCAAACGATCGATGCTGGGGACCGAAAAAGCATCTTTTGGGCAAGCTTTAATGAGATCGGTGTAGTCCACACACATACGCCATTTTCCGTTAGATTTCTTCACCATGACTGGGTTTGATAACCAAGTCGTGTATTTAACCTCGGAGATAAAGTTGGCTCTGATGAGGTCGTCTACTGCTAAGGCGGCAGCAAAGGCTTTCTCTTTGCTTTTAGCCCGCTTTCTTTGGGCGATCCATTTTGCTTCTGGGTTTATCGCGAGTTGATGGCAAGCAACCTCTGGTGGGATCCCAGGCATGTCTTCGGCCGACCAAGCGAAGATGTCTTTGAAATCTTTAAGACATTGGGTTAAATCGATTTTGATTTTTTCTGGAAGGTCGATCCCTATTTTGATATTTCGGGAGGGGTATGAACCGAGCTGTATCTCGACGAACTTTCCATCAGGCTCTGGTCTTTTGATTTTTCGTTTGAGCTCTTTGGTTAGCTCGTCGACGTCTTTCCGATTTTCAACTTTCGGATCGCAGTCGGTTTCTATGTTAGTGGCGGTGTTAACTTCAGTCGATCTACCTTTTGCCAGTTTTGGAGTCGACAGTTCTTCCGAAGGGGGGACCCCTTCATGCTCCGAAGCCTTTCGTTCGTTCTTCGTCCATAGGAAAAAACACCTGGAGGCCGACTCTAAGTCAGAGTTCAGAGTGATAACTCTGTTGCAGAGAGAGTGGAACTTTATCTTTAAGTGTGTGGTGGATGTAACCGCCCCGAGCCTACCGAGGGTCGGTCTTCCTATGATACCGTTGTATATGGATTCACAAGGTAAGACGAGGAATTTGGTCTTGACTGTAACACCCCGTTAATTTCTAACTTGTAGAAACTACCGAAGCGCACTACTGGCATACATCAGAGTGACTTTCCTTTTAACATATTGAACACATACTAAACTTCGATGAATCACTCATCAAACGTGCTTAAAATAACTAAACTGCATATCAATAAAGTCGGTCCTTACACCCTCAACTAGTGTTCAATACTCAAAACCGAAAGTCTGCGGAAGCGATTCACAACTTGAAATACATAAGTCGTACAATCGAGTAGTCTTAAGGTACTGAATACAAAATACAGAAATACAAAGGAAACTGAAATACAAGACATAAAGAGATAAAGATCGCGGCTGCTCCTCAAGCATCTTCATAGCCGTGCCTCACGGTCTTCAACTTTCCCTGCTTAACTGAAAAACAACAACAATGGATTGGGTGAGACAACTTGTCTCAGTGAGTTCTATCGCGACCCCTTACTAATTCTCTCGGTTCAATTATGCTTGATTCATTATTTTAAACTCATAACTCATAGTCCTCAAAGTTGACTATGTGATGGTACTAATCTCAATCACTGAGCCTAAACCATGAACTATGCTCAATCACTGAGCCTAACAATGAACTATACTCAATCACTGAGCCTAACAATGATTCTTAGCGTGTCACCGGTCACTTGGCATAATAAGCTTCCGGTGAGCCCGTCCCCACTAATCACTAGTGGGTCCCTGATGGAGCCTAGGTTCATAAGGATCATGACTTCCTCTCCCCCAGCACACTAATCTGAAATAGGGTCGTCACCCTAACAATGAACCGTGCTCAATCACTGAGCCTAAACAATGATGCATATACAATATACAATAACAATGAACAATGAAGACTGCTCAATCACTGAGCCTAACCTGAAAACATACTCAATCACTGAGCTTCATCATGACCTAATCTTATTCTTAACATTAGGTGATCTAGTTATTAACTTAACCTTATAATTTAGTGATCTCACAGGGATTACTAATGTTTGCTAACTTAACTTAATAACCTTACTCAATGAGTCAGTCTAACACATATATCAATCACACAGTCATAACATGAAACCAATGGTCAATCACATGAGCATTCACTGCACCTGAACATAATCCAAACATAACCAATCACATGGCACTAACATAACTTAGATCCAATCACAGTCCATTACCACTCAATTCAGGGCAATTCAATTATAGAAACATTGGGGAAGGTGGAAGGAGGGATTAGAAAGCAATTGGAATCGTTCGGAATGATTTAAAACACTTTTTAAAATAGGCAACCCGAAGACCACGCACGACTCGTGCGCCCATACACACGATCCGTGCGTGACTATCATTTATCGTATCATTCCGTTCCGATCCCTAATTACTTCCCGATCGACACTACCACTTCAGTCATAGCCACAACAAGATAATAGCACTACTTTTATTACATATTCAGTTAGGCCTTTTTATTATCTTTCCAACGCATCTGAGAACACCTCAATCGGGTTCCCGGATCAAAAGTTATCGCGAAACGAAAAACAGTGTTTGGTTGCTGAAAATCTGCAAAGTGGCGCGCGAGTGGCGCGTGGCGCGCAAGTGGCGCGTGGACTGACAGTAAGGATCTATCAAGTGGCCCGCGAGTGGCGCGCGGCGCGCAAGTGGCGCGTGGACTGACAGTAAGGATCTGTCAAGTGGCGCGCGAGTGGCGCGCGGCGCGCAAGTGGTGCGTGGACTGACAGTAAGTGCAGGATTTGGCGGTTTCGCGCGAAAACCGTGATTCCGCTTAATTCCGATTCTCGTTCCGATTGAAACTTCCACTTTACCAGCCCATAAAACACAGTCAAACAAGTCAACAATCAACACACATCAATCAATAATCATGATATGCCAATTCATAAGTTTCAGTCCAACAATTCATCAATCTCATGATTCAAACGATATTTTCGTAAAACGGTTTCGCACCGGATTTTCGTAAACGCGAGACTCGATCCAGAATTCACAACACATACAATTTTAATCCTAGTGAGTATAGAACTCACCTTTTGGCGATGACAATCGCTCCCAACGCCGAAGCTTCGCAAACTCGAACGAACGGTAATTCCACGAATCTTCCCGAACTCGCTCCTGCTACTTCCAGCAACAAACCGCCAGTTTGCAACGAGCATAACTCACTCAAATCTCAACCAAACTTAGCAAAAAAGGTGTCCCTTGCGAAGGGAATTTTGTCTACTTTCTGATGGAGGAAGTTTCAAGCACATGCAACCAGTATCCTGGGAGATATAACGGAAACAAGGTGACTGGGTCCAGACTGTGTCCAAATTCAAAACTGAAACTTGTAATTTATTGTTCTCCCCCCACACTCAATGAAATCAGTCCATTCTTGTGCCTAATTTGAAGCATTTTGTGTCTAATTTCAGAATAACCAAAAATCACGTTGATAGGAGTTGTGTACAGAGAGATAGAAGGTAAACACCGAAGGTCGTTCACCCAGTTTTTCCTGTAGAAATTTCTGATGAACTTGTATCTACAGCCCCAACCTTCAAACTCGAATCCAGCAACACTACAACGCTCTAACCACTACTCCAACGATCTGAGCAACCATGAGGCTAGTTGAAAACACTTCAGCAACAGATTATGAGCTTCCTTCAACCACATGCAAGCCTCGCAATGTGTCAAGACTCCATTGTTCTTATTTGAAGCTCTAAGGTTCATCCATGGTAATCTGAGTTATAATAGGAATGAGGAGATGAAACTATGCTCATTGAGAAGAGCTCGAAAAATCAAAGAGAAAGGTGGAAAGGTTACTCACATGCAAGAGGTTTTGAAGGTGGTGAGGGTTGCTCATTCTTCCTTCCTCTTCTTCTCCTACCTCCTTCTCTCCTCCCTTAGTTTTCTGTTTTTAATTCTTTTGATTCCAGCTGAAAGAGATAAGGGAAAAGAGTGAGGGTGAGTTCAGTTGGGTGGAGTGTAATGGGCTGAGGGGTGTAAGTGGTGGTAAAAGGACCAAAATGCCCTTGGCCCATTAACTCATGTCTTGGTGCTCAAACCCCTAAATTTCAATGGTTATTCACTCGACATAAAATTTCTCGACTAACCCGGTTCCGAATCGTGAATCATTTTATCCCCCGACTCGGAATTATTTACAATCCACGAAAATTATATTTTAAAAATTAGGGATGTTACAATCACCCAAACTTTTAAAATTTTGTCCTCAAAATTGGACCATGAAATACCTTTCGCCGAAACATCAACAGCTTTTCCTTTCTGAGCACTCAACATATAGATCCTTCCCCGAGCGGGAGTTGCATTCTCTTCTCTGCTCCGCTTCTTCGCCGGACACTCGTTGGCATAATGTCCTTCTTCCTTGCAATAGTAACACATAGTTGATTCCCAACGACATTTTCCGCTGTGAGGCTTTCCGCACTTCGAGCACTTAACGGACCTTGGGAATTCAGATACCATTGCTTGCCTCCCTTTGCTGGAGATACTCCTCGGTTCATCACTGACGGTTGGCAATTCCAATGCCTTCTTCTTCTCCTTCCTATACGCTTTCCTTTCCTCATACAATCTGTAGAGATTTGCTTCTGCGACTTACGCTCGCTGTTGTTGATTCATCAATCCGTGATGCATCCGCATCATATCCTGCATCATCTTCTGCTGATTCTCGATCACATTCTGCATCCACTCGGAATGAGGATCGACGGGGACGCTTCTCCTACCTCTACCAGCCATGATTCTGCGAAATATGCACAAAGTATTGAGTTGATCAGGCTCAATGTCTAATAGCATATTAAGAGGAATCACACTTAGAAGACGTAAGAGACTCAAGATTCTAAGTCCGACTAGGTCGAACTGCTCTGATACCAATTGTAACACCCCGTTAATTTCTAACTTGTAGAAACTACCGAAGCGCACTACTGGCATACATCAGAGTGACTTTCCTTTTAACATATTGAACACATACTAAACTTCGATGAATCACTCATCAAACGTGCTTAAAATAACTAAACTGCATATCAATAAAGTCGGTCCTTACACCCTCAACTAGTGTTCAATACTCAAAACCGAAAGTCTGCGGAAGCGATTCACAACTTGAAATACATAAGTCGTACAATCGAGTAGTCTTAAGGTACTGAATACAAAATACAGAAATACAAAGGAAACTGAAATACAAGACATAAAGAGATAAAGATCGCGGCTGCTCCTCAAGCATCTTCATAGCCGTGCCTCACGGTCTTCAACTTTCCCTGCTTAACTGAAAAACAACAACAATGGATTGGGTGAGACAACTTGTCTCAGTGAGTTCTATCGCGACCCCTTACTAATTCTCTCGGTTCAATTATGCTTGATTCATTATTCTAAACTCATAACTCATAGTCCTCAAAGTTGACTATGTGATGGTACTAATCTCAATCACTGAGCCTAAACCATGAACTATGCTCAATCACTGAGCCTAACAATGAACTATGCTCAATCACTGAGCCTAACAATGATTCTTAGCGTGTCACCGGTCACTTGGCATAATAAGCTTCCGGTGAGCCCGTCCCCACTAATCACTAGTGGGTCCCTGATGGAGCCTAGGTTCATAAGGATCATGACTTCCTCTCCCCCAGCACACTAATCTGAAATAGGGTCGTCACCCTAACAATGAACCGTGCTCAATCACTGAGCCTAAACAATGATGCATATACAATATACAATAACAATGAACAATGAAGACTGCTCAATCACTGAGCCTAACCTGAAAACATACTCAATCACTGAGCTTCATCATGACCTAATCTTATTCTTAACATTAGGTGATCTAGTTATTAACTTAACCTTATAATTTAGTGATCTCACAGGGATTACTAATGTTTGCTAACTTAACTTAATAACCTTACTCAATGAGTCAGTCTAACACATATATCAATCACACAGTCATAACATGAAACCAATGGTCAATCACATGAGCATTCACTGCACCTGAACATAATCCAAACATAACCAATCACATGGCACTAACATAACTTAGATCCAATCACAGTCCATTACCACTCAATTCAGGGCAATTCAATTATAGAAACATTGGGGAAGGTGGAAGGAGGGATTAGAAAGCAATTGGAATCGTTCGGAATGATTTAAAACACTTTTTAAAATAGGCAACCCGAAGACCACGCACGACTCGTGCGCCCATACACACGATCCGTGCGTGACTATCATTTATCGTATCATTCCGTTCCGATCCCTAATTACTTCCCGATCGACACTACCACTTCAGTCATAGCCACAACAAGATAATAGCACTACTTTTATTACATATTCAGTTAGGCCTTTTTATTATCTTTCCAACGCATCTGAGAACACCTCAATCGGGTTCCCGGATCAAAAGTTATCGCGAAACGAAAAACAGTGTTTGGTTGCTGAAAATCTGCAAAGTGGCGCGCGAGTGGCGCGTGGCGCGCAAGTGGCGCGTGGACTGACAGTAAGGATCTGTCAAGTGGCCCGCGAGTGGCGCGCGGCGCGCAAGTGGCGCGTGGACTGACAGTAAGGATCTGTCAAGTGGCGCGCGAGTGGCGCGCGGCGCGCAAGTGGCGCGTGGACTGACAGTAAGTGCAGGATTTGGCGGTTTCGCGCGAAAACCGTGATTCCGCTTAATTCCGATTCTCGTTCCGATTGAAACTTCCACTTTACCAGCCCATAAAACACAGTCAAACAAGTCAACAATCAACACACATCAATCAATAATCATGATATGCCAATTCATAAGTTTCAGTCCAACAATTCATCAATCTCATGATTCAAACGATATTTTCGTAAAACGGTTTCGCACCGGATTTTCGTAAACGCGAGACTCGATCCAGAATTCACAACACATACAATTTTAATCCTAGTGAGTATAGAACTCACCTTTTGGCGATGACAATCGCTCCCAACGCCGAAGCTTCGCAAACTCGAACGAACGGTAATTCCACGAATCTTCCCGAACTCGCTCCTGCTACTTCCAGCAACAAACCGCCAGTTTGCAACGAGCATAACTCACTCAAATCTCAACCAAACTTAGCAAAAAAGGTGTCCCTTGCGAAGGGAATTTTGTCTACTTTCTGATGGAGGAAGTTTCAAGCACATGCAACCAGTATCCTGGGAGATATAACGGAAACAAGGTGACTGGGTCCAGACTGTGTCCAAATTCAAAACTGAAACTTGTAATTTATTGTTCTCCCCCCACACTCAATGAAATCAGTCCATTCTTGTGCCTAATTTGAAGCATTTTGTGTCTAATTTCAGAATAACCAAAAATCACGTTGATAGGAGTTGTGTACAGAGAGATAGAAGGTAAACACCGAAGGTCGTTCACCCAGTTTTTCCTGTAGAAATTTCTGATGAACTTGTATCTACAGCCCCAACCTTCAAACTCGAATCCAGAAACACTACAACGCTCTAACCACTACTCCAACGATCTGAGCAACCATGAGGCTAGTTGAAAACACTTCAGCAATAGATTATGAGCTTCCTTCAACCACATGCAAGCCTCGCAATGTGTCAAGACTCCATTGTTCTTATTTGAAGCTCTAAGGTTCATCCATGGTAATCTGAGTTATGATAGGAATGAGGAGATGAAACTATGCTCATTGAGAAGAGCTCGAAAAATCAAAGAGAAAGGTGGAAAGGTTACTCACATGCAAGAGGTTTTGAAGGTGGTGAGGGTTGCTCATTCTTCCTTCCTCTTCTTCTCCTACCTCCTTCTCTCCTCCCTTAGTTTTCTGTTTTTAATTCTTTTGATTCCAGCTGAAAGAGATAAGGGAAAAGAGTGAGGGTGAGTTCAGTTGGGTGGAGTGTAATGGGCTGAGGGGTGTAAGTGGTGGTAAAAGGACCAAAATGCCCTTGGCCCATTAACTCATGTCTTGGTGCTCAAACCCCTAAATTTCAATGGTTATTCACTCGACATAAAATTTCTCGACTAACCCGGTTCCGAATCGTGAATCATTTTATCCCCCGACTCGGAATTATTTACAATCCACGAAAATTATATTTTAAAAATTAGGGATGTTACATTGACGGTTCGAACCATTGGTTCGGTTCCGTAGGTAACCATTAGCTCCAGATGCCCAAGGGGTTTCGTTCGAGATCCGTTGAAGCCGGACAAAGCCGTTCCTCTATAAGGGGTGAGTTCCTCTTTGTCGATCCCCATTTTGTTCAGAAGATCGATAAAGAGGATGTCCGATGAGCTCCCCTGATCGACCAAGATCCTACGTACCTCCTTATTGGCTATGATCGCCGATATTAAGAGAGGTACGTGTTTGTTAGCCTTTCCGTCAATAAGGTCGTCGTCGCTAAAAGATAATGGAGGTCGATTGGTCTTGGTCGGGTTTGTTGACGTTGAAGCCACGCATAATAATTCCTTCCATTTTCTTTTCATTGATTTTCCTGATCCTTCATGATCGAATCCTCCAGTTATCATCATGATAATCGAACGTTTATTATCCAGTTCTTCGTGGTCTGGGTCGATCACTTCTTTTCCTTTTGCCCTAGGATTTTCATTTCTTTCTCTTCCGACGTTGTCAGATCGTTCTCCCTCCCTTTTGACATAGGAAGATAGTTTTCCCCGTTTTATTAAATCTTCAATGTCATCCTTTAGGGCGTTGCAATGGTTTGTTTCATGGCCATTGCTTCTGTGGTATCGGCAGTATTTGTTGGCCTTCTGCCCAGGCCGGATAGGTAAGGACCTGGGAGGCTTGACGTCCCTGAATTCGACGTTCCAACATTCCCCTAGTAACTGGGCGTTGGAGACGTTGAGTTCGGTATATACCTAGTGGCGATTTTTCTTACCGATGTTCCACGAATTTTTACGAGGGTCGATCTCGATGTGGCGTTTCGACGGTTCTGTATGTGACGATGTTTTGTCGACTTTGGAATTTTCTTCTTCGTTAATAAAGCACTGGGATAGTTCGAGGAATTCTTGAAGGGTGTTAGGTTCCCAGGTGTTGATGTGCTTTCGGAACGAGCTTCCAGGGAGGAGACCTTGGGCCATGAAGAAAATTCGGGGAGCGTCGTCTAACTGTCGTACCTGAAGAGCTTCGATGTTGAATCGCTCTATATATTCTCTCAGGGGCTCATTTACCTTCTGGACAATAGATGCTAAAACATTTTTGTTTTTGGGTTTGCTCTTGGAATGGGCAAAGTGCACCGAGAAGTGTTTCGCTAACTGGTCCCATGAGGAAATGGTAATCGATCTTAACGTCCAAAACCATTCGGAAGCCATTTTGTCCAGGGTTAAAGGGAATATTCGGCATTTCATTTCCATGGGTACGTTTCGATACTGCATGGTTGTGTCAAATTGGTCTAGATGCCTGTCGGGGTCGCCCGTCCCGTTGTAAGTCTTCAGTCCCCCAGGTGGTTTTTCGAGATACCGTGGGACCCGGAAGTTGTCGATCGATTTTGTGAAATGACCTTTTCGCCCTGGTTGATTCGCCCGCGACAGTGGTTGGTGTCTGCGATGAGGTTCAGGATGTCCGTATCGTCGTGTTTGATTGTTTTGAATGTTGTCACGGCTTCTCGATCGTCTCCTTGACGAGGTCGAGCCTTCAAGATCGTCGAAATGGCGAGCCAGAGGAGAACGGGAACCATTCCCTCGGTGGCGGCGTGGAGGAGAATGAGGATCATCAAGATCGTCATATTGTCGAGCTGATGGAGAATGAGAATCATTCCCTTGGTGGTTGTATGGGGAAAGGTGAAGATCGTTGAGACCATTATGTTGTCGAGCCGGAGGAGAACGGGAACCATTTCCTCGTTGACGGCGTGCGGGGGAACGATGATTGAGCTTTCTCCGAGGGGGTGATCGATGAAAAAGTCTTCTTCGAGTTGGGCGTCGTTCCTCCAGGGAGCCCTGCCCGGATGATTGCTGGTCCAGAACGTTTCGACCTTGTAGTCTCGCTACTTCGGATTCGAGGTTAGCGAAACGGTCGCTTCTTTCTTCATTTACGGCTTCTTGCCGAGCCAATAGCTGAACGAGCTGTTGAACCGCGTCTGTCAAGGCCGGAAGTAATTGAGGAGGAGATGGTAGCCTCGTTTCATCTGCGCCCGAATGTGCTCGGGATGGTCCCGTGTTGGGATATCGGTTTTGCGTTTGCGACG
Source organism: Astragalus membranaceus (assembly GCA_039519185.1). Taxonomy (NCBI): domain Eukaryota; kingdom Viridiplantae; phylum Streptophyta; class Magnoliopsida; order Fabales; family Fabaceae; genus Astragalus; species Astragalus membranaceus. The sequence goes on along the minus strand of CM076846.1, from coordinate 161,057,839 downwards.
AATTCGTGAGTTCCTGGACGTGGCCTTCAGGGGTTTGCTGAGGGCCGAGCTCAGGTTCGGCCATGAGACTAGTCGGTATTGAACGGCGCGTTGGTGCCATTTAATAAGTCAAGGAGATGGTGAGAAAAATAGGGTATTGATTTCTCCCACTGTGGTCGCCAATGTTCAGTACTGTGCTTCCGATCTTAGAGATCGGTATTACGCAGTTAGTAGATATTTTATCCTTGATTCTGTCTCTGTCTTCAGGCCTTGAGAAGAAGATTTTGTTCGATCTGGAGAGGTTCGACCTTGAGATGTTCGATCTTGAAATGTTCGATCTTGAGATGTTCGATCTTGAGGGGCAATGTTGTACCTGCAATGATACTCCGACGCTCAAGTCAGTATTTGAGTGAATGAGTGTTCTGTTAGAAAAAGTGCTTACCATTAATGAGCATTGAGTGGGGTATTTATAGAGTTTGAATGTGTTTGTGTTGATGATTCTGAGCCAACCGATCTTGAGGAGACATCTGAGCCGTTGATTTGGTTGGGCTGTTTAATGGGCCAAATCGTTAATGGGCCCTAAATGAGGGGTGCAAATATCAGTAAGACATATTACCATAACACGAGTTATTTGAATTTGGACCAATTCGTACGAATATCGTTGTAACTAGTTATAAATGAGATTTTCCTGTCAAACATGGTGTTGGGTTGTGCGAAATTTGTTCCTAACTACGAATGAATATTAGTCTTTCGTTGAAAGCGTTGAGACGCTATGTGAATAGCTAACAATACTCCGAATAAAAAAAACAAAGCACATAAAAGAGATATTATTATGCAAAAAGCAAGAAACCACCACCCAACTCCACATCTCATCTAAATACTTGTATAAAGCTGTCATCGAGAAAAAATAATGAAAATTAAACGTAAGATTGAAATATGAGAAATGCTATTCAGCCAAAAATTTTGGGACAAAAATAGACAAAAACCATCTTACAACATCAATTAACCAAGTTTTTTAAGCCACTAACCAACCTACTTTTTCACAGTTTTTAGTCAATGGCCTAGAAAACTGTGAAAAAGTAGGCTGGTTAGTTGCTTAAAAAACTTGGTTAATTGATGTTGTAACGTGGTTTTTGTCTATTTTTGTCTAAAAATATTTGGCTAAATAGCATTGCTCTTGAAATATATGTAAATTAAACGAGTATAGGATTCTGTAGAAGTAGTAATTGAATAAATTATATTTTGCAAATTGTACAATGCATGTACATGTAGTGCATTACTTATGCCGTATATAATGTGTTCTGCCTTATATAAATTTAATAGGAGTAATATTATTTAGCCAAAATATTCTAACCAAAAATAGCCAAAAACCAAGTTACAACACCAATTAACCAAGTCTTATAAGCTACTAACCAATCTGTTTTTTCACAGTTTTTTAGGCCATTGACAAAAAACTGTGAAAAAACAGGTTGGATAATAGTTTATAAAACTTGGTTAATTGGTGTTGTAACTTGGTTTTTGACTATTTTTGGTTGGAACATTTTGGTTAAATAGCGTTACTCACTTGAATAGTTAAATTTATCTCGTTGAAACTTTGTAATAAATCATTATGTTTCTATATAAACTGTGTCACTTTTTTAGTGTTCAGAATTTTTCGTTGCATACTCTACTGAAAAACACAATGACAATGAGCATAATATTTTTTTTATTTTTAATGGGGTGGAGGGAAATTTTATTAATTAAAGTGGAACTATTGACCATTTTACAACGGTCCCCGATGAGATTTAAACTCAGCACATTGAGGAAACAAGACTAAACTCTTACGATTGAGCTAGCACCTCAAGTGTTTACCAACATGATGTGGCACAAGTGGTAGATACTTGAGTCTCTTAATCATGCGTATAGAAAAATATTTATTGGGAGAGGTCAACCCCTTAAATGAATCTTCGATACCTCGAAGGATTAGTCTCCACAGTCACCGTGGAGGATAGATTGGTTTAAAAAAACACTTTTTTTTTGGGTACAATAAGACAATCAAAATATTAATGATTACGCAATTGACAATTCATGACAACGTGTAATAAAGAGTAATTATTACTCTAATTCATGAAATGACAATTAAAGCGTACGAAACATATGTCATGGCTAGGGTCGGACAAAATATCCAAATCGACTGTGAACCCGGCCCACCCGTGTTTGCAGAAACCGATTTACGGGTTTGAATGGTTTATCGGGTTCGCGGGTCACAAATATGGGTCACAGTGGTTTGTAACAATTTGGCCTGGGTGGGAAAAGGCCAACCCTTACAGAACCGAAACCGATTGAATTGAGGAGATGTGAATTAATACCATTGCAGACTGCACTCTACAGTTGAACTGTGCGCCTAGTGACTACAATAGGCTAAAGTGCTCCCGGGGTCCCTTATCTTTATTTAAAGTAACGATTTGGTCCTTTATCTTTTTTTTGTCCCAAATCAGTCCTTTATGTTTTAAATTTTTGACACATAAATCCTTTTCTGTCCCAAATCAGTCCTTTATGTTTCAAATTTTTAACACATAAATCTTTTTTTTTGACACATAAATCAGCACTGTTAACGGAAAAGGATTTATGTGTCAAAAATTTGAAAGATAAATGACTTATTTGGGACAAAAAAAACATAAAGGACTAATTCGTTACTTTAAATAAAGATAAGGGACCCCGGGAGCACTTTAGCCGACTACAATACTACTCCCAAGATTGGAATAAATAGTGAGACGTGCCACGATTATTACCTTCTCTCACTGACAATAGCTCTGCCCAAGGAGTATTATTACTTTCTCTTCCACTCACTTATTTTTTACTTTTTTATGTTATTCTTGTTTCTCTTTCTCTATTAAGTATTCACTATTCACCTCTCCATTTGCCTTGCCTCACTACTTGCTCTGTTCATGTTACCAATGATGAGCTATGATGCAAAATCCAGTTGGAAATGCGAGAAGGAAGATGGAATCGCAGCTAGCCAGATCTGTGACGGTGCCGCGAGATACTATTTAGTGTGACGTTTTACAATCTATAAGTGCCACGTTTTAAGATTTGGGCATGTGGCAAGAGATCATCTCTGCAAGGCACGACCACTTCGTTGCAGCCATCTCTGTTGCTAGATGCTTTCTTCTTCTAACCGATCTAAACCGCCCGAGAAAACCATCAAACCGTCAACCGTCACCCGTTACAACCGTTCCTTCAAATGGTCGGAAGTGGGTTCAAATATTGCCACTTCGGTTTTGCTTGGATGATGACTTTTGAGCCCGAATCCGACAACACCCGACCGTTGTCCACCCCTAGTCATGGCTAACAACTTGCTGGAGCATTTGGCTCACTAGGAACGGAGCCATTTTTAAAGAGGAGGAAGCGAATGTTGACTCCACGGTAATCCGCATCAAGAGCTTATTTTGGAGTTGGAGTGTTTATAGATTAGATTTCCATTCATCTGTATCTATTTCATCATGGTGGTATAATCCACTACAAATTCTAAACAATTTGTAACCATTGTTGGTTAGGTTTGAGCACTCCCGATGCTCATTGAATGAAATTTTGCTTGTCAACAAAAAATGAAATGACAATTAACAATTTTTATCATAAAGACGTAAAAAACGCGCAACATATAAATAGATGTGAATCACACATTTTAGATGTCAATTTCAAATTCAATCATAAAACTTTAATGTGCGGAGTTGAAAACAATGTGTAAAAAAAAGAGTTGAAAACAAATCTGTTAAAAAAAACCATCAATATCAATTTGGAGCAATTTACGTTTAACACGAGATGAGAACTCATATCAATCAACCATAACCGACACACGTCGGCCCAGTGGAGTAGCATGCCCTGGGTACGTAGTGGGGGTCGACTCGGTTTGCTCTCGGGTTTGATTCTCGTCCGCGTTAAAACATGGTGTTGGCCCGCCTAATATTTGGTTTTATAGATAATCAGAGATTAGTGTTTTATTGAAAGCGTTGGGACACTCCGTAGGTAGCCGGCAATCGTCCTAAATCAAAAAATATCAATCATACCATTTTTAATTCGTGTTAAATGTAAATTGCTCCATATTGATACGAGTATGTGCTTTTTTGATGGTTTTTTTTGTCATTGATGTATGGTTTAACTTATTCTTTAGGCTTAATTACAGTTTTGGTCTCCCTATTTTCACCAATTCACGATTTTGGTCCCTCAAGTTTTAATTTGACGATTTTGGTCCCCCTATTTTCCTAATTTGAAAAATCATAGTCCCCCTCTTAAATAAGTCAAAATTGAAACTCAGTTTGACTCACTCATCCTACGTGGCAGTCCACGTAGACTGCCACGTAGGCGCACCCCCCACCCCCTCTCCACTGTTCATCTTCCCCTCCCCCCCCCCCCCCACCGTGAACCCCCCTCCCCGTCGCTCTCCCTCCCCTCCCCGCCGCTCTCCCTCTCCCTCCCCTCCCCGTTGCTCTCCCTCTCCCTCCCCTCATCCGTCGCTCTCCCTCTCCCTCCCCTCCCCGTCACTCTCCCTCCCCTCATGCGTCGCTCTCCCCCCCTCCTCCGTCGCCTCCCTTCGCAGATCTCTCCCTCCCCTCATGGGTCGCTCCCTCTCTCTGCGCGAAGATCTCTCTCTTTCTCACTCTCTGCGCGAAGATCTCTCTCTCTCTCTCTCTCTCTCTCTCTCTCTCTCTCTCTCTCGTTCCAGATCCGGTGGGACAGAAGGGGAGGGTGGTGGCTGACGGAGGAGTGGGGTCGCGAACCAGAGAAGGAGAGGGTGGTGGCTGACGGATGAGTGGGGTTCACGGTGGGGGGGTGGTTGGGGAAGATGAACAGTGGAGGTGGGGGTGGGGGGGTGGGGGTGCGCCTACGTGGTAGTCTACGTGGACTGCCACGTAGGATGAGTGAGTCAAACTGAGTTTCAATTTTGACTTATTTAAGAGGGGGACTATGATTTTTCAAATTGAGAAAATAGGGGGACCAAAATCGTCAAATTAAAACTTGAGAGACCAAAATCGTGAATTGGTGAAAATAGGGGGACCAAAACTGTAATTAAGCCTATTCTTTAATTACAATGCAATTATATCAAATTGTTCCCAACAAACAGGCGAGTCATTCGTTGACTGATTGCTACATATAGACCAAAATCGTGAATTGGTGAAAATAGGGGGACCAAAACTGTAATTAAGCCTATTCTTTAATTACAATGCAATTATATCAAATTGTTCCCAACAAACAGGCGAGTCATTCGTTGACTGATTGCTACATATATAGCAATAAATGAAATTATTATGAAATAATAGTATAATTTTTTTTTGTGGTCTAGAGAGGCCTTTAACCCCGCTCTGGTGTCTAGGGAAAAAGGCTCTAAATAATTTAGAATTTGGCTGGGAGGTAAGTAAAGTCTGGCTCTAATTTGCCCTGAATAATCATGAATCAAACGAGTCGAGTTATATATACCTCAAGTTCAGTTCATTTATTTAACAACCTCAATTTTCAACTCAAGTTCAACTCATTTGGTTCATGAACTGAGTTCAGCAAACTATTTCTGGAGTCAAATTTCAAACTTTTATCGAGTTAATTTAGTTCATTGCCGGCCCTAACTACAAGTATATATATATATATATATATATATATATATATATATATATATATATATATATATATATATATATATATATAGTGAAAAAATATGCATATATTGCAATCCTAAAGATGACCATATTCCTTATTGCGGTATATATAACAAAACTTAATATCTTTTGGGTGTAGACAATATATATAACAAAACAAACCAACATCGTTAGCCTAGTGGCATAAGCTATCTTGAGATAGGGGGTCAACCCAATGCTCCCGAGTTCGATTCCCGCAGTGGACAAACTCGATGTTGGCCGGTGCAAAACTCACCTCTAAGCACGAGTGGAAATTAGTCTTTCGTTGAAAACATTGAGACACTCAGTAAGTAGCCAGTAATGGTCCGAACAATATATATATATATATATATATATATATATATATATATATATATATATATATATATATATATATATATATATATATATATATATAACGAAACAATGAACTTAGTCAACTCATTTGGTTAAATTTTATTAGTGAAGAACTTATCTTATTGAAGAACTTATCCTGCATTTTCCCTTGAAATTAAAAGTGTTAAATTTTATTAGTGGTGGGCAGAAATCATAAGCACGTTATAGATGAAATAAACTACCTTCAATAATCAATGTTATTGAAGACAATTTCATCCATCATTGCTTGCACGTACGTACCTTTGAGTTGTACATGCCATATAAGAAAGGAAGGAAGGAAAGAAAAGAAAATAAAGATATACAATTCTATAAAAACTTGATCAACTTAATTTTTATGTCAAGTTACAATCACCGTGCACCTGCCCTCACTGTATTCCATCCCAGTGTAACTAACAAACTGAGAAATAACTCAGTTAGTTAGACTTCCTAGTTTAAGTATATAAGATAAGATGTAAATCAATTCTTGTATCATACAGAAAATCAATGAAAGAACTCGGATTCAGTTAGATCAAATACTCTCTCTGTAGATAGTTTAACATGTTATCATCCCCGAGCGATCATGAGGACCACTCGACGCCACGCAACTCCGCTGCAACCGCCGCCACGGCGAATTCGTCGTCTCCGATGAAACTCAAAGCTTCTTCGTTCTCAGCAATCTCTGAGAAACTTGACTCTGATAACTATCTCCTATGGTGTCAACAAGTCGAACCTATCATCAAGGCTCAAAAGTTGCATCACTATCTCGTAAATCCTACGATTCCTGTGAAATTTCTCACAATCGACGACGCTGCTTCAGAAAATGTCAATCCCGCACATCAAAAGTGGGAACGACAAGATCAATTACTCCTTTCTTGGATGCAATCCACCATATCGCGCGACATGCTAACGCGTGTTATTGGATGCAAAACCTCCACACAACTATGGGGCAAGATCCACGCCTTCTTCCAAGTCCATACACAGGCACGTTCTCGCCAACTCCGCTTCGATCTGCGAGGTACCACTCTTGAAGGTCTCACCATCTCAAAGTATCTTCTAAGGATTCAGAACTTAGTGGACTCTCTAAGTGCGATTGGTGAACTGATCTCTGCGCGCGAACATCTCGATGTCATTCTAGAAGGACTTCCGCATTACTATGAGTCCACAATTTCTCTGATCTGTGGCCGATCTACTCCGATTTTAATATCTGAAGTTGAAACTTATCTCCTAGGTCATGAGGCGCGCTTGACTCGTTTTAACAAAACCATTATGCCTACGGCGAACCTCGCTGCCATGAAAGTCACGTCGCAATCTGATTCATCCACGACGAACGCTCCTGCGCAAGCGTGTATGACTCAGGTCTCTGAAACTGGTACACAATCTGTTAATGGTGGTCGTGGTGGCCGTGGTGGTCGATGAAGAGGTCGTGGTGGCACGCAGTGCCAAGTTTGTCACAAGTTTGGACACGATGCCTCTGTCTGTTACCACAGGTTCAAGCGTGACTATAACAGTGACGCATCCTCTGCTTCTCGTGGTGCAAATCAGTCACCTCAAGCCTCCTCAGTCTCTCCCTGGCCATTTGCACCACTGTGGCATTATCCTATTTGGCAGCAGATGTGTCCTTCACCTCCTGTACAACAGCAAGCTGCTCCTAATCCCATGGCTGCTGTGTATGCTCAGTTCATGCCAACAATGTTCCCTGCACCTATGCCTATGATGCAGCGTCCCCAAGCATTCCTTGCTGCTGCTGATGGATCATTCTGTGCACCTTGGAAAGCAGATGCTGGTGCATCTCACCATGGTTCAAACACGTCACAGAACATTCAACAAACTGTTCCTTTGAAGGACCTGATCAGTTGACCATTGTCAACGGCCAAGGTTTGTCTATTAAAGCCATTGGCTCTTCTGCTTTTCAGTCCCCCATTACCCCTACTAGGAGCCTTATTCTCAATGATATACTCCATGTTCCTTGCTTAAAACACAATTTACTTAGTGTCAACAAGTTTACTCGTGATAATTCTACCTATGTGCAATTCCATCCTAATGTGTGTGTTGTCAAATCTCAGGATACCAATGAAACTCTCCTCAAAGGACCTCTTGGTGCTGATGGTTTGTACTAGTTTGACAACATCAAGATTAGTTCCCTTTCTCCCTCAAAGAATTCCTTAAATTCTGCTCTTTCTAATACTGTTTGTGGTAGCATTACTTGGGATCCTATTGCTAATGCTGCTGTAGCTAGTGTCAATAATTTCACTCTATGGCACTCTAGACTTGGACATCCAAGCCCAGATGTCCAAAGACGTGTTCTAAATCAGTGTAATATTCCATTTGTTAATAAAACTGTTCTTGATTTTTGTAACTCTTGTTGTCTTGGTAAAGCACATAAACTTCCCTCACACACATCCACTTCAACTGTCACTGCACCATTTGAACTTGTTTTCACTGGCCTTTGGGGCCCTACTCCAATGGTGTCATCCACTGGCTTTTACTACTATATGGCTTTTGTAGATTCATTCACTAGATTTACTTGGTTGTACCTGCTTAAACAAAAGTCAGATGCTGTCAATGTCTTTAAGCACTTCCAAAAACTGGTTGAAACACAGTTCTCATTGAAAATAAAGGTTGTACAGGGTGATTGGGGTGGTGAGTTCAGACCCTTCACCAATCTTCTTGAGTCTATGGGGATCATCCACAGAAAAATATGCCCACATACACATCACCAGAATGGCTCTATTGAATGCAAGCACAGGCAGATTGTTGAAACCGGTCTCCCCTACAAATATTGGGATCATGCCTTCCAAGCCAGTGTGTATCTGATAAACAGGCTGCCTACCGCAGCTCTCCACTTTTAAGTGCCCTATATCAAGCTATTCAAGACTCAACCAGATTACAACTTCCTCAAGACATTTGGTTGTAGCTGGTTTCCTCTATTAAGACCTTACAACAACCACAAACTCCAGTTTCGGTCACAGGAGTGCTTATTCCTTGGATACTCCACCAGTCGCAAAGGATACAAATGTCTTACCTCTGCTGGTCGCCTCTTCATTTCAAAAGATGTAGTGTTCAATGAGCATCACTTCCCTTTCAAGCACTTGTTTCTCACCAAAGAGTCTGACCATACCCCTTCCCACCACAGTCCAGCCCTCAAACAGTAGCTCCCTCACCTGGATCCTCCAATTTTGTCACTCCTTTATCCATACCTCCAACTTCACCTTGTCCTCAACCTATTACCAAACCTGTCAACACTCACTCTATGCAGACAAAAGCCAAATCTGGAATTGTTTGCCCACGTATTCATCCTACTCTACTACTTACTCATGTTGAACCCAAAACAGTGAAACAAGCATTATCCAATCCTCTTTGGCTGACTGCAATGAAAGAAGAGTATGATGCTCTTCTCAGAAATAACACATGGACACTGGTTCCCTTACCTTCTAATAGGAAACCAATTGGTTGAAAATGGGTATTCAGAATAAAAGAAAATCTAGATGGATCAATCAACAAATACAAGGCCCGTTTGGTTTCCAAGGGTTTTCATGAACAGTATGGGGCTGACTACAAGGAAACGTTCAGTCCAGTCATTAAGCCAGTCACTGTGCGAACTATCCTTACCTTGGCAGTGTCTCAGTCTTGTCCATTACTTCAGCTTCATGTAAATAATGCCTTCCTCAGTGGAGTCTTGGAGGAAGAGGTATTTATGGTCCAACCCCCTGGTTTTGAGTCTAGTGACAAAACAATGGTGTGTAAACTGAACAAAGCTCTCTACGACCTCAAACAAGCCCCTAGAGCATGGTTTGAGAAGCTCAAAGGCTCTCTCCTTCACCTTGGCTTCACAGCTAGTAGATGTGACCCATCTTTGTTCATCCTCAAGAATGGTTCAGTTCAGGTGTGTATGCTGGTGTACGTGGATGATATTATCATCACAGGCAGTGACCATCAATTCATCAAGCAACTCATCAACAAACTTAACTCTGCATTCTCCCTAAAAGATCTAGGTCTCCTTGACTACTTCCTAGGAATTGAGGTTAAACATCAATCAGATGGATCTCCCCTTCTCTCTCAAGGAAAATATATCCGGGATCTACTCCTCAAACACAACCTTCATGAAGCTCAGCCCTTTCCTACTCCAATGGTAGCAAGTCAGAAGCTGACCAAGACTAGTTCACCTGAGTTCAGTGATCCCTTCCTCTATAGATCAACAGTGGGTGCCTTGCAGTATGCCACTATAACACGACCAGACATAGCCTTTGCAATTAATAAAGTCTGTTAGTTTATGTCTCAGTGATAACTCTTATTTATAAGAGTTATTTGTACCTTAGTATCTTAAATAATTAATTGTCCAAAAGCAATTTGTTTTATTTAATTATTAGAATTAATGGTTTGTGGTTAGTTAGAAAGAAATTCTGGTTTATTCCCCAATGGGCATTTTGGTGCTCTATTTTTGTGTTTTAATATGTGTTCTAGTGTGCTGCAGCATTTAGGTGCTATAGAATTGGTGTGGGTCCAGCATTAGATGAAAGAGAAACTGCTGAAGCCATTTCGGCGAAAATAGTGTGTGCCAGGGCATGCTGATGCTGGACCACCAATTTTGGGGGGTGTGCTGTACTTTTAATAATGACCCATGTCCTTTGGGCCCAAAAGAAGAAAAGGAATTGGACTTTTAGGGTTTTTCTTGGATCCCACAATCCTAGGAATATAAAAAGGCACCCTATCCCTATCCTTGGGGAGTGTGCGCAGCTGAGGAGGCAAGATTAGACATAATCTCTCCAAATTTCGTGCTCATCCATTGTTATTCACAAAAGAACAGAAATTCTGCACCTCTGTGCTGCGAGCGATGCTGCAGCACTACTGATGCTGTGATTCTGCGGGCCAGCAATAAGGAGTCTGTTTTCTTCTCAGTGTTGTCACACTCAGGAGCTGACCAGGTGCTGTTGCATTCTGAAGCTGATCAGTGCTGTCACACTCTGAATGATGAATAGTATATCTCTTTTTGCTACTCTACTCTTTTGTAATTTCAGATTTAAGGCACTAGATTTATCATCTAAGCTTTACTTCATGGATTTGTTGCTCATTATGAGCTAAACCCTTATAGTTGGAATGCTATTAACTATGTAATGGATGTTTGATGATTTAATGTGAATTTGATGTTTTAGTATCTTTAATCCTTGTGTGTTAATATTTCCAAATTTGTTTTAGGAATGGCCAACTAAAATAAATACTTGTTTATGAATATTGAAAGAGTTTATAAACTTACTTCAAGGATTAATATGGATACTAATTATTAAAGGACACTTTAATAACTCTTGTTAAAACCTAGACATAGGAGAACAAAATCCATAGGGTGAACTTTGGGTGTTTTATTAGTAAAGGGTGAACTTAATTAGAGCTTAGACATAAGTGCTTTTAATGAAACCCATTTGAAAAGTGACTGAAAAGCACGTACTTATGCTACTGCACCCAGATGCTACGGCATCAAAGTTAACATTGAAACATTATTTAGAAGTTGCATAGTGAAAGGCATTCCAACTTGTTCCTATTTCGAAATTCCAACAACCATTTACTTATTTACTGTTGATTACAATGATGGTTACAAAACTTTTTTGTTGTATTTTTCATCACTAATTTGTTAACCAAATCAAGCATATATTAAACGCCAATCCTCGTGGGAACGAACTTCACTTATCATTTTACTACTTGTTGGATTGTGTATGCTAGACCTACTACTGTCACTCTTCAGCTTGCAGATAGGTCCATTGCCTATCCTGAGGGGATCATTGAAGATGTCCTGATAAAGGTAGACAAGTTTGTGTTTCCTGGTGACTTTGTAATTCTTGATTTTGATGCAGATAAAGAGGTACCTATTATTCTTGGAAGACCTTTCTTAGCTACTGGGAAGACTTTAATTGATGTGCAGAAGGGAGAATTGACTATGAGAGTCAATGACCAAGAAATAAAATTCAATGTGATGAATGCTCTTAAGTTTCCCGATCAGGGAACTGAGGAGTGCCCTTTTGTGGTCTCCCTTGATTCTGTGGTTCAAAAACACTTCCACAAGCATAGTGACCATCTGGTTAAGGCTCTTGCTGAAGTTAATAAAGAAGAGCTTGTGGAAGAAGGAGTGTTGCAAGATGAGGTTGCCGTTAAAAATATATGGGCAAGAAAATATGAGTCTTTGGAGCTGGGAGACTCAACCCTCAAGAAAAATGTCCCATCAATTGAAAGCCCTCCTTCACTTGAGCTTAAAGAATTGCCGAAGCACTTGAAATATGCCTATTTAGGGGAAAATGATACCCTTCCAGTGATCATAGCTTCTAGCTTATCCCAAAGTCAAGAGCATGATCTCATTACTACCTTAAAGAGGCATAAGAAGGCTATTGGGTGGCAGATGTCTGGTATTAAGGGGATTAGTCCTACCATTTGCATGCATAGAATCATTCTTGATGAGAACTCAAAGAATAGTATTGAAGGGCAGAGGAGGCTAAATCCTATCATGAAGGAGGTTGTGAAGAAAGAAATAATCAAGTGGCTTGATGCTGGTATTGTCTACCCCATATCTGATAGTGCATGGGTTAGTCCTGTGCAGTGTGTTCCAAAGAAAGGGGGTGTGACCGTGGTAGCAAATGAGAAAAATGAATTGATTCCCACAAGAACTGTAACTGGTTGGAGGATTTGCATGGATTATAGGAAGCTCAACAAGGCTACAAAGAATGACCATTTTCCCTTACCATTCATTGACCAGATGCTTGACAGATTGGCCGGCAAGGATTTCTATTGCTTTTTGGATGACTACTCTGGCTACAACCAAATTGCAATAGTGCCTGAGGATCAGCAGAAGACTACATTTACATGCCCCTATGGTACCTTTGCCTTTAGGAGGATGCCATTTGGGCTATGTAATGCACCGGCCACATTTCAGAGATGCATGATGTCAATCTTTTCTGATTTCATTGAGAAATCCATGGAGGTATTTATGGATGACTTCTCAGTGTTTGGGGAAACATTCCAATTGTGTTTAGTTAACTTGGAGGAGATTTTGGAAAGATGTGAAGAAACTAACTTGGTCTTGAATTGGGAGAAATGTCACTTCATGGTCCAAAAGGGAATTGTTTTGGGTCACAGAATCTCTAAAAAGGGTAATGAGGTTGATAAAGCCAAAGTTGAGGTGATTGAGAAACTACCTCCTCCAACCAGTATAAAGGGTGTTAGAAGTTTTTTGGGTCATGCAGGCTTCTACAGAAGGTTCATCAAGGACTTCTCTAAGATTTCAAAGCCTTTGTGTCAATTGCTTCAACATGACACTCCTTTTGTCTTTGATGAACCTTGTCAAGAAGCATTTCAAAGGTTGAAGAAGGCACTAGTGACTGCACCAGTGATTGTGGCACCAGATTGGAACAAGCCATTTGAGCTCATGTGTGATGCTAGTGACTTTGCCATAGGATCCGTCCTTGGCCAAAGGTATGACAAAATCTTTCATTCTATTTATTATGCTAGCAAAACACTTGTAGATGCTCAACTGAACTACACTACTACTGAAAAAGAATTATTAGCCGTGGTTTTTGCGTTTGACAAATTTAGATCATACTTAGTTGGCACAAAAGTTATTGTTTTCACTGATCACTCTGCCATTAAGTATTTGATTGCAAAGAAAGATGCAAAACCTAAGCTAATAAGATGGGTTCTCCTCCTCCAAGAATTTGATCTTGAGATTCGTGATAAAAAGGGGGTGGAGAACCAAGTTGCTGACCATTTGTCTAGATTGGAAGGTGATAGTGCAGGTAATCATAGTGGAGAAATCAGGGAAAGTTTCTTGGATGAACAATTTTTAGCTGTGACAGATGCTGATGTTGATGCTGCAGCACCTTGGTATGCTGACATTGTCAATTTTCTGGTCAGCAAGGTAGTGCCATGTGATCTGTCCTCTCAGCAGAAAAAGAGATTCTTCCACCTTGTGAAACAATACTTATGGGATGAGCCATTTTTGTACAAAAAGTGCCCGGACCAGTTACTTAGAAGGTGTTTGGGTGAAGAAGAGGCACAACAGGTGCTGCAGCACTGTCATGCTGCACCATATGGAGGCCATTTTGGAGGAATGAGAACTGCAGCCAAGGTGCTGCAATCTGGTTACTACTGGCCTACATTGTTTAAGGATTCTCATGAGTTTGTGAAGAAGTGTGACAATTGTCAAAGGACCGGGAATATCTCAAACAAGCATGAAATGCCACTAACCAACATTTTAGAGGTGGAACTCTTTGATGTTTGGGGAATGGATTTCATGGGACCTTCCCCCCCTCCTTCTTTTGGCAATTTGTACATACTTGTGGCTGTGGATTACGTGTCCAAATGGGTTGAGGCAGTTGCTTTACCCAACAATGATGCTAAGTCTGTCAGCAAGTTCTTGCAAAGAAACATTTTCACAAGGTTCGGAACTCCTAGAGCCATTATCAGTGATGAAGGTTCTCATTTCTGTAACAAGTTAATTGAGAACCTCTTGGTTAAATATGGAGTCAAGCACAAAATTGCAACTGCTTACCACCCTCAAACAAGTGGGCAAGCAGAATTATCCAACAGAGAAATCAAAAGGGTGCTTGAGAAGATGGTAGGACCCACAAGAAAGGATTGGGCTAATCATCTTGATGATGCATTGTGGGCCTACAGAACTGCATTCAAGACACCTTTGGGAATGTCTCCATATAGAATCGTGTATGGCAAAGCTTGTCACCTACCCTTGGAGTTGCAACATAAATCATTTTGGGCAATTAAAAAGCTCAATTTCAATTATGAGAAAGCAGGTGCAGCTCGGTTGCTTCAATTGAATGAGTTGGAAGAGATGAGGCACTTTGCCTATGAAAGTGTAGAGTTGTATAAGGCCAAGACTAAGGCTTGGCATGATAAGAAGATTCAAAGAAGAGAGCTAATAGAAGGGGGACAAGTTCTATTGTTCAATTCAAGACTCAAATTGTTCCCTGGGAAGTTCAAATCAAGGTGGTCGGGACCTTTTAAGTTGGTGAAAGTATACCCTCACGGTGCGGTGGATTTGTTTGATGAAGCTACCGGTTTCACATTTAAAGTTAATGGTCAAAGAGTGAAGCAATACTATGGAGAACCCGTGGTGAGGAACAAAGTCACCACCGAGTTGCAAGATCTCTAACACAGAACTTAGTCGGGCTGAGGACTCTTAAACCAAGCGCTACTGGGAGGCAGCCCAGCGTTCTTAATCTAATTTTAGTTTTGTGTTTTCTTTTTGTTTTTAATTGTGCAGGTCTGTTGCTGATGCTTGGTGGGTTGTGATTTAGTTTGGGTTGTGGCAGTCTTTTGTGCTATAGCATCTGCTTTGGCATTGATGCTCTAGCACCTACGCAGCATCCTGATGGTTTAAGTGAGCAGATTCTAAAATTTCCAAGTCTGTGAATTAATGCTGAGGTGGCGCTCAACTGTCTCTTCATCCCGCCAGTTTGTCAGAAAACTTATCTCTCACTCAATCAAAATGCTGCAACGGTCATTTCAAGTCAAAACATCAACTCCCCAAAAAATATGAACTCCCCCTCTCACAACAGCAACCGTCCACTGCCCAAACACCTCACTTCAACGCACCTCCCCATTCAGTCACCCTTATCTCTCCATCATCGAAACTCACCACCACCGATCCATCCAACCATCGTCTTCTTCCCGTTCAATAAGTCTCCTCACTTCGCGCACCTCACTTCAACAACCCGCAACCCCAGAACCGAAACCCAGTCGCGACCCGTAAATTGCCTCTTTTCACTCACCTCCTTTCAACCACCCTTATCTCTCCATCATCGAAACTCACCACCACTGCTCTTCTCTCCGTCTCACCGCCCTTCTCACCAAATCTAACCCCTAAACCCTGTCGCAACCCAACTCACTGAAACCCAGAACCAAACTCACCGCCCTTCTCACCTTGTGGTGTGGATTGCTGAAAGTCTTAGGTCATCTTTGTTGTTGATGTACTTCATCTCTGATTTGTTCTTCTCTTTCATTTGTGTTGTTCTCTTTCATTTGTTCTCCAAATAGCAATGAAAAGTAAAATCTCAGCAATCAAGACCTCAGGGAAGTTTGCTCAGAGACCTCCCCCTAAAGAGCCTGAAAAATCACAGAGTGTAGCAAAGGAGGCTCCTAAAACGATTTCTAGTTTCAGGAAATTTGTGGGTAGGACATTCTTGGCTGAGAGGGGATTTCAATTAAAGGGACCACCAGCAGAGTTTCTCAATGCAGTTTATGATATGGGTTGGGATAGATTGGTCAAGCACCCCGTTACTTACTCGGTGCCTATTGTCTATGAATTCTACGCCGGAATTCCGGATGCCGACTCTGAAGGTATGTCTATCACTCACTCTGTTGTTAGAGGTAGAAGGGTGTATTTTAATCCCAAAGCTATCAATGATATCCTCGACCTTGATTATAATGGGACTGAGTTTGTTAAGAGAGTTGAGGGTGCGGGATTGAAGGAGATGGAATTAGTGAAAAAGAAACTCACGGTTGAGGGTTGTAAGTGGTTCAAGAAGTCCAAAACAGAATTTAAAGTGAAGAAGAGCACTCTGATGGGAGAGGCTAAAGTGTGGTATAATTTTGTGAAACATTCGATTTTGCCTCCCTCTCACACTGAGACGGTTGACAAGGAGAGGTTGCTCTTTCTTGATCAAATTGTGGAGAGGAAACCGGTTGATATTGGAAGATTGATTTCTAGGGAGATTTTAGAATGCAAAGACAGAGACAGAGGCTACTTGTTTTATCCTTGTTTGATAAATGAGCTGTGTTAAAGCTGAAGTTAAGTTGTTTCCTGGTGAAGAGAAGCACCATCCATCGGGAGCATTGCCAACAGTGGTGCATCTAAAAAAGAGAAGTGCTGCAGCATCAGGTTCTGAGGATAGGCTGCAGCAATTCATTCATCAGCAAAAGGCTGTGTGGCAGTTTCAGAAGGATCATTTTGAGTGGCAACAGAAACTTCTTGGAACAAATCCAAAGGGTCAGCAGATGTTTGAGCTTCCACAATTTCCTGATTGGGTTTTGGAAGAAGAGTTGGTTGATGAAGAGTTAGAGGAAGAGCAAATGGATGGACTTGAAGCTTCCAAACCCAAAACGGTTAGGAAAGGAAAGAAAAGCATAAGGACTGAAAAGAAGGGTAAATAGGTAGTAATTTCTGATGAGGAAGAAGAATTTGCAAGAGATGAGGAATGTGAGGAAGAGTTGGAAGAGGAAACTGAAAGTCAACAGCTTGAAGGTGTCGCAAGCCCCGCATCTCCAACTTCCCAAACACAAACCCATACACCAAAATCAACAACCCAAACGCAATCTTCTGGTGCTGCAGTTGATGCTGCAGCACCTGAGGGCAGCAGCAAAGATGATGTCAAGGAGCCGGATAAAAAGAAGCTTAAAGTTTATGAGAGCAAAATCAAAAGAAGTGGATCTCGAAGCAGCCAGAGGCTTAAGTCTGGGGTTATTTCTAACTGAACCCTTCTTATATTTTTTTTTTGCATGTTGTTTTGTTTATGATTTTGTGCTGTATTTTGAATAACTGCTTGGTACTGTAGCATTAGTTCTAGCACCTGGCAGCAGTGTAGTTTTGTTGTGTCTGTCTTATTTTGTGTTGTTTGTGTTGTTGTGTCTTGCCCTCCCCTTAGTGGATGCCTGTTGCAGCGGGGACACGGCAAGGTCTTAGGTTGGGGGGAGGGTCTTTATATGCATTATTGTTAAGTTATTGGAGTCCATGTATGTCAAGTTGTATGACTGTTTAATAAAAAAAAAATTTAGATGGGCCAAGCTTAATGATGATAATGTGCATGCGAGTGATTAAACTGTGCTTGACTGATTGACTGTGTCGCTGACTGCTCCCACACCTTTACTCTAGGCGTAGGTAGGAGCTTAGAGAGCTAAAAATGATCTGATGCTGAGTTAGTCTGGATTAACTTAGGTTTTTGCCAAGTTTCTACTAAAAACCTAGGGTAGCGTATGAAACTAAGTTTGGGGGTGGATCAGTTGTATTGAGGCTAAACATAAAAGAATAGTAGATCAGTGCATTAGGCAAGAGTTTAAAAAAAATAGAGTTGTAATAAGAAAGAAAAGAGGGAAATAAGCTGCTTCTTCTTGCCAAGTAGGGAGGCTACTCTGTGGGTGACACATTGTAGTTTCAGTCGAAAGGAAGAATTTGTAGTTAGGTTGGTCATGAAGTAGGGAGGCCAACTTGTGGGTGACACTTTGGTTTCAGTCGAAATAAGTGGCCAACCTGTGAGAAAAGTCAGGATTAAATAAGGGCTAGTGCATTGACAATAGGATCTTAATTGTTTAAAAAAGTCCTCTATTATGCTTTGAAGGCCCTGTCTCTATGCTTGAATTGTTAGACTACCCTTCTTTTTGAAAAATCCTTGGCATAACCAAAAGAAGACCATTCTTTCCAAAGCTAGGTGAAATTTTGAAATTTGCTAAGAGCTGAACTGAGTCTATTAGTCACACACTCACCATTGAGCAGTTAACAACTCAAGAAATCTTGAAAAGCATGGTATGTATTGAGTGAGATTCTGAAAGCAAAGCCCATTTAGAGCATATATGTAAATTCTGATTTGCAACAGTTGCGCAACTTGATTATGCATTATCGTTGTGTTGTTTGGTTCTTTGTCAAGTGTCATTGCTTGAGGACAAGCAACAGTTTAAGTTTGGGGTGTGATACCTCTTATTTATAAGAGTTATTTGTACCTTAGTAACTTAAATAATTAATTGTCTAAAAGCAATTTATTTTATTTAATTATTAGAATTAATGGTTTGTGGTTAGTTAGAAAGAAATTCTGGTTTATTCCCCAATGGGCATTTTGGTGCTCTATTTTTGTGTTTTAATATGTGTTCTAGTGTGCTGCAGCATTTAGGTGCTATAGCATTGGTGTGGGTCCTGCATTAGATGAAAGAGAAACTGCTGAAGCCATTTCTGTGAAAATAGTGTGTGCCAGGGCATGCTGATGCTGGACCACCAATTTTGGGGGGTGTGCTGTCCTTTTATTAATGACCCATGTCCTTTGGGCCCAAAAGAAGAAAAGGAATTGGACTTTTAGGGTTTTTCTTGGATCCCACAATCCTAGGAATATAAAAAGGCACCCTATCCCTATCCTTGGGGAGTGTGCGCAGCTGAGGAGGCAAGATTAGACATAATCTCTCCAAATTTCGTGCTCCTCCATTGTTATTCACAAAAGAACAGAAATTCTGCACCTCTGTGCCGCGAGCAGTGCTGCAGCACTACTGATGCTGTGATTCTGCGGGCCAGCAATAAGGAGTCTGTTTTCTTCTCAGTGTTGTCACACTCAGGAGCTGACCAGGTGCTGTTGCATTCTGAAGCTTATCAGTGCTGTCACACTCTGGATGATGAATAGTATATCTCTTTTTGCTACTCTACTCTTTTGTAACTTCAGATTTAAGGCACTAAATTTATCATCTAAGCTTTACTTCATGGATTTGTTGCTCATTATGAGCTAAACCCTTATAGTTGGAATGCTATTAACTATGTAATGGATGTTTGATGATTTAATGTGAATTTGATGTTTTAGTATCTTTAATCCTTGTGTGTTAATATTTCCAAATTTGTTTTATGAATGGCCAACTAAAATAAATACTTGTTTATGAATATTGAAAGAGTTTATAAACTTACTTCAAGGATTAATATGGATAGTAATTATTAAAGGACACTTTAATAACTCTTGTTAAAACCTAGACATAGGAGAACAAAATCCATAGGGTGAACTTTGGGTGTTTTATTAGTAAAGGGTGAACTTAATTAGAGCTTAGACATAAGTGCTTTTAATGAAACCCATTTGAAAAGTGACTGAAAAGCACGTACTTATTCTACTGCACCCAGATGCTACAGCATCAAAGTTAACATTGAAACATTATTTAGAAGTTGCATAGTGAAAGGCATTCCAACTTGTTCCTATTTCGAAATTCCAACAACCATTTACTTATTTACTGTTGATTACAATGATGGTTACAAAACTTTTTTGTTGTATATTTCATCACTAATTTGTTAACCAAATTAAGCATATATTAAACGCCAATCCTCGTGGGAACGAACTTCACTTATCATTTTACTACTTGTTGGACTGTGTATGCTTGCACATTAATTTCCACAGCACTCAGCCACTTGAGACTCATTGGGTAGTTGTCAAGAGAATTCTCAGGTACCTTAAGGGCACCATCTCATGTGGTATTCAGCTGAAACCAGTTTGCACATCTCCTGTAACTTTATTTGCTTATTGTGATGCTGATTGGGGTTCTGACAGTGATGACCGAAGGTCCACCTCTGGTGCATGTGTCTTCTTAGGCAGCAACATCATCTCTTGGTGGGTAAAGAAGCAACCTGTGGTGCCTAGGTCTAGCACAGAAGCTGAATATAGAGCCATAGCTCTAGCCACAACTGAATTACTTTGGGTGCAATTCCTTCTCACTGAGCTTGACATTCCATTTACCACTCCTACAGTCCACTGTGACAATCTCAGTATAGTATCCTAGCTCATAACCCTGTCCTTCATGCAAGAACCAAGCATATGGAGCTTGACCTGTTCTTCCTCAGAGAAAAGGTGCTGCAGAAGACACTTAAAGTGCAGTTCATCCCTGGTGGATATCAATGTGCAGATATTGGATAATGATGTTGATAACTCTTATTATGGTTTTTGGAAGGTTGTGTGGCGTTTGTGTCCCAAAGAGAGTGAGACGCTTGGTCTAGCTTCTTGTTCATGATAGACTGCTCACAAATCATCGTAAAGCCAAAATGCATTTGGGTGATGGTTACTATGATCACTATCCCGGTGTTTGTGAAGATACTATTCACGCCTTTAGGGATTGTCTGTGTGCGACTAATATTTGCAAGGGGCTTGTGAAGAATTTTACTCGCAACAATTTTTTGGGGGGAAATCTTCAACACTGGATTGAGTTTAACTTAAACCTGGGTAATGGGAATTTGCTTGACTTTGAGCGTCAATCTATTTGGGCTACAACGTGTCATTCTCTGTGGAGTTGGAGGAATAAAAAGATCCACAAAGAGAAATTCAATAGACCAACACGCCCTTCGAATCTATTTTATAGGTTGGTTTGGGAGGACTCCACTGCTTCTTCAGTTGGTGTGGGACTGAAAGTACTTACTATATATTATCTTTATAAAGCAGTATAATACACCAAAATTTTCGCCAAATATTGAAGATAAGTTTAGGTAAATAGTCATTTTGGTCTCATAATGTGTGAGTCTATTATAGTCTCTGAATGTATCAAAATTGCAAATAAGTCATTTTTTTACTAATTTTAGGGACTAAATTGGCCAACAAAAAAACATATTTGAGGACCAAAATGACTAATAAAAAACACATTTGAGGACCAAAATGACTCATTAAAAAGACACTTGAGGATGTGTTTGCAATTTCGATACATTCAAAGACTATAATGACATCACTTCACACATTCAAGGATAAAAATGATTGTTTACCCAATAAGTTTTTTTCTTTCATTTAAAAAATACTAACATGAAAACATCGTGAAATTTTTGAAGTAAAACTTTGTGATGTATTGTATCGCCATATTAAGATTTATTCTGTACCGTATCTCCGATCTTGTAGGCAATCCGAGATAGTGAGTAGTCGTCGATCTTGATCAACATTGTTCCGATCCGATGCAGAAGGTGTGGTACCTGATAACTCTATTTTATATAGAGTTATTTACGCCTCTAAACCTAAATAATTGCTCAGTTCTAAACAAAAATATATAGTAAATAAAGTTTTATAAATAAAATAATAACATTCAAAGTTAAAAGAGGGTTATGCATATAACTTAGCATCTTGCATATATTTTGGTATTTTTGATGTGTTTGTACAATGCACCTGCATTGGATGCACCTGCACTCAAAACATACTACAATGCTTGAAGAAATCCTAGAACATCAAGATGCTCAAGCACTCAGCTGATGACGTCATGTTTAGTCATGAAGGCACATGCAAGTCACAAATTTCGGCGCCTACCATAAAAAATAGGTTTGAAGAGTCACTCACCTAGGGACACGTGCCCATCCATTTGAGGACCTACCTTCTTGATTGAGTGGAGGATTTGCATTACTTTTTGGGCTGAAGTGACTAAAGGCAAACCTAACTTTGTTATCAAACAAACCCTCTTGTGAATGAAAGCTCCACTTGATGCCTATATAAAGACATCCATCTATCACTTGAAAAGGACTCATTTTTCCGTACTCTAATATATATAGTTTTAAATTTAGTTTTTCATTATCTTGTAAGAAGGCAAGAAATGAATTAACAACTTCTTTCTTTACTTCCACACAATTGAGTAGTGCTAGCTGAATGCAGTGGAGTTAATGCACATGCGTTGCTTGGCAATTTCATACAAAGGGAACTCCAACCGTGTAACTTCTACCTTGTTGTTTTCCTTTTGAGATTTCAATTATATGAACATGAGTTATTCAGTTTATATATGCCCTGTGATGTCTATCAGGAACTAAACTCTTTTAGTTGGGATGTTCTAACCTTATAATGATCTTTTAAATAAGTTACTGTGATCATATGTGATGTGTGCATTTTAGTTCTTGTTTTATACTTCTTTCAACACTTATTTTGAGATTTATCACTTAGAATAAGTAGAGTTATAAATACAGACATGGTTTATCCTTAGAACTCAAGAACTAATATGGGTAAGTGTTTTAATTAAGGAAACTTTGTTAAAACCATGCTAAAACCTAGACATAGGATAGCATAGTCCATAGGGTGATATTGTGGGTACTTAAAATACAGGAGTGAACTTATTTAGCATCTTAGACATAAGAGCTTGTAATGAAATTCTGAAGACAGTGACTGAAAAACACATTTCTAATGCAACAGCATTCAGTGCACCTGCATCATATATAAACACAAAACTATTGAAAGTGTCTTATTTGGTAAAGAACATCTCAACTATCATTCTCTACTGATTTCACACACAAATTATAACTTGTTTACATTCTGTTTTCACAATACCATCCACTGTTTATTACTTGGCTACTTCACACTAATATCTCTATATAGAAAAGCATAAAAAAAAATAATCCAATCCATGTGGGTACAATCTCATCTTCTTTATACTACTTGTTGCCGACTGTGTATACTTGCACATTATATTTTTCGCACACCAGTACCTACAAAGACACTCTGACGCTTAAGTCAGATAGATAGTCTAGTACAAGTGAGAATATGGTGAGATAGCATACCTTTAATGCTTGCATTGAATGCTTATTTATAGAGTCAAAATGGTGTTTGACCTAATTGATTTGGACCGTTTGATCTGGCGCTTAGATCTTGGCCATTGGTTAATGGATCTATTTTTGTTTATGGGCCTGACTATTGTGGATTGGGCCCAATCCGTAACAGTTTCCCCCCAAGTAAGGTCGCCTGTGAGGCGATCTTGACTTGTAACTTTTATCCGAGCTCCGAGCCGAGTTTACTTCCCTGAAGGTTCTGTTGAACCTTTCTCAGAGTGACTGGGATCTTGTTCCTTAGCTGTGATCTTTCACGAAGCCGGGCTTGTGCTCACCTGAGTTTTTGCCCCCAGCGCCGATCTTCACAAAGTCGGGCTAGTGCTCACGTGGGTTGTTGCCCCCAGCTCCGATCTACAAGAAGCCGAGCTTGTGCTCACGAGATAGAGACGACCGAGGTCAGTATATTTACCTTGCTTTTTTGTTTATGTCGGGACTCCCCCTGTCTGCTTTTATTCACACAGGGTGGGGGTCGTTCAGGTCGGGTTCCGACTTGGTCGCGGACCCACCATGTCACTTGATCTTGACATTGCATGCCCCCATTCCTGCAGGTTCGAACTGGCGAGGACGAAACAAATCCTTAGGGTCGCCTCAGATAATCATCCGAGACTAGTAAAATTGATGGCTTCCGGTTCAGAGATCCTGGAGGACAACTCTCTCGGCAATAACGCACCTGCCGAGCTCAAGGTTCAAGAGCACCCCGACTCAGCTCCCATGAGCGACCAAGTAGAGGATGATCTTCGGGTCGATGACCATTCTCCCGAAGTTCCAACAAATGAACCATATGTGGAGGGCGATCTTCAGGATGATGATCAGTCCCCCGAAGATCCAATAGACGTGCTAGATGTAGAGGATGTTTCAAATGAGAATCGACGGGTTAACGTTGTGCTAGTTGGGTCGGATTCGTCCGAAGTTGTTCAGTCCGGGGAGGAACAGGGGAGCTCCAACTCTCAAGGAATTGACGACATGAGTTCTGATTCCGAGAGCGGGGAAGAGAGTCGGAACAATGATGACGGCGAAGACGGAAACCGAAACGATGAAAGTCGGAATACCGAGATTGCCACAGACGGGTATTCCAGCACCGGGGTTGGGGCCGTCGACGTGCCCCTTTTAATGCCTTTGTCAACCCCTCGGGAATATTCTTAGGTGTCTGAGTCTTTAATGCAGATCCGATCTCTGTATGTGGCCGGATGTGATATGAGCAGGATCGTCGACAAAATCTCGGGTAAAAAGGGAATGATCTGGGCTGTAGAGGGAATGAAGGAAGATCAGCACGTCGCTGTTTGGGCTTCTTCCCTTAAGTTTGTGATGTATGATGTGACGATCACAGATATGAATATCCAACCTCCGTTTACTGCCCTTCAACAGTCAGTTTTGGGCACGCTGAACTTGGCGCCCTCCCAATTACACCCCAATTCATGGGCGTTCCTCCGGGTCTTCGAGTCTCGAGAGACCGGTTTCAGCCAATCTATTCTTCCATCTATTCGAGATCAACAGAAAGCATGAGACAGGATCGGGAAAACATTATGAGCACGTAAGCCTTCGTGCAAGGAAAAACACCAAGATCTTCAAACCTTATACCGATTCTTTGAAGGGTCAGTGGAAGGACAAATTCTTTTTTGTCGAGCCCGTCAATTCCAAAGCTGTGGATTATGTTGGGAAGTTCAGCGAGGACGGGAAGTCTTTGGAGTCTACCAAGTTCTCTCATTGGTTGGAGCCTCGGCCACTATAATCGTAAACCTACTGCATATACTGTGAGTGAGGGGAGGTTGAGCGAGGTAGATAAAGAATCCAAGGCGATTCTGATCCACTGTGCCGATCAAATACCTTTTACCAATCCTGCTATCAGGGGCTTTAACACCGAAGCTTTGGTTAGGGCTGGTACTAGATCAGCGGTCTCAAGAGCTTTAGGTAGGATCAGATTTCTCTATTTATTTCAATTTTATTTCTTCAAGTCTTCTAACTCGTTTTGATATTTGTTTGTTTTGCAGATACGATGTCTACTGACAAGTTCGCCCACATGAAGGCTTTGGCTGAAAAAAGGGCTGCCCTTTACCAAAGGAGTGTCGAAGCTCAAGCAACCCCTCAGCAGACCCCTCGGCGGGACGAGCCTGTGAACGTCGTTCCTGTCGCCACTGTCAGTGCTCGAGATCTTGAAGATCAGGCTTCCGACCTTCAACACCAGAGACGTCAGCAAAATTTGGCGCAGATGGATCGCCTCCCCCCAGTTAATGCTTTTTTCTCCCAGCTTCAGGGAAAAAGGGGGCGATCTGATCAGGGCGGTTCTCCTAAGGTCTCCAAGAAAGGCCGCCATGGAAAAGACCCAATGAAGAAGCGTAAGTCTTCTAGCATCTCGGCAGATGGTGAGTTCTTGAAAAAGAACTTTGAGGAGTACTGTGCCAACCCAGTGGAAGCCTCGGTGCAAGTCTTTAGGCACCTGGCCGATATTTCGAAGGCACAGAAGGAAGAAGCTGAAAACCAGGCTAAAGGTAACATAGGAACCCAAGGTCTCCTTCTTTTACTGTCTTTACTGGCTATGTTCTCAACTTGTATTGTTTACTTTCTTTTTCTTCAGATGCCCTAAAAGAGAGGGACGAGGAACGAGCTCAGAGGGAAGAGGATCGAAAGAAGTATGAGTCAATCTCTACCACTTTGGCCAAAACGCAGAAAAACCTTGCCGATCTTCCAAAGGAAAAAGGAAAGCTGGTAACTGAGAGAGACTCTGCTAGCGACAGGGTTAAAGAGCTTGAGCTTCAAGTTGCAGGGTTTGAAGCCAAAGAAAAATAGGCTGCGGAGACAGTTTCATCTCTTAAGAGTCAGAATTTCGAGCTCGAGGCTGATTTGAAGAAAGCTATGGAGGAGAGGACCAATCACAACTCGGATCCCCAAGGTCGGGTTGCTGAGCTCAAAACTGAGCTAAAAATAGCCGAAGAGGCAAAGCAGAAAGCCGAAATTGAAGCTGCCGAAACTGCGGTGATGGCTCTTGAGATGGCCTGGGAGGGCTTTGATAAGGCCCTTGCTCAGATCGCTGTGATCCACCCTTCATTATCTCTTGGTAAAGGGATATTGAACGTGGATCATGGTGGGGTGGAGGGTCGGATTATTAAGACCGACTCCATTACCAAAGAGCGTATCATCGTCTATCCCCGTCCTTCCGATGCTTAGTATATGATTTTAAGATCGTTCCTTTTTGTAAAGGTTCCGGGCTCATACGGAAGCCGACTTTATTTTTTGTAACTAATCACAATCTAGAACTTGATGGCCTGACCGCATCCCGGTTTATTTGTAATATTTTGCACATTTAGTTGTGTATGCCAATTCGGTTTGTCTTTAGCTCACTCGCATTAATAATTTTGATTGTGTTTATTTCACAAGTTATGTGTGTCGCCTTTAGGACAGTTTACCGGGACTCGGCCCAGATCGAACTCGTCCCTTAAGGGTTATGGCAACCTCAGCCATTAATCTTTGCGGTTTTGAACCCATAGATTTAGTATCCCTTGGGACAGTTTACCAAAACTCGGCCCAGATCGAACTCGTCCCAACGGGCTGCGACTACCTTCTTCGCTTATGATTTGGAACTCTAGGGAGATCGTTTGACCGATCCAAGGCTGTTCCTTTTAATTTCGGAAACCTAACTCAGCAAGGTTTAGCCAATTTGGATGTATTGGATGAAGAATCGTTACAAGATCAGAATACATTATGCCCTTAGGCTCAGAAAGTATTTAGCTGTAATAGCTTTTAAGCTTTGTAGCATTCCAAGTTCGAAGAATTGTTTTCCCCTCTAGGGTTTCCAACTCGAAAGAGCCGTTACCGGTCTTAGATACCACTCGGTAAGGTTCCTCCCAATTGGGGGCGAGTTTCCCTTGCGCGGTGTTCTTCAAGCCAACGTCAGCTCTCCGAAGTACTAGATCACCGATCTCAAAATCTCTCGGGATAACCTTTGAGTTGTACAGAGTTGATATTCTTTGTTTGACCACAGCCTCTTTGAAGGAGGCTCTACCTCGGACTTCATCTACTAGGTCGAGTTCTTCCCTTAGTGCCTGACTGTTGTCTTCTGGTGACTTTGGGTTGGTCGTTCTCCAACTTAGTTCTCCGACTTCTACCGAAATGACCGCCTCACTCCCATAGGAGAGCCGGAACGGCGTTTCTCCTGTAGAGCTTTGTGGGGTGGTCCGGTAAACCCATAAGACATAAGGCAGCTCTACTACCCAGTTTCCCATAGCATCATCCAGCCGCTTTTTCAATCCATTGAGGATTACTTTTTGGCTGCTTCGGCCTGTCCATTGGTCTGCGGGTGCTCTACTGAAGTGGAACATTGTTTGATCTTAAGGTCGGTCATGAGTTTCCTGAAACCTTTGTCAGCAAATTGGGTTCCATTATCAATGACGATTACTTCGGGAATCCCGAACCTAATCATGTTGTTTTTCTTAAAAAACTTTATGCAGTTTTTTGCACTGATAACGGCTAATGGTTCAGGTTCGATCCATTTAGTGAAATAATCTACTGCCACAATTAAGTATTTGACCTGGCCCGGGGCGGTTGGGAATGGCCCCAAGAGATCAATCCCCCACCATGCAAAAGGCCATGGGGAGGTGAGGCCGGTCAACTCGGTAGGGGGGCCACATGGACATTAGCATGGATCTGACATTTTCGACATTTCTTCACATGGTTCTTAGCATCGGAATCCATGGTCGGCCAGAAATAACCCGCCCTCAGAGCTTTCCGGGCCAGCGATCTTCCTCCGAGGTGCTGTCCACAAATGCCTTCGTGAATCTCAGCTAGGACGTAGTCTGCTTCCTCTCCTTCTATGCAAAGTGGTGAGGAGAGGCTCCTCTTGTAGAGGGTACCATCAATCACGGAGAATGATGACGCCTTTCTCCTGACCTGCTTGGCTTCTTTAGAGTCCAGAGGCTCAGTTCCCGACTCAATATACTCTATGATTGGTGTAATCCATCCTCTGCTTTCCTCGAGTACGAATATGGATGAACCGAACTCCGAGTCTGGGTGGACACTGGGTTTATGGATCATTTCCTGGATAACGGAACAGTGATTTCCGGGAATTTTAGTGCTAGCGAGCTAATAGGTCACGTACTCGAGTCAAGTACTTTTACAAAGTCGGATCATTGGTTTCATATTGTTTCCCAATCTGGGAGACCACTAGCAAAGAGTCGGTATTCAGACAGACCCGAGTAACTCGGAGACCGGTAGCTAAACGAAGTCTCGCAATGCACGCCTCGTACTCTGCTTGGTTGTTCGAAGTTTGAAAATCGAAAGTGTGTGATACCTCGATCACCACTCCGACGGGGCTTTCCAACATTAGTCCGGCACCGCTACCTTTTGGGTTTGAGGACCCGTCAACATGTAATATCCACACATTACCCTCTGGGTCAGCCGGGGTCATTTCTGCGATGAAATCAGCGAGGACGTGGGCCTTCATTACTGTCCGGGACTCGTACTTGATTCCAAACTCCGAAAGCTCGACCGCCCATTTAATCATTCTACCTGCTAAATCTGGTCGATGTTGACGGATTAGATGGTTGGTCCGTACTACCACCTGATGGGCAACGAAATAAGGTCGGAGACGGTGTGCTGCAATGATCAAAGCAAAGGCGACTTTCTCAATTTTCTGATATCGGCTCTCTGGTCCTTGTAGGGCTTTGCTCTCAAAATATACCGGACTCTGGCCGGCTTCTATCTCACGGACTAGAACTGCTCCCAACGCCTCTTCCGAGATCGGCAGGTATAGGTACAGAATCTCTCCCTGGTTGGGTTGGGTCGGGTTAGGATCGGTGGTTCGGAAAGAAATTTTTTGAGCTGGGTGAGGGCCTCATCCCGCTCCGAAGTCCATTTAAACTCTTCTTACTTCTTAAGTAGCTTGAATAACAAGTGATTTGAAGGCAGCGTTTGAAATGAAACGAGACGACGCGGCGATCATGCCATTGAGTTTTTGAACTTCCTTTTTAGAAGTTGGTGTGCATCTCGGTTACAGCCCGGCACTTATCCGGGTTGGCCTCGATTCCTGGTTCTGTAAGATAAAATCCGAGGAATTTTCCCGCTCGGACCCCAATGTGCATTTTTCTGGATTCAATCTCATGTTATTCTTCCGAATTTCTGCAAATATTTCTTTAAGATCGGCTACATGGAGATTTTCCTCTTCGCTTTTTGCGATCATGTCGTCGAGATAGACCTCGACGACGTGTCCGATTTGCTTTCGAAAGACCATGTTCATCATTCTTTGATAAGTAGCTACGGCGTTCTTCAAGCCAAAAGGCATAACATGGTAACAAAAATTACCTCGGTCAGTCATGAAGGCAGTTTTCTCCTGATCAGAAGGGAACATCGGAATTTGATTGTAACCGGAATACGCATCCATAAAAGACAACAAACGAAAACCTAAAGCATTATCGACGAGCCGATCAATGCTCGGGACAGGGAAAGCGTCCTTAGGACATGCTTTATTAAGATCGGTGTAATCAACGCACATACGCCATTTTCCATTACTTTTCTTCACAAGTACAGGGTTGGAGAGCCAAGTTGTATACTTGACTTCCGTTACAAAGTTTGCGTTAATCAAATCTTGCACGACTTTAGCAGCGACATCCACTTTTTCTCCACTCTGAGCTTTTTTTCTCTGGGCGACCCATTTAGCATCGGGGGTTAACAGCGAGTTGGTGACAGGTGACCTCCGGAGGGATTCCAGGCATGTCCTTAGCAGACCAAGTGAAAAGGTCGGCATGGTCTTTCAGACATTGTGCCAGCTCCGCCTTTACTTCTTCGGAAAGATCGGCACCAATCCTCACTGTTTTAGACGGGTCATCCCCCAGCTGGACTTCGACGAGCTCCCCATAAGGCTGAGGTCGCTTGATTTTTCTCTTTTTCCAAGCTATCTCGATTATACCTAGCATCCAGGTCAGTCGCGTTTACATTGGCAGCCCTGCCATTTCCTTTCTTTTTCGCCTCCTTCCGACCTTCTTCAGGGGGATCCCTTTCCTCCTTAGACTTCTTGTCCTCCTTCATGTGCAGAAAAAAACACCTCTCAGCGGATTCCAAGTCAGCGTTGAGGGTGATGATTTTGTTGCAGAGAGAATAGAACTTCATCTTCAGGTGGACTGTGGAGGTTACCGCTCCGAGCCTTCCAAGAGTCGGCATTCCGATTATGCAGTTGTAAATCGAGGGACAAGGCAAAATGAGGAAATTGGTTTTAACAGTTCTAATCATTGGTTCTTCTCCATAAGTGACCATTATCTCTAAGTAACCAAGTGGCTTGGTTTGGGACCCGTTGAACCCGGAAAGGTCCGTTCCCCTGTAAGGAGTGAGGTCCTCTTCTAAGATTTCCATTCTTTTTAGGAGGTCCACAAAGATGATATCTGCCAAGTTCCCTTGATCTACCAAAATCTTTCTTATCTCTAGATAGGCCATCACGGCTCTGATCAGAAGAGGCACATGTGTTGCGCCCGAAAAAGTCCCCGAGGGAGAACCTTCCTCGTTCACAACTTTTCCTAAGACAATGAAGCCGCCACCAATATTTATTAAGGAAAATATTAGGAAAACCTTTTTTGGAAAGCGATCGGTCTTGCGAAACTAGAGAATTATGGGTTCGGGGATCGATTACGCGCGGGGAAGGTATTAGCACCTCACACGTCCTCTCTACTGAGAGGGAACCTTTAATTAAATGTGTGGTTTTAAGTGTTGATTTGAAAAATACCTAATTTGCCTCTTTATTTCTTATTGAAAATGAATTAAAGAACTTAATAAATTTTTTTATTTTTGGAGAGAAAGGGGGAAAAAGAAAAAAAGGTTTTTAGAAAAAGTGCTTGACGAGAATTAGCCTCTCGCTCCTACATATCTCCCGGTGCGATGGAGAATTCAAAGCTACGTAGTTCTTGTGTGTTTTTTTTGAAAATGATTGTTGAAAACTTATTGTGAAAATGATTTTTATTTGTTATGCTTGACGGGATGTGACCCGCTCCTACGTATCTCCCGGTGCGATGGAGAATTCAAAGCTACGTAGTTCTTCTTTGTTTGGAAAACGTTTTTTGTTTTTTATCTTGTTTAATTGTGAGAATTGAGCTTTCATGATGATCAATTGAGCAAAGGCTCCAAGTGACCACCATTAGCACTCCATTGTTAATAATCATGCAAGCAAAGGCTTCGCAAGACTACTAACAAAGTTTTTGATTTAGTGAAAATCTTTAGGAAAATTAGGCGTTCATGATGATCAATTGAGCAAAGGCTCCAAGTGATCGCCACTGGTACCTCATTGTTAATAATCATGCAAGCAAAGGCTTCGCAAGACTACTTAACAAAGTTTGATTTTGAAGAGTTTTCGCAATTGGATTGATTCTCGTTTAGGGAAAAGAAAATCTGTTATTTTGAAAAAAAGGTTGGTGAGAAAAAGGTTTACTTAGGGGAAAGAAGTATGTTTGTATTTATTTTAATTTAGAAATTGTTTGTTTTAAATAGGGATTTTAGGACATGATCCGTAACGGTTCATTTGTAGTCCTAAAAAGCTGACTAATCCGACTGTACAGTCGACTTAATCCCCTATTTATATTTTTGAAATTTTTATAAAATAATTTGTGTATTTAAAAAAAAATGACGACACTAACAATTAATAAAGCGTAAAGTTAATAAATAAATAACTATACATATAAATAAATAAATGAATAAATAATAAATAATTATTTACATAGATAAATAAACAATATAAATAATAAATAAGTATGTACATAAATAAACAGTATACATAATAAATAAATATATACAAAAAATAAATAAATAAATTAAATAAATAAATGCAAAACTAACCTCCAGCTGATCAATGCGATCAACGCCGAAACGGACCGAGCAATCTGACCATATCAACCGCGAACCGGACTCCTATCTGGTCCGTTTTCACCCGAAAACCACCAAGTAAAGGACCTCCACGGCCATCCCAAAAATAACTAAAGACGGACTTTTAATCTAACGGACTGCAAAAGCTAGTCCAAAAGAATTAAAGACAGACTTTTAATCTAATGGACTGCAAATGCTAGCCCAAAAGATCACTTAACCCATCAATCACCCATGTCCATAGCCTTTGCATCTCCATCTCTTTTATAGCCAAAGGCTAGGTAGTTCTTGTTTCTCCCAAGCAATGTGGGACTAAAACAACGTAGAAAAGCAATTTTCGTTTTTCTCAAACCAGCCATATTGACAATGAGATTTCGGATTCGTTAACCGTTGGATCATCGTTGTTTTTTGACACCAGGTTCATGAGACATCCATCTTCACTTCTACCGTTCGGATCGTCGAAACGAGGTCTGAGGAGAGAGAAATTGCCTTCGCAAAAGTAGAAAAAACAACTCCCATTTTTCTCAAACCAGCCACCGTACAAGTGCGATTCTGGATTCGTTAACCGTTGGATCATCGTTGTTTTTTGACACCAAGTTCATGAGACATCCATCTTCACTTTCACCGGTCGGATCGTCGAAATGATGTCCGAAGAGAGAGAAATCACCTTTGCAAAGTAGCTGCATGTAACATCCCTAAATTTTAAAGACTCGTATTATGATGCCTAGGACCGATTATTATTTGTGGGGATAATTAGTCGTGTCTCGGGGATTATTATTAGAGGAAAAGTCCAAGGAAATTCCATTCCGAAATTTATTATGACTTAGTCATGGTTAAGTGAAATATTTAAGCTGAAGGGCATTATCGTACTTTCACACCCAACCATTTGGTAGCTGACCCCTTTTAACACTCAGCCACACTCCCAAGTACTTAACCATTCCTCCAAATTTCAGAAAAATAAAAGCTGGAAATAGAAGGGGGAAGAGAGGAGGAGGGGCGCGAAGGGAAGAGAAGAGAAGGGAGGAAGGGATCATCAAAATCCTTGTTGCATGTAAGTTGTTTCTCTTCCATCCTACTCCATTTTTGATTCTGAATCCAATGGTACCACTTTCAAAGCTTGATTCTCACTCTTTCACTCATCTCCATTGATACCCATGAAGCTCCAAGTGGTGAAAATGGTGGAGCTATGTGTTGATGGCTTGCATGTTCAGTTTTGCGGTTAAGAGGGGGAAATCCCAAGCTCGCATTTCGATTTGGGAAGGTTGTGAAAGATTTGGGTTGCTGTTCTGAAGTATCAGTTGGTGCTCTTCGGTGCCGTTCGTGAATTCTCTCGTTTCGGTCATCGCGCGTTCATCGGAACTCCTAGAACGATCGTCAACGGGTGAGTTCTACTCACGATAGGGTATTTTGATATTTTGAACATGTTTTCGACATGGAATCCCTTGGTCATATTTTCTGTTTTCAAAAGTCTTAGAATCGAAAAGCGTTTTTAAGTCAAAACGGTGTTTTACGGTTTATTGAGAATTTTAGTAAGTCGTTGAAATGAGATGAATTGTGTACTACTAGAAATAGATATTCTGGGAATTTTCTGAGTTTCAGGTGATTGAAATTAGAAATCGAATCGGACGAGAACGGAGAGCGAAAATGAGGAAAATGAGAAATTCTGGTAACAGACACAGGTCGCACGGACCGTGCGCCCCTGGGCACGGGTCGTGCGCCTGCTTCGGGTTGGAAGTATTGGAAACAGAACGGGACGCACGGGTCGTGCGCCCCTGGGCACGGATCGTGCGCTTCCCTCTGGTAGATGGGTCTTGAGTAGTGCACCACGCACGGGTCGTGTGCCCCTGGGCACGGGTCGTGCGTGTGGTTCTGTTACCGGCTTCCGTTTTCTCGTTTTGTTGCTCTGTTTGATCCCGAACCTTTTCTAATTTCTTTCTCAACCATTCAAAAAGGGATTGCCTCACTGAAAACCTTATTTTGAACTTGTTCAACTCATGGTTTTTGAAAAAGAGCTTTGAAAGCCTATTTGATCGAAAAACCGAAACCCTAGTATACGTGTGGGTACACTGTCTGATGGATAGAATATATATATATTTTTATATATATCAACTGTATATGATTATAATGCCGGATGTCTAGAGATTCATCAAAACGGGTTATAAGTCAATAATACATTACAATATGATTATAATGCCGGATGTTTATAAATTCATCAAAACGGGTTATAGATCAATAAGATATAAATTATCTAAAAAGATATTGTGATTGATCCTTTGGTGATCGGAAAGATATATATTATCTAACTCTCGAGAAATCGTTATGTATTGTCATACATAAATCGCGTTGGGTGACGACCCGACAAGTAGCATACTAGGGAGGGTAGTCATGACCCCTTACCTAGGCCCTGAATGTGTTTTGGCGTGGTCAACTCACGGGTTGCCGGGATTAGCAGAGGTGCAGTCGGCTTGTGCTAAGTTACTGATTATAAGTTAACATTGCCGGGATTAGCAGTTGTGCAGTCGGCAGATGTTAAGCTGTAGCTACCGGGATTAGCAGTTGTGCAGTCGGTTGAGCTAAGCTATTAAAGACATAAAAGAGAACACGATTTGCTTGGCATTTCGATTATGGCTATTGGTAGCTAATTTAACATTGTTAACGGTTTAATAATTGAACCGAGTGTCAGTGAGGGGGCACGGTAGGACTCACTGAGATAATGTTATCTCACCCTATCCATATTTGTTGTTTTTCAGAGAAGCAGGGAAAAAGGAAGACTATAGTGCACGAGTAGTTGATATACTCTTGGAGGTGCCGAAGACTTAGTCATTTTCTCCTTGTTCTTTTGTTGTCCTATTGGTTGTATAAACTTGTATTGATTATGAGTTATATGAACCGTTTATGTTTCTGTTTGGTATTTGGACTTGGGTATTGTAATCTACTCGGTATGGAACCGATGAACTTCTATTTTATGAAGTAATGTTATTTCCGATTATGTTTTATTTCGGAAAGAGTTTGTATGTCCAAAACTTAAACAGGAACTGTGTCCTCTGAATTTCCGCATCTGTGCACTTTCGGTGTTTCTACATGTTAGAAAAACCCGGGTGTTACATTTGGTATCAGAGCGGTTCGACCTAGTCGGACTTAGATGTTAAGAGTCTTTTACGTCTTCTAAGTCTGATTTTTCTTAGTATGCTATTAGACATTGAGCCTGATCAACTTAATACTTTGTGCATACTTCGCAGAATCATGGCTGGGAGAGGTAGGAGAAACCCACCTGTTGATCCTCATCAAGAATGGATGCAGAATGTCATCGAGACTCAGCAAAAGATGATGAATGACATGATGCTAATGCAACAGCAACAGATGGCTCAGATGGCTCAAATGCAGCAGATGCATCAAATGCCTCAACCACAACCAGCTGAGCCAGTTAATGTGCCAACACCTGAGGATCCCAACAGGATGTATTTCCGGTTTCTGAAGATGAAACCCCCAACCTTCAAAGGAGGATCCGAGGCAATGAAAGCCCATTTCTGGGTAGATGCCATGGAACGGATCTTTGATACTTTGCAATGCAATGAAGGAGAAAAGGTAATTTGTGCTGCTAACGCTCTGGACGAGGATGCTCACACTTGGTGGGTTAACGCTCGTAGAATGCTTCAAAATCAAGGAACTCCTCTTGAGTGGGATAACTTCAAAGAGTTGTTTTTGGGTCATTATTTTCCCGACTCCCAAAGACTTGACAAGCAGATGGAATTTCTGAGTTTGAAACAGGGAGAGATGACAGTTGGGGAATATGCTGCAAAATTTGAGAGATTGTCACAATTCTATGAATTGGGGACCACCGCTCCTGACGATAGGTGGAAGATGGTGATGTTCAGACAAGGTCTTAGAGGCGATGTGAATCAAGGTCTCAGTTCGTATTCCCTAACCACTTATCCTGCTTTGGTTCAACAGGCTCATTCAGCAGAAAGCGATCTGAAAAGAATGTATGCTGAGAGGAAGGATTTTTGGAAGGATAAGAAGAAGGGCAGTGGGTCAACTTCTGCAAACCCGAGGTATAGAGGGAATCTAGACAAGGGAAAGCAGATTCAGACAAACAACACTTCTGGGCATCGCCGGTGTGAAGTGTGCAAGAAGAATCATCCAGGAAGGTGTCGATCAGAGACAAGGTCGGATCAGTGTTATCTTTGCAAAGAAGTGGGCCACTATGCTAATAATTGTCCGTCAAGGAAAGCTTTCTTAGAGTCTCCTGATGCTCCGAGACAGGCTCGAGTCAACACTCTGGATGCTAAGACCATCAAGCCAGCTGATAATCTTATAAGGGGTACAGGTTCTATCTTTCATCAAACTGTTAATATTCTGTATGACTCTGGTGCTACTCATTGTTTTATCTCTGAAGCATGTGCGGAACGGCTAGGATTAATAGTATCTCCTATATCCGAACCAATATCTATCCTTACTGCGGCAAAGGGTCGTGTGCGAACCCAATCATTATGTCTTAATTGTCTGCTCACCATAGGAGGCAGGGACTTTGTTGTTGATTTTATCTGTCTGCCTATGAGAGGAATGGAGATCGTGTTGGGAATGAATTGGATGACTTCCAATCACATTACGATTGATTGTTTCAATCGTGCAATTAATTTTCCTTCTGAAATAGCGGAACATTCACTACCTGCAGATGATGGTGTTATTTCGTTCACTTCAGCCAGCCAGTCTCTATTCCAAGGTGCGGAAGCTTTTGTTATTATTTTGTCTGCATCAACTGAAGCTAATTTGGATTTATCATCTACTCAAGTTGTTAATGAATTCTTAGATGTTTTTCCCGATGAAGTTTCCTCTTTACCTCCAGAACGAGAGGTAGAATTCTCTATAGATTTGGCGCCTGGCACAGGGCCAATATCCATAGCACCTTATAGGATGTCTCCTCTTGAACTGAAAGAATTGAAGTCCCAACTTGAGGAATTAATTTCCAAGAAGTTTGTTCGACCGAGTGCTTCTCCATGGGGTGCTCCGGTATTGCTAGTCAAGAAGAAGGACGGAAGCATGAGGTTATGCATAGACTACCGTCAGCTGAATAAAATCACTATCAAGAACAAGTATCCATTGCCAAGGATAGATGATCTACTTGACCAACTTCGAGGTGCTAAAGTTTTCTCCAAAATTGATCTGAGATCAGGGTACCATCAAATTAGGGTAAGAACCTTAGACATTCCGAAGACTGCCTTTCGTACGAGGTACGGACACTACGAGTTTGTAGTGATGCCTTTCGGATTAACTAACGCTCCAGCCGTATTCATGGATTATATGAATAGAGTATTTCATTCTTACCTAGATCAGTTTGTGGTCGTCTTTATTGATGATATCTTGATTTACTCCAAGTCAGTTGAGGAGCATGCTCAGCATCTCCGATTTGTCCTAGGAGTACTCCGAGAGAAGAAACTCTACGCTAAACCATCAAAGTGTGACTTTTGGATGCCTGAAGTAAAATTCTTGGGTCATGTAATTTCCCAAGAAGGGGTTGCAGTGGATCCTAGCAAGGTGGAAGCTGTGTTGAATTGGGAACGGCCAACGTCAGTGACTGAGATCAGAAGCTTTCTGGGTTTAGCTGGTTACTATAGAAGATTCATTGAAGGTTTTTCGCAAATGGTACTTCCGCTTACTCGATTGACCCGCAAGGGTCAACCGTTTACGTGGGATGCCGATTGTGAAGAGTGCTTCCTTGGAATGAAGGAAAAGTTAACTTCTGCTCCGATCCTAATTCTTCCGGATCCGTCATTGGGATTTCAGATTTACAGTGATGCATCTGGGAAGGGTTTAGGATGCGTTCTCATGCAGAATCAACATGTTGTGGCCTATGCATCGAGGCAATTGAAGACGCATGAACGGAATTACCCAACTCATGACTTAGAGTTGGCGGCTATTGTGTTTGCACTGAAAATTTGGAGACATTACCTTTACGGTTCTCGTTTCGAGGTTTTTAGTGATCACAAGAGCTTGAAATATCTATTTGACCAAAAGGAGTTGAATAACAGACAGAGAAGATGGACTGAATTTCTGAAGGACTATGACTTCGAATTGAAATATCACCCTGGGAAAGCCAATGTGGTAGCAGATGCTCTGAGCAGGAAGTCTATCCACACGGCAAGGTTAATGGTTCACGAGATGGCTTTGTGGGAGTCATTCAGAGATTTGAAGCTCAAGGTGGTAAGGAAGAAGGACCGCATAGTGTTGCGGCATATACGAATAGCCAGTGTGCTAAGGGAACAAATCCGTGTAGCTCAAGGAGCCGATATGAAGTTGCAGTCTCAGAGGGGATCGCCAGATTTCACTGAGGATAGTGATGGCGTGATTTGCTCTAATGGGAGGATTTGTGTTCCCGATGATGATGATATCAAAAGGCAAGTATTGGAAGAAGCTCATAGGAGTCAGTACTCCGTACATCCGGGATCCACCAAGATGTACCGAGACTTGAAGTTGATGTATTGGTGGCCTGGAATGAAGGTCGAGATTGCAGAATTTGTTTCTCGGTGCTTAACTTGTCAGAAGGTTAAGGCGGAACACCGAAGACCGGGCGGTCAATTACAACCGCTAGATGTACCAGTTTGGAAGTGGGAAGATATCTCAATGGACTTCGTCATGGGTTTGCCGAGGTCACAGGCAGGCAATGATTCTATTTGGGTAGTAGTGGACCGATTGACTAAATCCGCTCACTTTATTCCCGTTCGCTCGACTTATAAGGTTTCCAAGTTAGCAGATGAATATGTGAGGAACATTATCAGACTGCATGGAGTCCCAACGAGTATTGTGTCAGACCGAGATCCCAAGTTTACTTCCAGGTTCTGGAGAGCATTGAATGAAGCTTTGGGAACAAGGGTGCTGGTTAGCACTGCTTATCATCCTCAGACTGATGGTCAGACGGAGAGGACTATCCAGACTCTTGAGGACATGCTTCGGGCTTGTGTGCTCGACAGTGGGAGGAAATGGGAGGATCACCTTCCGTTAGTAGAATTCTCCTACAACAACAGTTACCACTCTAGCATTGGAATGGCACCGTTTGAAGCACTTTATGGTAGAAAGTGTAGAACTCCATTGTGTTGGTGGGAGATTGGTGAAGACAAGTTTTTGGGACCCGATATGGTTCGCGAGACTACAGAGAAGGTCAAGTTAATTCGAGAAAGGATGAAGGTTGCTCAGAGTCGGCAAAAGAGCTACGCTGACAACCGAAGGAGACCGTTGGAGTTTGAGGTTGGTGATCATGTGTTCTTGAAAGTCTCTCCAACCATAGGCACTGGAAGAGCCTTGCGAGCGAAGAAGCTCAGTCCTCGATATGTTGGACCTTTCCAAATCATCGAGCGGATTGGGCCAGTTGCCTATCGCCTCGCATTATCTCCGGCCCTATCAAACCTCCATGATGTGTTCCACGTGTCTCAGTTGAGAAAGTATGTTCCCGACTTGCATCAGCCGTTGAGGGTTGATACTATTGACCTGCGACCGGATTTGTCATTTCAACCTTATCCAAGGTACATTTTGGAGCGTGGTGTGAAGACTCTGCGCTCTAGAACCATTCCTATTGTCAAGGTGGTCTGGGATGGCTTTTCAGACGAAGAGGCTACCTGGGAACTGGAAGAGGACATGAATGCTCGATATCCCTATCTCTTTCAGTAAGGTATGTTTCGTCAATTTTGAGGACAAAATTTTTAAAAGTTGGGGAGATTGTAACATCCCTAAATTTTAAAGACTCGTATTATGATGCCTAGGACCGATTATTATTTGTGGGGATAATTAGTCGTGTCTCGGGGATTATTATTAGAGGAAAAGTCCAAGGAAATTCCATTCCGAAATTTATTATGACTTAGTCATGGTTAAGTGAAATATTTAAGCTGAAGGGCATTATCGTACTTTCACACCCAACCATTTGGTAGCTGACCCCTTTTAACACTCAGCCACACTCCCAAGTACTTAACCATTCCTCCAAATTTCAGAAAAATAAAAGCTGGAAATAGAAGGGGGAAGAGAGGAGGAGGGGCGCGAAGGGAAGAGAAGAGAAGGGAGGAAGGGATCATCAAAATCCTTGTTGCATGTAAGTTGTTTCTCTTCCATCCTACTCCATTTTTGATTCTGAATCCAATGGTACCACTTTCAAAGCTTGATTCTCACTCTTTCACTCATCTCCATTGATACCCATGAAGCTCCAAGTGGTGAAAATGGTGGAGCTATGTGTTGATGGCTTGCATGTTCAGTTTTGCGGTTAAGAGGGGGAAATCCCAAGCTCGCATTTCGATTTGGGAAGGTTGTGAAAGATTTGGGTTGCTGTTCTGAAGTATCAGTTGGTGCTCTTCGGTGCCGTTCGTGAATTCTCTCGTTTCGGTCATCGCGCGTTCATCGGAACTCCTAGAACGATCGTCAACGGGTGAGTTCTACTCA
Organism: Astragalus membranaceus; assembly: GCA_039519185.1. NCBI lineage: Eukaryota > Viridiplantae > Streptophyta > Magnoliopsida > Fabales > Fabaceae > Astragalus > Astragalus membranaceus. The sequence goes on along the minus strand of CM076846.1, from coordinate 161,017,312 downwards.
CGATAGGGTATTTTGATATTTTGAACATGTTTTCGACATGGAATCCCTTGGTCATATTTTCTGTTTTCAAAAGTCTTAGAATCGAAAAGCGTTTTTAAGTCAAAACGGTGTTTTACGGTTTATTGAGAATTTTAGTAAGTCGTTGAAATGAGATGAATTGTGTACTACTAGAAATAGATATTCTGGGAATTTTCTGAGTTTCAGGTGATTGAAATTAGAAATCGAATCGGACGAGAACGGAGAGCGAAAATGAGGAAAATGAGAAATTCTGGTAACAGACACAGGTCGCACGGACCGTGCGCCCCTGGGCACGGGTCGTGCGCCTGCTTCGGGTTGGAAGTATTGGAAACAGAACGGGACGCACGGGTCGTGCGCCCCTGGGCACGGATCGTGCGCTTCCCTCTGGTAGATGGGTCTTGAGTAGTGCACCACGCACGGGTCGTGTGCCCCTGGGCACGGGTCGTGCGTGTGGTTCTGTTACCGGCTTCCGTTTTCTCGTTTTGTTGCTCCGTTTGATCCCGAACCTTTTCTAATTTCTTTCTCAACCATTCAAAAAGGGATTGCCTCACTGAAAACCTTATTTTGAACTTGTTCAACTCATGGTTTTTGAAAAAGAGCTTTGAAAGCCTATTTGATCGAAAAACCGAAACCCTAGTATACGTGTGGGTACACTGTCTGATGGATAGAATATATATATATTTTTATATATATCAACTGTATATGATTATAATGCCGGATGTCTAGAGATTCATCAAAACGGGTTATAAGTCAATAATACATTACAATATGATTATAATGCCGGATGTTTATAAATTCATCAAAACGGGTTATAGATCAATAAGATATAAATTATCTAAAAAGATATTGTGATTGATCCTTTGGTGATCGGAAAGATATATATTATCTAACTCTCGAGAAATCGTTATGTATTGTCATACATAAATCGCGTTGGGTGACGACCCGACAAGTAGCATACTAGGGAGGGTAGTCATGACCCCTTACCTAGGCCCTGAATGTGTTTTGGCGTGGTCAACTCACGGGTTGCCGGGATTAGCAGAGGTGCAGTCGGCTTGTGCTAAGTTACTGATTATAAGTTAACATTGCCGGGATTAGCAGTTGTGCAGTCGGCAGATGTTAAGCTGTAGCTACCGGGATTAGCAGTTGTGCAGTCGGTTGAGCTAAGCTATTAAAGACATAAAAGAGAACACGATTTGCTTGGCATTTCGATTATGGCTATTGGTAGCTAATTTAACATTGTTAACGGTTTAATAATTGAACCGAGTGTCAGTGAGGGGGCACGGTAGGACTCACTGAGATAATGTTATCTCACCCTATCCATATTTGTTGTTTTTCAGAGAAGCAGGGAAAAAGGAAGACTATAGTGCACGAGTAGTTGATATACTCTTGGAGGTGCCGAAGACTTAGTCATTTTCTCCTTGTTCTTTTGTTGTCCTATTGGTTGTATAAACTTGTATTGATTATGAGTTATATGAACCGTTTATGTTTCTGTTTGGTATTTGGACTTGGGTATTGTAATCTACTCGGTATGGAACCGATGAACTTCTATTTTATGAAGTAATGTTATTTCCGATTATGTTTTATTTCGGAAAGAGTTTGTATGTCCAAAACTTAAACAGGAACTGTGTCCTCTGAATTTCCGCATCTGTGCACTTTCGGTGTTTCTACATGTTAGAAAAACCCGGGTGTTACACTGCAGTTTTGGGTACTTGGTTTATTTTTGTATTTTTGTAACTTTGACATTCTTGGGCCAAGTCATGTACATGGACATTCTCTTTTTTTTTTTGTAATAATAATCTTTTATTGCACCTCCCTTTTTTTATTTTCTTTTGTAATTTGTATTATTTCTTATCTATTTTATTTTTTATTTTCGTTTTTTTAATTAAAGATATTGTAACAAGAAAAGTAAATTAAATCTACTATGTAATTTTTGTGTTGAAAGTTAGGGTTTGGACCTAAGCCGGACGAAATTGGGGTATGGCAACATGCTTGTTAGGTTTCCCATCCAGCAAGTCCTGGTCCCCAAATGCCAAAGGAGGTCGGCTCGGTGAAACCGGGGAGGCTGACGTAGAGGCTACACTCAAGATTTCCTTCCATTTTCTCTTCATGGTTTTCCCGGACGCTTCGCTAGGAAATCCTCCTGAGATAACCATCATTATAGGTCGTCCTTTAGACCTTCGGAAGTCTTGCTCTTCTTCCGAGTTTTCCTCCTTGGCTTTGCCCTTCTTTTTAGGGTCGTCTTTCTCTTCTTTGACTTCGTCTCCCTGCTGAAAATTTTTCTTAACATAATGGCTAAGCTTCCCTCTTTTGATCATGTCTTCAATATCGTCTTTCACAGCGTTGCAGTGATTGGTGTCATGGCTGCTACTTCGGTGATACCGACAGTATTTATTGGAATGATGTCCCAGCCTGTGAGGGAGTGGATTGGGAAACTTTACGTCCTTAAACTCGGTGTTCAAGTAATCTGCCAAGATTTTAGCTCCGGTCTCATTGAGGTCGGAATATACTTGATGACGATTGCGGGGCATGGACTCTCTATTGTTTCGTTGCTCTTTCTCATTCCGATTATCTTTCTTGTTCCTGGGCTTAGATGGTCCGGGCTTGGCGAAAACCCGACCTGTGTTAATTCCTTCTTCATGGTCGATGAAATTTTGAGATCTCTGGAGGAACTCCGCGAGAGTCTTAGGTTCGTTTACTCCGATGTTGGTCTGGAACAAGCTTCATTCACGAAGTCCGGCCTCCATGAAGTAGAGTCGGAAAGAGTCGTCCAGGTATCGGACTTGAGCAGCTTCACGATTGAATCTTTCAACGTAGTACCGGAGAGGTTCATTCTCGCCTTGCCGAATGGCTGCCAAGACTTTCTGGTGTTTTAGTTTACTTTTGGAGTGAGTAAAATGAGCAGAGAAAAGCTTAGCCAGTTGATCCCACGAAGAGATAGTGTTCGGTTTAAGGGACCTGAACCAGTCTGAGGATACCTTCTCCAGAGTGAGGGGGAAAATTCGGCACTTCATTTCCTCCGGGACATTCCGGTATTGCATCATCGTGTCAAAAAAGTCGGGGTAGCGGTCAGGAGCGCCCGTCCCGTCATGCATTTTTAACCCTTCTGGTGACTTTTCAAGATGCCTCGGTACCCGATAGTAATCGATCTTGGCAGTGAAAGGTCCTTTTTCGCTTTGTCGTCTTCTCCCGGGGTGAAGATCGGTGATAATCGTACTTATTTAGAGATCTCCGCGAGCGGGGGTGACGACGCTCCAGTCTGGGGGACTTTTCCCTGCTCCTGGAACGTCGTCTTCAGGGTAGTAGTCTTCATCTTGAGTCCGACTTGGAGGAGTCCGAGACCCATTTCCCCCTTTACGACGAGGTGGGAGCAGTGGTGATGCCTTTTCCATGCAGGATATCGGTGGCGCCTGCGGCCGTGATTCCTACACCTGGGAGAACTGCATTGAGGTGAACTCTGATCCAGGACACCGCGAGCTCGGAGCTCCTCGATTTCCGCATCCATCTGGGAGAAACGGTAGCTGCGATGTTGGTCAGTCTCGGCTTTCCGATTCAATAGTTGGACGAGATGTTGGACATCATCGATTGGTACCGGGACCGCCTGAGGGGGATGTGGAAGTCGGTTCCGGCCTGAGCTCCCGAGGACCACTGTCTGAACCGAGTCGCGGAGACGGTTTGAGTTCGGACAAGTTACTGCCACTCCTTCCGGGGTCACTTCTCGCAGGACCGGTTGCGTGACTGGCTGAAGAACCGGTCTCTCAATGACGCTCTGGATCGTTCTAGGGCGTAATTGGGGAGGCATTGCTACTCAAGGAAATGGGAGAGGGACTAGAGTATAATGTCCTCCCACTGTGGTCGCCAATGTTCTGTACCGTATCTCCGATCTTGTAGGCAATCCGAGATAGTACGTAGTCATCGATCTTGATCAACAATGTTCCGATCCGATCCAGGAGGTGTGGTACCTGCAAAGACACTCTAACGCTTAAGTCGGGTAGATAGTCTAGTACAGGTGAGAATATGGTGAGATAACATACACTTAATGCTTGCATTGAATGCTTATTTATAGAGTCAAAGTGGTGTTTGACCTAATTGATTTGGACCGTTTGATATGGCGCTTAGATCTTGGCCATTGGTTAATGGATCTGTTTTTGTTTATGGGCCTCACTATTGTGGATTGGGCTCAATCTCTAACAAATTTTTTTGAATCTAAAGTAAGAAATTCTTATAATGTAAAGTAAGTAATTTTAATTATTGATGAAAAACATTAGAATTAAAATTTTATATATATATATATATATGAATATATAGAACAAACAATTTTGATTTAATTTATAATATGTATTATCGTTGTAAAATTTTTTACACAACGAAATACAATTTGATATGACACTAAAAAATGGTTGAATCTTCTCTCACATAATACATATACATAGATAGATGATTCATATCGATTAAAGTCTTTATCAATTTTAATGGAGGTGTATTGAAAATAATTAAGGTGTCTCTTTCGTGATCAAACTGTCCACTAGTCAAGCATCATTTTTCTTGCCGACCTGCAGTTTTCATATCACCGTTTTTGGCGTTCTTCTGACTTATGCACCCGTTCCATTTTTGTTTTGTTAATTTTTATTATTGTTTGACAGGAGTAATTTTTTTAATTTGTGCCAATAATATGCTATTATATATGTGGCTCCCGGGTTCGATTCTCAAAAGTGGACAAATTCGGTGTTGGTCAGTGCGAAATTTGATCCTAAGCACGAGCGGAGATTAGTCTTTCGTTGAAAGTGTTGGGACACTCCGTGAGTAATCATCGATGGTCTGAACCAAAAAAAATCTCTTACCAATGTACCATTAAAATTGTCATTAAAATATTGTGTAAAATGTTATAAGTGGTTAAGATTGAATCATTTAGTATTAAATCTTAACAATTTATAAAATTTTATATTATATTTTATCCTAGAAGCTCCCATTATATATATAAATGCTTTATTTTTCGTGAACCGTACCTTAATCGTCCCAGGGTAGGTCGATCTGATGTTTGGTCGCTCTGCCTAGTGGTGAAGTCGGAAGCAGAGCTCTGGTCGGGTTGTACCTGCAAAGACACTCTGACGCCCAAGTCAGGGAGGGAGAAGTCAAAGCGGAATGTGAAATATGTCAGAATGTGTACCTGGCAGCGGGGGTTGACCCCTATTTATAGAGCGAGGCGATGCCCCTGAGCCGTAGGATTAGCCGGGTCGATCTGGGCCGTTGATTGCGATTCCTATGCGTTTAGTGCGTTCCTGGCGAGTTGAGCTGTAGCAAAGTGGGCCGGTTTGGGCCCATTGTAAGGATTGGGCCATCTGCCCAGTCCGGAACATTTGGTTACCGTGTTATTGGTGCGCTTGACTGGCCACATATATACTCGGCTTTGTCGGCCTATGTGATTCTCTCCTCTTAACAAAGTTTTTGCCACACCCAAAATTCGCACCTCCCGTCTTTGTGGTATATATAAACGCATTATAATTTCTTTCTTCTGTGCTGCGGATTATATTAAACTAGTAGGATACCCGTGCATACGCGCGGGTGCTGTCGTGTTCTTTTTATGAATGAACTTAGACAGTATTTAAATAGTCTCAACATTACCCCGTGAAAATAAAGACAAATTTAAAGTAGATAAAAAAGAAGTTTCAAGTAAAAAATAGTTAATATTAAAATCTAAAAATGTAAAAGTATCATTTAAAAACAATCTGTGCATTTATCCCGTGTTTTTTTATATATCAGTGCAGCTATTCTGTGCTTATATATATATATATATATATATATATATATATATATATATATATATATATATATATATATATATATATATATATATATATATATATATATATATATATATATCATTGCAGTTATCCTCGTATTTTTTTATATATCAGTGCAGTTATCCTATGTTTTTTTTATGTATCAGTGGAGTTATCTCATAGTTTTAATTAATTATTTGAGTTGATTTTTAAATTATAGTAGATAGTAAAAGATAGATAGTAGATTATCAATAAGAAATATTGATACCGTGTTTTTTATATATCGGTGACAATTATTTGTTCTTTTTTCGGTATTTGTCACGTGCGTTTTAAATATTAATCAGTTTAAATAGTCATTAAGCCTTCTTGTTTTTTTAGATAGTAGGTTTATAGTAGTCTTCAAAAATTATAATTATCAATGGTAAATATTAATCCCGTGTTTTTTTATATATCACTGTAGTAATTGCGTGTTTTTTTATATATCAGTGCAGTTATCTCGTAGTTTCAATTGATTATTTTAGTTGATTAATAGATTATAGTAGATAGTAAAAGTTAGATAGTAGATTATCAATAAGAAATATTTGTTTTAAATATTAATTAGTAGTTTAAATAGTCGTTAAGTCTTCTTGTTTTTTAGATTCTTCTTGTTTTTTAGATAGTAGGTTTATAGTAGTAGTCTTCAAAAAAGTTTAATTATCAATGACAAATATTAATCTCGTGTTTTTTTATATATTTTTTTTGTGATAAAAAGGGCTCAAGGCCCACAGAAACAAGGGCAAAGGCCCAACACAAAAAAAAAACTAACGGATCGGGTTAGGATCCGTATCCATCTCTAAAAAGGGGTATAAAATAGGGGCGCCCCATCAAAATATATTACTGCAGTTACCCCGTATATTTTTTATATATTTTTTATATATCAGTGCAGTTATCTCGTAGTTTCAATTGATTGCTTTAGTTGATTAGTAGATTATAGTAGATAGTAAAAGATATATAGTAGATTATCAATAAGAAATATTTGTTTTAATATCAATATTCAGTTGTTTAAATAGTCATTAAATCTTTTTATTTTTTAGATAGTAGGTTTATAGTTGTCTTCAAAAATTTTAATTATCAATGACAAATATTAATCCTGTGTTTTTTTATTTATCAGTGCAGTTATCCTGTGTTTTTTTATATATCATTGCAGTTATCTCATAGCTTCAATTGATTATTTTAGTTGATTAGTAGATTATAGTAGATAGTAAAAGATAGATAGTAGATTATCAATAAGAGGTGATAGTAGATTATCAATAAGAGTGTAAACAAGTTTCGGAGAGAAAAATTAAAATTTTAAGGTGATAATTTTTTCCAAAAAGATGATAGTTTTTTTTTTGTTATTTTAGTGTGACTCGTTTACATTTTTATAGGTAATTTTAGTAGAGTAGTGTTTGTATAAATTTAGAAATTTAGTTAAAAAAAACTAAAATGAAGTCATAAGAGAAAGAGAAGAATTGTTTATAGGAAAATTAAAAGTAAAGTAAAAAGAAAAAAAGAATGTAAGAGAAAAGTGAAAAGGAGGAAAGAGAGTGTAAGAAAAAAGAGAAAAAAAAAAGAAGAAAGAGAATGTAATAATAAGAAAAAAAAGAAAGAAATAGAGTGTAATGAAATTTTTATTCTCGAATAATGAGATCGTGTTCCACGTGGAAAGTCAAATACTTTTAATTGCAAAATATCTGGTTCTGGTGTAATCCCATCTGGGGGTGTTCTATTCTGTGTTTTTAATAGATATACAAACCCAAAATCAAATAGATAAACTTGAAAATAATATAAGTATTTGTTTTTTGTTGCAACTATATTAATATATTAATGCAACGGATGGGACATGATGCAAGTATCTCTAAGTTTAAATTCATGTACTGGCAAACTAGTGTATACTACCTAGTTTCCTAATTAAAGAAATAACCTTTCTTTGATCCAACAAAAGTTGAATTTTGGCCGGTGTATAATTTTGTGGTGGCGGGAATTGATTTTTACAGAATTGTTTTTGTTGAATTGAGTTTAGTTAAAAGTAAGTTGAACGTAATATTATTTTTGTTTGGATACGTCTTGAATAGAAGTGATTTTCAACAATTTTTGTTGTTTTGATAGGTTAATTTTGTCAGATTTTGTGTTCAACTCCTACCGCTGTCATTTTTAATTTTTTTTTATTTGTATACTTGGGTTGATTTTTTTTTGATAAGCAATGTTAGTGTGGGGGAGGGAGAAATGTTAGTTTATCGAGTTTGAACCCGGGACCTCATTCTTGCACACCTTTGGTGCACTCCTTCGACATCTCTTAACTCGCCAACTGAACTACCTACTTGGGTTGTGCTTATTTGTATACTTGCCAACAAAATGTACATTATAAGAATTGAATTGAATCCATGACCAAGACAATAATAATTGCACGCATTACCACTAAGCAAACAATTTCTATTGTTATTGAATTCATAAATTTAAAATAGGTTTAAATATATATTACCCCCTGCAAATATACCCATTATCCAGTTACCCCCCTACAAAAAAAAACATTTAAAACAAACCTTGCAAAATATAAAGTTATCCAGTTACCCCCCTGCCGTTAAATTTTCTGTTAAAAAATGTAAAATGTCACATATCCAGTTACCCCCTGCCACGTGTCACCATATTATTGGACCTCTGTGACACGTGGCACTGACTGCCACGTCAGCATCCTGGTCAACAGTGCCACGTCAGCAACCAATGGATGGCTGCCACGTGGCACTGATGTTAATTCAAAATAAATCTTTAAAATGCCTAAAGTGAGACTTGAACCCATGACCCTTTACTCACACCCACAACTTCTAACCATTGAGCTAAATTAATACTTGTGATTACTAACTCAACTACCAATATATATTACGTAATTACTACTTAAATTAAAAAAAAAATCAACTTCAATCTTCTGGGTAACATCAAATTCACAGAAACAAATTCCTCATCATTCCTCACCTAAACGCAGATCCCAGCAACAAATTCACACCATCAACCAGCAACAATCCCTCCCTAAACGCAGATACTAATGTTCATCATCAATCTTCACCAAATTCACATCATCAACCTTCGTCAACCAGCAACAAATTCAAATCTGGGTAACATCAATCTTAAACAAAAACTTAAAATCAAAAACTGTTTCCGGATCTGCTGAAGGGACGAAATCGAATTCAGTTACCAACGAGAAAATCGAATTCAGTTTGCGATTCACCCTCTTCACCCTCAATCCTAGCGAAATCGAAGCAGTTTGCGATTCACCCTCTTCACCCTCTTCCCATCGTCACTCTCTCTCACTGTGCGTCTCTCTCTCTCTCTTCCCATCGTCACTCTCTCTCTTCCCATCGTCACTCTCTCTCCTGGGTTTTGTTGCTGGGTTTTGTTGTTGTTTAAAAAAAAACTGAGAGAGACGAACTGAGCGAGAGAGAGACGAACTGGGTTTTGTTGCTGGGTTCGTTTGACGATGATGATGTTGTCTGGGTAGGTGAGATGAAATCGATTTTCCAGAGAGAGAGAGATGAACTGAGAGACGAAATCGTTTGATGATGATGATGATGTTGCTACTGAGACGAAATCGTTTGACGATGATGATGTTGCTACTGAGACGAAATCGTTTGACGATGATGATGTTGTCTGGGTTCCAGATCACAAGTTGAAGTTGAAGAAACATTAACATACATGAAACATTGTTGCTGTGAATTTGATGTTACCCAGAAGATTGAAGTTGATTTTTTTTTAATTTAAGTAGTAATTACGTAATATATATTGGTAGTTGAGTTAGTAGTCACAAGTATTAATTTGGCTCAATGGTTAGGAGTTGTGGGTGTGAGTAAAGGGTCATGGGTTCAAGTCTCACTTTAGGCATTTTAAAGATTTATTTTGAATTAACAACAGTGCCACGTGGCAGCCATCCATTGGTTGCTGACGTGGCACTGTTGACCAGGACGCTGGCGTGGCAGTCAGTGCCACGTGTCACAGAGGCCCAATAATATGGTGACACGTGGCAGGGGGGTAACTGGATATGTGACATTTTACATTTTTTAACAGAAAATTTAACGGCAGGGGGGTAACTGGATAACTTTATATTTTGCAAGGTTTGTTTTAAATGTTTTTTTTTGTAGGGGGGTAACTGGATAATGGGTATATTTGCAGGGGGGTAATATATATTTAAACCTTTAAAATATATAATGCATTAGCAAAATATGTTTTTTATGCATTAATAATATTTATTTTACTCAAATATAGATAATATATATATATATATATATATATACATATACATGTATGGTATTTTTTTTTACAATTTTTGGAGTATAAATTTTATTGATACTTTTAATATTATCACATCTCTTATATTAAAATTAGAAATTATGAATATATGATTGATAACTTTTGAAAAAAATATCTTCATCATATTAAAATTAGAATCAAATAAATTTAAAAGTATCTTTTTTACAAACAATTTCAATTGAGTCTCTATGTGAAATCAAAATTACATTTTTAGTCATTTAATTTTCTCTATAAATAATTTTAATTTATATTTATCTTTTTTAATTGTATTAGTGTTTCTGCGTCTTTATTCATGTGTTTTTGAGTTTCCGTGTCTCTTAAAGTAGCGCATTTAATTTTCTCTATAAATAAATTTAATTTATATTTATCTTTTTATTTGTATTAGTGTTTCTGCGCATTTATTCATGCGTTTTTGAGTTTCCGTGTCTCTTAAAGTAGCGGCCCACCCAAACATTTTGTTCAAGATCCGCCACTGTGCCCACACGACCCTAAGAGCTTCCTAATGAGAGTGGTGCTACTAAATATCCCACCTCCAAAGAGATAAGAAGAAAACATAGTAATTTTAACACCTAAACACTTGACTTAATTAATATAACCTACGACTGGAAATGACACACTACTAGGAAAAATTGAAATAATGATGAAAATTTAGACACAAAAATTCTAAATTGTAATGTAGCTTTTAGGAAGATTCTTTTTAAAAAATTATTATTTTTTATAAATTTTAATAGGAATTTTTTTACTAAAAATGGCAATAATGCAAAAAAGTCTTGTATCAAATTATATTCTTTAATATACTTCCCTTGTTCCATAAAAAAAAGTAGTGTTAAAAGGAAAAAATAAGTCACAAAATTTTAGCTTTTTAATATGATCTTAATCATCTTTTTTACATTTTAATTTTTAACCATAAAATTAATAATATACACGTCCATTTTAAGTTATTATATTTCACTCTCCATATAGATATACCTGGTTTTGCTGGTCCGTATGATTCTCCCCTCTCAACAAAGTTTTTGTCACACCCAATATTCAAACCCGAGACTTTGAGGTGGGATCCGAGCCCAGTTACTTTTTGGACCAACCCTTATTAGTAACGACAACTAATACTTGTTAATAATTACTGTAAAAAAAAATACTAGTTAATAATTAATGAAAATAATTTTAGAAAATTATGAATCTGAATTACTTATTTATATTTTCTTTTAATTTATATAAAATTACTTATAAATTACAATAATTATTATTAGACTAAATTACACCAGAGGTCATTTAAGTTGTTTTATTGTAACAAGTTAGTCCTTTAAATTTTTTCATACCACTTAGGTCCTTTAATTTATTTAATTGTAACAAGTTGGTCTTTTAAGTTTTTTCGTACCACTTAGGTCATGTAAGTTATTTAATCGTAACAATTTGGGGCTGAAAAATGTAAGTTATTCGGCCTTTAAAAGTTACAATTAAATAACTTAAAGGACCAACTTGTTACAATTAAATAACTTAAAGGACCTAAGTGGTACGAAAAAAACTTAAAGAACCAACTTGTTACAATTTAATAACTTAAAGGACCTAAAGGGTACGAAAAAAACTTAAAGGACCAACTTGTTACAATTAAATAACTTAAATGACTACTCGTGTAATTTAGCCTTATTATTATTATTATTATTATTATTATTATTATTATTATTATTATTATTATTATTATTATTATTATTATTATTAGGTAGTATAGTTTAAGTAGTCCGATAGTCTTATCTATAACTAAAAAGAATTTGTCAAAAAAAAAAGTAAAAAGAATTATAATTTAGTGGTCTCAAAGATAAGTAAGCCAAATTCAATTCTATTTAATATTATTGTTCCAAAATATCTCTTGTTAATTCGTTTTTGGTTTTCTAAGATGAGTGCACATATCCAAGATTAAGAAAAACAGTTTCTAAAAATTATAACTCATTTTCATATAAATTAAAGACAATTTTTTATCTATAATATATAAAATTAAGAAAATAAAACTAATCTATGGTACCGTTTGGTAAAAAGTAGTGGGTAGCGGATAAACTAGCGGATGAGCGGATAACAGATAATGGATGAGCTAGCGGATAGCGGATAAATTAGCAGATGAACGAATAGCAGAATACGGATGAGCTAGCGGATGAGCAGATAACAGATAAACTAGCTGATAGCACATAATGTGTTTAGTAAAACTAGTTGTTAAACTAACTAATAAATATAAAATGACATAAAAAGAAATATTTGTTTCATTTATGATTAAATTATTTGGCTTATTTTAATAAAGATAAAGAAGGAATTTAATAAGGACCTATTTGAAAAGAGGGGGATGGACGAGAGGAGAGGGAGAGGAAGGTGGAGGTGGAGATGGGGAATGGAAGAAGAAGAAGAAAAGAATTCTCTTTCGTTTTTGTATTCGGTGTATGGTATATATTTCAGTGTATGATATATTTAAAATGGGAGACATGAAGTCCCTTTTATAGGCAAATTTGTTCGCTAAGCGACCAAGTGCATGCTTCTGCCTCTAATTTTGCCGTGTCTTGTTCGCTAAGCGAACATCGAAGTTCGCTAAGCGAACAATGGTGTGTTGTTGACTTCTGGCTGCTGCCGACTTCCAAGCTGCTACGTGTAAAATAAGGTCTGTTCGCTAAGCGACCAAACTTTTCCAACTTGTTTCTTCTTGTGATCTTTTGGTCCTTGCTTGGCTTAAAATGACTTTCTTTCACCTATGTGCACAACTTTCACAGAATAAAAGGATAACTTCATAAAAGATATATGCATTTACTTTTTTTTACAACATTTACTATTATTTATGGAAAAAGTTTAATTACTTTGCATTTAATCAAATACGTGCTTGTAAATTGTTAGAAATTTGAAGTAAATCAAGCACTTATCATTTTTCATAGGCAATGCTAGATGTTAATTGTTAGAGGGAAAATGTTATTTTTTAGGGTTTAAACCATGAACCTTCTTATACTTATTCGATATTTCTTAACTCGCCAACTGAACTACCAACTGTGGAGCGTTGGTGATGGTGGGTGGGAGAGGAGTGGGAGAGTAAGAGGAAGAAGAGGAAAAAAATCCTAATTTAATTTGGGAATTGATGTTTTTTTGACAATTAATTTGGGGATTGATTAATTTACAAAGGTATATTAAAATAAAATAAAATGAAAACAATGACATGTAAATGCCAACTTAGATCTTTGTTAGCCGCATCTTTGTTGGTATTTATGAAAACTATTTATAAAAAAAAAATATTTTTCAGGAATTTTTTAAAAGAAATCTTAAAGACTTATTTAGAAAAGAGTTTAATTTATATACGCTTATTATGTTTAGACTTTTACAACCAACACCACCACTCACAATTCTTGAAGTGGTTGGTTACCAATTGGCTAACTGATGTTTGCCAATTGACTTACATTCACCACCCAAAAATGAAAATAACAAAGGGCCAATAAACAACAAATTATTTTTAATGACGTGTCGGTATGTATGTACTTAGTAGATAGTATAAAATATACCTATAGTATATATAAATTAAATCTTATAAAAAAAAACTATATTTATAAAGATGAAAAATATATTTAAGGCTTTATCTTATAATAAGGATAGATAGTAGATATTTTATATTTTCGGAAAAGTTAAAGTAGGGTCGTATACACTATAGAGGTAGTAGGCTATACGGAGAACCGGAGTAGCCTAGCTAGCTACAAATATAAAGCTGTTTCCTTCTTACTTCTTCCTCACTTTGTCCTCATCGATCGATTTCATCATAAACCAAAGAAGAAAAAAAAGCAAAGGGAGGCCACGACGAGAAATCAAAGAAAAAAGCAGTACTAGAAAACATTTACTTCCATTTCCATTTTTCTACTTTACTCACCCTCCTAAATTACTTATTTTCTCTAATTTTGGGAATATGGGGGAAGTTGAAGAGAAGAATGCAGGTTTAATGAGATGGTGGGTGATGTTGTTGTTGTTATTGTGTTTGTTGTCTACTACTAGCCCCGTTGTAAATGGTCATAAAAATGCATACGCTACTATGATGTATGTTGGTACACCAAGGGACTATGAGTTTTACATCGCTATACGCGTTCTCTTCAAATCACTCTCTCGTCTCAACGTTCAAGCCGATCTTGTTGTCATTGCTTCCATTGACGTTCCTATTCCATGGATTCGAGCTCTGTAAGTCCCAAATATCTCTTTAATTATTATTAATTTTTTATTTATTTTTATCTCCTCGTCCTCCTACTACTTGTCTCTGTGTTTTCTTCATGTTTCGGTTACATTACATTAACCTAGTTGTTCCCCGAAATTTCCGCCTAGGTTAAGATTAATAAAAAAAATGTAAAAAATGAAAGAAAAAAAAGTTTATGATGGTTATGGTTGGAGGATCGGGACCGTTGATTTGGTTGTCCAGAAACAGTGCATCGTGTTTATGGGTTTATGGAGGCATGGATGTCTACCGACCGTCCTGGTCCGGCTTCAATTTCTGAGATCCCATCATTCATAAATCCTAACCTGGGCTCCACACGCGTTTTCATTTGCATATTAAAATTAAAATCCGATTTATTATAGTAAGTTTTCAATTTATCAATCAAATAGTAAATAAATTTTTGGTTTTCCTTTTTTAAAAATATATCAATATTTTCTTCCCATTTTGAGCGTTAACCACCTGTACTAGTAAGTTGTGAGTTGTCACATGTGTAGGGGTTGTTTACACAAATGGAATGGTCTTTTCTGGTTCCTTCGCGACTTGTTTGTATTTGTTTCCTTTTTTTTGACTCACAAACTACGGAAATGGATCGTCTAACTTTTTGACGGAAACTTCCCCTTAACTTTAGTCTTTTTTTTGATGAGAGAGAAAATAAAAATGGAGGGAAATGAAGGAAAATAAGATGAGAGAGAATATATAAAAAGAGAGAGATAGACAGAAAATTAGGGGGAAGTTCCCGCCAAATGTTCATAGCATCCTTCCCCCACCAACTACGCACACTAATTAGCAGTACAACTATTTGCCTGCTACTATTTTATTTTTTTGCGTTAATATTTATTAGGGTAAAACTTTTTTTTTTGACTTTTTAGAATATTTTTTTTAATTTCTCTATTGTCTATAGGCGGCATGGCACCAAGTTGATTTTCAAAATATTTTGAATATCAATGGACTAGTTCTTGTTTTTTTGACAGGTCAATGGACCAGTTCTTAATGTTTAAAATAGACATTGTTTTCCAAATATAATTTTGAAAACCAATTGTTTTAAATTTATATTTAGTTAGTAGAGAAGGAGAAATTGACATTCAGAATAAGTAAAGACTAACTAAATCATTGTTTTTCGTATAGTTAAGGGAGTATTAAATAATTTAAATATTCTTTAATGAAATTGATATGAATACATTAAAAACCAGTTTTTGTAAATAAGATGGTGTATGTATAAGGTAATAATAATTTCCTGGAGATAGTCTTTTAGTGAATCATCGATTATATGATTCGAATATCCTCTAGTTCTTTTTTTATAGAATGATTCAAAAGGTGATCGGTTTGTCGACACTAGCAAACACGAGAGAGAAAAAGCTTAGGTTAAAGGAAAAACTTCTCTTCCACTTTATTGATTAAAAAAAAGCAGTCAGTAAGTACAGATATTTTGTATACGAAAACAAGACTTTTTCCTTCTAAAAAAACCTATCACGTGGTGGTCGGTTATGTGGGATTCATTATGGTGAACTAAAAAGGGTATGTTGTTTAAGTGGTGCTACAGTATTTTTTTAAGCTAACTCTTTTGAATTTTACAGAAATTAAGAAGATGGTCTTACAACTTACTTCATTTTATATTATTTTATCCCACTCGTCATATTTTTCTATTGTTTCCACTTTTTTCATTCACAAAGTCATTTTTATTTTATTTTAAATAATTATAAGAATCATGATATTTTCCACGATCTAGTTCAACACTTCCGTCAAATAAATCTCATCCAACCAGCACACACCAATAAGGTGGACAACGGTCGGGTGTTGTCGGATTCGGGCTCAAAAGTCATCATCCAAGCAAAACCGAAGTGGCAATATTTGAACCCACTTCCGACCATTTGAATGAACGGTTGTAACGGGTGACGGTTTGATGGTTTTCTCGGGCGGTTTAGATCGGTTAGAAGAAGAAAGCACCTAGCAACAGAGATGGCTGCAACAAAGTGGTGGTGCCTTGCAGAGATGATCTCTTGCCACATGCCCAAATCTTAAAACGTGGCGCTTATAGATTGTAAAACGTCGCACTAAATAGTATCTCGCGGCACCGTCACAGATCTGGCTAGCTGCGATTCCATCTTCCTTCTCGCATTTCCAACTGGATTTTGCATCATAGCTCATCGTTGGTAACATGAACAGAGCAAGTAGTGAGGCAAGGCAAATGGAGAGGTGAATAGTGAATACTGAATAGAGAGAGAGAAACAAGAATAACATAAAAAAGTAAAAAATAAGTGAGTGGAAGAGAAGGTAATAATACTCCTTGGGCTGAGCTATTGTCGGTGAGAGAAGGTAATAATCGTGGCACGTCTCACTATTTATTCCAATCTTGGGAGTAGTATTGTAGTCACTAGGCGCACAGTTCAGTTCAACTGTAGAGTGCAGTTTGCAATGGTATTAATTCACATCTCCTCAATTCGATCGGTTTCGGTTCTGTAAGGGTTGGCCTTTTCCCACCCATGCCAAATTGTTACAAACCACTGTGACCCATATTTGTGACCCGCCAACCCGATAAACCATTCAAACCCGCAAATCGGTTTCTGCAAACACAGGTGGGCCGGGTTCACGGTCGATTTGGACATTTTGTCCAGCCCTACCAATGGTGAACATTCAAAACTCAAAAGTTGGTTATTAAATATTACATGTTGACAAACTGTGACATACAAACCTCCATTGGAACCTGGAGGTGGTCTACTCTGTGAATCATATGCATGACTCGATTGTCGTTTGTAGGTTTATCAATTTTATTATATTCTTATTATAGTGTCTAGATATGGTATTGTATTGTAGTACTAATAAATAAAATCCTATCCGGAATGATTGAGCTCATGACCTCTTTATTTTGTCTTGCTTATCACTACTTTTAGCTGAATCAGCTGTTTTGTGCTATCAAATTAGTTAGCACATAATATATTTGAGTAGCTAAAAGGTATTATAACTCATTTAAGTTTTGGTTCTTATGATTCTCTTTGGTTTAGTGCTGGTTGGCATCATGATCAACAACTTATTATATGTTTGGTTTCAAGTTGAAACCTCCTAATCGTGTGTTTTAAAGACGCACCGTGATTTCACTGTCTTAGAAACAAATTAATAAAATAATTATTAATAATCAAAACGAATAGTTTTATTAAAAAAAAATAATCGAAATGAATAGGATAATATTCTTGAAAATGTTGTATTATAATTCTGAGATTGTCAAAATAAAAAGTTCTGAGTTACAGCGAAGAAGAGTCATTACTATACCCAGTCAAAAAAAACAATAATATCTAGTACTAGTACATAACTACATACTATTTATTGAAGCTTCATTATGAGTTGTCACAGGCAGGAATAATGAAATTGATGGCTGAGATTTATAGATTAGACGGTGCAATGTGGTGGTCCATATGGGGGGAGTAGGCTTATAAAGATAGAGAGAAAATTTGTGGGGATATCTTCACCTATCTGTAGGGTAAAATTAATTTCTATTTGGAGTATTGAGACCGTCCTTGTGCTTTCTCTTTAACATTGCATTTTTCAATGAAGAATTTTCATATTTTTCAATTCATCAACTAATACACTGATTAGGAGCAGAGGACCCTATTTTTATTACTTTAATAAAATATGTGTTAAGAGTCCTACATCTGAGGTGATATGATTTGAAAAAGAGTTTATAAGTGGGAGACATTCATTACTCCATAAATAGTATTTGTAGTGTTGAATTAGGCCCAACCACAATTTTAACATGGTATCAGACCCTATTTAAGATTAGTTGGGCCACCTGCTATTGGGGTCACCCAAATCGCATCCCATTGTCGGGTTCTAGGCGTGAGAGGGGGGGGGGTGGTGTTGAGAGTCCCATATTCCAACCGTAAGGTTGAGTTAGACTTGACTCAAATTCCAACCGAAGCGTGGGACTGACCAACTTATTGTGTTTTTCTTGTTTAGTTGTCAAATCAAACTAATATACACATGAGAACAAGTAATTGAGTTTCCTTTTGTATGTGTTCTTCTTTTCCACAAGACTTTGATAAAGAGAAAGCTAATCAGTCACTCAAATATAAAAAAAGAGAGGTAGAGAAAGAAAATAAAAAAGAAGGTTTGGCGTTATACAAAAATACACAATATTTAATCTATCAAATAACCAAAGTATGTGCCTTTTTTTAGTGTTAGACAACCAGATTCATTTGCGTGTAAGCACTTATTAATTAAGTGGGATGAAAATTGACAGTTGTTTTTTCTTTTTTGGATGGGTTGTTCAGTGAAAAAGAAGATGGTGCCAAAGTAGTGAGAGTGGAAAACATGGACAATCCCTATAAGCATCAAGATAACTTTGACAAGAGATTCAAGTTATCGTTGAACAAACTCTACGCGTGGAGCTTGGTAGATTATGACAGGGTAGTCATGTTGGATGCTGACAACCTCTTCCTACAAAATACAGACGAGTTATTTCAATGTGGTCACTTTTGTGCTGTCTTTATCAATCCTTGCGTTTTCCACACTGGCCTCTTCGTCTTGCAGGTCCACTTAATTATTGCTCCCTATAAAATCTTTGCTCCTCAAGTATTACTATTTTAGGAAAAAAAAGTTGCTTGGAACCCATAAATATAATAGTAAATACTAATACCTTATGGTGTAAGATGGTGACTTCTAAGGTGAAAGATCAACTAAGTCGTTCATCAGTGTACCACATTTAAATTGACAGCCAGATATAATATAAAATACTACGAGTGGTTGAGATTGTATCACCAACATGAAATCTCAACCATTCATGACATTTTATACTATATATCTTATGGTTAATTTCAATGATACACGGGTGAGGAACTTAGTTGATCCCTCACCCTAGAATCTATTTATCTCTTTTTAATGAGTTTAATTGTTATGCACTGTCGGTGTAAATTTTTTTACACGGACAACCAATCACAACTCATGGAATAGATGACTCTCAGTGTTGTTGGAAAAAGACTCAACCATTTTTATTGACATGACGAATTGTGATTGGTTATATAAATTAAATCTTTTTTTAATACAATTTTGCCATTTGGTTAGCTATATTTTTGTTTTTAAACATAAGTTCAAGCAATTTTCTTTTCTTCACATAAACTTATTTTATAAGTGATCATTCAACTAAAAACAAATTAAATAACTACTTAAAATACATGACTAATGTGTTGGTGATATATTGGTAAATAAAAAAGGTGGATTTTTTTATGTGAAATATGATCATCTTAGTGATATTTTTCAAATGGATTTGATATTCGCAGCCATCAATGGCGGTGTTCAAGGATATGGTTAATGAATTAGAGAATGGAAGAGAAAATCCAGATGGTGCAGACCAGGGTTTCATAGCTAGCTACTTCCCAGACTTGCTTGATAAGCCATTGTTTCATCCACCTCCAAATGGCACCAAGCTTGATGGTACATATAGACTTCCTTTGGGTTATCAAATGGATGCTTCTTACTACTGTAAGTAAAAGGAAAACTTCATCTTTTTTGTTTTTTGAAACTACACTTTTTTGGTGCAATCTTAAACTTCAGATTGTGACTTCATGCTAACATTGATCCTCACTTCAGATCTTAAACTTCGCTGGGTCGTACCATGTGGACCGAATAGCGTCGTTACATTCCCGGGCGCACCGTGGTTGAAGCCGTGGTATTGGTGGTCGTGGCCTGTCCTGCCCTTAGGCATCCAGTGGCACGAAAAGCGTCGTCAAACTTTAGGGTAAGTTCTAAGTGTAATTTTCTTCAATGTCATTTTCCCACAAATGTGTAAGATATAGTAAAAACTGGTTTGTTATTTTGTTCAGGTATAGTCCAGAGATGGCAGTGGTACTTATTCAAACTGCAATATATCTAGGAATAATCGCAATGACGCGTTTGGCAAGGCCGAGCCTGTCAAAGCTATGCTACCGGCGATCCGATAAGAGCATCACAGTGGTACAAAACATCCTCAAATTAGTAGCTTTATGGAGCATCCTTGCTGCATACATAACACCATTCTTTATAATTCCTCAGACAATTCACCCTCTACTAGGTTGGCCTCTATATTTGCTTGGTTCTATGGCTCTTTGCTTGATTGCTATCAATGCATTTCTTCTACCAATGTTACCAGTTTTGATGCCATGGTTTGGGATTACTGGTGTGTTATTGGTAATGGCGTTTCCTTGGTATTCAGATGGAGTTGTAAGAGCTTTGTGTGTTTTTGCTTATGCATTCTGTGCTGCACCATTTTTGTGGGCTTCTATGACTAGGATAATGGCTGGACTTCAAGTTTCTTTAGAAAGGGAAGGTTTTATGCCAAGATTAGGAGAATCTTCACCACCTTCTTGGTTTAACAAGTTATATTAGAGCAGGGAGGAACAAAGAAAGGCCTTATTGAAAATTGGAGTGGCAGACAATATCCCACTTGTTGCACACAGAAATGACATGTTTTTTGTTCACTTGTTTTGTGTGGAGGAAGTGCTAATAGATTTAGTACCGTTAAGATGTTACAGTTGGAATTATTCATTATTTTTGGAGTGAGAGGGACACTTGCACTCAGGGAGTTATTGTGTTGTATATAAGATTGTTTTGCCATTATTCACATAGCTGTATTGTGTGCCTGATTTGTTTCTGTATTAAACTTTGTGATACAGGAATGAGAGAAATCGGCATCATTGGACATTTTAGCAACTCTATATCCTTTTACTTTCTTCATATTTTGTAACTACTTGTCTCAGGGGAAGCCTTCAATGATCACAATCACAATCACATACAGTTATACACTAACCGATCAAAATACTAATATATAAATCACAATTGCTTCCATAATCAACTAAAAGGAAAATTGGCTCTTTAGTAACTAGACGTGGATTAGTCTTACTCATGATGTCTTGCTCACCGACCAAGAAAGTGTATCAACTTTTTTATTAGAAGAATAATAACAACAAAATACCTTTAATATTTTATTATTGAGTGAAATTATTGGCCACCTTAACTTAAAATACAAATACAATACAAATAGTAGTAGACGATAGGTAAAAAGACTTCCTCTTCCACAACCCTAATTGCCGCCTGCAAACCTTACCTGCTTTGTGTCGCAACTCACAACCGACCCACCACCGCACTTTCTCTTTTTGTCATTGTTTGCGTTCGCGTCTCTACAAGGTGAAACAAGACAAACCCTGTGGCGCTCCAACCCTACGAGCAAGAGAAGGGAACCCGACGAGCCTTGTGATGATCCATCCTTGCGAATTCGGCGACGCTCCATCCCTATGACTGTCTAGAATGCGGCGTCGTGTACAGGCGGCCTAGATTTGGAACCCTGCACTTGTTTGTTCTTTCAGTTTTCTTACTGTGTGCGTCAAGAACTCTTTTCTCACTGCCTATGAGATCTGTTTGTTGCGTTCGTTCTTGAGGGTGGAAGATAATGGTTCTGCAGTTTGTCCAAAAAAGGGTTTGATTTGCAACCTCCTATGGTGACTGTCATGTGTCGCTGGCTGTGCATGGATCCCATCACTGGAGAAGGTTTCTCATGCTGCTGTGACTTCTGTTGCTGCTTCAACGGTTGCAGCACCTAATGTTGTCGTGCGTTCCTTCGCACAAGTCTTACAAAAAAAATTGTGAGGACTCTTTACCACAATTGTCGAAACCATGCATTAAAAGCGATGTATTGACCGATCAAGTTTCTGAAGATGAATACAATGTGGGGTTAGAAGTTTGCAAGAATCATCTTCATAGGTGTTTGGTTCTCTTTAAGGGTGATTCCTTTGAAAGTTGCCGACTTGCAATCAAAATTGTCTTCTAATTGGAAACCTACTATTCTTTCTCTTCTATGGAAGATCGCATGAGGGTTTAGTCTCATGGGTCTTGGTCTTTGAAGTCAAGTATATTGCATCTTTCTCAATGGACACCGAATTTCAATCCTAACAAGCAAAACAAACCCATAGTCAATGCTTGGTGAGGATTTTAGGGACTTGACGTACAAATTTTTTATTTTCTATAGCTAGAGGAATTGGAGTTCTTATCACCCTTGATGAATCTACAAGTAAGCGTTCTTTTGGCCACTTCGCTCTAGTTCTTGTGGAGATTGATTTGTCTCAACAATTACACGAACAAATATTGGTGGAAAGACAAGGTTATGCTTTTCTTATTGACTTCGAATTTGAAAAATTCCCTTCTTTTCTTTTCATTTTGCCATTGTATTGGTCACACTCTATCCGAGTGTAAAACAAAAGACACGATTTCTTTAAAGGAGCTTGTTAAGCAAAGAATTAAGTCGGTCAAGAATGTGCCAATTGTTTGTAAACACACCTATGTTCCAAAGTCTAAGATTGGAACTTCTGCCGGCAATCAAGGCACAGGTCAAGTCGTGATCCTGCCCTGGACTTCACTCATAAAAATTCAAATGAGAATCTTGAGTTCTCTAAAGAGATTGGTATAGCAGAGCATTTAAGTTTGGCTAGTGTTATTCATGAAGTATTTGGCAGTTCATGAATCAATTGACACAAGTAGCTAGCAGATGATGATGAAACTACTAGTCAACCCGCGAGCATTGAGAGAGTGGAGGACTCCAAAAAAAACATGTAGAACCTCAATGTTGTTATGGTTGATTCATACTTATAAAATGAGAAAGTATGGAAATCGTAACTTTTAGATATGTTTGATTCAATTTTATTTACTTTTAGGTTTTTAGTACTTTTTTATTTTCTTTTTTCTACATGGGTTTTGGTTCTTGTACTCTATTTTTTTGTTTTCTTTTACAGCCTTAATAAATTTCTGGTCTACAGAAGAAGAAAAAAGGTCACCTTAACTGCAATCAAAAAGAAATTCACCTAACAGAAATAGATTATTAAAAGGAAAATGTGATTGTAACAATGTCTTTCCAAATTAACAAAATTGAAGGAGAAAAAAAACTGCCACTAACCGAGCTAATACACCACACCTCGTTTCTTATGTTTTCTTTTTCCAAATTTCCCCTTACCAATTTTTTTTTGGAGGAGATCGAAATTTTGTTCTTTTAAAACAAGTGCACCCTTCTTTCCACTCACATCTTCATCTTCTTTCCCCATCTCGTAAACCTCCCCTCAATTCCCACCCGTCAATGATCTCCATATTTAACCCCCTCAATTTTACTTTTAATTAATGTGCCCCCCCCCCCCCCCCTCCCCAAAAAAATATTTAACAGCGTCAATTTTACTTTCATGGAATGTGTTTGCTCCTGAACTTGTGTGTGTGTGTTTGAAGTGTACTTTGCATTGGTATAACTTCTGAAAAGGTAAGCTCTAAAAAAGGATAAATTCTTCATTCTCATTCATTCACAGTCTATCACTAAATTTTCTGGTGGTATTTGAATTGGAGATGGGTATACTACAATCCTTGAAAAAGAACTGTGCCTTCACAAAAACACTCTCTTAGCGCCAAAATGGCAGGCAGTCTTACTTTACAATGCTTTTCGCCTTGTGGTCATCTAATGATGCTTTTCAGTCTTGCATATATCTAGCTCATCGTGATTCATAATGAGCATCAAATCCATATTAATTTGGGAATTATTCATAAAAAAAATCAGAGCAAATTTTGTTGCGTACTATCATTGCTCTCAAATGTGAATGGGCAAATCCTCAGATCATATACAACCTTGAAGGGAGGCTATAAAAGTGTTAAGATTCTTGAAATTTTACAGTAAGTAGGAAAGAACAATCTTAATGCGTAAAACTATTTTATTATGACAAGTGACAAATAAATGTTCCTGAGAATCCTCAAACCAACAGCTGCCACAAAAGAGGGAGGAAATAGTTTCACATTATACAACAATTTGTCTGAGAGTCAAGCATTTCTGGAGATCTGCAGAGGAAAAAAAGGTTCTTATCAGTTATAGCCGCATATAAAATGTATTTCGACAACTACAAGATAAAAATAGAGACCGAGTTTTAAGAAAAGCAAAAAGTATAAAGCAACAATTGATGCTGCCAAGTGCCAACCAAGGTACATTCTTTATAAAAAGAACAAAAATTACTTCTAAAGTACAAGCACCCTGATGGAAGAAAAGAATAGGTTCCATCCTCATTCAGGAACACAAGGACTGGCAAGTTCAACATAAAACCATGATTTTGCTCTAACAAAAATTTGATACCAATTTAACCAGTACTAGTGATTCCTAGTAAGTTAGATCACAGAATTCCCCAAACAAAAAATAAACGGACTACTTTTATGGATCATATATGCCAATTTATTTGAGTGAGTACTGAATACTGAGTATCAAGTATCAACCATAAGTGTGAACTGAAATAGAGCAGTGAGCACCATCTGCAGAAACAGCAGCTCCACAACCTACTAGTTAAATTCCATGACAAATCATTCATTCATTTCAGTATTTAGTAAGCTAAAAGTATATAAATCATAAATGTATGTTCATGTATGAGGATTCTATTTTGAAATAAGCAAATAGAATGATAGCCACTAGTACATTGCGTCATAAACACCACTAAATGCACTAACACTGCTTTTTGAAGACTCAAAGGGAACTTACAGCTGACCAAGGCTGGCTAAATCGAAATCAGGAGCAAGCTCCTTGACAATATCATTTGGAGGTTGTCCACATTCTTGCATCTTCTGCATGAGCTCAACAATCTTGGTGAAGTTTCCAGAATCATATTCATAAACATGATTTAGATGCTTTATCAGTTCGTATTGGTGCGAATACCGGTCATATTCTTCTTTGCTTAAACTGGTCTTATGCTCTTCCAACCACTTTGGATACCTTTCTCCTATTTCCTTCATTGGTTCATGAAGAATCTCCTTGGACAGAAGCTGCTGCATCATTGTCTCCACAATAGATTCCATGTCCTAAACAAATCAATAAAATTGTCAGCACTAATTCCAGCAAAGAGAAACAAGATACATTATTGAATTAAATCAATACATCCATGAGTAGGTGATTCGGTGATTGTACATCGAGCTTGTCATAACTAGAATAAAACACGCTTTATAGCAAGGAATAAAGTACAATAACAAGCGAGAAAACACCAAAAGTCACCACATTCTTACTCAAACAATCATACCAACATAAATTTCTAAAGCATTAGATGATGAATCCCATTTTATATTGTTGAATAATAGGCAAAAAGGACACACACACACACACACCACACACACAAGGGTAAACACTAAACAATCATTTTAATCCTCAAAGAGTAATGGACTCTCTTATTAGTCTCTAAAAATAAAATAAAACAAACATCCCCAAATGTATCTTTTATTAGTCATTTTGGCTGTTCGTGATGTCAACCAAATAGAGACCAAGATGAAGACCAAAGCTAACATCATGATAAAAGTGACTAACAAAAAGCATCTTTGGGGCTACTTTGTAGTTTTGATATAATCAGATTATAGTCCGAGGAGGGTAGCTCACATAGTCGAGTAAAAGAGACATTATTGGTGAAACACAGGTTTACGAGATTCAATTCAAACCTGCTCCTCTCTCCCCTCTAACAACTAAGATACTAATTACTAACCACTTGGCAGAGATATTATTGGTGAAAAGCAGGTGTATGAGATTCAAATCCCGCTCTCCTCTCCCCTCTAACAATTAACAATTAAGATACTAATTACTAACCACTTGGCAATAGGGAAAAAAGAGACAACTGCATTTCATATGTTGACCATTAGGGAATGAATTACCTGAGTGCCAGCAAGTTCCTCAAACTGTTTGACCCAATCTTCCATATTGGCATCCTTACCCAAATCATCGCCACCACCAGCGGGCGGGGTCATGAATTCAAGGCCCTTAACGGCTTCTCTAGTCTGCTCCGTGAGCTTGTTGAGGGCTTCAGAGACATGAGTGTTTTTGGAAACCTTCTGTTTCCCCTTTTTCTTTGTTCTCAAGTCGGGTAGCCCTGCGCCCAGTCCTTGAATCCCGGATGGGAGAGATGGAGACTCTTTTTTGTTCGCTGTTGATTCCCCGCTTCTAACAGATAGATAAAAACGGTTTCAGATTCAGTTAAATTATAATAAAAAATGAAAATATTGCAGGGAAGAAAAGGAGTAAGAGAGATAGAGAGAGAAAGACCTTGGAAGGGAAGAATTGAGGTTGAGGGTTTGGAAATCATCCAAAGCACCTGAAAGTAACAACGATTGGATGAAGAAGTTTCAGAAGAAGGAAAAAGAAAAGAGGGAGAAGGGAAAGAGAGAGAGAGCATACTATCGAGGAGTTGGTCGAGGTCATCGGAGGGGTCGGCCATGGTTGTTTGTCACCGCCACTCTTTTACTGTTGGAATAAATATAAACAACCTCGACTCGATGCAATTCTCTTCTCAATTCTCATCCCCAATTATCGCCATTTCCCAAATCAAATATCGTTCGCTTAATTACAGTTTTGGTCCCCTTATTACGATCAACTCACGATTTTAGTCCCTAAAGTTTTAATTTGACGATTTTGATTTCCCTATTTTCACAATTTGTAAAATCAAGGTCCCCCTCTTAATTTGGTCAAAATTAAAAGTGACTTTGACTTTCAATCTTACGTGGCAGTCCACGTGGACTGCCACGTAGGCAGCACTGTTCATCTCCTCTCTCTCACAGCCCCTCCTCTCTCTCACTGTTCATCTCTCTCTCTCTAGAACCAAAATAAGTGCCTGAGTACCCAAATTACCTTCACCATGAGCCTTAAGCGAAACATAAAGTTGTTGAGCAAGTGCTAACCCAGGCAAAGCAATACCCATATTCTGACACTCCTTCAAACAAACCCCCAAATCCTTCACAAAATGATTCACAAAGTGTGCTGGGAGAAAACGATGGAGAAAACGACGATGGAGAAAACGATTCACAAAATGATTCACAATGGATGGAGCGAACGTTGGAGGGGTAACCGACGATGGAGAAAACGACGTCAGATTGGGAGGCAACGGCGTGAGGGGAGTTGGCGAGGTGAGCTCCGATGTCGAGGAGTGGTTGGGCTTTCGAAAGTGTGCGGTTGAAGACGGTGAGGGAGTAACCGACTCGGATTAGGTGGGCGCACATGGACTGGCCCAGTACGCCGGTGCCGATCCAATCCATGCGGGTGTTTGATGGGTTAATGGGCTCGGCGGTGGCCATGAAGCTGAGAAGACGAGTGTGAGAGTGGCTGGTACGGATACGACGGTGGGGGGAAGGGAGGGGGCTGTGAGAGAGAGGAGAGGGCTGTGAGAGAGAGAGAGAGAGAGAGAGAGAGAGAGAGAGAGAGAGAGAGAGAGAGAGAGAGAGAGAGAGAGAGATGAACAGTGAGAGAGAGGAGGGGCTGTGAGAGAGAGGAGATGAACAGTGCTGCCTACGTGGCAGTCCACGTGGACTGCCACGTAGGATTGAAAGTCAAAGTCAGTTTTAATTTTGACCAAATTAAGAGGGGGACCTTGATTTTACAAATTGAGAAAATAGGGGGATCAAAATCGTCAAATTAAAACTTTGGGGACTAAAATCGTGAGTTGGTCATAATAGGGGGACCAAAACTGTAATTAAGCCAATATCTTTTTGAGAAAAAAAATCCTATGTTTCTTTAATTTTAGGGTAACATATCTATTTTCTTATAAATATTTCGTTTTTCAATTTGTTTTTGATTGGTGTACACTTTCGGATTACACTATCAACCAATAAAAATTCATTATATGTGTGACTTTTAAGATGACTGCAATAAAAATCATCATTTTTTTGACCCATAAATGTTTTAATTGGTTGCTAGTGTAAAATATTTGTGCATTGTCGGTAAAGACGATTAGCTAAAGTCTTGGTCATGTAAACGTGTTCTAGTTTCAACCAGTGCAGCGACAAACTTCTCCTATCACACCTCTCACAGTACCTTATCCCCCAAGCATAAGATTATGGCACTCTTAGTTTTGTTAAAGATATCTTGCTTCTCATTTTCTAATAGCTGTGCATGTAGTTTTTTTTCTTCCAAGGCCTTTTCCAAACCTCGTTGGACTAGAATAGTTCGTATCTTTAATCTCTAAAGGAAAAGTCATTTTTGCCATTAAACTTCTTGATATTGTACTTCACCATGACCATTGATCTTCCTTCATGCTCGATTGCTCTTAATACTAGTTGTTATTACAAGATTCCCTGAATTAATACAAATCGAAATCAAATTCACATCAAGACAAATGAACAACACCAGAATACTGACTAAAGAAACGCTAATGGGAACAAACACACTAGAGTTTGATGACATAGTTTGGCCACCAAAGTTGTCTACCGTCTCCGGGAC
Organism: Astragalus membranaceus; assembly: GCA_039519185.1. Taxonomy (NCBI): domain Eukaryota; kingdom Viridiplantae; phylum Streptophyta; class Magnoliopsida; order Fabales; family Fabaceae; genus Astragalus; species Astragalus membranaceus. The sequence goes on along the minus strand of CM076846.1, from coordinate 160,988,772 downwards.
TCATCATGTTATGTTCAGATCACCGTCTATGGGACTCATCAAAAGTCCTCTCTCTCTCTCTCTCTCTCTCTCTCTCTCTCTCTCTCTCTCTCTCTCTCTCTCTCTCTCTCTCTCTCTCTCTCTCTCTCTCTCTCTCTCTCTCTCTCTCTCTCTCTCTCTCTCTCTCTCTCTCTCTCTCTCACACACACACACACACACTTACAACCAAGAACATAATCCAAGAGATGAATCTAGTTTCCTCTCTCGATCAAAGTGATTTTCACAAAAAAAAAGTGTTTTTGTTCTTAGTTTTTCTACGTCTCTCAAATACCATGCATACATTATATATGTGTGGACGTGCTTAGAGAGCTAGCACACTATTAGAAAGAGATAACAACTAGGGAGAAGATTGTTACCATGACTAGCAACAAACTCTTGACCATATTTTTCATGTCATCAACATTTAGGATACCAAATTTACACAATACAATTTCACATAATGCGCTATTACTAAATTACATAGTGCACCAAGTTGAACCAGTTGAAATTTTGAGTTAAATAGCACACTTTCATTACAATTGTACCAAGTTACATTATGCCCCAAATGTATCCCATACATTTTCACAAGTGAAACATAAACCCCATACACCTAAATTCTCTAAACATATATACACAACAGGTCAAAATCCCCGCCTCCCTAAACTTAACGTGGGTTTCACACCAAAATTAATGGCAAAATACGGATTCCACGTCCTTGTTCCAACACTTAAATGGACAACACAAGAACATATTTAACAACTTTGTTACCGTTGGTACTTACCACCATCCTTGATCTCTTCTATATCATCTACCTGTACAAATATGTAACCAAAAAATTTACCTATACAAATAGGTCGCATTGAGTGGGCATCTTCATATCAAAACATCATGGCATTAATGGGGTATCTAATCTAGGGATGTCAATGGGCGGGACGGGCACGAGTAGTAGTTACCCGCTACCTGGCCCGTTGTGATAGAATAAGGGTAATTCTGTCTTTATAGTAATTGGTGGGGGGGGGGGGGTATAATAGTCATTACTCTAGAAATTAGTTACAGAAGTTAATATACACTTGTAATTCTGTTTTGAAGTTAATGCAATACTATTAATCATTTTCAACTCTCTCTTCGTGCTCGCATCTTCTCTCTTCTGTTTCTGTGAGTGTGAGGTGGGAGTGTGAGTGATTCTCAAGCATTCAAGCTTGAGATTATGCACGATTATTGCCTCTAGTTCCAACAATTGGTATCTAGAACTTGATCGAGCTTGGGATCGGGAAACACGAGTGGAATCGGTGAGGCTTTGATTCACAATTTGGGAAACACGAGTGCGAGTGAGTGTTGCGTTAAAAACACACTTAGAGCAAGTGTACTCTACCGCAGAAGTAGTATAAAAGATTATCGTGTCCACAGAGATTAATTAGCAAGTACCAAACTAATCGAGATTATTTATTATTTAGACGAACAAATATTTGAATTGTAATGGAACAAATAAAAAAACGAAATAAATAAAAATAATAAAATGCAAGAATTAATTCAATGGAGAGAGGCCTAGGATCACGGTTTCACTTGCAAGCTTCGATTCCCCCTATGTCTAATCCTACCTGAATTCCCTTATTTTACTTAATTACCAATCCCTTTACTAAAACTATTAATCCGTTTGGTCATTCGCGATTAATATTCTTTTTCCTAAATTAATCCTCGTTTGGTCATGCAAGAATTTAAATTCAGGAAAAGCATAAAGAGCAAAAAGGTTGAATGATTGGAAGACTAAATTATGGTTTGGTCATGCCCTAATTATAGCCCCAATTATCCTATAGGTCCACCAACTAATTGCAGTACGGTCGCTGATCAACTAATTGATTATAAACATGCAAATGGTAGCTAATCCTAATCATGTGATAAAAACAATAGGACAATATTAATTAAAATAAAAACAGGAATTCAAACCAGAAATTAGAACATAAAAAGGTCTCTAATCAAGCAAGATCCACCTAGACCCTAGAAGAGGATTCAGCTATCCAAAATCATAAAGAACAATAAAATAGAAATTAGAGTCATGAATTACAGAGATAAAAATAACCCGGAAATTAGAGAAATTATTATTCTGAGTCTCCAGTCTCCTTTTTCTGCTCCAAAGCTCTCTCACGGTGTCAAAAACGGGTACCAAATCTTCCTCCTCCACTATGCCGGCGCTACTGTTGGTGCGTCTTCTCCTCTCACGTGGCTACTGTTTCTCCTCTTTTAATTGATCCGTACGTTCCTTTTATAGACATCTCATAGGGTTGTGCTTGACATCCATTGAAAACCAATCATGGGCTGGATTCTTTTCTCTTCACGTGGGCCTTATCTTAATTCAAGCCCTTCTTAATTCAAGCCCTTCTTCTTTATTCCAACTCCACTCCATTGCTTCTTGATGATTGGACCATTACTGTATTTATCTTTTTTTTTTGCTTTGCATGCCTTTCATTTCTTTTGCCAAATGAATATATATATATATATATATATATATATATTATTTAGGACTTTATATTTTCTGCAAAAATAAAGAGTAAAGTAAGTCACTTATTTATTTAATTCGTAATAACTACTCTAAAAATGAATCAAAAATATCTCTAAAAAATGCACTTATTTGGAGTTTATCAACTCCCCCACACTTAACTTTTGCTTGTCCTCAAGCAAATTCTCTGGCTCAGCAACATTTTCAAATAAGGAATAGATACAGCCAAATAAGGGACCCAAAGTTAGAAGCACAATGACAGACAATAGACAATATAACACATATGAGGTGCCAAAAGATTGCCCAATTAGAGGCTCATGTCCTTGAGGAATACTTTTTTGTGAACAAAGGCACTCGCTCACATTCTCTCTAAGTGTTTAGGGACTAGGGAAATATACACTCAAGTTTCCACAAAATGCACATTACCATAAGCTTGTAATTTGACCAAATCTCCACTAAATAGTTCACACGCATGCAAAAATGGGGTTTCATGGGTTGTAATGGGGCCAGAGTGAATTCATGCAAGGTAGGAAATAAGAAGAAAGGGATAATCCAATGGTTAAAAACAACAAGCACATAGTAACATTTGAAATCAAATATGGAGCTCCTATCTATTTTACAATTTTGTCCAAACTCCAAATTAATTTCACTTCCATTCTTCATTCTTCTTTTTCTCTTGAGTTCTTTTTTTTTGCTTTTTGCTCTTGAGTAGTCTCTTTTTTTTTTTGATTTGCCCTTTGACTCTTTCATTCTTTTGATTTGCCTTTTCCTTCTTCTTGCTTTCCTTTGTTCTCTTTTTTTTTTCTTTCCAGCTTTTCATTTTTTTATATTTTTCATAGGAGGAAAATGTACTTGTAACCACATTCGCCACTCTTATTTTGTTTTTATGTCCCGATGAGATAGACAATTGAAATACAGGACAAAATTGTAACTTTCAATAGTTGCTCCAAATTTAATTTCAAATAGTTACCACAAAAAAAGAAAAAATTATATCTAGGTACCAAAGAAAAAATATAACAAATAGGCTCAAAGGGGGCAACTAATGGATAAATTCAACAAACAACTCTGAGGCCAGAAAAATACCTAAATTCCCCAAATCTTTTTACATGATGCAAATCAATTTTCGCCTTGAAATGGTCAAAAGACAAATTCTAGAATGTAGCAAATTGGGAAACATACTCATACAAAGAGAAGGGGTAAAAATATATGATTTAGTATCAATCCCCTTATGAAGGCTCAGATCTCACATTTAGAAGCTAGTTCACAAAAAGTACTCAACAGAGACAAATGCTAATTATCGGCTTCCTAAGGACAACCTCATAGTTACAATTAAGCACAAGTCTGTCAAGTAAATTGATTATGGGATCCCCTAAAGGCAAAATCTCTATTTTTTTCAGTTTCTATATCCAAAACTAGCCAGAAAAAATGCGATCAACATATGTAGTGGGTATATGCATTAATAGAGATGAATTGACAAAGTTAAACTCTCCTCCCCCACACTAGCTTAAAACATGGTCCTCAATGCAAAATATCAAATTGGCACAACAATAAATAAATGAGAGAGTAAGAGTGACTTCCCTGAGAGAGCTTGTAGTCTGAGCTTATTCTTAAAAACAAAACAAAACAAAAAGAAAATGAAAATAACTGAAAATAAAATAACTGAAAATAAAACACAGGTTGCCTCCTGCGAAGCGCTTGTTTAACGTCATGAGCCTGACGATAGTTGGTGCTCAATCTGGGGGCTCTCCAAGAGCAAATTTTACATCTAACGCAGTACACCTTCTTAGCTTTCTAACCATGTGGTTCACATTGTTCTTTCTTTTTCCACATGGTGGATGAACTTCAAAGGATGGTGAAATTTTTATTTTATCTCCATCCACCATTATGCTAGGATCCTGCAAAATAAGACTATTTTCCAAAAGGTCCTGCATCTTTAATTCACTAAATATGTTAGTTTCAACCACATCATCAAAAATAATGGGAAGTTAAAGAAGAGAAAATTTCATTGGAACTTAAAGCTTTAATAATATCATCTTCTTTACCACTCCTTAAAGTTACCTTTCCCCAGTGAACCTCAATCACAGCATCACCAATGGTTAAAACAATTTGCCCAAAAATTTGGGCTTTCTCCTCTTTCTTCAAATCAAGAACCAATGGATCTTTCTCATTCTCCTCACAAATGCTCCCTTCAGTAGGAGCTACTATTTTGATTTGACTCCCTTTAGTAGGAGTCTCCTCATCTTTCTTGAGAGCTTCTTCCTCCAGATTATATTCCGTAGAGACACATTCATCTCTCGAAGGAATACTTTCTTTGTATTGCTCAGTTTCTTCATTTTGGGTAGACTTAGTTTGTGAAGGAGTTTCTTGGGCCTCTTGAGATAACAAAGCAATGAGAGTTGAGATTTGACCCTTCAGGCTTCCAAATTCGTTGTTCATGGCTCCAATTTGACCCTCCAAGCTTTCAAATTTGTTGTTCATGGCTCACTTCAAGCTTTCAAATTTTTCATTTGTCTGCTGCATAAATTTGGCCAAGACCTCATTGACATCCGACTTTTCCTCCTCTTGCCCTTGCACTTGTAGTGACTCATAATTATCCAAGTGGGAGGAATAAGGAGGTGGCTCATAGTCATCCCAATAGTCTGAATAAGGTTTATAAGGAGGAGGAGGAATTTGAATCTGGCATTGAGACATATACCAATATGACTTCTCTAAATTTCTTTGTGCCTCTGCCTCTCTAATGTAGTCTCCAAGAGTTTTAACCATGATTTAGACTTTTCTCTGCAAAACAAGGTAACTTGCAGTGGTCTCTTGGGAAAGTATTAGTAACCTTTTTTTTTATATATTGTTTTTGATAAAATAAAAAAAAACAAAATTTAAAATTAAAGCAAAAAAAATTGTCTAAAGCAATAAAAATCTTTTTCGTTTAATATTGCTAAATTAATCCCCGGCAACGGCGCCAAAAACTTGTTGCGTTAAAAACACACTTAGAGCAAGTGTACTCTACCACAGAAGTAGTATAAAAGATTATCGTGTCCACAGAGATTAATTAGCAATTACCAAACTAATCGAGATTATTTATTATTTAGACGAACAAATATTTGAATTGTAATGGAACAAATAAAAAAAAGAAATAAATAAAAATAATAAAATGCAAGAATTAATTCAATGGAGAGAGGCCTGGGATCACGGTTTCACTTGCAAGCTTCGATTCCCCCTATGTCTAATCCTACCTGAATTCCCTTATTTTACTTAATTACCAATCCATTTACTAAAACTATTAATCTGTTTGGTCATTCGCGATTAATATTCTTTTCCCTAAATTAACCCTCGTTTGGTCATGCAAGAATTTAAATTCAGGAAAAGCATAAAGAGCAAAAAGGTTGAATGATTGGAAGACTAAATTATGGTTTGGTCATGCCCTAATTATAGCCCCAATTATCCTATAGGTCCACCAACTAATTGCAGTACGGTCGCTGATCAACTAATTGATTATAAATATGCAAATGGTAGCTAATCCTAATCATGTGATAAAAACAATAGGACAATATTAATTAAAATAAAAGCAGGAATTCAAACCAGAAATTAGAACATAAAAAGGTCTCTAATCAAGCAAGATCCACCTAGACCCTAGAAGATGATTCAGCTATCCAAAATCATAAAGAACAATAAAATAGAAATTAGAGTCATGAATTACAGAGATAAAAATAACCCAGAAATTAGAGAAATTATTATTTTGAGTCTCCAGTCTCCTTTTTCTGCTCCAAAGCTCTCTCACGGTGTCAAGAACGGGTACCAAATCTTCCTCCTCCACTATGCCGGTGCTACTGTTGGTGCGTCTTCTCCTCTCACGCGGCTACTGTTTCTCCTCTTTTAATTGATCCGTACGTTCCTTTTATAGACATCTCATAGGGTTGTTGTGCTTGGCATCCATTGAAAACCAATCATGGGCTGGATTCTTTTCTCTTCACGTGGGCCTTATCTTAATTCAAGCCCTTCTTAATTCTTAATTCAAGCCCTTCTTCTTTATTCCAACTCCACTCCATTGCTTCTTGATGATTGGACCATTACTGTATTTATCTTTTTTTTTTGCTTTGCATGCCTTTCATTTCTTTTGCCAAATGAATATATATATATATATATATATATATTATTTAGAACTTTATATTTTCTGCAAAAATAAAGAGTAAAGTAAGTCACTTATTTATTTAATTCGTAATAACTACTCTAAAAATGACTCAAAAATATCTCTAAAAAATGCACTTATTTGGAGTTTATCAGTGAGTGTTCTTCATCGATTTAGTGAATTGAACACGATTTGAGCGAAAATGAAGGTGAGCACGAATGAAGGCAACTTCCCTGCGCAATTGCCGGTTCTCGATGGCAAAAATTGGGAATGATGGAGTATTCAGATGAAGGCGCTGTTTGATTATCAAGATGTGATGGAGGTTATTAGAAACGGCGTCGCGGCGGAGCCTGGAGCACACACAACTGAGGCGGTGCGAACTGCGTACAAGGATAGTAAGAAGAAGGATTCGTAGGCGATCTTCTTCTTGCATCAAAGTGTTGATGATGCGAACTTCGAAAAGATCTCAAAGGCAACTTCGGCGAAGCAAGCGTGGGACAAACTTGAGAAGTGCTATGCTGGTGGTGATCAGATTAAGAAGGCGAAGTTGCAGATGCTGCAACGGCAATACGAACTGCTTTCAATGGAGGAGAATGAGAAAGTAAAAGATTACTTCAAGAGAGTGAAGTCAATCACAAATCAAATAGCGACTCAAGGCGAAACCCTAACTAATGGCAAGGTTTGTGAAAAGATTACTCGCTCTCTCCTTGAAAAATATGATTATATAGTTTGTGCAATAGAAGAATCGAAAGATGTATCTAGCATGAGTTTACAAGAATTACAAAGCACATTAGAGGCTAGAGAACTTAGATTGCTTGAAAGAAATAAGAGTAAGGTAACTGAACAGGCTCTGTTTGCACAATCTGGCTCTAAAAACAATGGTTATAGAGGAAGAGGCTGAGGAAGAAATAATAGAGGCAGAGGCAGTCATGCTTCGAATGGTGGAAGAGGTCAAGGTGACAATAGGTTTGATCAACCACAGAGTAAGAGGTAGAGGAAATTACAGAGGCAACAGTAGTTACAGAGGAAGAGGTGGTAGAAAGAAGTTTGATAAGCAGAATATTCAGTGCTATAACTGTGATAAGTGGGGACACTTTGCTGATGAGTGCTATGCAAAGAAAGAATCCCAAGGTGATGAGGCCAATCTTGCTCAGGGTGATGATAAGGACAATGAATTGGTAATGCTCTTGGTGACCACATCAGATGTACCAAGAGACATAGGCTGTTCCACACACATGACTGGCCACAAAGAATGGCTTGTTAATTTTGATGCAACCAAGAAGAACAGAATCAAGTTTGATGATGGTAGAACAATGGTAGCTAAAGGAGTTGGGAATGTAGTGATAAAGATGAAAGATGGATCACAGTCATGTATTTCTGAAGTGCTCGATGTTCCTGGACTGAAGAGCAATTTGCTCAGTCTAGGAAAACTAGTGGAGAAGGGATACTCAGTGACTATGGCAGACAAGAGGCTCAAGTTGTTTGACAGTGAGAACAAGAGCAGTGTAATTTTTGATGTTCCTTTGTCTAAGAACAGGACATTCAAAGTAAGTCTTGAAGCACTTGAACATAAGTGCCTAGTTGCAGCAGTAAATCAAGATGAGTGGATATGGCATCACAGATATGTCCGCCTGAATTTCAGAGACTTGCATGATTTGAATACTCACAAGATGGTTAAAGGACTGCCACTGATTAATGCACCAAGAGAACTCTGTGAAAGCTGTGTTGAATCAAAGCAACACAGGACCTCATTCAAGAACTTTGTGGAAACCAAGTCCAAGGTGAAGCTGGAAGTGATCTATTCGGGTGTGTGTGGACCAATGCAGTGTGAATCCCCTAATGAAAGCAGGTACTTTGTACTATTTCTTGATGATTTCACTAGGAAGATATGGTTTATATGCTCAAAAGGAAAAATGAAGTGTTAAGTGTGTTTAAGAAGTTTAAGAAAATGGTTGAAAGGCAAACTGGTTTAATGACCAAAACTCTAAGAACTGATGGTAGAGGAGAGTATACAAGTAATGAGTTTAATGAATTTTGTGAAATGGAGGGAATTATGCATGATGTAACACCTCCATACACACCTCATCACAATGGTGCAACTGAGAGAAGGAATAGAACAATAATGAACATGGTGAGATGCATGTTGAAAGGAAAGAACTTACCAAAATTTCTTTGGGCAGAAGTTGTTTCTACTGTAGTGTACATCCTGAATAGAAGCCCAATTAAGAGCCTCAACAGAATTACACCAGAAGAAGCCTGGTCAGGCCACAAAACAGGAGTGAATCATTTCAGAATATTTGGTTCAGTTTGCTATAAGCATGTGCCAGACCAAATGAGAAAGAAATTGGACAGCAAGGGTGAAGCTATGATCATGATATATAGGATATCATGTAACAGGTGGTTATAGATTATATAATCCACTAAGCAGAGACATACAAGTGAGCAGAGATGTGATTGTAGACAAGTCTAAGGACTGGAATTGGGAAAAAGGAGTAGAAGCGGTGCCTTCAAGAGTTGTGATTGAAGCACCAGTGAATGATTCATTAAGTGAATCAGTCCTTGTCCCTGAAGTTAACAATGATGAATCAGAAACTGAACAAGAAGTGATTAGGAGGTAGGAGGTCACAGAAGGCTAGACAAGTGTCTAGCAGATTACAGGGCTATGATTTGATACCAGACTCAGCAATAGAGGGAGAGGGTGAGCTAGTGCAGCTAGCTCTATTTGCTGAATCTGAACCAGTGAGTGTAGAAGAAGCAATGAAAGATGTTAAGTGACTTGGTGCTATGAAAGAAGAGTTGAGGGCCATTGAAAAGAACAAGACATGGCAGCTAGTGTCCATGCCTGAGAAAAAGAAACCCATAGTAGTGAAGTGGGTGTTCAAAGTGAAAATGAATCCCAATGGTGAGATCTCCAAGTATAAGGCTAGGTTAGTAACTAAGGGATTCTTACAAAAGGCTGGAATTGACTTCAATGAGGTGTTTGCACCAGTTGAAAGAATGAAAACAGTGAGAATCATCACTACCATAGAAAGTCATAAAAGGTGGCCCATGCATCATATGGATGTGAAGTCAGCCTTCTTGAATGGTCCTCTTGAAGAGGAGGTTTATGTGTGTTAACCTCCTGGGTTTGAAGTGAAAGGAAGTGAAGGGAAAGTGTATAGACTGAATAAAGGCTTGTATGGCTTGAAACAAGCTCTAAGAGCTTGGAATAAACGCATTGATGTATTCGTACTGAAGCTTGGTTTTGTTAAGTGTGTGACTGAACTTGGGGTCTACATAAAGGGTACCAATGCAGCTAACTTGACAATAGTGTGTCTGTATGTGGATGACTTGCTGGTGACAGGGAATAATGAGAGTGAGATTGCTGCATTTAAAGGAGAGATGATGAGAGAATTTGAGACGAGTGATTTTGGTTTCATTAATTTCCTACTTCTTGGGAATTGAATTCAAGGTGACTGATGCTGGGATGGTGATGTATCAAGGCAAGTATGCTAGAGACTTGTTGAAAAGGTTTAGAATGCAGGATTGTAACCCTGCTAATACACCAGCAGCTACTGGTGTTAACTTGGTGAAAGATTCAAATGAAGAAGAGGTTGATCCAACTCTGTATAGACAGATGGTTGGCTCACTGAGGTATCTCTGCTGCACAAGACCAGATTTATCCTATGTTGTAGGATTGATTAGTAGATATATGGAGAATCCAAAGTTGTCTCATCTCCTTGTTGCTAAAAGGATAATGAGATGTGTGAAAGGTACTCTTGACTGTGACATTTTATTTCCAAACAATGGTGAAGCAAATGGAATTGAAATGCTAGGATATAGTGACTCAAATTGGTGTGGTGACAAGAGTGACCGAAAGAGCACAGCAGGATATGCTTTCATGTATGGGAATGCACCCATTTCATGGAGCTCAAAGAAGGAGCAGGTTGTGCCTTTGTCCTCCTACGAGGCAGAGTATATTGCTGCTGCTATGCCAGCATGTCAAGCTCAGTGGCTTGACAGTTTGTTTGGTGAACTGAAGATGAAAGGGAGTGGTGCTATTACATTGATGGTAGACAACAAATCTGCCATCAATCTTGCAAAACACCCAATTGCTCATGGTAGGAGCAAACACATAGAAACGCAGTTCCATTTTACTAGGGAGCAGTGAGTAAAGGAAACCTGAGTTTGGAATACTGTCCTACTCCTATGCATATAGCATATATTTTTACTAAACCGTTGAAGATTGATCAATTTAAGCAAATGAGGAGCAAGCTGGGTATAGTTGAAATGCTGTGATGTTGTTGTGCAGGTGCTGTGCTGAGAGTGATGCTAGTGCTGTGTGTGGTGCTGAAGCACCAAGTGCTATGAATAAGTGTTGTAGCACTGTAACTGTGTTGTGTCTGTGATTGTGTCTGTATTTTACTTTTATTACAGTGTTGAGATATAGAATTAAATGAGAGTGATAGAATAAGGGTAATTCTGTCTTTATAGTAATTTGGTGGGGGTATAATAGTCATTACTCTAGAAATTAGTTACAGAAGTTAATATACACTTGTAATTCTGTTTTGAAGTTGTTAACACCCAAAAATAACTAGGTCACAGGCCGAGGGCTGAGTGAATGAAGGGAGTAGAATTGGAGTGCTGAGGCAGGCCACTTGACATAGGTTTGAGAGATAACTTCCAGAGAGAAGAACTCAAGAGAAGCCCTCGGGGCATACCACAAGACAACTCCCCGAGGAAGGGGTCAGTCCGAGGAGCAATAAGCAAGGTCGGGGGAGAGCAAAGCCTCAACCTATAGAGTGCCACGGCCAAGGTGGGCTCGGGTGCCTGAGTTACTGTCCGAGGACGAAGGTTAGCTGAGCAAGCCAAGTGGCTGAGGTAAGGCAGACTTGCTTGGAAGGCAAGTAAGAGGGAGCACGAAGACAGAACGTGGGAGCAGTTGAAGATCAAGCGAATGAGCAAAGTCTTGAAAAGCGGAGTGAGGGAGTTACACCCCACTAACCGTGCTACTGAAATCGTGGGTAGTGACTCCGCTTCCTTAGGGCTTAGGAACGATGATAGTCGTTGATCTTAGATTGCTCCAACAATAGGCGAATATTGGCTATAGTAGTGGCCGACGAGGGCCTATGTTTATAAATAGGAGAGCGATTGTACAGAAAGAGACCCCCATCAATCAAAAACTCTACGTTTATTTTATCTATCTGCTTTCATTGCACTTTATCTTTATTTTTATGCATTAGCCAGTAGTATAATCCAACCCTCGCGTCCCATTCACTCAACCCGACCCTTTCTAGAGGAGTCAGGATACCCACAGTCAATGAGCAGAGTTCCCTCCTTGGCGCAATTGTTTGAAGAACAGAGGAATCAAAAACCTTCCCAAACCTATGGCCGAATCCACGACTAGGACCTAAGAGTTTGACGAAGAACAACAAATTGGCACGCCCGGTGGGACTAGAACGGGTGAACAAACCATTGCGTTTGATTCGCCTGGACTGGATTATCATTGGCGTATGCACTTACGCTTTGGTAAGAACTTAAGCATGGAGTCACCTTCTGCATCAAAGAAGGAAACTGCCGCCAAAGGCAAAACAATGGAGCCAGTAGGTGCTTCGGGGAATAATATTGCAACGATTACTGCCGAATCGAGTGAACCACCTCACCAAGAGGGGGAACCCGTGGTCATGACCACATCATTCATTCGGCAACAGATAGATATGGGGATACACGATATAATGTATCAAGTGTCCCAACAATTGGTTGACATAGTTAAACCTATGGTGGACAATGAGGTGCAACAGACCAACGAATTGGAACAATGGCATATAACGCAAGGTAGAAGCGCTACTAACCCCATTTTCCCAGGCCAATCACATGGAGGACATCCTACTTCTCTGGGAGGCACGCATCAGTCCCTGCCATACGCCAACCCTGTTGGACCTCAGGAGGCATCCTCTTATACTTCTATGGGAGGCATGCATCAGTGTCCACCGAGTGGGAGTTTGACTGGGCCTCAGCGAGCGTTCTTCCATCAAGTATGTCCTACTCCTGTAATTCCTCAGCCTGGTACTTTTGCCACTGCCAACACTGGGGGGCAGTTTTTGGCGAATGTCACTAATACGGCTTCTCCTCAGCAGGGACAAGTGCAATTGGCCAGAAGGCCGCCCGAGGCAGTAGGCTCGGTGGGTTTGCCGCAAGGACCATCCAATGGATGTTCTGCCGCGGCTAACTACTCGGCCTACGCAGGGGGGCAATCCTTCGCCCCGGAATCAGGGAATGGCAGGATCAGTGTGTATTGCTCGAGTCAGCAGTGATGGGCCCAGAGCCCACCTAGCTCGATAAGCCTACCTCCTAGTCAGTCGTACCCCGGAGCACTCAGTACCTACCCGACGGGTTCCTATATACAGAAACGGATAAGTTTTTCCCCGGCCGAGCAGCCATGAAATCAACTTCCACCTCACCGAGGCATGCAGGCATCTGTACCAGGAACTGGCCTTGTTAACTTGGCCCAAGTAGTACCTAGGCAGCCATGGACAGATGCTCCACCTCAAGTACCACCACAGCTAGGGGAGCAGGGTCCCCCAGATACACAGTGGCGACCAATGCCTCCACCTGAAAGACCATCGGGGTCCCAACTCCTGGATCCTAATTTGATAGCTGACACCATCAAGAAGTTTTTCAGTGTTCAGTTGAAACCGCTCGACAGGCCAGTATACAGGAAGCCTTACCTCGAGTGGGTGGACAGATTGGTGCCTCTGCCCAGAGGATTTAAAACCCCTGACTTTGCCACATTCTCCGGGGATGATGGTAAGTCTACTATGGAGCACGTCGGCCGATTCACGGCCCAATGTGGGGAAGGAAACCAGAATGAGTTCCATAAGTTGCAGCTGTTCCCTTTGTCTTTGACAGGGACTGCCTTCTCATGGTATTCTTCTCTCCCACCTGATTCTATACAGACCTGGGCAGACATGGAAAGGTGCTTCCATGACAGATTTTATTGGCCACAGCCCGAAGTTACGACTGCCAATCTCATGAATTTACGGCAGAAGGTGGATGAGGCTGTGACAAACTTCATTGAAAGATTCAGAAAGATGGCCGGAAAGTGCTCAACACCCTTTCCAGAATCACAACTTACTTCCATGGCCATCTCTGGAATGCACTTGCAATTGAAGGAAAAGCTTGTGGGACAAGCTTGTAGTGACCTCAGTGGCTTGGCTTCCAGGGCAATACAGATTGAACAATTCATACAAGAGAGAGAAAGGAAGAGAGCTACTAGGGGTCGAGGGTCTCAGTTGGTAACAGTAGTTGATGCGGTCGAGGACTCAGATATGATGAATCAGCCGATTACACGGCATACATCTTGGTGGCTGAGATAATCAAAGGTAAAGCATACCTCTGTCCTGCTCTTAAACCTGCCAAGGGAAAGGAGAATGACGAGGCAGAGAACAAGTTTGAGTACTCCTTTGACATCTCTAAGACCGATCAAATATTTGATTATCTCCTCAAAGATAAACAGATTAAGCTCCTCGACGGCCATAAGATACCCCCTCCTGAAGAAATAAAAGGGAAGAGGTATTGCAAGGGGCACAATTCATTCAATCATGCTACTTCGAATTGCATTATCTTCCGCCAAGCCATTCAATAGGCCATAAAGAAGGGGAGGTTCAGAATGGCCGACAAGGGGACACAGAAGATGAGTATTGATACTGATCATTTCCCTAATATGAACATCGGCATGGTCTCCTTCTCAGGGAGCGACCAAGGGTAAGACAAGAAGAAGTACATACGGGTTCCCAAGCAGGAGGCTCCCCTAGAAAAGAAGGTATCTGTCTTCGACCGATTGGGGTCACCCCCTAGAGGATCTACTGGGAGGACCGAGCCAGCCTCAAGGAACCCAAAAGAAACTCCCAAAGCCAGGAAAGCTTGTTCAGTATCTCAGAGAGCTACATCTATCCAAGCTTATCCCTGAGAGTAACCCTGGAAGGAGTGCACATTGGACCAGAGATATGAGAAAAAGACTCCAGCGTGTCTCACCTGGGGGCATGGTAGGCCAGGCGATGATCCTATTGGGCAAGTCACCATGCCAAACCTAGGCAAAGAATCTCATCCCAAATAGGAAAGAAGGGTAGTGAAGGTCACCGAGGCCCAACGCTCGACATCATTACTGTACTGAACGACCATGAATTAAGGGCTGTCGGAATGGTGAAACCACCATAAGAAGTGCCACAAGGCCAATGGATGATGCAGGCAGCAGTGGAAACACCGGCCCCTGGGGTTGCCTCCAAATCTCGTTCACAGAAGAGGAGGCAACAAAGGGCGAGGGCTTATAATAGAATGAGGGAGACGCTTCAGATGCTCACCTCGGCCAGAGAAAGGAATGCCCGGCCAATCCCTGCAGCCACTGTGGCTACAGCTTTGGAACATGCCTTCCCAAAATCGACCGAGGAAATAGCTCCAGAGCAGCAAACCCCCGACGTAAATGGCCCTAGTGCACCCACTGAAACGACAGAAGCACCCAATGTCGTGATAGGGATGATGGATGCACCTCATAGCCCGCTGACTAAGGCAGTGATAGAATGCTTGTATGGGCCTAACAACCCCAAACCACCTCAGCCAGTTAATGCACCCCAAGTTGAAGGGGCTATGACAGAAGAAGAGCTGGCCGAGGACGTCCTCTTGAGGGAAGATGAAGAGAACCCCTTTAGCCCATTGAACTTTGATGGACTCCTTGACGGGGTCAATCCTTGACGACATCATGGACGAGGCCGATGGAGAATGTTATGCTAACATAGAGCTGGTGAGCGTTCTTCCACCAGAATTCTGGGGCAATAAAGATCAACCAAGGGCTCTCGAGGGAGATGTCTTCGCTGAGGAGGCCGAATGTGCTGCCTTGACAGAGCCTGAGGGAGAAATTACAGAAGGAATGTTGTTTGAAAAACCCACAACAGACATGACTAGACACCTGAAGCCATTATATATCAAAGCCCATCTGAATGGGAAGCTGTTTAATCGTGTCTTCGTAGATGGCGGTGCTGTGCTGAATATTATGCCATTAGCCACTATGAAGAAGTTGGGGAAGAACGCCGAGGACCTCATCCCAACCACTATGACCATAACCAGTTTCATGGGCCACCCATCCCACCCTTTGGGAGTGTTGGTAGCCGATGTAACAGTTGGGAGCAAGGTAACTCGCTCGACCTTCTTTGTTATAGAAGGAAAGCCTTTATATGTTGTGATCCTGGGAAGATATTGGATCCACACTAGTGAATGTGTCCCCTCTACCCTGCATCAGAAGTTAATGATATGGATAGGGGATCAAGTGGAAATAGTAGAAGCAGACCCTAATCCTTTCCTTGCAGAGGTAAAGATGTTTGAGGCTGTCTTCTACTCCCCTCATTTGCATCCTATTTCCATCCCAGGGGATTATGAGGAAGGTGGCATAGAGTCATGTGACTGGACCAAAAGAGGCTTTGAATTCAAGATGTTGGCCGACCCACGGCCTAGCAATAAGGATAATGATTAGTCTCCCCCCCCCAGAAGTGCAGAGCCTGCTGGATCGGTTGCACCTATTCCAGATTGAATCTAGCATTGAAGAGATTATATGTTTAGTGAAATAGACGAAGAGCACGAACTTGAGGAACATTCCTACCAAAAGGCTTCAGATGACCCCGCTGACGGGACGTTGGCCGAACCTTTCCACCTAGAGCCCATCCAAAGGAAGATGCCCACTTTTGAAGTGCAAGACCCTCTGGTGGAGGTGAACCTGGGAAGTAAAAAGGAGCCAAGGGTGACCAAGATCAGTGGTAAACTACAACCTCAACAACGAGATCAAGTGATGGCTTTAATAAGGGACTACAGTGACTGCTTTGTGTGGGACTACCGTGAGATGTCAGGCCTTGATAGAGCCTTGGTAGAGCATAGGTTACCCATCAAGGAAGGTTGCAAGCCCCATAAACAGCCACCGAGGAGGTTCAATCCACATCTAATGCCACAGATCAAAGCAGAGGTGGAAAGATTGCTCAAGGCAGGATTCATAAGAACTGCCAGGCACTACAACAAAAACGGTAACCGGTGGCAGTTATTCTGCGGCGGTTATGGCGAAACCGCCGCCGGTGTAGATATTGCGGCGGTTCACGCGGCGGTGAAGTTAAACGCTTCAAAAAGTAAGTAAACTGCAGCGGTTTCTAGTCATTTTGCGGCGGTTTTGCAAATTATAAATAATGGGGTTCATGCTGCGGCGGTTAGGGGCTCATACTGCGGCGGTTGCGAAATTTTCGTTCCCCTTTTTTTTACCTACGCGCTTCTTTTCTTTTTATTATTATTATTTTAATTTTAGTAAAAATATTAAAACAAATTTTAATTTTAATAAAAATATTAAAACAAAAATACGACGCGTCACTCTCCTCTCTCTCACGACTCTCTCACGACTCTCTCTCTCAGTTTCATTCCTCGCTCACGACTCAGTTTCATTCCTCTCTCTCGACAGCTTCGCTCTCTCTCTCTCTCTCTCTCTCTCTCTCTCTCTCTCTCTCTCACGAAGCAGCAGCTTCGCTCTCTCTCACGAAGCACCAGGTATGTCTTCTTTCTTCCTCTCGAACTCTCTCTTTCTCTCTCGAATTCTCTCTTTTTTTAGGGTTTTTAGTTTTAATCCCCTTTCTTTAGGGTTTTGAGAGAACGCGTGAAACAAAGAAGAAGAAGAAGAAGAAGAAGAAGAAGAAGAAGAAGAAGAAGAAGAAGAAGAAGAAGAAGAAGAAGAAGAAGAAGAAGAACTCATAACAAAGAATCCTCAATTGAACCAGGTTCCTCTTCTTTCTTCCTCTCTTGCTGTTTCTTGGTGTTTTTTCTTGCTGTTTTTTCTTTTCTTCATGCCCTCTCTGTGTACGGTTTTACAATGGTGGGTGTGAGAAACATTGTGTTGTTGTTACTGTGCATTACTGTTGTTGCTCCGATTGTTCTTTACACTGATCGTCTTGGTTCCTATGAGTCTCCTTCCAGTAAGTTTTTCATTCCCTTTGGTTTTCTTTTTCAAGAAATTCTTTGTTTTGGTTGTTTATTTGGTGATGATTTTGGTTTCTTTTTTGAATAGCCAAGCAAGAGTATATTGAAGATGTTACTGCCTTTGAAAGATTCTTTTGTTTTTTTTAGTGTAGGAGTGATAGTGAAAGAGATCTTTGAGTTTTCTAAATCTTCTTCTTTTGTTTTGTGTCAGGCTTTCAATGCAGCAGACTCTAGCCACTTGAATCTCCTACCCCAGGTGAATTTTTCCTTCATTTTCTTTTCTATTTTTTTTAATATAATAATGCATCATTCTTGATTTGTATATACTCTGAGAAGAAATCTTCCTTATTGGGGGTTAAGATTTGTTACAATTTTATTTATTGATTATTGAAATATCTCATTTTGTAAATAGGAAACTTCAACTACCATTAAAGAGCCTATTGGATTTGTGTATAAGGATAAGGACTCAACTAACACACAAAAATTGGCTCAAGGTATTTTGTTTGGTTTTTCCTATGTTGTTTAGTTGGATTTAGAGTTCCACATTTCTTTTATGGGTGGTGCTATTCTCTATCTCAAAGTTTCCTTGTTATTTGCTTTTATTATTTTGTGGATTAAAGTTTGTTAAGTGGAGTTTAAGTGTTGATTGTTTCAGACTTTGATTTCTTTATGTTGTTCTGTGTGACGTGTTTGTTTTTGTATTGATTATCTCTTTATTATTTATGCTTAAACAAACTGGAAAAACAGTTTTTTTCCTCTCTTGTTATTTCATGGTCCATTTTAGATAGTAGTTCAGAATATATCAATTGAATCGCAATTAGTTTGTGTATGTAATGAATCTTCATAAGTGTTATTGCTGGTATGATATTGCTGGTATGATATTAATAGAGCATCTTAATTATTAACTATTGATTTCTTTTATGGTGTTAAAGTTGGTTTAGTTGTCAAGTTCTATTAGAAGAATGATGCTGCTACACTGAAATTATAGTTATGTTACACTACTTGTAATTGCATATGCCCACTGTTAGTTGATTATGTTTGACTATGCAGCTACATTTTATATTTTACTACAATCTGCCTTTTAGTAGTTACCAACGATCCTATATAAATGTTTGAGATTATATTAACTTGTAGTTCCTTTATTGTTGAGTACTTTATGTCTTGTTTCATATTTCTTAATTCAGAAACAAGATTGTATGACAAAGGATAAGTCATGGATTACAATGCCACAAGGTTCACGTGAGTATAAGCAAGGGGTTCGGGGATTTATTCAATTTGCTTATGAACGTACTGCTGTTGATGGCAAAATAAAATGTCCTTGTTCCTTGTGTGGTTTTAGAAGACGCCAAACTAGGCAATATGTGTACGACCATTTAGTTTGTAAACCATTCCCAAGAGGATACACCACTTGGTTATTTCATGGGGAGTCTAACCAAGGACATACTAGTAATGTTGCAAGTGGAAATGTACCAAATGCGGCACAAGAAACTGTGGTCGTTCAAGATCCAATTCAGAACATCATTAACGATGCTTTTGGAGTCGATAGGAATCTCGTAAATGATACAAATGAAGACACCGCACAAGGTGAAAGAGTGACTCCAAATGTAACTCAAGAAGGGAGGGAAGCTAGAGAATTTTATGAATTATCTAGGGATGGACAACAGCCTTTGTATGAAGGGTGCAGAAAGTATACTAAACTTGCTTTTATATTGAAGTTGTATCATATCAAATGCCTTTGCGGGATGACCGATAAGGCTATGGCAATGATCTTAGAACTACTAAATGATGCATTTGAGCATGCAAAAATTCCAAGTTCATTCTATGAGACAAAGAAAACTATATCGAAGCTTGGTTTGGATTGTGAAAAGATACATGCATGTCCAAATAACTGTATGTTGTATTGGGGTGAAGATGAATATAGGCAAACATGTAAAGTATGTAACAAGGGCAGATGGAAATCCAGGAAAAAAGATGGTGAGGTTGAGGCGTCCAATGATGAAAATGGTAAGAAGAAGGTGCCTGCAAAAGTTCTTCGTTACTTTCCTCTTAAACCGCACTTGTAGAGATTGTTTTTGTCTTCAAAGACAGCTGAGGATATGAGATGGCATGCTGTGAATAATAACAATGATGGCATGATGAGACATCCAAGAGATTCAATGGCTTGGAAGACATTTGACTCAACAAACATGTCATTTGCATCAGATCCACGTAATGTTCGCCTTGGATTAGCTACTGATGGTTTTAATCCATTTGGTAATTTAAGTACAAGTTACAGCATTTGGCCAATTATTCTCATACCTTACAACACCCCACCATGGGTCTGTATGAAGTCGACATCATTTATCCTTTCAACGATAATTCTTGGTAAAAAAATGCCTGGAAATAATATAGATGTTTACATGCAACCTTTAGTTAAAGAGCTTAAGGAGTTATGGCACGACGGTGTAGATGCCTATGATGCTTCAACTCGAGAGATGTTCAAATTGCACGCAGCTTTGATGTGGACAATTAGTGACTTTCCTGGGTTGGGAACTCTCTCTGGGTGGAACACATATACCGGACGAGCTTGTCCAACTTGTAACTTTGACTCTATTCCTTGCCGCTTGCCACATAGTAGGAAGTGGTGTTTTATGGGTCACCGTCGTTTTCTCGATCGCAGACACAGATTTAGACTGAATAGGATTCAACTTAATGGAGAACAAGATATGCGCAATCCACCTAAACTTTTATCTGGTTCTGAAATCCTTGAACAAGTTAAGAATATCAATGTCACCTTTGGTCAAACAGCTGAAACAAGTGGAAGGGGAAAAAGATCACGTGGTGATGGACGTACCTTGCAAGATGGTACTCAACAGTGGAAAAAGAAAAGTATACTTTTTGAGCTTCCGTATTGGGAGCATAATTTGTTACGTCATAATCTTGATGTTATGCATATTGAGATGAATGTGTGCGACAATATTATTTATACCATGCTAAATGATAGTGCAAAGTCAAAAGATCACATTGGAGCTCGAAGAGACCTACAATCAATGGGCTTTAGGCATGATCTTTGGCCAGATGAAAATGGAAAGTATCCTCTAGCAATTTATACAATGACTAAACAAGGAAAGAAGTCTTTTTTAAGAACTTTAAAGAATATCGCTGTGCCAGATGGTTATTAGAGCAACTTTTCTAGGTGCATTGATGTGGACAACCTTCGGCTGAATGGGATGCTAAAAAGTCATGATTGTCATGTATTAGTAGAGCAATTTCTACCGCTGGCCATGCGAGTAGGATTGCCTAAAGAGGTATCGGTAGTTTTAAATGAATTGTGCTCATTCTTTAGGCAACTATGTGATAAAGTGTTGAGCGTTTCAACTTTAGACAAAATGCAACATGATGTTGTGATCACTTTATGCCACATGGAAATGTTATTTCCCCCCTCATTCTTCACCGTGATGGTTCACCTAATTGTTCACCTTGTTGAAGAAGCTAAGCTTGGAGGCCCAGTACATTATCGATGGATGTATCCTATTGAGAGGTAACTTTCCTGTCATTTTAAATCAAATAATGCTTTGGATGATTATATTAATTAAAATCGTTGTTATGATTTGATAGGTACTTAGGATCATTAAAGTCATATGTACGTAACAGGGTGCGGCCAGAAGGCTCTATAGCAGAAGGATACCTAATGCAAGAGATCTTAACATTTTGTTGAAGGTATCTTGATAATATTGAGACAAGATGGAATCGAGCTGGTCGTGTAGATGATGAACCTAGTGATATACAACCTAAAACACGAAAAGATGAACTGTTCCCGCGAGAAGGAAAACATGTTGGTGGTTGTTCACACTTCACTCTTACATCCACTGAAAAATTACAAGCTCACCGACATGTGCTAACCAACTGCTCTGCAGTTGATCGCTATCTCCAGTAAGTACTTGATGAAATTTAAGTACCTAGATTATTCTTTAGTGCGTCTATTAACTTTAATCTATATAGGGAATATAGAGAAGTTGTCCGGAGACAACTAAGGAGTCGCACAAGGAGTGCTAATGAGATAGACAAGAAGGTCCATAGAGAGTTCGTTAGTTGGTTCTCTAATCATGTAAGCAAAAATTCACTCGATGCCAAGTGTATTGGTAATATGCATGTCACTAACACAACAGAATTCTAATTTCGGATTTTTAAAGAGATGGACAATCTTGTTGAACCAGATAAAGATGTTCTTCTTTGGCTTGCTAGAGGTCCTATTGACAAAGCTAGAAGATTCACTGCATATAATGTCAACGGATATAAATTTCGAACCTTGGAACGAGATGAAAGATTAAAAACTCAAAATAGTGGGGTTTTTTGCACATTTGGAACTAGAAGTTATTCAAGTAACCACGATACCCATATGAGGTTTGGAGGGGTACCTTACTATGGTAAATTAATAGACATCATTGAGGTTAGCTATAATGGTGTATTTACGGTTACTTTATTTAAATGTCAATGGGCTAATACCACTACTTCTAGAGGCATGAAAAAAGATAATTTGGGTTTTACCTCAATCAACTTTTTGAGGTTAAGAGATACTGGTGTCCATGAAAGTGATGAGTCATATATCAAAGCATCGGAAGCCCAAATGGTTTATTATGTAGATGATGAGAAAGAAAATGGATGGGGCATACCTATTCATTTGAAGCCAAGAGACTTGTATGACATGGGAGAAGATGATGAAGAGATAATGATGTCTAATGGGCTTCATGAAACACAAAACTTAGAACAAATGTTTCCTGATGATACACCATACATACAATTAGCAAGAGCTGATATAGATGATGATCCTCCAACATCAACATTGAATGAAAATATTGATGATTGTAATGACAACATGGATATGTAACAAGCACCGGTAAAATTTCTAGACATTGTTTTGTTGTGTTGTTGTTATTATTATTATTATGATTATTTTCTTCAAATGATATTGTGTGATTATTTTCTTTAAGGGAAAATGATATACTAAAATCTCCCTTACATTAATAGAGCATCTTAATTATTAACTACAGATTTCTTTTATGGTGTTAAAGTTGGTTTAGTTGTCAAGTTCTATTAGAAGAATGATGCTCCTACGCTGAAATTATAGTTATGTTAGACTACTTGTATTTGCATATGTCCACTGTTAAATTAATGATTGAACATTTTATTTATGTCTAAAACATACTCTCATTATCTAAATATGGTTTTGCAGCAATGGCTAAGAGAAAGAGGTTTACTCCCAGAACTCAGTCCGCACCTGTTCAAGTTCAAGAGAATGCTCCAAATATGAATCAAATTGGATCTCACCTATCACCACAAAGTGATCCTCTGGTGATATTGACCCAACTCTTGACTTTGAAAATTCCTTTGACACTGACGATGAAAGTTTTTTCCCCACTGACACGAAAAAGCCTACTAAATATTGGCCGGTTAATGTTATTGGTATGCAATTTACTTCTTATTAGTTTGGATTAATTAATAATTTCTAATGAGTTACAAATTTTAACTTTCATTTTTTTTTATCTTATATTCAGTTGGGGATGGAGAGCCTAAAGAAGATCGTCTAAGAGTTCAGGACTTGTTTTCGTTTCCTGATGAGAAGAAAGTGATCCTAGATTGGAATCGAGAGGGTCAACCAATTGGACATGCTGATGGTCTTTTAGGGGGTTATTTAGGAGCTCTTGCAGCTAGCTATGATATCTTCCCTATCAATTATGTAAAATGGTCAAAGGTTCCAGAGAAACCCAAGAATGACGTGTGGGACAAGATGATAAAGGTATGAACTATAAATATAACATAATTCATTTATATATATATAGCTTACCAAAACTTAATTTGCCTATTGTAGAAAGTATTCCTAATCGATGATTGTCACGAGAAATGGATATTGGGGAATATAGGAAAGAAATGGAAAGACACTCGTTGTCGGCTGTTTACTGATTTTTATTATGAAACTCGTAGCTGGGAACAAAATCTTGAGTTTCGCCCTGATGGCATCCGTGTAGATCAATGGGCAGCTTTTTTGGAATATCGCTTGAAGCCTGAAACTCAGGTAATATATGATGTGTTGAGAATGTTGTGATAAGATTAATCATTTACTAATCGTTTTATTTAATAATGCAGGAAATTTGTGAAAAAAACACGGCAAATAGGGCTAAGCAAAATACTCCTCATACACTTGGGTCAAAAACAATTGCTAGGAAAAGACATGAATTGGTATTTCTTTCTTTAAGTTTACCAACATTGGTAATAAAAGCCAATTGTAGTATGTATACACAAGTTAGCTGTGACAATATATGAACTTATAGTGTTTTCTCACTTGTAATTTGTTAGGAAGCTAAAACTGGGAAGCCTTTTGCTCGAGCAAAGATGTATTCCATCGCACACAAAAAAAAAGATGGATCATTTGTCAATGAAGAGGTTAGACAAAAGAGTGTGAGTATAATCTATTTTTATTGAAAGTTAAGGATAATTATATTTAACATTTATGTGTTCAACTGAATGTTGGTTAACTTTGTGTAGGATTTGTTGGACAAAGTAGATGAGACATCTTCTGGCGAAGATATTTATATTCAAATATGTGGGAAAGAGCATCCCGGACGTATGCGTGGCATGGGATTTGGCCCAACCCCCACTCAATACCTATCATCTGATTCTCGTAATGGGACCTCAACCATTTCATTAGGTGGTCCCACAACGGCTGACTATGATAGGCTAAAGTTGGAATTGCAAGCGAGTAATGCAAGAGTTGAAGCTTTAGAGGGAGAAGTAGCTAAACTTCGAACTTTAGAGGAACATGTAGCTTTTCTAATGCAGCAAGCTCGTGGTCAATGTCCGGCTAGATCTAATGAGGTACCTGCATAACCTGTCTGGATTTTCTGATGATAGACTGTTTTGGTGGTCTAATGCGATCCTTTATTGGCTGGTCCTGCATAACTTGGTTGTTGTTACTTACCCTATTCATGCTAATGAGAATGTAGAATAATTTGTTTGTTGCTGTTAGCTAGAGTTGATGCACTATTTCAAGTTTGTCCTAACCTGTGATACTCAATTTCTGGTGTTGCTTTTTAGCCATAATTAGGCTATAATCACACCTTATGATAGAGCTATAATTAGGCTATAATCATGCTATAACTAAAATAACAAGGTTCATCAATTTTGTTGAACTTGCCAACTTTGATGAACCATAGAAATATAAAGTCCAGCTTTGATATCCACACTCTCATCAGTAGGAAAGTTATCACTCCAGCAATCTGCCACAAAAATAGAAACTTTGGGGTTTGGCTTTGTTACAGAATAGTCTTTGTGGACCACATATCCTACAGATGCTGGGCAAGGAGAAGAATAATTTGGTTTAACGTTAGTAGTTGTTGTCGTCGTCGTCGTCTTTGTGTGTTGTAGAGTTGAGGAAGTTGCCTTAAAGAATGGTGCTAATTTGTTTGTTACTGTTAGCTAGAGTTGATGCATTATTTCAAGTTTGTCCTAACCTGTGATACTCAATTTCTGGTGTTGCTTTTTAGCCATGGATATAGTTTGAAACATGAGCATTGAGTATAGTTTAACCTGTCTGATACTCTATTTCTGGAATTAAACTATTATGCTGTCATAACTTTATTTTGTTGGTTTTAGTTTTCATTGTACTGGAGATTAAACTATTATGCTGTCATAACTTTATTCATTAAACTATTATGTTGTCATAACTTTATTCTGGAATTAAACTATTGGTTTTATTTTACTTTCATAACTTCATTGGTTTTAGTAACTATATTGGTCACATCTAAGTTTTAACATCTAAGCTTCCTTAACCGGAGATTTTCATTGAATCTTTTGTTTCGTTAACTGATATTTTACTAAATCTTTTAAGACTAATTTTTATAATTATTTTTGTTTAACTTCAGGCTGCAGATTTACGTTCACCTGCTGAAGCAATGCGCTCTTCATCTGCTAGTCATGCCCCAACACATCATGGATCAACATCTACTCTTTAGATTTAGGATTTGTTAATAACTAGTAATGTTGAAAAACATGTTCTTATATTGGGGAAATTATTTATACTCCTAAACCCCGTATCTTTTGATATTTTGGGACAGTAGTACCTTTTGATATTATTGTTATTTTACTTTAAAAGTATGAATGAATGAATTTTTTAATTATTTATGCACCTTTATAATTTTATGTCTTTAAATAATTTGAGAAAACATTGTTATAAATTACAAAACAATTTTTGAGTCTTTAAACTAAAAGTAGTTTTGTCCTCAGG
Organism: Astragalus membranaceus; assembly: GCA_039519185.1. Taxonomy (NCBI): domain Eukaryota; kingdom Viridiplantae; phylum Streptophyta; class Magnoliopsida; order Fabales; family Fabaceae; genus Astragalus; species Astragalus membranaceus. The sequence goes on along the minus strand of CM076846.1, from coordinate 160,962,900 downwards.
TTTTGAACCACCGCAAGCATCGCTCCAGATAAGTAACGAATATACCATCACAGAAATGGTTTAGTGGCGGTTCTGAACCTCCACAAACACCCCCAAAACAGTCGCAGCTGGCTAAGGATACTGGCTTTAGGAATTATTTAGTGGCAGTTCTAAACCGCCGCAAATACCAAACCACCGCAAAATGCCTAACAATCGCCGCAGAAATATGGGGTGTTAACGAACTAGTTAGCGGCGGGTGAGAACCGCCGCAAAAGACAAACCGCCTCTTAAACTGCCGTTAATTACTACTCCAGGCGGTTATTCCAGCGGTTGCTAAAACCGCCGCAGAGTTCCCTCGCGGCGGAGGTAACTGCAGCGGTTCTAAAATCGCCGCAGAATGCTTTTGCAACCGCCGCCGCTTGTCTATTTTGTTGTAGTGAGGTACGTAGAATAGCTGTCTAATATAGTCCCTGTTATCAAAAAGAATGGCCAGGTCAGAGTTTGTATTGATTACAGAGATCTGAACTTGACCACTCCCAAAGATGAGTATGGTATGCCTGTGGCCGATATGCTTGTCGACGTCGCGGCTAACAATGCCATCTTGACCTTTATGGACGGCTATTCCAGGTATAACCAGATATGTGTGGCCGAGGCTGACACTCATAAGACTGCCTTTGGGTGCCCTGGCGCCTTAGGTATTTATGAGTGGTTGATAATGCCTTTTGGCCTCAAAAATTCAGGAGCCACGTACCAAAAGGCCATGAATGCTATTTTCCATGACCTCATTGGTAAAAGCATGGAGGTATACATTGATGATGTGGTGGTTAAGTCCAAGATTTTCAAAGCCCACCTAGTGGAGCTTGAACAAGCTCTGAAAAGGATGAGACTCCACAATCTCAAAATGAACCCTGCTAAGTGTGCTTTTGGCGTGTCCGCAGGCAATTTTCTAGGCTTCTTGGTGCACAACCAAGGCATTGAAGTGGACAAGAACAAAGCTCGAGCTATCCTGGAGGCAAGACCCCCTAGAACCAAGAAAGAGCTGCAGAGTTTATTAGGCAAGATCAACTTCCTAAGAAGATTTATCTCTAACTCGGTCGGAAAGATGAAAGCTTTCTCACCCTTGTTGAGGATAAAGAACACTGAGGAAATGATATGGGGAGCCAAGAACCAGGAGGCCTTCGACCAGATCAAGGCTGTCTTGACTAATCCTCCCGTCTTAGTACCGCCGCAGCCAGGGAAACCTCTGAAGCTATATATAGCGGCGGAAGATCAAGCCATCAGCTGCTTATTGGCCCAAGATGATGATGATAGTGGCGCCGAGCGCGCTATATATTATCTCAGCAGGATCCTCAATGACGATGAGACTAGATATTCTCCTATTGAGAAGCTTTGTTTGTCCTTGTTTAATGCATGTACTAAATTGGAATATTACCTATTACCTAAGGAAGTTTTGGTTGTGTGCAAAGTGAATATTATCAGATATCTTCTTAATAGGCCCGTTTTACAAGGAAGACTTGTCAAGTGGGCCATTAAGTTAAATGAGTTTGCCTTAACATACATGCCACTAACAGCTGCCAAAGGACAAGCCTTGGCCGATTTCCTGGCTCAACACCCTTGCGTGGAAATACACGACACCCCAGCCGAGTCTATTAACTATCTGGGCCTAAAGCCTTAGATGCTCATGTTTGATGGATCGAGTACCCAAACAGGGGCAGGCATTGGAGTAGTCATCACCGGTCCCTGTGGTCAAACGTGGAGATTCATGTGCAGGATAGGGGATCAAGCCTCCAATAATCAGGCCGAGTATGAAGCCTTGATCATGGGACTTGATATCCTGGCCGCCATGAAGGCTCAATATGTGGAAATCAAGAGGGATTCACAACTGGTGATCAAGCAAATCACTGGGGAATACAAGTGTTATAACACGAAGCTTAAACAATTGCGAGCCTCGACGCATAACTTGTTAAAGTTGTTCGCCGATGCAGTCATCATGTATGTCCCCAGAAGCGAAAACCAAGAGGCTAACGACTTAGCCCAACAAGCCTCGGGTTACAAATATTTGGTGGTCGAGGTATTGCAACAAAATACTCGTACTTCGGCCGAGGAGGACCCTGCCGATGCTTGGATTGGAGTATTGACAGAGTACCTCCGTAATCCAACGGCCGACACTAACTTCAAAACCAAGCAAAGGGCGTTGAAGTATATTCTGATGGGGGATGACTTATATAAACGAAGCGCCAATGGGGTGTTGTTACGATGCCTCAAAAGAAAGGATGCGTATATGGTGATGACACAGATCCATGCAGGAATTTGTGGTGCACATAGGTCTGGCCCCATCATGAAATGGCTGATATACAAACATGGATACTATTGGCCGACGATCACAGCCGATTGCTTCCAGTTTGCAAAGGGATGTGAGGCTTGCCAGCTGCATGGACCAATCCAGAGAGTGCCTGCGGATGAGCTTCATCCCATTGTCAAACATTGGCCATTCAGAGGGTGGGCCATGGATTTAATTGGCAAGATATTGTTGAACCAAGGACAAACGCTCTTTGTTTTGTATGATAACAAATTACATCTTGTCTACTAATGGTTGCAGTTGTATGAAAGTACAGGGACTAAATCAAAAACAGATATCTCAAAGTGCAGATGCTTGGAGGAGAAGCTACTAAAAGTTCAAAGAAGACTTAATTGTTTATTTGCTTTTGATAGGACAAAGTGTAAGTTTCTATTGCTTTAGTTCTATAACTTTTAGTAGTTGAGAGATGAAGTTTTTCAAAATAAAAATTATTGTGTTGAAAGCTTAAAAAATATTTTATACAAACACATGCATGCATGCACATGATGCACATGCAAAGGCATAACATGAGAAAATGTTTTTTAAGAAAAGAATCGATTTCCAAGATGTTTTAAAAAAGAAAGAAATCGATTCCTACTATTTTTTCAAGCACATAATCGATTTTGGAAGGCTACTTCACAAAGGTATAATCGATTGTTAGCCTATGACTTTTAAAGGAATATATTTTGGAAAGAAAACAATCGATTATCTACTTCCTTTTTCAGAGCATGGAATCGATTATCTACTTCCTTTTTCAGAGCACATAATCGATTACATGCTTAGGTATTTCAGAGCACATAATCGATTATGCCTCTCCTTGTTTTAAGCACATAATCGATTATCACTTATTTCCTTTTTAAGAAATGAATCGATTATGTCATTGCTCACTACAGAGCACATAATCGATTATGGTGTTTGTGTTTTAAGCCCAACAGTCAATTTTTTACGTATTCTATAAATAGGGAGCTTGGATTCACAGATCCAACACACCACTACAACACAACATCTCAAATCGCAAAAAAGAGAAAAAGAGCTTTCATTGTCAAATCTATTTGTTAAAGTTCTTCATTTCAAAACCAATCATCTCTCTCTACTATATTGTTATTCTGCTGGAGTGATTGGTTCATAGTTTCTATATTGTATTGATCTGTATTCGTGGTGGCTTAAAATCCTGGGACGTGTTCTTGGGTGTAGCGACCGAAGAATCCGGAGGAGGGATCCTTCGTTGCTTTTGAACAATGGAGCCGCCATCAATATTTATTTTTAGGAAAACATTGAAAAAACCTTTGTTTTTGGGTTCGGGGGTCGATTAAGTGCGGGGAAGGTACTAGCACCCCGCAACATCCTAAAAAGGTTACCTTTTAATTTAATGTGTAGAAAAAGTTAGTTTTAAATGAAAATACCTTATTTACCCATTTTGATTGTTTGCGAAAAAGAGAAAGAAAAAAAGAGAAAGGAAGACTTAATAAAAATTTTAGTTTTTTTTGCGCTCGACGGGAGTGGGCCCCCGCTCCTACGTATCTCCGGGTGCGATGGAGAAATCAAAGCTACGTAGTTCTCGGGTAGAAAATATTTGTGTGTTGGTACTTTTTTATTTTTCTGAAAAGTTTGAGAAAACTAGAGGCCGTTCATGGTGACCAAACAGATAAATCCAGAGTGGTCGTCATTAATGGCTTATTCGGAAAAGAAGGTATTTATAGCGTTCAAACAAGCGAGGCCCAGAGTGACCGCTATAGACAACCGGTTTGTGATTGAGCGTTTGTACGTTTGAAAACGTGCTTATCGGGAAGCGTGAAAAAAAAAGGAGTCGAAATTATGTTTATACTTTATTAACTAAAAAAAGAAGTTTAGGCGGACGTTTGCGATGATCAAACGAGTAACCTCAGAGTGATCACCACTACTAATCCGCTGTGGAAAAAGGAAGGTTAGTCCTAACGGTCAAACAAGCAAGGCTTAGAGTGACCACTAGTAACAACCTATTTTTTTTTACGCGAATTTGATTATTCGAAAGAAAGAAAAAAGAACGGTTCGGAAGCATCACGTTGTGAATAAAAGCGGAATAGGTGATAAAAGGGGGGGTGCAAATAATAAAGGAGTTGTATTAAAAAAGGAGGTGTGAATAGCGTTTTGACGCTAGAAACAGCCGTTGAAGGTGCGAGTAGCGTTTTGACGCTAAAAAACGGTTGATTGATTTCTTTTTTTTTTATTCTACTCTAGAACACGTGATTCTTGAAGCGCCTTTTTCTTAAAAAAACAGAACCTAGACTAAACAAGCCTGGTGTTTTGAAAACGGATTATGGAGAAAAATTCTTTTGTTTTTTTTTTGTTGTCATAGTTATTATTTAATAAAAGGGGGCCTTTTTACTTTTTTTTTTGGTTTATTTTAAATCCGAAAATTAGTACCTAAATAAAAAGGAACACATTTTTTAACACTTTTTTTTTTTAGGTTTATTAAAAATCCGAAAATTAGTAACCATTTTTTTTAAAAAAACAACATTTTTTTTATCACTTTTTTTTTAATCCGAAAATTAGTAATTATTTATTAAAAAAAACAACATTTTTTTTTACACCTTTTTTACTCCGAAAATTAGTAATTATTTATTAAAGAAAAAAACAACATTTTTTTTACACCTTTTTTACTCCGAAAATTGCAATATCAAAAACATCAATAATAACAACATATATATATTTATAAAAACAGCAACTAAACTAAAAAAAGCAGCAATAATATGTTCAAGGAAGAAAAAAAAACAACCAATATTTATAAAAACAGTAACTAATATTTATAAAAAAGTCAATAACTAATATTTATAAAAAACAGCAACTAATATAAAAACATGACAACAACAAAAATAAAAACAGTAACTAATATATTTTTTTTTTAAAAAAAAACGTGGACAACAATAATTAAAATAAAATGGCAATGATAATATGAACAAAATTACAATAACTAAAAATTACAAAAAAAGCAACAATACTACAAATTATTACATTTTTGTACCTTGAACAAATCCAGAAATTGTTGTGGAACAAGCTTTCTTCTTCGGATCTCTCAATACAACAAAATTTTAAACTAAAAAAAATCTAAGAAGGAAGAAAAGAAGGGGAAGAAAATTTTTCTAAAAGAAACTCTAAAAAATTTCTTTCTTTCTTTGAAACCCTAGTTTTTTTTTCAGAAAATTTTTCTCCTTTTTTTCTAAGAGTAAAACCGTCCCCCCTCCTCTAAGTGGGGAACCCTATTTATACAAGAGAAAAAAAACCAAGCTTCTTCCATCTTCTGCTCCACTTCAACCACTCTTGGATAGTGATGATGATCTTTTTTGATATGATGGAGGTTTGGGGGGAGTTGTTGAAGGGGAAAATAAAAAATGAATTTGTGAGAGGAGGGGAGAGGAGAGAGCCGTGGGGTGAGGGAGAGAAAGAGAGGATGAAGTGAAGGTTGAGTGTGGTGGAGAAGAGGGGAAGGTCGAATTTGAGTGAGTGGAAAGGAAGTGTGATGTGAAGTGTGTGAGGGAGAAAGAGTGAGGAAGTGAACATGGGAGAGGGGAGAGAGAGTGAGTGAGCCGTGGAGTGGGGAGAGAAGAGGGAGGTTGAGTGTGAGTGGGAGAAGAGAGAAAGGAAGGTTGAGTGTGAGAGAGGGAGAGTGAGGGCCGTAGGTTTGAGAGAGAGAAATAGAGGTTTGTGTGTGAGAGTGTGATGTGAGGGAAGTGTGGGAAAAGTGTATGGGGAAGGAAAGAAAAAAAAATGGGGAAGTGGGATTGTGGGGAAGTGGGATTGTAAGTTCCAAGAAAGGGAGAGAGAGGGGGTAGGTCGAATATGGGGGGGAAAAGAGGAGTGTACGTGGCTTGATTTTGGGGTTAGGGGGGAATGGTTAAAAAAGAAAAATTATTTTTTATTTTTTTTATTTTTTAAAAAGGTGGCCGAATTTGAGGGTTTTGGGGGAAAAAAATTAGGGTTTTGGTGAGTTGGGTTGAGTTATGGGTTGGATATGGGTCATGGGTTGGGTGGAGGAGTGTGAGGGTGAATTGGGCTAGGGTTTAGGAATTGGGTTGGGTTTTAGATGGCCCAATCCAATTGCACCTCTATTCTCTTTTTTAACAAACCCCCCTTATTTCCTCATTGGCTTATTTTTTGTTTCTTTACTTCTAAATAATATTATTTTTTTTGATGATTAAAACTCATAGCAATAAAAACAAGAAAAAAAATACATGACATAAAAAAAGATTATTATTTTTAATAAATAAAATCTCTCAATTATGATCGGACAAAATTAGGGTATTACAGCTGCCCCTCTTTATTTATTATTTTGCTAGGAAATCGGAGTGGTTCCGAGTTTCTCGAGGAAAATAGAAATAAAGATAACAAGACGCTAATTTTGTCCAGACTGAGACTTTTGGTTTTTTTTTTTTTTATGAAAGCAGGGTTGATTTAGAAAGTAAATAGGGAGCACCGGGGCTCTGGGGGATCACTGGGGATCTGAAGGAGCACTGGGGCTCTGAAGGGACCGCTGGGGATCTGAAGGTCTAGCTCAAAGTCAATGCTTGGCGCATCGACCTGAGTTCGACTGAGGGACCGTCGGGGTCTGAGGGGCATGCCTAAGCCTGAAGGACCAATGGGTCTGAAGGAGCGCTTCTAGCTATGGTACTAGAGATACGGTCTGGGGGTGGCCTTTTTCGAGCGGCCATTAGGGTTAATCAGGTCCGGAACTGATATAACCACGAAGGACGTGCACTGTGTTTTTTTAGGCGGACACAGCTAGTCTGAAGGGCCTGGGGCCGGATGATCCGTCGGTTGCTCGATTAACGCGACGTGCGATCTGGATTGAAGGACCATTGTTGGTCTGGAGGAGCGCCTGGGCTCTGAAGGACCGCTGGGGGTCTGAAGAATTGGTGCTAACGACACCAAATAAAATTATCTTAACAGACACTTGCAATGAATGATGCATGCGTGCATGTAGTTAAGTAATTGATGACATGATGGATGAAATGTGGAATGATTTTGTTTTTTGGCTTTTGTTCTTGGCCCCTTTTTTTTTTCATTTTCTTTTCTTGCTCTTTTGCTCTTTTTGCTCTTTAGCTCTTTATTGACTTTGCTGGCATCATCAAACTTGCACGACTCTTGACGTGGGATACGAGGGTTGCCTCAAGCAGTGGTGCCAAAGTGCGGGTTATTTAAGATTTGCTGAAGTGATTATGCGTTTGTCCTTTTTGCAACTTTATGAGAGATCATCTCTTTTTTGTGGTTTTTGGAAATTTCGCAATGAATATAATGCTTGTGATCATGCACATGTTTCACAATTCAGTATTGTTTACCATGAACGTTATTTTTGCGATAATAGGGAAATGAGAGAATAAAGGAAGTGTTTAATATTCAAATGGATAACAAATGCGCAGGAGGTCGCGTTGGCTGAAAATTACATTGGGAGTTTAAACTACAAAAAGAAAGAGAAGAAAAAGAAAACAAGGAAAGCTGATCCTTTGATTGTTTGTATCTTTGAAGTAATAAAGCCGATCGCCCATTAACACAACTTTGAGCCTTCATCGTCCAACTTTTGGAGTTGTTGATTGCCTTTGTAGCTTAAAGTCCAACTTCTGACCCTAATTTTTGCCTGGACTGCTCTTTAGAGTTTTCAGTCCACCGGGTCGCTCTAGCTTTTGCCTAGGTCGCCCTTTCGGGTTTTCGACCTAGCGAGCTTATTTTTGCTTGGCTCATCTTTCTCTTTTTTCCATATATTTCTTTAGGCATAGTACTTCTTGACTGCGTCCGAGTTCACTGGGAGTGGGAGGTCTCCACCGTCCATTTTTGTGAGAATCAATGCTCCTCCAGAGAATGCCTTCTTTACCACATAGGGTCCTTCATAGTTAGGGGTCCATTTTCCACGGGAATCCTTTTGGATAGGCAACATCTTCTTGAGCACGAGGTCTCCTTCTTGAAACTGGCGGGGGCGCACTTTTTTATCATAAGCCCTTTTCATTCTTTGTTGGTACAACTGCCCATGACACAAAGCAACTACCCTCTTTTCTTCTATGAGGTTCAACTGATCCAGACGAGCTTGAACCCATTCTGCTTCCTCCAATTTTGTTTCCATTAGCATTCGCAGGGAGGGTATTTCCACCTCGATGGGAAGAACTGCTTCCATCCCATATACTAGTGAGAATGGTGTTGCCCCTGTTGACGTGCGGATAGAGGTCCGATACCCGTGCAAAGCGAAGGGCAACATTTCATGCCAGTCCTTGAAGGTCACTACCATCTTTTGCACGATCTTCTTTATGTTCTTATTTGCTGCCTCAACTGCCCCATTCATCTTTGGACGGTATGGGGAGGAATTATGATGCTGGATTTTGAAGTCGTCGCACAACTCCTTCATCATCTTATTGTTCAGGTTTGTCCCATTGTCCGTGATGATCTTATTTGGAAGACCGTAGCGGCAAATTAAATCTCTCTTTATGAACCTGACAACCACTGATTTTGTTACACTGGCGTAAGAAGCGGCCTCGACCCATTTGGTGAAATAATCAATAGCGACAAGAATGAAACGATGTCCGTTTGATGCCTTGGGTTCGATGGGACCGATGACATCCATTCCCCACATTGAGAATGGCCATGGTGCTGTTAGGACATTCAGAGAGGCAGGTGGTACATGGATATTGTCGGCATAGATTTGACATTTGTGGCATTTTCTGACGTAGTTGAAGCAGTCAGTTTCCATTGACAACCAGTAGTAGCCAGCCCTTAGGATTTTTCTTGCCATGGTGTGCCCATTAGAATGGGTGCCGAACGAGCCTTCATGGCATCCTTCATAATTCTTTCTGCTTCTTCTTCTGCTACACATCTGAGGAGGACCATATCGTGATTTCTCTTGTAAAGCACCTCCCCATTTAAGAAGAAACCCATTGACAGCCTCCTAAGTGTCCTCTTATCATTCTCGGTGGCACCAGGAGGATATTCTCTGTTTGTAATATAGTGCTTGATATCGTAATACCAAGGTTTACTGTCAGGCTCTTCTTCGATTGCCACACAATGATGTGCCGGTAGGTCTCGATGTTGGATTCGGATGAATATCAGACTCTTGTCGTTATTGATGTTGAACATTGATGACAAAGTCGCCAAAGCATCGGCCAACTGATTTTCTTCGCGAGGGAGATGATGGAAAGTGATCTCTTCAAATTGTTCAACCATCTTTTGGATGTGATCATGATAAGGAATTAATTTGGAATCCCTGGTTTCCCAGTCACCTTTTGTCTGGTGGATGACTAAAGCTGAGTCCCCATATACATCGAGTCTTTTGACTTTCCATTCAAGGGCTGCTTTGATGCCTAGGACGCACGCTTCATATTCTGCAATGTTGTTGGTGCAGTAGAAACTCAGTCTAGCGGTAAACGGTATGAAGCGGTTATCAGGAGAGATCAGTACAGCTCCGACCCCGTGCCCGTATAAATTAGAAGCGCCGTCGAATAACATTCTCCACCTTTCGTTGTCCGGAGGATTCCCTTCTACGAATAGAGCCATTATATCTTCGTCTGGGAAATCGCACTGCATTGATTGGTAATCTTCGATGGGCTGGTGTGCCAAGTACTCAGCCAATGCACTACCCTTGATTGCTTTTTGGGTGACATATAAAAGGTCGTATTCAGATAGTAGCATTTGCCAGCGAGCGATCCTCCCTGTGAGTGCGGGTTTTTCAAAAATATACTTGACTGGGTCCATTTTAGATACCAACCAAGTAGTGTGGCTCAGCATATACTGCCTCAAACGACGTGCAGCCCAGGCCAGAGCACAACACGTTCTTTCCAACAATGAGTATCTTGTCTCGCACTCGGTGAATTTCTTGCTTAGATAGTAGATGGCATGTTCCTTCTTTCCGGATTCATCATGTTGCCCCAGTACACAACCCATTGACTTGTCTAGCACTGTTAGATACAGGATGAGAGGTCTGCCCTGCACAGGCGGCATCAGAATCGGTGGATTTTGGAGGTACCTCTTGATCTTTTCAAAGGCTTCTTGGCAATTATCATTCCACTTTGTTTCTTGGTTTTTGCACAAAAGCTTGAAGATAGGCTCGCATGTAGATGTTAGCTGCGATATGAACCTAGAGATGTAGTTCAATCTTCCCAGGAAACCACGAACTTCTTTTTCAGTACTCGGTGCCGGCATTTCTAGTATTGCTCGTACTTTGGCTGGATCTACTTCTATTCCCCTTTGATTGACTATGAAACCCAACAGCTTTCCCGATCTTACACCGAAAGTGCATTTGGCAGGGTTTAATCTGAGTTTGAACTTCCTGAGACGTTCGAAGAGTTTTTGCAGATTGACGATATGCTCTTCTTCAGTCTTGGATTTTGCAATCATGTCATCCACGTAAACCTCTATTTCCTTATGCATCATATCATGGAACAATGCGACCATTGCCCTTTGGTACGTTGCACCAGCATTCTTCAGTCCGAATGGCATTACTTTGTAATAGAAGGTTCCCCAGAGAGTGATGAAGGTGGTTTTCTCCATGTCTTCGGGGGCCATCTTAATTTGGTTGTATCCGGAATATCCATCCATGAAGGAGAATAGAGAGTGTTGTGCTGTGCTATCCACCAGGACATCAATGTGAGGCAAAGGGAAGTCATCTTTGGGGCTGGCTCTGTTCAAATCTCGATAATCGACGCACATCCGAACCTTCCCGTCTTTCTTTGGGACCGGTACAATATTGGCTACCCATTGAGGGTATTTTGCTACTGCTAAAAAACCAGCATCGAACTGCTTCTTAACCTCATCTCGGATTTTCAATGACATCTCTGGTTTCATCCTTCTTAACTTTTGTTTTACCGGCGGGCATTCTGGTTTTACTGGTAACTTGTGTTCGACTATGTTGGGGTCCAGTCCGGGCATGTCTTGGTATGTCCATGCGAAGACGTCAACATAGTCAAACAATAACTTAACCAATTTCTCTCGCTCGCTGTCTTTCAATGTGGTGCCAATGTTGACTTCTTTTTTGTCTTCTTCCGTGCCTAAGTTGATCGTTTCAGTTGATTCCTCATGGGGTTCGATTATTTTTTCCTCTTGTTCCATTATTCTCATTAACTCTGGAGGGGTTTCCCAAGTATCCTCAACATCTTCCTCAGTTTGATTGATAGGGTGATCAAAGTTACAATATGGATTATTGGCGTTGTTATTTTCAAAGACATTTTTTTCGGATCTGCATTAGTGTAAATTAACGGAATAAAAACGAAAGAAAGAAAATAAGAAGCGAATGTAACAAGAAAAGAAAAACGAGAGTTTATTGGGAATTGAAATAACGTTGCATTGATATTAATACTGAAAGGGAAACATGCGTGCCCGAATGAAATATCCTAAGGCCTTGGGCAGAGCCAGAGGATTACATTATAGAAACATTACTTTGAACTAAAAACCACAGGAAAATCAATGATCTCCCAATTCTTGAGTCTTTTGTTTGCAGGACAAGGGCGTACAAGACTGACGATGCCTTCTTCAGTGCTTAGATCGTCCTCAACTGCGGCGATCTGATTGGGGTTCAACATTCCCGCACTCCGAAAGCTTTCCTTGATGTCGCAGATGGCGATTCTCTTCGTATTTGGCACTCTGTCCTCGAGCCTGGCTATCCTCCGCTCCTTCTTTTCCTCCACAATCCTTCTCTTATCAGTGCGATTGGGCCGATATCCTATCCCATGTCTATCTTTGTTCTCCTCTGGCTGTATTGGTGTCAGGATCCCCTGTCCGGTTTTTCCCAAGCCTCCTCCAGCTTGGAAGCCTTTTCCTAACATGAACTTAGCAACCATCACGGCAGTCTTGGATAGCTTGGGTTCTAACATAGCAGATGTATTGGCGATTTCCAATGCTTGGAAGGCAGTCTCGAGAGACTCTTCAGCAGCCTCAATGTAACGAGTGGGAGCGGACTTATTTATCAGCATTTCTTCCTCACCGAAAATAACCACCAGCTTATTGTTGACTATGAACTTGAGCTTCTGGTGTAAAGAAGAGGGAACTGCCCCTGCCGAGTGGATCCATGGCCTCCCCAAGAGACAACTGTAGGATGGGGCAATGTCCATTATCTGGAAGGTCACCACGAAGTGCTCCGGACCTACTTGCACAGGTAAGTCCATTTCTCCGATGACTTCCCTTTTTGATCCGTCAAAGGCCCTGACTAGTATGGAGCTTGGTCTCATGTATGAACAGTCCACATCTAATTTCTCCATGGTTGATCTGGGTAATACATTCAAAGATGAACCATTGTCAATGAGTACCCGAGCAAGAGAGTAATCTCCACACTTCACCGATATGTGTAGGGCCTTGTTGTGCCCCCTTCCTTCAGTTGGAATCTCATCATCAGTAAAGGTGAGATAATTACTTGCAACAAGGTTTCCGACGATCCCATCAAATTGGCCGACCGAGATGTCATGAGCGACATGGGCCTCATTCAATACTTTTGTTAATGCGGCACGATGGGCATCGGAACTGAGCAATAATGACAACAGAGATATCTTTGCGGGAGTTTGGTTCAGTTGATCAACCACCTTATACTCGCTTTGTCTCATAAGCTTCAGAAATTCACTGGCTTCTTGCTCGGATAACGTCTTCTTTCCTGCATTCTTATCGACAGGTTCCTGCTCTGTGCTTTTGCCCTTACGGGCTCTTTCCTCCCCTTCTTTTGTTCTGTCCTCACTAGGCCCTCCAGGGGTATAGAAACGTCCACTTCGAGTCATCCCACTGGTCCCTGAGATGTTAATGACATCAGGGGTAGTCTGAACTTTCACATCGTAACTCCACGGGACTGCATTGGTGCTTTTAAAGGGAAAAGGGACTGGCACTTGAATAGTGATTGGTTTAGGTACAGCGGTGGTTAGCTTTGTGTCCTTTTTGTAGTGGATTTCCAGGGGTTTCCGGATACTCTTGCTCTGGTCACTGCTTGACTGGAGAGTCGACACGCCTTCCTCTTTCTTTTGAAGACCTATTTGTATTATGTGTCGGTCTAACAAGTCTTGCAGGATTGGCTTGAATGCTTCACAGGCCCCGACACAACGGGGATCAATACATGAACCCTTTCCGGTACATCCCTTCATAATGATTCCGAAGCGACACAAATCAGCATGGATAAGGTCCAAGGGTGTGACAATGTCCTCCACCTTTCTGACCAATAATTGCCCCTCAACATCCTCAATGGCATTGACGGAGGGTTTCCCGTGCCCCGGCAGAGGGTTAGTGGCAACATTCGGACCATCTTCTGCGAAGCTTAACCATTTAGATTCAATTAAGTCTTGTACTACATATTTCAACGCCTTGCAATTTTCTGTTGAATGGCCAACTGCCCCAGCGTGGAATCCACAGCTAGCCTCTGGGTCATAGCTCCTAGGGAAAGGAGGTTGAAGGGGTCTCATTGGACGGGGAGTGATCAAGTTGTGACTGATGAGGTGATTGAATAGGTCTGTGTATGACATGGGTATTGGGTCGAAATTGGCGGGCTTTCTTTCTTGGTAGTTTTGTGGTCTATAGCCTGTGTTGACTTGGTGAGGTGGGGCTTGTGGTGTTTGAGTAGGTATTTGTAAAGTCTGTCGGGGGTTGTTGTAGGGAGGTTTTCTGGATCCAGAGATGGCATTGGTTTCTCCGTCTTTCTTTTTAGGGAAACCTGGGAAGGGCCTTTTCTGATTGCTAGTTCCAGCGGAGCTATATGCAATCTTCCCGTTTCTCCATCCATTCTCTAATCTTTCTCCGATGACGATCATATCTGAAAAGTTTGAAGACACGCTCCCAATCAACCTGTCGTAGAAAGGTGATTGAAGAGTATCCATGAACATTGATACCATCTCTTTTTCTAACAAAGGTGGTACCACCTGTGCAGCCAAACCTCTCCAGCGTTGGGCATATTCTTTGAAGGACTCATTATCTCTCTTCGTCATGCTCTGCAGTTGTGTTCTATCGGGAGCCATGTCAATGTTATATTTGTATTGCCTCAAAAATGCATCGGCTAGGTCTTTCCAGCATCTGATATGTGCACGTTCTAATTGCATGTACCAGCTCGAAGCTGCCCCAGACAGACTATCTTGGAAGTAGTGGATGAGCAATTTGTCGTCGTGAGCAAACGCCGCCATCCTCCTGCAGTACATGGTTAGGTGGCTTACAGGGCAAGTCGACCCTCTGTATTTGTCGAAGTCTGGCACCTTAAATTTTGGAGGGATGACCACGTTAGGGACGAGGCACAAGTCATAAGCATCTCTCGCACCAACATTGGATCCCTCGACTGCTCTCAACCTTTCCTCAAGCATTTGTAGTTTGTCTTGGGCCTGAGGGTTCTCCATAGAGTGATTGTGAGTGAGCCCACTCATACCATAGTAAGGATGGATCATCGGAACTATGGCTGGGTTCACATTTGGGGTATGTGAATGAGTGGGATTCCCGAGGTTGGAACCCTGAGCCTGAGCGTCAGCTATCGGCGGTGGAGGGAAGCCAAGTGGGAGTCTTTGTGGTACAACGACGGGGGTCGGGTTTTGAACTTGTGATGCCCCTGGATTACCATCGTGACCCGTCGGTGTAAGCTGTTGTTGGCCCGCGACTCCTGAGGGACCGACTTCTGGACTAGCATTGACTGTCGGAGGTGTGTAACCTTGTGGAAGTCCGTAAGGAGGCCATATGTAACCCTGGTCATTAGTCCCAGTGGGGGGCACTGTATGCGGGATCCCGAGTCCATTGGGAGGAGGAGGGTTGGTAACTTGATTTTCCGTGTTCCCAGCGGAGACATCTTCACTTGTGTCTTTGTCCCTCAAAGTTTGTAAGACCTTTAAGATTTCAGCCATCTGTTCTTTCATCCCATCTATTTCTGCTCTAAGCTCTTGATTGCCTAGGTCTTGGGGTGGATTGCCTTGATCCGGGATATCTTGAGGCGGATTGTCCTGATTTTCTTCCATGTTTCTGGCCTGAGAACGAGTCCAATAGCGATGTTGGCGCACCAGCTTGTCTTTTACTCTCTGTTGGTGGGACACATGTTATGAGTATATGTATGAGTATATGAAAATGCGAATGATGCATGTGTGCATGAGTCTTATTGTTTTAGGTCGGGAATTGCAAGCGCATCCTGATTTGTCATAAGTACACAAATTAAAGCTCCACAATATTTTCAAGATAAAGGATCAGCATGTGAGACAAACAAACTTCATTGATGGAGGAAAGTACAACATTTTGGAAATAAAACTTCGAAAAGAAAAGTACAATGTTCTTTAAATTTCACTCAAATACATATGGCTTTCATTTTTCCATTCCTCCCTCTTTTTCTACTAGTAGCGCTGCCAGCCTTCTCCCGGAGTTCGGCAATCAGAACCTCGCAAAACTCCATGAATTTGGAAACTTGGACTGGGGTGTTAAACGGGTGCATTGCCGCGTTAGCCTCTTTTAGACGTTTGGGGATTCCTACGATAGCTTGATCGGCCAGCCATGCCAACTTTGAGAATCTGTCTTTCCAGTATAAGCTTTCATTTTTCAACTCTATGAAGACTTCATGGTTTTCTATCTTGCTGACCAACTCCACGAAGCGGTTCTCCCAATAGATGCTTTCTGTCTTCAGCTGGTGGTAGACCTCATCTTGATATCTGATATGGTCGTTCAGCTCATCAGATTTTTCATGCTCCCTTCTTAAGGCTTGCTGGTATTCTCGGAGTATCTCTTCAATGGTATCTTTATCCTGCTTGATACTTTTCACTTGCTCTTCAAACTCGGCTGCCATCATCCGGGACTCTCTCTTTGATACCATCAGCAGGCTCTGTGCGGTCTTTTCAGCCATCATTGATTCTTCCCATAACTTTCTCCACTTGTATGTATCATTGATGGCTTGGTCCATTTTCAGGTTGCAACGTTTTATTTCCTCTTTCGCTCCTCTTAGGTACCTTTGAACCTCTAGTTTGTCCTTTTGTTCAATCTTGAGCTGCTTGCGGCTGTCTTCCATGGCCACTGACTTACTTGTGTTCTCCTCCTTCAACTTCTGGTTTTTTAGGAGCACTTTCTCTAACTCTGCCTGCAAGCCCTTCTTTTCTTCCTCGGCTTTTGACAATGCCATTTTAAGCTTATCTAAATCTTCAACAGTGGGAAGGGTAGGTTCAGGTATTTCTTCCTCAACCCATAGTGCACTTTGGTAAGGCAATTGGGTGTCTTGGATCCTCTTTTGGAGCCATTGGCGAAAGGTGGTTTCCTTATCGCCACTCTTCTTAGTAAGCTCTTGTCCCTTGCGGACGACCATATCCCATGCTTGAGAAATCTTCCGGAGCATGTCAACCTCTTTTGGGCTTCCTTCATGGAGGTAAAAAGGGATTAACATGTCTTCGGTGGGCGGATTTCGCATGGGGTACCCCAGCTGTCTTAGAGTTAGAGAGGGATTGTAATTTATGCATCCTCTTGTCCCCATGAGCGGGACGTTTTGAAAGTTTCCACATCGAAAAACTACTGCGGGTCTCTCTTTCCACCATGATGGGTGCCAACGAACCTTATATTCATGAAGGCCCCCCAGCACTTGCAACCATTCACCAGTGTTCATTGTCTTCACATCACACCCTCTGGCGTCTTCAATTGGGCCTTCTACCCTGACTTTGTTAACGAAAGCATGGGTGAGAAGCCAAACATACAAGGCGTGCAAGCAGCAAGATATCCTTTTTCCCCTTAGCTCACTATAATGAGTGAAAGTACAGTAAGTGTCTGCAAGCATGGCTGGAATCGGATCCTTGAAGGATAAGAAGACGCCAATAGCTGTTGTGTCCACATATTTTTCAAGGCGTGGAAATAGGACAATGCCAAAGATAGTCAAAGCTAACACCTGCTTAAAAGGACCCCAATTTCTAGCGTCGGCGAAGGATTTCATTTGGCTTTCCAGATACTCCTGTGGGAACCCTGCAATGCCATTTCGATTTTTCTTCCGGAGCTTCAAGTTCTCTTTGCTGGTTTGTAACATTGAGGCGAGTTTCTCATCTGTGTAGTATTGTCCCTGATACTGGTAGGGTCCCTTGTCTTGTTGAGGAAAGCCGAAGATCTGTGTATATTCTTCCAGGGTAGGTGCCATCTGGAAATTTTTGAAGGTGAAGCATCTTAATGAAGAGTCGTAGAACTGGCTCAAAGCGGCAATGGCATCCGTTTGCACGTCCAATTGTAGTAACATAATAATCTTCCCATACACTCTATCAAAAGACCTGCGCTCGATGGGCGGCAATCGACCAGCACATTCCCTTAGACTTGTGAGATTAGGCTGCTTCACTATAGGGTAGTTCAGAGTTTGGATTGTTTCACAGTTTGATCCCATATTGCCTTGCTTATGACAAAACTTTCGAACCTCTTACAATTCCTGGCAAACCTAAATGAGATGAATAGCATGCAATGTGAGGATTTTTGTATTTTTTGTGAAATAATGATGATGTACGATGAATTAAAGAAAGACGTTACATGCGTTAATAAAAGCATATTTTGGTGATTCGAATTTTGAGGAACATTAACCATGTCACATAAAATATACGTAAAGGAAAAAAGAGTAAATGGTTTTCATTATTTGATTTTTTTTTTTTGAAAGATAAAAGTTTTTGCGATGATGCAACAGGTAGGTGAATTGCTTTTGTGTCCTAAACAGATTATGTCTTACGTATAGGTCACGGTCTAGGGCCACTTATGTGATCAACCTCTCAGGTAGTTCTATTCACTTCCTCACAAAGGTTTCCAGAGCTAAAATCCCTTTCACGATATGACCCACAACGATAGCGAGCTACCTGGTGTGGGATGCCGCGAAAGAGCATACTCTGGTTGAGATTTTCATGAGAGTCAGACAGATAAATCCAGAATGACTGTCACTAATCATCTCCGCTCGTCCTAAGTTATTTTTCAGACCCGGGTATAGGGCCCCACTCAGAAGTGTGCGAATAAATAGGTGTAGGTGATGTGTGTGATATAAGCAACCTAAACTACCCAGACTGCAAAAGAGCAAACAGATAGCAATATAAAAGTCTTCTACCCTAAGGGTTGCCAGAAAACAAATAGCAGTATAAAAGTCTTCTACTCTAAGGTTCAATATGCGAATATAAAGACTAAGGGTAAATAAAGTACTAAACTAATAATTTACACATTTAATTAAATTAGGCTTGACCCTCTAAAAAAAAGAGTCCCCAGCAGAGTCGCCAGCTGTAGCGACCGAAGAATCCGGAGGGGGGATCCTTCGTTGCTTTTGAACAATGGAGCCGCCATCAATATTTATTTTTAGGAAAACATTGAAAAAACCTTTGTTTTTGGGTTCGGGGGTCGATTAAGTGCGGGGAAGGTACTAGCACCCCGCAACATCCTAAAAAGGTTACCTTTTAATTTAATGTGTAGAAAAAGTTAGTTTTAAATGAAAATACCTTATTTGCCCATTTTGATTGTTTGCGAAAAAGAGAAAGAAAAAAAGAGAAAGGAAGACTTAATAAAAATTTTAGTTTTTTTTGCGCTCGACGGGAGTGGGCCCCCGCTCCTACGTATCTCCGGGTGCGATGGAGAAATCAAAGCTACGTAGTTCTCGGGTAGAAAATATTTGTGTGTTGGTACTTTTTTATTTTTCTGAAAAGTTTGAGAAAACTAGAGGCCGTTCATGGTGACCAAACAGATAAATCCAGAGTGGTCGTCATTAATGGCTTATTCGGAAAAGAAGGTATTTATAGCGTTCAAACAAGCGAGGCCCAGAGTGACCGCTATAGACAACCGGTTTGTGATTGAGCGTTTGTACGTTTGAAAACGTGCTTATCGGGAAGCGTGAAAAAAAAAGGAGTCGAAATTATGTTTATACTTTATTAACTAAAAAAAGAAGTTTAGGCGGACGTTTGCGATGATCAAACGAGTAACCTCAGAGTGATCACCGCTACTAATCCGCTGTGGAAAAAGGAAGGTTAGTCCTAACGGTCAAACAAGCAAGGCTTAGAGTGACCACTAGTAACAACCTATTTTTTTTTACGCGAATTTGATTATTCGAAAGAAAGAAAAAAGAACGGTTCGGAAGCATCACGTTGTGAATAAAAGCGGAATAGGTGATAAAAGGGGGGGTGCAAATAATAAAGGAGTTGTATTAAAAAAGGAGGTGTGAATAGCGTTTTGACGCTAGAAACAGCCGTTGAAGGTGCGAGTAGCGTTTTGACGCTAAAAAACGGTTGATTGATTTCTTTTTTTTTTATTCTACTCTAGAACACGTGATTCTTGAAGCGCTTTTTTCTTAAAAAAACAGAACCTAGACTAAACAAGCCTGGTGTTTTGAAAACGGATTATGGAGAAAAATTCTTTTGTTTTTTTTTTTTGTTGTCATAGTTATTATTTAATAAAAGGGGGCCTTTTTACTTTTTGTTTTGGTTTATTTTAAATCCGAAAATTAGTACCTAAATAAAAAGGAACACATTTTTTAACACTTTTTTTTTTAGGTTTATTAAAAATCCGAAAATTAGTAACCATTTTTTTTAAAAAAACAACATTTTTTTTATCACTTTTTTTTTAATCCGAAAATTAGTAATTATTTATTAAAGAAAAAAACAACATTTTTTTTTACACCTTTTTTACTCCGAAAATTGCAATATCAAAAACATCAATAATAACAACATATATATATTTATAAAAACAGCAACTAAACTAAAAAAAGCAGCAATAATATGTTCAAGGAAGAAAAAAAAAACCAATATTTATAAAAACAGTAACTAATATTTATAAAAAAGTCAATAACTAATATTTATAAAAAACAGCAACTAATATAAAAACATGACAACAACAAAAATAAAAACAGTAACTAATATTTTTTTTTTTAAAAAAAACGTGGACAACAATAATTAAAATAAAATGGCAATGATAATATGAACAAAATTACAATAACTAAAAATTACAAAAAAAGCAACAATACTACAAATTATTACATTTTTGTACCTTGAACAAATCCAGAAATTGTTGTGGAACAAGCTTTCTTCTTCGGATCTCTCAATACAACAAAATTTTAAACTAAAAAAAATCTAAGAAGGAAGAAAAGAAGGGGAAGAAAATTTTTCTAAAAGAAACTCTAAAAAATTTCTTTCTTTCTTTGAAACCCTAGTTTTTTTTTCAGAAAATTTTTCTCCTTTTTTTCTAAGAGTAAAACCGTCCCCCCTCCTCTAAGTGGGGAACCCTATTTATACAAGAGAAAAAAAACCAAGCTTCTTCCATCTTCTGCTCCACTTCAACCACTCTTGGATAGTGATGATGATCTTTTTTGATATGATGGAGGTTTGGGGGGAGTTGTTGAAGGGGAAAATAAAAAATGAATTTGTGAGAGGAGGGGAGAGGAGAGAGCCGTGGGGTGAGGGAGAGAAAGAGAGGATGAAGTGAAGGTTGAGTGTGGTGGAGAAGAGGGGAAGGTCGAATTTGAGTGAGTGGAAAGGAAGTGTGATGTGAAGTGTGTGAGGGAGAAAGAGTGAGGAAGTGAACATGGGAGAGGGGAGAGAGAGTGAGTGAGCCGTGGAGTGGGGAGAGAAGAGGGAGGTTGAGTGTGAGTGGGAGAAGAGAGAAAGGAAGGTTGAGTGTGAGAGAGGGAGAGTGAGGGCCGTAGGTTTGAGAGAGAGAAAGAGAGGTTTGTGTGTGAGAGTGTGATGTGAGGGAAGTGTGGGAAAAGTGTATGGGGAAGGAAAGAAAAAAAAAATGGGGAAGTGGGATTGTGGGGAAGTGGGATTGTGGGGAAGTGGGATTGTAAGTTCCAAGAAAGGGAGAGAGAGGGGGTAGGTCGAATATGGGGGGGAAAAAGAGGAGTGTATGTGGCTTGATTTTGGGGTTAGGGGGGAATGGTTAAAAAAGAAAAATTATTTTTTATTTTTTTTATTTTTTAAAAAGGTGGCCGAATTTGAGGGTTTTGGGGGAAAAAAATTAGGGTTTTGGTGAGTTGGGTTGAGTTATGGGTTGGATATGGGTCATGGGTTGGGTGGAGGAGTGTGAGAGTGAATTGGGCTAGGGTTTAGGAATTGGGTTGGGTTTTAGATGGCCCAATCCAATTGCACCTCTATTCTCTTTTTTAACAAACCCCCCTTATTTCCTCCTTGGCTTATTTTTTGTTTCTTTACTTCTAAATAATATTATTTTTTTTGATGATTAAAACTCATAGCAATAAAAACAAGAAAAAAAATACATGACATAAAAAAAGATTATTATTTTTAATAAATAAAATCTCTCAATTATGATCGGACAAAATTAGGGTATTACATTGGGTCTCTCAATCTGGGAGATTGAGTTGGTTTGAAATCCTGGGAGGTGATCTTGGGTCGTTCAATCGGGGAGATTGAAGCGGTTATTGTGAAATCCTGGGAAGCATTCTTGGGTCGTTCAATCAGGGAGATTGAAGCGGTTGTGAAATCCTTAGCGGGGAGCTCGGGTTCTCAATTTGGGTAAATTGAGATTTGCTATTTGAAGTTGCTTGTTTGTAAAACATTATTCATCATATAGTGGTTGTCAGCAAGTCCAAAGGTTGCAAAGCCTGAGGCCGAGGACGTAGGGCTTTTATCCCGAACCTCGTAAAAATCCCGGTGTATCTCTATCCCTCTCTCTTTACTTTCGTTATTGTTCATATCTGCTTATAGTTATATTTGATATCATTATGCTGCATATAAATATCTGTATATCAAGAAATCTGATTACTGAACCGTTAGCGTAATATTGCAACTGTGAAAATCTGATTACTGAACCGTTAGCGTAATATTGCAACTGTGAATAATCTGTCATAAGTAAAGCCTGCTTAGTTAATGCATATAGTTTAAATCTTAGTTTCCGCATCTGATTTAAACAAGCATTGTAAAAGCATTTGAAAACTGAAAAGAATTCAAGTTTTGGATATAACCTTATTCACCCCCCTCTAAGGTTATCCTATAGTCCAACAGATATACCCTCCGAGCTCAAAGGGCCATAACTTTATTATTGTGGCCACCGATTACTTCACTAAATGGGTGTACGCTGCGCCTTTAGCAAGTGTCAATCAGGCTGCTGTGATTAGGTTCATAGAAAACCAAATCATGTACAGATTTGGCATTCCTTAAACCATCACGACCGATCAAGGCACAATGTTCACCGGGGAACAATTGGTGGCCTTTGCACAAGAATATGGCATCAAGATGAGACATTCGTCTCCTTAGTATGCTCAAGCCAATGGCACGAGACCCTTAATGAGGTCCTTTGGGCTATGAGAAATCCTAAGTCCACGACCACGGGGGTAACTCCCTATCGTTTAGTCTATGGGCAGGATGCCGTGTTACCATTGGAAATCAGTGTGGCATCATTAAGCCATGTTAATGGAGTTGGACTCGGTGGACGATGACAGGCTGGCTACCCTCAGCAGAATTGAGATGAACAAAGCCAAAACGGCCTGAGCCTACAACAAACACGTCAAGCCAAATAAGTTTGTTGAGGGTGATCTCGTGTGGAAGACTATTCTGCCACTTGGGAGGAAAGATCCTCAGTTTGGCAAGTGGTCCCCAAATTGGGACGGGCCCTACATTGTAAGTGAAGTATACGACGGTGGGGCTTACCGTTTGATTACGTTCGACGGCGAAGAGTTCGAAACAAAAATCAATGGCAAATATCTCAAAGCATATTATCCTACTCTATGGGAAAGTATGCAAGGGAAATAAAATTGGTAACTATATAAAGAAAATTGGCATGGTGGCTCACCACACACCGGCGGCCTGGTGATAGAATTTACAGGGTGACAAACAGGGAAAGCCTCAATCCTACTCACTAGGCGCAATAACTACCTCAGAGGTCTCCACAGTGGCCTCAGGCTCCAATACAGCCTCATTTGAAGCAACCTTCGCTCCCTGCACCGCAGAAGCATCCGTCACGATATCCACCACCATACCAGCAATTTCACCCGCTATAACCTCATCTGTTTTGGCTGTAGCAGCTTCACCTGCTATAACCTGGTCCGCCTCAGCAGCAACAGCCTCTCCTAGTATCTCCAAACCCTCGGAGGGGGAATCCATTGACGGGCATGCTTCTGATACTGTCGCCCCTGCTTCAGCTATAATGTCGTCCCTGAGGTGTGTAGTTACCTCGGCAGTAGGGGCGTTGCTGGAAGTTGGAGGGTCAAGAGATAGTGAATGCTCGTCAAGTATAACTTCAGTAGGGGCCTCAGCGTTCTCTTGATCCACGTGGGTGAGGGCTTGCTCATAAGATGACCTCAGGCCCCCATCCCTCGACGACTTGGCGTAGAGCAGCACTGCTCTTAGCCAGATCCACGTCTAGGCCAGGTCGCAGGGGGAGGAGGTGTGCGAGGGGAGGATCTAAGGCAGAGCTGTGACGGAACAATTGAACAATATCAGAAGAGATGGCAGTGAGCTTATCTGCGGCCGTCGAATGCTGAGGAGTGAGAGAAGCTAGTTCAGCCTGGAGGGAAGTTATTTGATCGTCAATGGTCTTGATCCTACCAGCAATTCTCTCTCGTTCGGCTATAGTCTCCTGCTTGGTCTGGCTGAGGGAAATGAAGGTCGCCTTGTAACCATCCTTCTCAGCCCGAAGGGAGTCCAGCCGTTGCAGGGAAGCCAAGGCCCTATCCTGAGTAGCTTTGGCTCGGCCATATAGACTGGAGATGTCCCCAAGTTGCAGAGCTATCTCCTTAAGAGCATCTTTCTTGACAGAGGGGACATCTGGGGAATTAGAAACCCGAAACAATGTTGCTCGGAGAGCCGCCACTTGGTCAGGATCAGTGGGGATTTCCCCAGCCAAGGCCGCCTCCATTTGGGCGAAGTCAACCTCCGTAGAAGAAGGGGTCGATTCTCGAGCTTCAAGGCTCAGAAAATAGCGCTGCAATTCCTCATCAGTGATTGTTGGCCAGGAGAGGTCCTCGGCATGGTCAACAGGGGGGTCGGCCTCCGCAAAGGTAGGAGGATCGGCCACCACAGTGTAACCAGCGGGTTCCTACAAAAGAAACAAATAATAAGAAAGAAGGATTACGGTGGGAACATTGCTCAGCCTAAGAAAGAAAACTTACAGAGGTGGAAATTGGACTGTCGTTAAGTGGAGCTTGAGGAGATTGCGGTGATTCGGTTGGAGTACGAAGCCTCTGCGGAGTTATCAAAAGAAAATTCAATAGGGAAAAAACAGAATAAAGCACCATTGGTGCACTGATGAAAAGAACTTACCCTTAACCGTTTGAGAGGTGGGGGTGATGCCTCGGTAACTAGAGCTGTAACACCCCCTTCTAACCAACTAGTATTTAATTAATAAAATCAGAGTTTTCGAAAATCCTTTCAGCGCAACCCGAGAGGGTGCTACATTTTTACCAATAAAACATACGACAACACCTGAAGCTCATAAAACAATAAAGCATGTGATACATAGCACTTGATCGGGACGAACCCCAAAAACATCCGTTTAATTACATCACAGTTTACATAATCACCACACAGCGGAAAACAACATGTTTCGTAAACATATTTGAATACATTATCAAATAACTAGTTTTGAACAACTTTAATTAAAACAGCTACTAGACTGATCGCCCCCCCGGTGCTACGTATCAGAGCAGACACAACCGACTATAAGAAGGCATGTGAATACCTTCACTCGCTATCACCTGCACGTTGCCGACATAAGAAGCAACAAAGGCAGTAGGGTGAGTCTCTTTACACAAATAATAATAATTAAGATAAGCATTATATTAAGGGAGGCAGCAAGCAACACCAAATCGTAACAACTCACCACATTATCAACAACAATCATCATATTCATAATTCATCCATAAACTCATCAAATGCTTGACTAATGCATGTAATGCAACATGCATGTGGATCCATCATCACCGCTATTAGCCTGGAGGGCACTCACCGCTTTGGCCGAAGCCACCGCACCGCTTTGGCCGAAGCCTACACACCGCTTTATGCAACATGAGTCATGTGACACTATGACTATGCACCACAACACCACACATAAGCCATAATAATTATTAAACTCACCGCTTTGCATTTCTCGATTTAATATCATCAACATATAGGCCTTAAGGTTACCACACCGCTTTGGACCGGAGTCCCTCACCGCTTTCACATCTCCAAATAATTACAACTCCGTACACACCGCTTTATATCCTTAGGCTAGTAATCTAATTTTTACAATTACACTTCCGCAATTACACACACCACAACTTCAACACTCTAACAATAATTTTATTTAACGATTCAACATTTAGTTCACACCGCTTCAACACCAATTCGATTGATTAATTATTAATTACAACGCAACCGACATATAACTACATTCCTTTCATTGAGGTAATTAATCAATTAACTTAAAGTCACGATTCCTACTACGTTCACTCTCACCTCACTCAACTTAATTTACCACATTAACTCAATACAACAACAATGCATTAACACCCCATTCCACAACTCAACCCATCTCACTAAAATAACTAACACAGTAGCAATTATCCCCATTCAAACTAACTTAATTCAACAATCTAAACTACTACAATTCAACAATTATCCACACTTCAACCTAACCTACAATTCAACAATTATCCACACTTTCAACCAACTCATTTCATCAACAAAATATTAGCATCATATTCAACAATTTAATCAATCTCACTACAACCACCAACAGTAGCCTAATCTCCACAATTTCAAGTTAAACCATTTCATCAACATATATACTAACACAACATTCAACAATTATGCCTATCTCACTAAACAATCAAAACAGTAACATTTATTCACAATTTCTAACTAAACCATTTCATTAACATATATACTAACACAACATCCAACAATTATGCCTATCTCACTAAACAATCAAAACAGTAACATTATTTCACAATTTCTAACTAAACCATTTCATTAACATATATACTAACACAACATTCAACAATTCAATCCCTACAACCTAACCCATATATATATATATCGCCTATCTTAATCCTTATTATAGGTATAAAGTAGAGCCCCCTAACCTTGATAAATCGAAGAATTCAGCCACGCCTAACCACCAAGAAAAACGCACAGCTCCTCCTCCTCTCCTCTTTGCGCAACCGTGGGGCTTCCAAAAGCCAAGGGGAAAACAACAACAAAAGGGAATGAGGGATTGAAGCTACAAGGAAGAAAAATGGAAGGAAAAGATCAAGGGAACTCATTACCTAAAGCTTGGATGAATGATTCCTCTTCTTCTTCCCTTGATGGAAGTCGCGACCCTCTTCTCTTCTCACTCTCTCAGTCGCTGTTTCTTTCTTTCTTTTGGGTGGGAATGAAACTAAAATTTTAGGTTTTGGAATCTTTGGAATGGGCTTGGGTCACTAAGTGACTTGGGCCCATTTTTACACCACCCCTATTAATTTAAATACCTCATCTATTATTCCCACCATTTAATTACTTGATAACACCACTCCCTTGATTTAATAAAATACCTTATTATTATTTCTAATAATTTTCCACAACCTAACTCCCTTTAATTAAGTCACTTGAATAAATATTGTAAGCCTTAAATAACTTAATTAAATAAATAATTAAATTATTTTGGGGCGTTACAACTCTCCCCCACTTAGAATATTTTCGTCCTCGAAAATGTACACCAAACTCACGAAAACGAAACCCAATCTTCGTGTCATCTCTGACCATCCTTGTCCATAATCTATCGCATACTTAGCATCAGACCAACCACTCTTCTCTACACCCTTATTTCTAATTAGATGTTCTAATCTGTAGGTTATCAAAGTCCTACTCAACTACTCCAATACTATCAAACCCATATCGAATTCCATAAGGGCACATTCCCAAAAGTTCTTATAATGTATAGTCTTACTATTCTTCATGAGTCTTAACTTAAGGTATTGGTTCAATCTCCCCTACCACATAACTATCTACCTTCAATCCAAGCACAAACTGCTACCCAAAACTCAATAAGGCACGAAAATTAAAACAAGATTCAATTAACCTTCTACCTTCAAGGATCACTCGCAGAAGAATACATAAGCATTTTATACGACCCACAAGTTCTAAAATGAATAACAAACTTGTAGTACTATACGTGACTTCCAAATCAAGCATTTTCACAACACCACACATTGTGAACATTCACATATGTATGTAATAATTAACATGAAGTCAAGTATGAGCACACCACTTAGTCAATCAAATCAGAATCAGCACATATATCCAAAATTACTAATACCATGGGTTATTGTCGCCTCTTTCATTGGAGATGAGTTATTGGGGTGATCAGTCCCTCCTACTCATGCAACCAATTAATTAAGGTCACAACAACTACATTCTCTCAAATTTACACATACCACACTAAAAGGCTTTCAACGCGGTCTAGAGTGCGAAGGCGTCGTCACGACTCCCACTCTTTTAACATCGTTAAAACTCTTTTAATCACACATATCTAAACAATCAACAACACAACTCTGTATCACATCAACTAGTCAGTTAAAAAAAAAAGGAACAAGCAAACACATCATACTCCACAAGTTCAACTAATCATGTATAACCACATACTGTTAGGTATAAAATCAATTCATCAATCTGTATCATTAGACTATTCTCATGATCATACACAATAAGTTTTTGGGCAAATCATTTTCATTGTCCTAGTACACTAAACAAATCATCAATCAATCATAATTATATTTAATCACGTCATCATCAAAATAGGCATTTGCTCACTTACTATAAAGTACTCGTCATTTACATTTATTTCATTGAAAATAAATTTAATACTCACATTAATACCCAACCATAAAAATTGTTTGTTAAACGTTCACAAGCAACCTCAAAATCACTTCGTTTTTAAATTACAATTCCACAACGTATAAGTATCACGGTTCAAAACGTTTTTGCTAATCTTCATAAACTCGGGTGCAGAAAATTCTGCAACTACGCGCCTGCTTTGGCGAATTAATTAAAATAGTAAACGACGTCGGATTTCGACAAATAAATACTTGTTGGAAAGCTCTCTGAGTGTAGTTTCAACCTATGATTTTTATTTTTCAAAATAAGTAGCCAATTGGTACAGTTTTTCAAAACACTACACTGAGGTACCAAACTTGGGCAGAATATCTTACTCAACTTGTAACCAAATTATCTCTCTCATTTCTCAATGAAAATTTATGAAACCAGTGTCTAAATTGTAGAGAATTAAGTCTACTTTCCAAAGGAACAAGAATCATTCAAAACGGAGTTCATTTTATGACACAAAACCTACAAAAACCGAACCCACTCACAGTGTGATTCCAAAAACTTGACCTAACTTGAAACAATCATAACTTGAGCTACACAACTCCAAATTAAACGAAACCAGTGGCAAAACGACCGGCGTTAAGTCTATTTTCAAAAACAATCAGCCACATAATTTTTGGATCAACCAAACAGTACCAGTTTTAGAAAAAATGAAACAGTGTCCAGAAATGCACAAAACCGTAAACAAGTAAAATTCATCATTTATAAACACACCATCATTAGATACACTGTCATATAATTCACCAATACACTATTAGTTAACCCGAGAACAACGACATCAACATTTGGTCTTATTCGACCCAACACAACAACAACAACAACAACGCTTTGGTCACATTGACCCAATCAACAACAACAACACCGCTTTGGTCACATTGACCCAACAACAACAACACCGCTTTGGTCACATTGACTCAACAACAGCAACAACAACTTTAGTATTATTAGACACAACAACAACAACAACAACAACATCACAAGTCGTGGACAAAATCCAAGTCAAATAACAATCACACAATCGACATATCAATAAATGTGACACCTCTACCCCAAAAACATTTATAAGTAGAAGTGCGAAAAATGAGTGAGAATTGTTTTTCAGCACAATCAACATTTTAGTTTTGGAAATGATTTTCGCAAGTGAAAAGTGTCATCAACTCCTCAAATCATGTAGTAATTGTTTATAAGAACGTTAAAGCCTAGAGCGGCAAAATATCTCTTTTAACATGATAACTAGGATGACCTGAAATACAATATTGACAATTCATCCTAATCCTAATAATATTTTCCTTCGGTTTCAAAAGAAGTAACTAATGCATCTTTCGAAAACCAAGCATTTTCCAAATCAGCAGAGAAATCAAAAACAAAAGACACAGATTTCACACATCGGAAACACAATACAGCACACATCATCAGCAGGGGTATCTCCCCCACTTATTCACTTACCATCAGCAATACTCGGTTTGCCCTCTACCTGCAGGAACATCACTTACTACACAAACAATTGTTAGAACTAATCTAGTACTACTCAATCATTAAGGACACTACGACTAGACGACTTGGCCGGACAGACCGAACTTGGCTTTGATACCACTAATGTAACACCCCCTTCTAACCAACTAGTATTTAATTAATAAAATCAGAGTTTTCGAAAATCCTTTCAGCGCAACCCGAGAGGGTGCTACATTTTTACCAATAAAACATACGACAACACCTGAAGCTCATAAAACAATAAAGCATGTGATACATAGCACTTGATCGGGACGAACCCCAAAAACATCCGTTTAATTACATCACAGTTTACATAATCACCACACAGCGGAAAACAACATGTTTCGTAAACATATTTGAATACATTATCAAATAACTAGTTTTGAACAACTTTAATTAAAACAGCTACTAGACTGATCGCCCCCCGGTGCTACGTATCAGAGCAGACACAACCGACTATAAGAAGGCATGTGAATACCTTCACTCGCTATCACCTGCACGTTGCCGACATAAGAAGCAACAAAGGCAGTAGGGTGAGTCTCTTTACACAAATAATAATAATTAAGATAAGCATTATATTAAGGGAGGCAGCAAGCAACACCAAATCGTAACAACTCACCACATTATCAACAACAATCATCATATTCATAATTCATCCATAAACTCATCAAATGCTTGACTAATGCATGTAATGCAACATGCATGTGGATCCATCATCACCGCTATTAGCCTGGAGGGCACTCACCGCTTTGGCCGAAGCCACCGCACCGCTTTGGCCGAAGCCTACACACCGCTTTATGCAACATGAGTCATGTGACACTATGACTATGCACCACAACACCACACATAAGCCATAATAATTATTAAACTCACCGCTTTGCATTTCTCGATTTAATATCATCAACATATAGGCCTTAAGGTTACCACACCGCTTTGGACCGGAGTCCCTCACCGCTTTCACATCTCCAAATAATTACAACTCCGTACACACCGCTTTATATCCTTAGGCTAGTAATCTAATTTTTACAATTACACTTCCGCAATTACACACACCACAACTTCAACACTCTAACAATAATTTTATTTAACGATTCAACATTTAGTTCACACCGCTTCAACACCAATTCGATTGATTAATTATTAATTACAACGCAACCGACATATAACTACATTCTTTTCATTGAGGTAATTAATCAATTAACTTAAAGTCACGATTCCTACTACGTTCACTCTCACCTCACTCAACTTAATTTACCACATTAACTCAATACAACAACAATGCATTAACACCCCATTCCACAACTCAACCCATCTCACTAAAATAACTAACACAGTAGCAATTATCCCCATTCAAACTAACTTAATTCAACAATCTAAACTACTACAATTCAACAATTATCCACACTTCAACCTAACCTACAATTCAACAATTATCCACACTTTCAACCAACTCATTTCATCAACAAAATATTAGCATCATATTCAACAATTTAATCAATCTCACTACAACCACCAACAGTAGCCTAATCTCCACAATTTCAAGTTAAACCATTTCATCAACATATATACTAACACAACATTCAACAATTATGCCTATCTCACTAAACAATCAAAACAGTAACATTTATTCACAATTTCTAACTAAACCATTTCATTAACATATATACTAACACAACATCCAACAATTATGCCTATCTCACTAAACAATCAAAACAGTAACATTATTTCACAATTTCTAACTAAACCATTTCATTAACATATATACTAACACAACATTCAACAATTCAATCCCTACAACCTAACCCATATATATATATCGCCTATCTTAATCCTTATTATAGGTATAAAGTAGAGCCCCCTAACCTTGATAAATCGAAGAATTCAGCCACGCCTAACCACCAAGAAAAACGCACAGCTCCTCCTCCTCTCCTCTTTGCGCAACCGTGGGGCTTCCAAAAGCCAAGGGGAAAACAACAACAAAAGGGAATGAGGGATTGAAGCTACAAGGAAGAAAAATGGAAGGAAAAGATCAAGGGAACTCATTACCTAAAGCTTGGATGAATGATTCCTCTTCTTCCTCCCTTGATGGAAGTCGCGACCCTCTTCTCTTCTCACTCTCTCAGTCGCTGTTTCTTTCTTTCTTTTGGGTGGGAATGAAACTAAAATTTTAGGTTTTGGAATCTTTGGAATGGGCTTGGGTCACTAAGTGACTTGGGCCCATTTTTACACCACCCCTATTAATTTAAATACCTCATCTATTATTCCCACCATTTAATTACTTGATAACACCACTCCCTTGATTTAATAAAATACCTTATTATTATTTCTAATAATTTTCCACAACCTAACTCCCTTTAATTAAGTCACTTGAATAAATATTGTAAGCCTTAAATAACTTAATTAAATAAATAATTAAATTATTTTGGGGCGTTACAAGAGCGGCAGAAGGAGATGAGTAGAGTAGTTCTCGGTTTCGTTTTCGTTGAAGGATAGGGACATTGTCATCTTCATCATCATCGTCGTCATCATCTAAGAGAATTGGAGCAGGAGGTTGAGCTGCACAAGAATATAGTGTTGGACTATATGATAACCTTAGAGGGGGTTGAATAAGGTTATATGCTAAAAATGAAATCTTTTTCTTTATTTTTTGTTTTTGAGAATTGAAGATGCTAGTTTAAATCGAATGTGGAAAAAAAGATTTAAACTATATGCAACAACTATGCAAGCTATAACAATAGGCAGAAACAATTACAGAGATAGTGATATCTAAGCACAATAATATCAGATGCAATAACAATTAACAATTATAAGGGAAATGCAATGTAAAGAAAAGGGAAAGAAGTACACCGTGATTTTTACGAGGTTCGGGATAAAAAGCCCTACGTCCTCGGCCTCCGGCTTTACAACCTTCGGACTTGATAATAACCACTATAAGAGAAGAACATCTTCAATGTCTTATAAGCAAGCAAATCCCCTATAGCTATCACACCAATCTCAATTTTCCCAAATTGAGAACCCAAGCTCCCCGCTAAGGATTTCACTACAGTTCAATCTCCCTGATTGAATTACCCAAGACAACTCTTAGGATTTCACAACAATCAAATATAGATGCTTCCAATTGAGAACTAGGATCCAATCACTCAATATATGACAATTATGTAGTTGAGAGAGATGAGAGATTTGTATTACTGTGATTCCCAACCTAACCAGTGATGAAGAACGTGAAGAACAGGTGTGACGGTGAGAGTTCGCGTTCTGCTTTGTGATTCGTAGGTTGGTTTTCTCTGTGAATCCTTGGTTCTGTTGTTTGGGAAGCCCTAGGTCCCTATTTATAGACTTCGTAAAAAAATATGACCGTTGGGACAATTCTAACAAGTGAAAAAATCGATTGTTTGCTTAAAACCATTTAGTATGACAATCGATTCTTTGCTTTAAAAAGAGAACAACTTCATAAGAGAATGATCGATTGATTGATTCTAAAACTAAGCACAAAAAATCGATTTTGTACTTAAACAAAATAGGATCATAATCGATTTTGAGCTTTAAAACAAATAAGGTTATGATCGATTATGTGCTTTAGGAAAAATGAGACCTTTTAAAAAACAAGTGGATAATCGATTTTGTGCTTCCCACAATCAAGCTCATAATCGATTTTGTGCTTGATGAATCAAGTCCAAAATCGATTGTTTGATTTATAAAACAACTGAATAATCGATTTTCCACTTTAAAAACACAAAGTCATCAATCGATTGTTTTCTTTCCAAAACAAGTTATTTTAAAAACAATCAAGCTACAAATCGATTCTTGGCTTTATACTAGGAAGTGAGAAATCGATTCCTAGCTCTAAAAGCAAGAGAGAAATTGATTTCTTGCTTTAAAGACCAAATCAAGAATCAATTCTTTACTTCAAAAACAAGTTCTTTTAAAACACTAAGCCATGAATCTATTTTCTTTAAAAAACAAAAATTCATTATTTGTGCCTAACCTATTAGCTTTTATATAAAAGATTTTACCAAGCCTAGCTCAATTCTATTTTAACAAAACAGATCTATTTTAAAAAATCATCTCTCAACTACAAAAGTCATAAGGCTGAAGTGACGGAATCTTACACGCGTCCTATGGAAAGCAAAATAACACATAAGTCTTGAACGCTTGAGTAGCTTCTCCTCCGAGCTGCTACACTTTAAAATATCATGTGCTTTGGTTCATGCCTTGTGCTTTGGTTCATGCCCTGTGCTTTGGTTCAACTATAACCATTAGTAAACAGATTGTAATTTGTTATCATACAAAATAAAGAGTGTTTGATCTTGGTTCAACATATAGGCCAATAAGCTCTTGCCAACAACATAAATAAATAGAAAAAGGGCAGAAACTTACCGGTGGCAAAAGAAGGTCGCTCGGAGGACTTCAAGCGAGGAGAAGAGCGTGGAGGAGGGTCGAAAAGTAACTGTTTCTTCTTCTTCTTCACCTCTGTCGCCACACCCATTGAATGGGCGGCAGTGTGAGGTGGTGGACTCACTCGAGCAGCCATCGAGGTAGGCTGAACAGGGAGCCCTTCAGCAGAGCCCAAATAGATTTGAAGATATTCGACGTTGGAGCGGGGAAAAATATGTTCCCGTACCTATGACCACCAGGAAAAGTGGCTGCTGGTTTCGCCGATCTTGTTGCGATAAAGGCCCTAAGAAAAGGAGAGGAACTGTGCATCCTGATTTGCAATGAGTCTAGTGAGATCAAAGGGGAAGATCTTCGCACGGCGACGCCCCACAACCATGGAGTCGTAGGGGATAGGCACATGTTGACCTACGCCAAATTGCCGAGCTACAAAATTTGGATGATAGGGTTCGACGGTGAGAGGATTGGTGTTTGAAGAAAGCCTGGCTCCAGCAACCAGGTCACGAGCCACAAGCACACGACTCCAATGTATCATCATGTCATAATTATCTTGAGCAGAGGGGTCCAAATCTTTTGGGGTAAAGATCCACCGAGGACCAATGCCGTTTGTCAGAACTGGACACCAACAAAATTTTTTGAAAGGGTTCAGGTCCAGCAATACGCGGAGCACTTCCGCACGCTCCACTGGTAGGATGGGAGTGGTAGCAAGGGCGCCTCCGAGGACCCCGGCGGCCTCCGTGGACAAGTTAGGAGCAAGGTTGGGAAAATAGAGTTGAGCTCAAAGCTGCAAAAACCAGATGGGACCCTCGGCCTTCGAATAAAAGCTTTTGTCCTTGACCCGCATAACAAAGCTATCCAAACTTTTATAGAGAAGGGCGAGGAAGAAAGGGCCCCATGCGTATTTCTGGCCAGTTTGCAGCAACTGGACAAAAACGGAGAGTTCCTTAACTACACCGAAAGACTTGGTGCTGAAAAAGAATTTATTGAAGAAATACACCAGGAATGCATGGTGCTCTCCATCGGTAACAGCACCCGCAGACTTGGCTTTCTTGGATAGGAGGCTGGAAAAGGCGGAAGCAAAGACGAAAGGGGGGTCTTCGCCCATAAAGTCAGGATTGGGGTGAACATCAAGGCCACCCGCAGGGAGCCCTAAGATGGCAGCCACATCCAGTAGAGTGGGGGTGAGAATGCCCCAGGGGAAGACAAAAGCGTTGATGGTGGTAGACCAGAAGGACATCAACGGAAATAAGAAGTTAGCAGTGTGTGAAACCTCCTGGGTTGACACCATTGTCATACCCCAATTTTGTCCGGCTTAGGTCCAAACCCTAATTTTCCACACAAAAATAAATTATGCATCATTTTTAGGGTTAGAATGCACGTTTTGGGAAGTTAGAGTCAAAAAGGGCATTTTGGTCATTTCTCACAAAAGGGTCTCTAAAAACAATTTTTGCAATAAGCCTCATGCATCAAATTAGGGTTTTTGAAAATGTGTTATGTATGCATGGCAAGTTTTGAAAAATATGTTATGCATGCATGGCAAGCTTTGGAAAATATTTTATGCATGCATGGCAAAAACCTAAAAACATTTTTGTGGAAAGCAAGAATTGATTTCCATTCTGTTCCAAGGGCCAAGAATCGATTTATACTATTTTGTAAAGGCCATGAAATCGATTCCTTAATCCAATATTAAACCATGAAATCGATTTTCAGGCCATCTTAAGGAGCCAAGAATCGATTCCTCCTTAGGTTACCAAAGCATGAAATCGATTTTCAGGCCATTTTAAGGAGCCAAGAATCGATTCCTCCTTATGTTATCAAGGCATGAAATCGATTTTCAGGCCATTTTTAGGAGCCAAGAATCGATTCTTCCTTATGTTATCAAGGCATGAAATCGATTTTCAGGCCATTTTAAAGAGCCAAGAATCGATTCCTCCTTATTTTGTCAAAACATGAAATCGATTTTCAAGCAATTTCCAAGAGCCAAGAATCGATTCCCACTTATTTTAACTAAACATGGAATCGATTTTCACCTATTTAGGATGTCCAAGAATCGATTCTCTACTATTTCCAAAGGCTCAAACAATCGATTCATCCTTGCAATAAGTGTTTTTAAAAATTCTACGCTTTCCTAAGCCTATAAATAGGCAGCCTCAAGTCACATTTTGACGGACACACATCTCACAATATCAGAGAAGAATTGCTCCAGAGACACATTTTTCACGAGATCTGAGAAGACAACTTTCGCAAATCTCATTTTCCAGTTCTACGCTTCATTTTTGCTCTATTCGCGCCGTTGGTCCGTCTGAGCTGATCTCCTGCAAGAGTTAGTCGGGGTTGCGTTCTTCAAAGTTGTAACGTCTGCCTTCATCAGAGGTATTTCTGTCTTTAAATTTGTTAATATTTAGTTAATGCGATCTGTGCCAAAATTGCCCTGTGTGATTTAGCTTAGCTATAGCGTTCATTTACTCGTTCTTGTATATTATCGTCCATTTCTGATGACGAACCATATGATTCCCACTTATGCCTAGCGCATCATGTTCTAAGTGGTGAAGATGGTCTCGGATGATTCAACTTACCCCTTTTAAACCCTTTCAAAAACATTTTTCATTAGAACTACGTCGCTTTGATTCCCGTTTGGGATACGTAGGAGCGAGCCACGTTCTCGTCAAGCGCAACAAATAAAAATTCTTTTTATCCCCCTAAACCAATCATTTTCATAAAACAAACAAAAATCATTTTCAAACCCATTGTTGCTAGTAGCTCATCAGAGCCTCTGTTCGTTTAGCTATTAGTGACAATGTCCTTTTCTCCTAAAAATAATAAACGATGATCCATCATAACCTTTGTTAGTTTGATCATCGTACAAATCAATCTCTTTCGAAAATCACTTTCCAAAAGGATAATAAAAAACGAGTTGTTATCAATAGTCCATCAGAACCTTTGTTCGTTTGATTAAACGGTGCAACTCTCTTTTTGAGTATTTAGTAGTGATTCATCATAGCCTCTGCTAGTTTAATCATTTGCCAATGCTCGTCCATTTCAAAAACTCACTAAAAAAGATAAAAAAACAAAAACTTTTCAAAAAGAACCAAGAACTACGTAGCTTTGAATTCTCCATCGCACCGGGAGATACGTAGGAGCGGGCCATGTCCCGTCAAGCACTTTTTTCTAAAAAACCCTTTTTTTCCCCAAAAATAAAATTTTTGTTATGTTTTCCCATTCATCCTTCCAATAAATAGGCAAACCTAGATATTTTTCAAATCAAACGTTAAAACCACACATTTAATTAAAGGTTCCCTTTCGGTAGAAAGGACGTGCGCGGTGCTAACACCTTCCTCGCACGTAATCGACCCCCGAACCTATATCTCTAGTTTTCAAAAGACCATCCGCCTTGTCCAAAAGACCTTTTTTCAATGTTTTGGTCTTAAAATTAAAATATTGGTGGCGGCTCCAAAAAATTTTCCACGTTGTACATTGAGAAACCCAAGCAGGGATTTTTCGGGTGCAACAACCATGATCATATCATAGATCCCCACTCCTTCCAGGAAGCACCTTTGTACGTAACCAAATGGTTTACCCAGGCGTTGTACTCAGCATTGCTCTTCGGCTATCCTATGAGGCCCACGAACTCCGCCTCGGTATTGTACCAGGCAAACTTAAGAGGAAGGTCGCAAGAGCCAAACCTCTGTTGGAAAAGCGTGAGGCCATGGTCGGCGTTAGTGGCGTTAGGCCTTAGAATAGAGAGGGGACCAATGGTGGTAAAGATGGAGGGAACAGTGCTTTGAGAAGAGGAAGCCATTGTTGTTCGAAAGAGAGAATCGCAGGGAAGATGAAGGAGTGCTATTTGGTGAATAGAAAGATGAAAGCGTAAAGAAACCTCGCGAAGTGGGTGTCATCATTATTTATAGCCTTAAGCCACAGCCATCGTGTCCTTGGGTACCGTCGCGCAGTCGCTTCGATTAACGCGAAGCGCCAAGTGTCACGAAACGTAAGGCTAGTCGCTTCAAACGGTCACATCAAGTCATGTCAAAGGGTTTTTGCGCTATCAGTCACATCCTCGTGGCCATACGATAGCACAAAAAGGGGGGCAATTGTTAACACCCAAAAATAACTAGGTCACAGGCCGAGGCTGAGTGAAGGAAGGGAGTAGAATTGGAGTGCTGAGGCAGGCCACTTGACAAATGTTTGAGAGATAATTGCCAGAGAGAAGAACTCAAGAGAAGCCCTCAGGGCATACCAAAAGACAACTCCCCGAGGAAGGGGTCAGTCCGAGGAGCAGTAAGCAAGGCCAAGGGAGAGCAAAGTCTCAACCTATAGAGTGCCACGGCCAAGGTGGGCTCGGGTGCCTGAGTTACTGTCCAAAGATGAAGGCTAGCTGAGCAAGCCAAGTGGCTGAGGTAAGGCAGGCTTGCTTGGAAGACAAGTAAGAGGGAGCACGAAGACAGAACGTGGGAGCAGTTGAAGATCAAGCGAATGAGCGAAGCCTTGAAAAGCGGAGTGAGGGAGTTACACCCCACTAACTGTGCTAGTGAAATCGTGGGTAGTGAATCCGCCTCCTTAGGTCTTAGGAACAATGATAGTCGTTGATCTTAGATTGATCCAACGGTAGGCAAATGTTGGCTATAGTAGTGGCCGACGAGGGCCTATGTATATATATATATATATATATATATATATATATATATATATATATATATATATATATATATATATATATATATATAGGAGAGCAATTGTACAGAAAGAGACCCCGATCAATCAAAAACTCTACGTTTATTTTATCTATCTGCTTTCATCGCACTTTATCTTTATTTTTATGCATTAGCCAGTAGTATAATCCAACCCTCGCGTCCCATTCACTCAACCTGTCCCTTTCTAGAGGGGTCGGGATACCCACAGTCAAGGAGCAGAGTTCCCTCCTTGGCGCAATTGCTTGAAGAACAGAGGAATCAAAAACCTTCCCAAACCTCTGGCCGAAACCACAGCTAGGACCTAAGAGTTTGATGAAGAACAACAGAAGTTAATGCAATATTCTTAATCATTTTCAACTCTCTCTTCGTGCTCTCATCTTCTCTCTTCTGTTTCTCTGTGAGTGTGAGTGATTCTCAAACATTCAAGCTTGAGATTATGCACGATTCTTGCCTCTAGTTCCAACACGTTGGATATAAATGCTACACGTACCCGCCATGTACCCGCATAGCGGGCTTTTCACGGGTATTGCCTACCCGTGTATACCCACGAATACTTTTAATATTAATTGAAATATTTTTTATGAAATAAAATTTGAATACCACACAAAATTAACCTTTCGAATACCATTTTTCTATGTTCATTCATGTCAAGAAAATAGACATTTCATTATGCATTTATCTTAGGCATTTCATTATGCATTTATCTTATCATTTACTTGTTAATTAGCTTATAGTAGTTAATAAAAGGAGATAAAGAACACCAAAATTAACAATAATAGGAAAATTTTCAAATAAATATGTTTGTTACGGGTAAGGGTATCCGTGGGTACGGGTACCTCAATATCCACCCCACCCCATTTATCAACAGGTAGTCTAATTACCCGTTTATTTAACCCACAAGTACCCGTCAAGCTACCCACCTCGTGCCCATTGCGGATAATACCTGCGGATACCCATGAGTGCGGGCTTTTTTGCCATCCCTACTCTAAACCCTAAACCAACCAATAAAAAGTACATTTTTTGGATACCATATTATCCAATAAGGACACCTCCAAAAATATTCCCTTTGTTAACACCTTATTTAATTGCCCATATGGTTTGGCCACTGTAGTCGCACAACCCCCACTGCAGTCGCACAACCTGGTCTGCGTTGGAAGTGCTAGGCTTGAGCCTGACCTAACCTCTGTGAAAGCCTGGCAAGACCTGAATGTCTGTTTAAAAGTCTATTTCCCAATATTTTTTTTAGAAAAGCGTACAATCTCTGAGTGATGTATGCTTTTGTAAATAGACTAAGAAGCTAATAAACCTGTGAGATTAAGTTTTATTTTATATGACATCAATTTAAATTCTATTTGATAATAATAACTTTAAATATGTCAAATTTTGATTTAGGTGAATATTTTTAAATTAACAGAAAATATTAGCAAATTTACAAAATTTAGCTTCTCTTAGCTAGGATAATATTAGTTAGTTTATCTCTATTAGCCAAATAAGCATCACCTAAACAATATGGATCGGTCTTGCAAACGACAAATATGTAAGGGCCGAAAATTCAAAGAAATTTTTTAGAAGAACTAAAATTGAAAATCATCATGTTTCAAGGCTCTATTTGGCAAAAAAGAGTGGATATCAGATAAGCTAATATATAGATTTAATTTAAAGTGTTTTGTAAAATTAACGGTAGAACTAGCTTATAAATATAAAATGACATAAGTGGAAATTTGTAATTAATGCTAAAAAATGAGCGAGAAGATTCATTTAATGAGAGATAAATGAGGAATTTAATTAAAATGACAAGGGTGAAAATGGAAGAAAAATGAAATACTATAAACTATAAGATCAAACGCTACTTCAAGTAGTATTTCAAAAATACTATAAATATATGAAGTTTGTTTCTTGATAATCGGATTGGTAAAAAATGAAAAGTGTGATGCTAGCAAGTGTGTTTTGAGGTACTTTAGAGTCTGAAAAAAAATTAGTTGTTGATATACGCAAAATTTGTTCCTCAATAACTAATTTGTTGAAAGGAAATAGTGATTTTGTAATAAAATCTGTAAAATGCAATGTAAAACAATCTGTTTTGGGATACTTAAGTGGTCAAAAAAAAAATTAAATGTTCAAATATGTAGAATTTGTTCCTCACTAACTTGTTTGGTGAAAAAATTCATACCATATTTATGTAAAGTACGATACTAAGTAGTAGTTTTTTCGATACTTTAGTGTTCGCAAAAAAATTTAACTATTCAAATATGAAAAATTTGTACCTCAATAACGGTTTGGTGATTTTTTTTGTAACAATACGTAAAGTGTGATGCTAAGCAGCGTGTTTTGAGATACTTTAGCGTTTGAAAAAAATTTAACCGTTCAAATACTCAAAGTTCATTCCTCAATATCAAATTTTTTTTTAACTATTCAAATACACAAAGTTTGTTACTCAGTGATCGGTTTGGTGAAAAAAATAATTTCAAAACAAAATATGTAAAATGCGATGCTAAGTAGTGTGTTTTTTGATGATGTAGTGTTCGTAAAAAAATTCAACTATTCAAATATGCAAAGTTTGTGCCTCAACAACCGATTTGGTGAAAAAATATATAATTTCGTGACAAAATACGTAAAATGTGATGCGAAGCAACATATTTTGGGGTACTTTAGTGTTCGGAAAAAATTTTAACCGTTCAAATACTCAGAGTTCATTCCTCAATAACCGATTTGGTGGACAAAATAAAAATTTCGTGACAAATATGTACACACTCTGTTTTAGTTTTTAAGTTTGCAATTGTCTTTTTTATTACACTTTTTTTAATTCATACTCACCTTCAATTTAAATAATGTTTTCTCATGGTTTCAATTTAAGAAATTTTTTTTACCCAACAACAATTCTATATTAACTAAAATTTTTACCCCGTGGAGCGCACGGGTCAAGGCGCTAGTTCCACGGGTCAAGGCGCTAGTAGAGACTAAACCATGTTTCACCTAAACTAAATTTTCTATTCTGGAGGCCATGTCTGTCAACGCTAGGCAAAGCTTGGCGATGATTTTTTGGTGCTTATGGAAGAGGAGGAGAGTTAGACCAGCTACGTTTTCTATTTCTTGCGCAATGGAGTTTTTGTTCGGTTGGCAGCAGGCTCGCCGGCTCGGCGCCCAGGCCGCGTGCAGGAACAACAAAGGTCGCGGCCTGTTACTGCTAAGTCTGATGCTACAGGTGTTGTGTGGGTTCGGCCGGCAGGGGATCTTGTGAAGTGTAATGTCGATGCGACGTTGTTTGATGATAATAGATTTGGTATTGGTCTATGCATCAGGGATAGCGGAGGCTCCTTTGTAAAAGCGAAATCAGCCTGGTTTTATGGAGTACCACAACCACAGGAAGCAGAAGCACTGGGATTACTGCTAACAGTCAATTGGTTACAAGAGTTAGGCATCCGAAGAGTTACCATCGAGTTGGATTGTAAAGCAGTCGTAGATGGCATCAAAGGAGTGTGTAATTCTATTAGTGAGTTAGGATCAATTTTGAGAACATGTAAGACTTTATTATCTATGACACAAAACTATGCGGTTAGTTTCATCCGGAGGCAAGCCAACCTTGTTGATCATACGTTAGCTAGAGTATCGAGGGATTTTGCTAGCTCCTAAGTTTATGATTGTAGTCCGAATTGTATTACCACTTTGATTATGAATGAAATGATATAAGTTTTCCTTTGTAAAAAAAAAAAAAAAAGAAAAAAAAGAGACGGATGAGTTGTATTTTTGAAGGTGTTCAAGTTCCAACTCAACTCAACGGATATAGTTGTCTGAGAGTGAGACTTGTAAGTGAGAAGCAACACACGAAGTCGAAGTCGAAGAAGAGGAAAGGAAGCAAATGGGTGGTGTTGCAATAGCAACAAGACAGTTACGCGTGATAAAACCTTGCGGTTACGCAGCCCTTGCTTATCTCTCACTGCATTTCAATGCAACTCCTAAACCTTCCTTTCTCCGTCCTTATCCTTATCCATCTTCTCCCTTTTCCCCACGCCTGCGCCGCTGCTTATGCACCGCAACTCTTCCTTCCGGCGAAACCAACAAGGTTGCTGAATTCCGCAAGAAGCTCAAGGTCGCCGATGTAAAAGGCGATGACGTCGGCATGCTCGGCCATACCATTGTCCTCAAGGGTTGGGTTCGTACTCTTCGCCTTCAGAGTAGCGTTAGCTTCCTTGAGGTCAGTCAATTCACACTGTTCGTCAATTAAACTTGTCAATTTTGTTGCACTGCTTTCCAGTTAACCTAATGTGCATTGCCTTTGAATTCGATTTGACTCGTGCTTATATTATATGGCAATGGATTTTAACCGGATTGGATTACTGATTGTGCAATTTTGTTGTATCTAGATTAATGATGGTTCGTGCCTTTCTAATATGCAATGTGTCTTGGATCCTGAGGTTGAAGGTTATGATCAGGTATGCTTCTTTTTGCTCTCTTAATTGTTATGGAAAGAGAGAGAGAGATTCAGTGTCTGTCTTTTCAACCTCTGGAGCTTATTATTAGGTAGAGTCCGGCTCGATTACTACTGGTGCCTCTGTATGGTTGCAAGGAGTTGTGGTGAAGAGTCAAGGATCAAAACAGAAAGTTGAATTGAAGGTCAACAAGCTAGTGCTGGTTAGTTCTTCATTCTTAACAATACAATGTGTGCACTTTGTTCTGTTTGCCTCAAGAATTTATCTTTTAAGTTTCATCCTTTTGCCCCTCTTTAACTTTTCCCATATATTCCAACATGATGTTGCATTGCATGGACCTCTCCCCTACAATGTCTTGGCATTATAGCTGCTATTTGCTATTTTAACATTCCAAACATTTTGATGTGCTTGTTCGTATGTAAAAGTAATGATGATCTCACTTGGCTACATGCATAAGAAAGAGCCTGCTCCGATCTTTTGGTACTGCTGATGAAAATATTTGCTTTGAGTTCTGTATTAAACCAATGCTGTTTTTAATAAAACCACATTGGTAATTGTACATGGTTTCATTTTATATTTGATCTGAGTCCTAGGTCTGAATTGTGAATAAGACCTCTAGTTTCCTTTTCTATTCCATATGCTTTTACTTGTTCTTTGGTATATGATTGTTTTCGTTCCATATCCTGAAAGTTGCAGTAGTGCTTCCAATGATTATGATTGTTTTAAATTTTCTCCTTCTATATATAGACCATTAGACTCATTTAAATCTTTAACATCGAGATGGCTATTCCATGCAAAACTTTGGTCTTTCATTTTCAGGTTGGTAAGAGTGATCCCTCCTTTCCCATCCAAAAGAAAAGAGTCAGCAGAGAATTTCTAAGGACAAAAGCACATCTTCGTGCAAGGACAAATACTTTTGGTGCAGTATGGTTTCCTTTTCTACCTTCCTGCTTACATCTTGCTTCATTATGCAAAAATGAACAACTTAATTTGCTTTACAGTATAAAATTTATTTTTCTTGGAATTCCTCCAATATTCTTGTTTTTGTCCGTCCTATTATGTGATGCCAATTTCTAGATGATTGGATATGCAGCTATTTTCTCATATTTCACAATGAAGAATTTCTGTATGTGCTATACTGGTGGGAATAGGCACCACCAAAATTTGTGCTATAGTTACTGGTGGGATGTGGCTTGGACTCTAAAGTCGTTGCATGCTTCATGTTGGGGAGTAAATAAAATATGAGTCTGACCACCTACCTAGTTTGAGTATTTTGATTGCTCGTGCAGTATTACTGTGAAAGATCAAAATTAAAATCATGCATTTACTTGACATATTATGTAGGAAATTACTACAAACA
Source organism: Astragalus membranaceus (assembly GCA_039519185.1). Taxonomy (NCBI): domain Eukaryota; kingdom Viridiplantae; phylum Streptophyta; class Magnoliopsida; order Fabales; family Fabaceae; genus Astragalus; species Astragalus membranaceus. The sequence goes on along the minus strand of CM076846.1, from coordinate 160,918,513 downwards.
GGTTTAGTGCCAGTCTATAATTCCTCCTATGGACATTATATTTCCATTATTATGCAAGTGTATCTTCAACTAGTAGGAGCTCAATAAATCATTTTAGCTGCTGTTTGTTAATTTCACTTTTTGGACTTACTACATATGATGTATTTTCTATGCATCAAAGTCTGACTGGGGGAATAATTAAGTCCGGCGTTAAGATAAAAGAGCAGAATAATGAAGAGTCAAACGTAATTAGGTTAAACAGTTAGTTGAGGATACTCAAATGAATAAACAGAGGGAAACGGTATGAGGGAACTCTGATGTGTTAGTTTGGAAAAACAGAGCAGTGGCTCAATTGTAGAAGGGAAAATCCTTAGAGGAGAGATTTCTTTCCTTGTTCTGTTCTTTTTCAGTTGTTCAATAACATCATTCATTTTTTCTTTATTCCCATTGTGGATTTCTAACGTTTGATTACTATTACTATTCTCTCTAAGGAAATAAACATATTTTTGTTTCCATTATTATCGATTTCTTTTAATGGTGTAAATGATTTCAGGTTGCAAGGGTTAGGAATGCATTGGCCTATGCTACGCACAAGTTCTTCAAAGAAAATGGGTTCATATGGGTCTCAAGTCCTATTATTACAGCTTCAGATTGCGAGGGAGCGGGTGAACAGTTTTGCGTTACTACCTTGGTACTCACAATTTCATGAGATATTTTTCGTTGTATGATATATGTTTATCAAATGCTGTGTTATTGGTGCATTTTGAATACTCAAGGGCACAATTTTCCCATCCCTCTTCCACGCCCACCAAAAAGTCTCATAGTTAAAGTATTTTATTACAAAGCCGTGCTTGTGAGGGAAGTTGGCCCGCATTGTAAAGTACTTTGAAATAGAAATGAAAATAACCCATGTAATTCACAGTAGATCAAACTAAAAACGTAGTGGAGATGTTGCATCATCACCTCTACTATTAGTCCATGAGCAGAAGAAGGTTTGGTTATAGCTTTTATTCTGGAGCAGAAGAGGACCTCTGAGGATGTTGCTCTTTGGCTTTTATAGAAACAGTGGTTGATTATTATTAATTTATGGTAGTTATAAATTTAATTTATAACTAGTTAACTACCATAACAACTGCCAAATCGTAACTATTCATTTGGAAATCAATGATTGAGATTCAATTAATTCCATAGTTTTATTATACATTTCAACTGTTGGTTTTATCGATGGCTATAATTCACTTTTGAGGAGTCAATAAGTTTTCTTTGATGTTGTCCCCCATGTCTTGAAAGTATTGTTTATACTTCTATACTTTTAGGGAATTCAAGATCAAAATATCTTATTATGCAGACATCATTTATTTGAATTATTTATTCATATATTTTCTGTAGTATCTTTGAATTCCACAAGGCATATATGCAGAGTTTATTACTTCATTTATTCACTACTCACAGTCACAGCAGCTCCCTAATAAATTTCTTCCCTTAACATAGGAAGTTGGGATCCTTAGCTAAATATGGTGCCAGGACAGGAGTGTTATAAGTCCGTCATAAATATTAGCACTAATTTTTGGTCTTATTACATTAAGGTTTATTTTTTTTTCTGTTAATTTTACAGATACCAAATTCTCATGAAACTGCCGACTCTCCTGTTGATGCTATTCCAAAAATGAATGACAGAAAAATTGACTGGTCACAAGTGAGTCAGATGCATGTCTCTACTCTTCCGATATTAGTTGTCAACATCCAATAAGTGTTCAATGTGGTTACTATATTTTACATATTCTAATTGGAGCCCTTCTGTGCATTAGGACTTCTTTGGAAAACCAGCTTTTTTGACTGTTTCAGGCCAGCTGAATGCTGAAACTTATGCTACCGCTCTTTCTGATGTACACACACTACTTTCGCTCTTTTTCGTTTTTTATTTTATAGATGTTTCTGTTTTCTTTATAATCTAGCATTTTAGAATTGCAAATTGAAATGAACTTTTCCCATGTAGGTGTATACATTTGGTCCCACATTCCGAGCAGAAAATTCTAACACTTCAAGGCACTTGGCTGAGTTTTGGGTCAGTAATATCTGTTTCTAAGTCTTCTAGTCTTTCTTATTTGTATTGTTTTGCATGTGAGATGAAACAAGAATCGAAAAAGTGGGATCTTTTTGCATCTTCAGATGATTGAGCCGGAGCTAGCATTTGCTGATCTAAACGACGATATGGCTTGTGCAACTGCCTATCTCCAGTTTGTAGTATGTAGCCTTACTCAACTACTATAAAGTTGCCATGTTCTTTAGATTGTTTTTTGAAGCTTATTTTTATACTATATCTTCATATTAAAGCTTGTGTTCTTCGTGTATTTGTTTCTTGAAGATAAGATACATTCTCGATAACTGCAAGGAAGACATGGAGTTTTTTAATACATGGATTGACAAAGGAATCATTGATCGCTTGAGTGTATGAACTCTCAGTGTAACCATCATATTGCTGGCCTTTATCCGATTCATACCTTTAAATGTTAATTCTAATTACCAGTGTGCTCTGTGTTTATTATCTTTCTTGTCATTGTGAAAAGGATGTAGCAGATAAAGACGTTTTGCAAATAACTTACACTGAAGCGATAGATCTGCTGTCACGGGCAAATAAGAAATTTGAATTCCCGGTAACTCAATTGTCATTTATTCCCTATTTGTAATAAATCTATTTGTTATACAGTCATTTTTATCTTATTGTTTCTTTTTTACCTCATTGTTCTGCATTTGTTCATTGTCTCCAACTTCCCTAACTGCATTAGGATAGTCTGTATTACACTCTAGAAGTAATAGAGGCGGATAGCAAAAGAAAAGTTAATCATTTAAATAAGTTTGTCATAATGATTGTGCAAAATCAAAATCAAAATCACCACTCATTTTTTAAATTTTAACTATAAATTTTATTAATGTGCTGTGTTAAAAGTTAAACATGTTAAAACTTCAAACAGCTAATGCTTATTCTCTTACTATTATGCTTCGGCCTATTCTTGATGTGAGGTAACAACTTGAGGCACATGATATTAATTCAATTAGGTTTTATCTGAGTTCAACAGAATATGGATGCTCTCCCTTCCCCTTGGACATTCCCTGTCCAATTCTAGCCCGTGTTTGATTGACAATCTTCCATCTGGTACATTATTTTAAATATCATTCCCAATATTATCAATCGATCTGTGTAACCAACCCCATCTATTGACACTAGGCTTGCTGTTTATCCATCTAATGACACAGGGCTTGGTGTTATTCTTGTATTAGCTTTATAATTTTGTATGTGTAAGGCGCTCCCAAATTGTTTGTATTTGACATATTTGTCTACTTGGCTATGTAGGTGAAATGGGGTTGTGATCTGCAGAGTGAACACGAGCGCTATATAACTGAAGAGGCATTTGGAGGATGCCCTGTTATAATCAGAGACTATCCAAAGGCATGCTAATCCACCCCCCCCCCTCCCCCCCCGTATTTTTCTGTTCATCACTATGTCCAAGCCACTGTTGACATTAGAGGGTGCAAATGAAAAAATAATAACTATTGTCCTTAAGGCAAGCCATAAAATCCTCCAGAAGTAACATTTTTCCAAATCTATCTATTCTGCTTACTTTACCCCTCCTTTTTTAATATAAGAAGTCCAAAAATTAAACGGTAGATATAAGTCCTCCCTCTGTTATCATTTTTTCACTTCTTTACGTTGTACAGTTTACTTAAAGGTCACACTCTGACCACTTAAAACATCACCCAATAACCCAATATGACTTGATGGTGTGCTCCTTTATATTCCTCTCTCTCTCTCTCTATATATATATACATACATATATACTCTCTCTCTCTCTCTCTCTCTCTCTATATATATATATATATGCTGAAGTTATTGAATTCAATATTTTCAGGATATCAAGGCATTCTATATGCGACAAAATGATGATGGAAGGACAGTCGCAGCCATGGACATGTTGGTTCCAAAGGTAATTTATAGGATATCACTTCTATATTATTGCCATCAAGTAGTGTTTGTGAGTAGGAAATTTGCGGTACTATCCAAAAGAATAGTCATTTAGGTTCTTACTACTTAAAAAAGAGGAGCTTGAGTCAAATATTTGGGGGAGCCAAAATAGTCAAATAATATATAAAGAAACTACATTTACAAACAAAACTAAATTTAAAAGAAAAAAATTTGCTTTAACAATAAAGACTCAATTTTATTTGACAAAATAGAGAGACTCAATTAAGAAGAACTTTGTAGTTTTTAAATGGTAATTTTGATTTTTTGTCAAAAATAAGATTGAAATTGTTTTATATAACAAATAACAAACATTTAATCATAAATTTAGTTAAAAAAAACATTTATTCATAAATCTAAATCCTATGCAACACATGCTGACACACACGTATTGGCTGTTGCAACCAAAAAACATACGTAGGATTGGACAATGGAAACATGCTGCAAACATGCTGCCACACAACATAAAAATAAGATGTTGCAACCAAAAACATACGTAGGATTGGACAATGGAAACATGCTGCCACATAACATAAAAATAAGATGTCAAAGTATTTAAAAACTGACTGGTGTAGGAGTCGACTTGGAACCCCAAGTTTAAATATGATGTATATTACTGCTGCGCCAGTTTAGTAACTTGAAAGAAGTTCGCAAGCGCAATGTATATATTTCATACAGATAGCTATGGAAGCTATCCTGAGATATACCGCTTAATGATCCTGGGCTGGTGAATGTACAACGGTAATGTGTTTTTTCTTTCAACATGCGGGACTATATGCACGACATTATGATTTATTGTCTCCTTGTTAGATTGGTGAACTTATTGGTGGAAGCCAAAGAGAAGAGCGGCTTGAGTACTTAGAAGCTCGTTTAGATGATTTAAAGCTGAATAAGGATGCATATTGGTGGTATCTTGATTTGCGTCGTTATGGTTCAGGTCAGATGTCTTTCTTTTTATCCTCTCCTAAAGTTCCCCAATGTCAAATTATGAACCACACTATCTCAGAGCTCATAGAACATTTCTAAAATAATATCCCGTTTTTTGTTTTGTTTTTGTTTTTGCTAATCAGAGCTCATAAACATTTCTAAAATAAACATTCAGATGACCAATATAGGAGTTGACTATTTTCTACTTTGTAACTCATGATAGTGACTTTTATAGTGTCTTGTTGGGTGCAGTACCTCATGCAGGCTTTGGTTTGGGCTTTGAAAGACTTGTCCAATTTGCAACAGGACTGGATAATATTAGGGACGTGATTCCTTTTCCTCGGACCCCTGGCTCGGCTGAGTTCTAGACCTTGCACATAAAATCCACATTCTTTTCTACAATCCGCACCTTGTATTTTTGGTAATTAAGGATTTGTATGATTGTGGTTTTATTTATATTTTTTTGGAAAATTGTTCTATAGAATATAATTGAAAATATTTAACAAAATAAATTAAAATTTATTTAGAAATATGATTATTTTTTTTAGAAACGAAACAAACTTCCTTGATAAATTTGTTTCAAGTGTTTTGAGAGCAAAATGTGGGATTATGGCAATTGTTAAGGATGCCAAATAGCAATGGTGATGGTGGTTTAATGATAGATTGACGGTGATAGCAAATAGCAAATTCCAATAGAGCAGTAGTAGCAGACAGTAACAACAAAATTTGTTTTCTTATTTTAAATAGTAGTAGTAAATCAAGGGTTTCTCAAGCTAAAGAGATTAGAAGAGTTCTTGATGAGTTTTGTTCCATGTCCGGAATGAAAGTTAGCATTATTAAGTCGGTTATCTATGCTTCTAAAGGTCTTCCATTGGGGAAGAGTGAGAAGATTAAACAGGTATTGGGGATGAACTTCACAAATGATATTGGAAGGTACCTGGGCTTCAAAATCTTTCATGGGAGAGTTAAGAAGGAAGACTTCAATGGTATCCTGGATAGAGTGAATTCTAAGCTGGCATCTTGGAAGTAGGCCTGTTCATGGTTAAGTTCTCAAGGAGAACCGCACCGAACTGTTCAAACAGTTCACCGAACTGTTCAAACAGTTTGATCGAACCGAACTGAACTGCCTTAATAGTTTGGTTCGGTAGTTCGAACCGAACTATTTAAATTTTGAATTTTTTTTTCCGAACTATTGAGCTCAAACTGTTAAGCCCAAACTGTTATCCAAACCGCCCAAAAAACTGTTTTAAAAAAAAAACTGAACAGTCCTTTAAAAAGAACTGAAGTGCAGCAATTTAAAAAAATAACAATTCACACACTAATAAGGCAAGTCTTTTTCACCTCTAATAGCTGCAACAATTAGTTACATCTGATTAAATTTCATGTTTCTGATCAATACTCAATATACTATAGGGCAAAAAAGACTACTTTAGAGGTTGCCACGTATTCCATTTTTAGGGCAAAAAAATAAATTACTCACTAATTTTTGACTTTTTATATTTACCTTTTGACTTATTATAATCCAATAAAATCATATCTATCAATCGATACTAATTCAATTTAATTCAATACTTTCAACTCAATATTAAATTAGTCACTGACAATTGTCAAAAAAAATTAACCACTATCAAAATTAAACTGATTAAATTAATATTAAATGATATAGAATAAAAATATAAACAAGTGGCAACGAGAGCGGCAACGAAAGACCAACAACGGGAGCCACAACAGGGAGGCAACAAGAGCAGCAACGAGAGACCGACAATGGGATCGACAACTGGAGGGCCAACGGAAGAGCGGCGACTGGAGCGACAACGACAGACTTGCAATGAGATCGGCAATGAGAGAGCAGCAACAGAAGCGGCAACGGGGGTGCATATCTTATATTGAATCTCATTTTTTTCAAGATTTTTACTCATTAGAAGAAGATACCGACTTTATTTTAACTTTTTGCAATACAAGTATTTTTAGCAAGTTGTAAAGCCTTTTATCGAGTTTTTCTTTTTCTTTTATTAAATTTTGTAATTTTCAAAGTATTTATAATTTCATAGCAAACTATAATAAATACGGTGTTACCCGTTGTAAAATACTAGTTTAGTTTAATAGTTACATCTTTCTCTTCACAATTAGTTACTTTTCTTTATTTTTAATTGTGAGGAGGGAGGGAGACAAAGGAAAGTGATTAGCACTTCATTCAGTTCATATGATCTACTATATATTTATCTACTATATATTTATCTACTATATATTTATACCAATTCACCACATATAATTTTACTAATACCCTCATTCTATCTAAAAGACACCTCAAATTTTTGAGGGTAAAAATGTATTTACACTCTATTTCTTTTTTTTCTCTTTATTCTTACACTATCTTTCTTACTTTTCACTTTTCTCTTACACTCTCTTTCTTCCTTCTTTCTCTTTCTTCTTACACTCTCTTTCCTCCTTTTCACTTTTCTTTTACACTCTTTTTCTTTCTTTTTTTCTTTTTACTTTACTTTTCCCATAAATAATTATTCTCTTTCTCTTATCACTTCACTTTAATTCTTTTAACTAAATTTCTAAATTTATAAAAACACTACTCTATTAAAATTACTTATAAAAATGTAAATGAGTCATACTAAAAAACAAAAAAAAAAACTATCACTTTTTTTGAAAACGTTATCACCTTAAAATTTTAATTTTTCTCTCCAAAATCTGTTTACACTCTTATTGATAATCTACTATCACCTCTTATTGATAATCTACTATCTATCATTTAGGATCTACTATAATCAACTAATCAACTAAAGTAATCAATTGAAACTACTAGATAACTGCAAAAATATATAAAAAAACACGAGACAACTGCGTTGATATATAAAAAACACAGTATTAATATTTTTCATTGATAATTAAATTTTTTTAAGACTACTATAAACCTACTATCTAAAAAACTATAAGATTTAATGACTATTTAAAATACCGATTAATATTTAAAACAAATATTTTTTAATGATAATCTACTAATCAACTAAAATAATTAATTGAAATTACGAAATAACTGCACTAATATATAAAAAACACGAGATAACTGCACTGATATATAAAAAAACATGAAAATAATATTTGTCATTGATATATAAAAAAACACGGGATAGTTGCACTGATATATAAAAAAAATGGGATAACAACGCTGCACTGATATATAAAAACACACGGGATAAATGCACATATTGTTTTTAAATGATACTTTTATATTTTTAGTTTTTATATTTATTAATCTTTTATTTGAAACTCCTTTTTATCTACTTTAAATTTTTCTTTATTTTCACGGGGTAATGTTCCGACTATTTAAATACTGTCTAAATTCATTCATAAAAATAACACGCAGCACCTGTTCGTATGCAAATCATCCTTTATATTTTACAATTGATTTTAGATTAATGAGATTTCAAATTAAAGTTTCTATTTGAGGTAATCGTGCCACATAACGCGATCGACCCGTGCGGATGCACGGGGAATAGTACTAGTTGCATATAAAATCCATCTAAACTAATTAAAAATAAAAATGCAGGCTCTGAACACTTTTACCTTTAAAACCAGGACCAGCAACAACCATCTAATATATTTTAAAAAACCAGGACTGACAGTTCATTTTTTTTAAAAAATTGCTGCAGTTCAGTTTTATGAGCAATTTGGATAACGGTTCGGGCAATTCGGGCTTAATAGTTCAGGCTCAACATAAAAAAAAATTCAAAATTTAAACGGTTCGAACTCGAACCGTCGAACCAAACTATTAAGACAGTTCGGTTCGGTCGAACTGCTAAGACAATTCGGTTCGGTTCGGTCGAACTGTTTGAGCGGTTCTAAACTATTAGTAAAAGTTCTGTTAATTTTGGTCTAGTTCGGTTCAGTTTGGCAGTTCATTTCAGTTTTTTAGTTGTGATGAACAGCTCTACTACGGAACTTTATATAGAAAGGTCATACAGATTGGGGCATGCACATGAAGGGGTGGAAGAAGAATACAAGACCGAAGTCTGATGGAGGCTTAGGAGTGTGTGTAGCAAGATGTGAAAATACTACTTTGTTAGGCAAGATGGTGTGGGATATGGTTTCCGGGTCTGACAAGTTGTGGGTCTAGCACTAAAAGCAATCTACTACCCTAATGGCTCCCTATTTAACGCCAAGAAGGTAAGAGATTCCACTATTGGAATTCTATTCAAAAGAGTTTACCTCATCATGTGGATGGGTTTGAGTTTAAATGTGGTAATGGTATGTCTAGCTTCTGATTTGATAGTTGGTGTTTGAAAGTGCCTCTTTGCAGCCAAGTCCTATATGTAGACATTCATGATATTGATCTTTCCATTCGTGATGTTTGTGTTGAGGGTAGTTGGAGGTTTGGATTACTTATATACTCAACTACCCAATCATATCAAGTAAATGGCTATTGAGATGAAACCCTTATTAGTTGCAATTGTTTACGATGGGTGGCGTTGGAAGCATGCTACTGATGGTGTATATTCTACAAAATTTGCGTATTACATGATGATGGGTGATCATACAGGGTTACAGGATACTAGGAACTGAAATTGGATTTAGAGGCTAAAAGTGGCTTCTAATATTCAGATTTTGTTTTGCAAATTTGTCACTCTTCCTTGCCTAATCGTGATGTTCTGCATAGGAGGAATGTTAGCAGCAATGATACTTGTCCTCAGTGCAACCATGATGTTGAGAGCTTGCTCTATTGTCTTTTCTGGTGCCAATTCTCTCAAGTGATGATTCCTTCTTAAAGTCTTTGGACTTTCTCTCAAGTGATGATTGCAACATGCTTGATTGGATTCAACAAGTTAAAACTCATGGGATTTTAATCCTTATAGTGTTGTGGAAGTGTTGGTCTCGTCGCAACAAATTAGTCTTTGAAGGTATTCAGACACCAATATATGAGGTGGTTGCTGGTTATGTTTTGTACCAAGATACTAGTAATGCATTCATGAACGATGGTTCCAATTGCATCAGAGCTAGTTCAGGTTTGCATGTTACTTGGTTGAAGCCTCCGGTCGACTGGATCGTGGTAAACTTGGATGGAAGTTCGATGACTAACCCAGGCCAAGCGGGATATAGCGGTTTGATCCGTAACCACGAGGTGAACTTTATCCTCGGTTTTAGTGGTTCAGTGGGTGTTTCTAACATTATGCACGCAGAGCTCATGGCTTTGTTGTCTGACCCCGCTCTTTGTTGGGATAAAGATTTTCGTAAAATTAGATGTTACTCAGATTCTTTGAAAGCTATTTGCTTGATAGAGAATGCAAACATTTCTTATCTCAAGTTTGGAAATGTGATTGCTTTGGTGAGAGACCACTTGAACAAAGAGTGAGGTGTAGATTCATCATTCTTGTCAAGAGGCTCATTTTTGTGCTGATTTGTTCGCCAAGTTTGGAGCTCGAAACAATTCTACCTTTTTGTTGTGGCGCTCAGCTTTTGTTGAGCTTAGTTCTTTATTGCCTGCTGATGCCATAGGAACTCTTTTTGTGAGGCCTTAGCTTTTTTCTTTCTTCTCTTTTGTAACAAAAAAATATGCAAAATATCTCCCGAGGTCCCTTAACTTAATTTCAGGTAACGAATAGGTCCCTTAACTTTTTTTGTTGTAACTTAGGTCCCTCAGCCTCAGGTTTTAAAAACGTTACGTCGTTGCCCTTTTTAACATTTTTTGTTTAACTCCATTAATCAGTGACTGATGTGGCTATTAGACTGCTTACTTGGCATGCCACATAGGATAATTTCATTATTTTATAATTATTTTTGGTTAAAAATTAAATAAAAATGTGAATTGTCTTCCTTGTCTAGGTAAACCCAGAGATTAGGGTAACTCTTAATGACTCATCTCTGAAATTAGACATCACACAAACGCAATTCCTCTCCTTACCACCATTCAGTTCGTCTCCTCTTGAAGAAATAAAGTCATTGTTACTGTAATTCAAATAAGAGCTAGTTTGTTGCTGTTTAACTAGTTAAGCCTTGATTGACTGTATTTTTTTTCATTGACCTGCTGTATTACTCAGCATGCCACATCAGTAGTGTTGACTCTCTTGTATGCTGACTGGTATAAATGTAATCAGTTGAATAATCAATATAGTTGAGTTGGATCCATAACTAATTTGGTTAGATCCACTTCTCTGTTATTCTCTCTTTCTCTGCAAAGGTGTGTGTGAGTAGTGTAATTGTGTGTGTGTGGAACTACAATTGTTCCAACAAATTGGTATCAGAGCTACGTTTGACGACGATCCTGAAGCGGCGATGGCAAACAACGGTGGAAGTAGCGGGCAGTTTCCGACGAAGTTACCTCTCTTCGACGGCAAAAACTACGATAGGTGGATTGTTCAGATGAAAGTGATTTTCCGGTATCAAGAAGTTCTTGAAGTGATTCGCACTGGCGTAGTGGCCACCGCTGGTGAACAACTCCGTGAGCAACAGAAGAAAGATAGTAAGGCACTGTTCCTAATCCATCAATGTGTTGATGCTGAAGTATTTGAGAAGATTGCGGAGTATGAGGCGGCGAAGGGAGCATGGGACGCACTGGCACTTGCGTACGCCGGCAACGCTAGCCTGAAGAAGGTGAAGTTACAAACGTTGAGACGGCAATACGAAAATATCAAAATGGAGGAAAAGGACTCGATCGCGGTGTATCTCAGCAAGTTAACTCTGATAACAAACCAAATTCGGACCAACGGTGAGACGATTACTGAACAATTGAAGGTTGAAAAGGTATTACGAACCCTAACTCCTAAATTCGATCATATCGTAGTAGCAATTGAACAATCAAAGAACCTAGAAGCTATGAAGCTTGAGGAATTGCAAGGTTCTCTCGAAGCAAACGAAATTAGGTTAAGAGAAAGAGTAAATGAAAAAGAAAAAGCTACTAAGGAAGCTCTACACGCAAAATTTAAGAAGAATAATGGAAACTGGAAAAAGAAAGGGAAAGAAAATTGGAAAGGAAAGAACCCTAGGATAGACAACTCTGATGATAGTGAAAATGGTGAATCTAGTAAAGGTGAAAGAGAAGACAATAAGAAAGGAAAGAAGAAGGCTAATAAGAAGCACATTCAGTGCTACAACTGTCAAAGGTGGGGACACTTTACTGATGAGTGTGTTAATAAGAGAGTTCCAAGAACGAAGAGAGTTGATGAAGCTCAGCTTGCAAAGGATGATGATTCTGATACAGATTCAGACACAGATATAGTGATGCTGATGGCAATAATAGAGGATGAAGGTGAATCCTATGAGTTGTGGTACCTTGACACAGGCTGTTCAAACCACATGTCAGGTAAAAAGAAATGGTTTTGTGAGCTTGAAAAGGTGAGAAGGAAGATAAAATTTGCAGATCATAGATATGCACATCTTAACTTTAGAAGCTTATGTCAACTACAGAAACAGAACATGGTTACGGGGATGCCTGTTGTAGTTGATCCTGAAGAGGTGTGTAGTGGATGCTGTGAAACCAAACAACCAAGGAAGGAGTTCAAGTCACATGTGCCAACAAGATCAGCACAGAAATTGGAAGTTATTCATTCTGATGTGTGTGGCCCCTTTGAAGTGAAGACTCTGAGATGTAATCTATACTTTGTTACATTTATAGATGACTTCTCTAGAATGATGTGGATTTATTTGCTTAAGAAGAAAAGTGAGGTGTTTGAGGTGTTTAAGAACTTTAAACAATTAATTGAGAAGCAATGTGGGGAAGCAATTAAGTGCCTAAGAAGTGATGGTGGGGGTGAGTATACTTCAGTAGAGTTTGAGAATTACTGTAAGAGTGAAGGTATCATGCATGAGGTCACTGCTCCATACACCCCTCAGCATAATGGCACTGCTGAGAGAAGGAACATGACTGTTTTAAATATGATCAGAAGCATGCTAAAGGAGAAACAGATGCCAAAGTATTTCTGGGGAGAAGCTGCCTCTACAGCAGCTTACTTGTTGAATAGGTGTCCAACCAAGAGGCTTGGTGAACTCACTCCCTATGAGAAATGGTCAGGCAAGAAACCAAATGTGAAGCATTTAAAGGTCTTTGGTTCCTTGTGCTATAGGCATGTGCCTGAACAACTGAGAAAGAAACTTGATGACAGGGCTCAAGCCATGATATTAGTTGGGTACCATGTTACTAGTTCTTATAGATTATTTGATCCTGAGAAAAAGAAAATTGTGATTAGTAGAGATGTGGTGTTTGAAGAAAAGAAGAACTGGAATTGGGAAGAGCAGAGTCAAGAAGATACAGCAGATGGTGGCACTGTATTACTTGATCTGGGAGGTGAACCAGTTGAAGAGGCTAATGCAGAAGGTAAAGTGCAAGTGAGGAGGTCACAAAGAGCTAGGCAACCATCACAGAGGTTGCAAGACTATGAATTGTTTCCTGATTGATCTAGGATTACCCGAGATGAACTGTCGATTCTCCGATAAATGTGATGTCCACGGAAGCTTCGTCTCATTTTAGGAAATAATATAAAATGGAATGGATCCCCTTCCCTGAGGTGAGAGCTTTCTTTCGGAGGGAATACCGGTCCGAAAATAAAGAGAGATCAATCACTTTGGCAAGAAGAGTGAGCGAACAAGTTGTGAGCCACGCCACTTCTCTTCTAATATCCCGAGGGAACGAAAGCGAAAGCTCTTCCCCTCAAAACGAAAGCGAAATCAGCCTTTTTGAATGGACCCTTGGAGGAAGAGGTCTAGGTCACTCAACCACCTGGCTTTGAATTAAAGAAGCATGAAGACAGTGTGTTTAAATTGCATAAAGCACTGTATGGATTGAAGCAGGCTCCAAGAGCCTGGAATAAACGTATAGATGGGTTCTTAGTACATCTCAAATTCAAGAAATGTGTCTCAGAACATGGTGTATATGTGAAAGATAATGGAATCAATGACTGGATGATTATCTGCCTATACGTTGATGACCTCTTAGTGACTAGCAACAATGCTAAGGAGGTAGAAGAGTTTAAGAAGAGAATGATGAGTGAGTTTGAGATGAGTGATTTGGGAAACTTATCTTACTTTCTTGGAATTGAGTTTGCAATAACTAACAGTGGCATCTTCCTTCACCAGAAGAAATATGCAACTGACATTTTGAAAAGATTCAAAATGAGTAGATGCAACTCTGCAATTGTGCCTGCTGAAACAGGAGTTAAGCTCAAGACTGATGATGATGAGCCTGAAGTGGATGCAACTCTGTTTAAACAGATAGTTGGGTCCTTGAGGTATCTGTGTAACTCAAGACCTAATCTTGCCTATAGTGTGGGTCTCATAAGTAGATTTATGGAAAGACCAAAAGCATCTCACATGTTGGCAGCTAAGAAAATCTTGAGATATGTAAAAGGCACAATTGACTTAGGCATTCTGCTTCCCAAAATTGATAACACAGACTGTGGTTGAAGGGTTCACAGATTCTGATTGGAGTGGAGATGTGGGAGATAGAAAGAGCACAACTGGAAACATTTTTATGATGAATGGAGCACCAATTTCATGGTGCTTAAGAAAACAGACTGTTGTGACACTGTCATCTTGTGAAGCTGAATATATATCAGCTGCACAGGGAGCATGCCAAGCTTTGTGGTTATAAAATCTGGTGGAAGAATTGAAAATAAGTGGAAACAATGCTTTGAGACTTCATGCAGATAACAAGTCTGCAATTGACTTGGCAAAACACCCTGTAGCTCATGGTCGTAGCAAGCATATAGAGACCAAATATCATTTTCTTAGAGACCAAGTGAACAAAGAAAAGCTGGAATTGCAACATTGCAAGATTGCAGATCAACTTGCTGATCTGTTAACCAAGTCATTGAAGAATAGCAGATTTCTGGAGCTCAGAAACATGCTTGGAATGAAGACCCTAGAGGATTTGAATTAGGGAGGTGTGAAGAAATAAAGTCACTGTTACTGTAATTCAAATAAGAGCTAGTTTGTTGCTGTTTAACTAGTTAAGCCTTGATTGACTGTATTTTTTTTTCATTGACCTGCTGTATTACTCAGCATGCCACATCAGCAGTGTTGACTCTCTTGTATGCTGACTGGTATAAATGTAATCAGTTGAATAATCAATATAGTTGAGTTGGATCCATAACTAATTTGGTTAGATCCACTTCTCTGTTATTCTCTCTCTTTCTCTGCAAAGGTGTGTGTGACTAGTGTAACTGTGTGTGTGGAACTACAATTGTTCCAACAATTCTCACCATTCAATAGGTGCTTCGTTTTTCTTCTTCTGCTTTTGCTGCACAAATTGTGACTATGGAAAAGAAGAGTTTTTGTTTGAAGTTGTTATTAATTTCGCTATTATTAATTTCAATAGGTGCTTCGTTATTAATAATTTCATATGTGCTTCGTTATTATTAACTTCATTGAAGCACCTATGCTTCGTTAATTTCATAGATGCTTTTCAACTCTGATTCAATAGGTTGCTTCGTTATTATTAATTTCATTGAAGTTGTTTTTGTTGCTCAGAAATTTTGAGTATGGAAGAGAAGAGTTTTGGATCTTGTACTATCCATTAGTTGTATTTTTTGCATCCTTTAGAGGGCGTTTGTTTCCCGGTTAAAAGTTGCATTCCATGGAATCTAGGTTGGGAATGAAAGATTCCTATGTTTGGTTTGAGAAAAACAAAAAAGCATTCCTAGGAATAATGTTTAGTCTGGAAACTTTTTTCCCATTTTTGTGGGAATGTGATGCCTCCCATAAATGGTGGTAATATTTTATTCCAGCATAGGGTGGTTTCAATTTTTAGCACAAAATTACTTTCCTATCCCGCACTCACCCACTACACATAGTCGCAGGTACGTGTTTTGTTTTTTTATTTCTTATGTATTCGTTCATTGCTTTGTGTTCCATCCACCATTTGCTTTTTATGTCTTGCTTTTTTTTTATGTTCTCCATTTTACGTTTCTTGCTTTGTTTTTTTTAATGTATTCATAGCTTTTCTGTATATATATATATATATATATATATATATATATATATATATATATATATATATATATATATATATATATATATATATATATGTGTGTGTGTGTGTGTGTGTGTATAAAAGTTTTTTTACAAAAAAAAAATATAACAATAGATTATTACAAAAAAAGTTATAAGTTAATAATTACTTTAATTTTGTACTTTTTTTTTCACCATTGAAAATTTAGAAAGTTAAAATAACATTTCATATAAAGAGGGGTATTTTGATAATTACAAAATTTATTCTCAGGAATATATGGTGCGAAACAAACAAGTTTATAAATTGTTCCCAAGAATTGAATTCCTGAACCAAACATGTTTTAGAAAATACCCGGGAATCACATTCCAAGTCATTGGATTCCTGAGCATGCAATTCCTTAGAATGTAATTTCTAACCGGGAAACAAACGCCCCCTTAGATTTAGCCATTTAGGTGACTAAATCCGTTGCCTTTGAAGTTCAGATCAATGATTTAAAACTCGCACCGGTGACCGACTCGGTGAAGGTACCGGGTCACTGGGTCAATGGTCGGACCGAGGGGTCGACAGTTGAACCGCATGACCAAAACCGGGACCGGATGACTCGGACCCGGTCTCTATTTCGAGAATTTTCAATACCTATATAGTATATAATATAAATTTCGTCCCTGTAAAATTAATAACTATGTTTATTTTATATCTACTAAAATATAAAAAATTCCCAAATTTTCAGGACCTTTATATTTCATACTTGTAAAACTTAATTTGCTAAAATTACACACCATGCCTATTTTATTTTTATTTGCTTGGTATATATTAAATAAATTTTAAAAGTTCATATCATGCTTCAATAAATATTTAGAACAAATTTCATAAGTTAACAACTTAATATTAAATAAATCTTTAAAAAAATACTTAATATTAAATAAGTTTGTTGAAACATAATATTAATATTACAAGCTAATGCCATGAGGATGAGCGTACTTGACTTTTTGGAAAAGAGGTACCAATTATATATATTTGAAATGAATAATATCCTCAATAAGATTGGTAGCCTCAAGGTAGTGCTCAGCATTTGCTTTCAACAGGTCGGGGGTTCAAACCCCACTAATGGCATTTTGTTGAGGGTTTTTTTTTAGTCTCTTTTGTTGTAAGTAGTTTACAAATAGTCTCACATCGGATAGAATGAACGGAACAGGGAGGAGAATGAGATATAAAAGCAAGACATATGTCAATGGCAATCACTAGTGGGGGCCTGCGTTCGCGCGGCCCCTCCCAATTACAGTTCAAAGATTTGATAAAAAAAAAACAAAATGCACAACCCGGTCCGGTTCGAGCCGGGTCACCGATTTTTACAAAAACCGGCCGGTTCCCATCGGTTTACTGCATGGCCGATCCAAAACCTTGCCCGGCTCGGTTACCCCCCCCGGTATATCCACAGTTAAAGCATAGATCTTGAATTCTCTCATACTTGTAGTGAACCCAAACTCTTGGAAGATTCTGCCTTGGAATCCAGCAGCCAGTTGGTATAGATTTAGTAACATCAATGAGAATCCTTGCCCTTAAAAAAGTTCTAAGAAGTCTCCCTTCAACAATAGATTCCTCCACTTTGATGACCTTTCCAACCTTCTGAAGGATAGAAGTCCCATTAGGGACATTTAGGAACTCCATAGGCATATTATGTATTTGGATCCAGAAGGGATTCCAATCAAATATTATTTCTTCTGTAGTGATAGCAGGGTTCCAAAATTGGAGACACATCAAATGATTCATAAAATACCATGGGGCCCTATTATAAACTTCTTGACAGTCTTTTTCCAGTTCAAAGGTGAATAAGAATTTGTTCTTACCTAGGTCAGAGATTTGGAGATTGTGAGAACCTGACCATGCTTTGGATATGATATTCTTTGTAGCTTCCTTGTTTTGAGACTTGTTCGTGAGGAGCTGACCCACCAAGGTTCTTTTAGCTAGATCTACATTTCCCGTGTTAGCTGGAATCAGTACTTCATGCATTACTTCTGGGTTTTCTTCTTTTTGGTTGCTGTTTGGTGCAGAGCTAGACGCCATAGCTGGATACTAGTGCACAACAGAGAGCTGAGGAGGTGAAACAAGTAACCGAGCTGTGAAGAAAGAACACAAAGCTTTTTAAATCGAGATTGTATATTGTTTGTTGTCTGAATCTCGGTTACGAAGGGTTGGGAAAATGGTGTATGGGTTTTTCTTTGTAGCAGTGGGTTTTGAGCCGTTACTTTGGAGTTAGGGTTTTGTTGTAGCATGGGTTTTGTTCCATTACTTTGCAATATTCATTTACTGAGATTTGAAATTGATTGAGGGATCTGTAATAAAGAAAGATAGAACCTTTGTATCAATATTAAATGTTGTAAGAAGATAAAGGGCTTTAATGTAGTTGAGTGAGGGAAGATACAAATCTTTTATCTTTACGACAAAAGAGGGAGGATAATAGCCTTAAATGCTATCGCTTATTTCAGAGAGATTGAATGAAACAATCCGAGGTAGGTGATGTATGGAAACAAAAATTGAATGTTGATAGAACGATAACAGTGAGGAATCAATTTGCAACAATAACTGTTGCTTCCTTCATGGAAACAAAAACCCTAAAAAGGAACAAAAACAACCCTAAACCCTAGCAGAGCCTTACGGGTAACTGTCCGTGAAAAAATTCCCACGTGATCATGCTTGAGTTGTGGAAATTTAAGTGGCGAGGGTGGAATTGTTTATTTCTGTCTGTGCACTTGCATGTGTGCTCACTTTTCCTTTTTCAGGCACTTGATGCAAAGATAATTAGTTTTAGGAAAAAGAGAAGGAAGAATTACCGAAGAACCAAAGGGCATCGCCATGTGTGTTGAAAATCAATTGTTGAATCAAACATTTTATAACAAGTTAGGTTGGGTAGTAGTGAAGGGATTGTCATATGATTTCTTTTCTAAAATCTTGAAACCATATAAAATTTACTGTTGTTTAGGGTTTTTAAAGATAACTGCTCCCAAGTCAAATCACTATTCTATGATATGGTCGTTTTGCTTGCTTTCAAATCACTTCATCTCCTTTAGCCAATCTCCCATTTTCTTAATTTCATCCCACCTCCGATCAACTCATGTGAAATTTAATCCAAACACGTTTATAGTTTATCTTTCTCGATTTGAATTTGAATTTTTATATCTAATGTTTAGTTGATCCTTTGCAGTAAGAAGGCACAATGGCAGGGAGGGAGGAGAACGTGGGCTATAAAGAAACTGCCGAGAACGACAACAATCATTCCAATATCGGAACTGTCCACAACATTGGTGATGAAGATTCCATAGTTTGTTGAGTGGAAATTGGAGAGTTCAGAAATTAGAATAGTAGTACTCCTTTGTGGTATTTGTTTGAGTGTGTATACTGTTTTTGGATTCCTTGTGTGAGAAGAGGAGAGGTACTGATTAATTTGGTATGGCTTTCATCGTATTGATACTTGATTAATTGTTGATATTGTGTTTGGATTTTGAAGGTATGTAGATCAGGGGAAAGAGATTTTGCAACGGTGCTTATCATATCTTTTCTGCATATGACATACAGGAAAGCATTGTGGTATAACTTACTATGGCAGATTTTCAACAAGGCAAATTTGTAAAATAACGTTTTTACCTTTATGTTGATATCTGCAAGTTTTGTCTTACAACATCTTCTATTCTATGTTTTGGGTTTATTCTTGAGAATATGATAAACTTTGATGAATCAACATGTCTCAAGGTAATCAACAAGTTTTTTTAGCACTTCATTGATTATTCTCTTTATAAACAGCTCAGCCGCCGCGCTTCATGCCAATAATTTGCTCTACTCAAGTGTCTTTTATAGAATGGAATTATTAGTATAATCAATAGATATAGGGAGTACCAATAAAGTAGCTCAGTTGGCGAGCTAAGGGACATGAAGGAGTTGCATGAAGGAGGTCCAAAGTTCAAACCACAGAAACTAACATTCCGACACCCCACTAACATTCGCTTATAAAAAAAAGATATAAGGAAACAAATCAAATATAAAATACTAATTCTCTTCCTCCCGGAAGAATATGAAGTGCCGTCTCTTCAAGAGGAAATGGAGATTCCTCATCCTGCAAGACATGTATTGGTTTTTCTTCTTTAATTGATTTTTCACTATTTCTGTTATTTAGAAGTTGTTCAAAATAATAGGACATGCAATTATAGTTTCACCGACAGACATACTGTTATTCATGGTTTTATACATACCAATGATTGTTAAATTTTATGATGATGGGAAGTTTGATTTTGTTGACTATGTTGTGTGTTTGTATCATTAGTTTAATAAGGATTTACTTTAAATATTAAGTTTTTAATCCAACTCTCTTCCATAACTCCTGAATTGAAGGTCAGTGAAAAAACAATGAAAGAAAGTTTTCTCAGCACTAGCACGAGTTGTTTTGATTTTGTTGACTAATGTTCTTACTGTGTTGTTCTGATATCTATAACTCTTTTAACTTTGTTATGTACTTTTTATATGCTCTATTTTTTTATATGCTCTATTTGATACTTATGTATACTCTTTAACTTTGTTCTGATATATAACTTCTTATTGTGCATGTGACTTCTTATATATCCAAAATTAACCTAGCGTATTTAGATTCGTCAATCCTACCTTAACCCAATCCGTTGATATTAGCACACCCATGCATCGCACGAGTAATGGGACTAGTAGGTATTTAATAAGGCTTAACATGTACAAAATTGAAGTACTCAATGAATCTAAAAAGTAATTTTTTTGCTTAAAAACGAGTTCGGAGTTATCACGAAGAAATGTGTAAAAACTCCACAAACTTTGTATAAACTATTTCCTTATGTTATCATAGATAGCTTGTGAAAATCATGTTACAAATAAAGGCTCTTTCAATCACGTATAATAGTATATGTAAGGTATTCCAAAAGCCACCTAAATCTCACTAATCAATTGCAGGTTTAAGCTCAATAAAAGCACTGTGGCCAAGCCAAAAGCTCCCTCGTGGTCTTTTTTAACCCACAAAGTTCCCTAATAACTAGTAAGGGAAAACCAACAATTTGATTTTATATGCAGTTTAGCTAGAAACATGATGAAGAGTGTAAACGGACAATCAATCATACGTGTAGAATAAACACTCACCCAATTGTTTGTAGAATTAACACTCACAGTTTAATATAAACTAGCATAACAAAAAAATCATTCATTCATGTAACCATAATCAGAAGTTCCTTGGTTTCAATCCAAATATCAAATCAAAACAAGTACTACATTCCCGAATCTAATAAAAAAACCTTACTCCAAGCATCTTCCTTACTTCTCAGATGAGTTTGGTCCACGCTTCTTTCCGAATCCCACCACTACAATCACACAAACAAAAATATTAAATTAAAAAACTCACATTAGCCCTAATTTGTTCGGTAGAAAAAGCGAAAAATAAAAAAATTTGAACTTGAAAATTGTTTGGAAAGAAGGAAAGATAAGGTTACCGGCGGTGACGAATCGGCGATTGTATTGCATGCGCTTGTGAGCACGGCCACGTGGCTTCTTCTTCTTGTCTTGCTTTGCGACTTTGGGGGTTTGGCCTCTCACCTTACCGGCACGAGCAAGAGATCCGTGAACCTTACCTGCATTTGAAACAATCAAATTCATTCACATCCTACGAACACTGAAAACAAACAGCGCAAGAATTCTATTTCATTGAAATTGAAATATTGAAATAATAACAAACCCATTATGAAGAATTTCTGCTTCTCCTTCTTCGCTTCGTGAGTGATAAGCTGCAGCAGCAAACGGCGGAAACCCGGAGTTGCAATGAAACGCGCTCTATTTGTATTCGTAGGGTTAAAGGTTGTTTGTGGGCTTATATTGTGGACTCAAACCAACCCTTCTTCAAAGGGTTTTTTTTCACCCCCATCACATCTCTATCTACCCCCATCGACCGTACAAAAAGACGCAATTGTCATTCACAAAATTTAAAAATCCCGAACGTATTCTGATTTCAATTTTTTTTTTGGAAATCGGATTTAGGTAAACCCGATTTCCACTAAAAATTTAAATCGGATTTAGGTAAATCCGATTTTCACTAAAATTTTAAAAAAATTAAATCGGATTTATTTAAGATGGGGTATATCCGCTTTTAAAAATAACAAATCAGATTTACCTTAAGTGGGGGTAAATCCGATTCGTTATTTTTAAAAGCGGATCTACCCCCATATAAGGTAAATCCGCTTTTAAAAATAACCAAAACAGATTTACCTTATGTGGGGGTAAATCTGCTTTGTTAACCTAATTAATAAATAAATAAATCAGTTAAAATTTTAGATACAAATTTCGACCGTCTTTTGGTTCTGTTTAGTGTGTAGTTCGTTAACACGTGACGATATTGTACGTCGGGAGAATAATTTAGGCTAAAAAATCAGTTTTCGGGCAACCTACTCAAATTGTAATGAAACCACATTCCTTAAATCCGAAAAATAGCAAGGATCAATACCCCACAAGAAGTGATTTCTTTCAGGACAGGGGACCTCAAAATCCCAAATTCCACCGTTTACTATTTTTTATTAATTTTTTTAATTTTTCATAATCTACAAAAAATCTGAAAAAGTTTGCATAACCTTATTTTGGTTTTAATAGATTTTTAGTGGTGTTTTTATAATTTTTGGATTAGTTTTGGCTGTTTAACGGATTTTTAGTAGCATTTTATAACCTTTTTTAAAAAATTAAATAAAAAACAATTTTTTTTAATAACAAAATCGGATTTACCTTAGGTGGGATGAATCCGATTTTCTTTTTTTAGGGAAATCGGATTTACCTTAGGTGGGATAAATCCGATTTTCTCTTTTTTTTAGGGAAATCGGATTTACCTTAGGTGGGATAAAATCCGATTTCCAAAATAACAAAGCGGATTTACCTTCGGCTAAGGTAAATCTGCTTTGTTATTTTTGAAATCGGATTTACCTTTTAGTTACCCCCATCTGAGGTAAATTCGACTTTAAAAATAACAAAGCGGATTTACCTTAGATGAAGGTAAATTCGAGCGAATTGCAAGTTGGGCAGGGGTATTTTCGGGTTTTAGCAATTTGATGGGGGTAGATGAGAGGTGATGGGGGTACAAAAAAACCCTTCTTCAAAAACCTACTTATCTTATGGCCTTAGGGTTCCATTTTTTATACCCCCACCCTTATACTCCATAACCCCCCCCCCCCCCCCCCACCCCACACACCTATAGTGAAATCCCAAAACTACCCTCCAGCCGTAACAAAAACCCTACTCTTTGCATTTCCCACATACTTCCCCTTGAGAGAGAGAGAGAGAGAGAGAGAGAGAGAGAGAGAGAGAGTAAGTCCGAGAACTTCTCTTCACGAATTTACATAAATCCGACGCAACAGATTTACTTAAATCCGTTTTGCAATTTTTTCTTCACTGGATTTAAGTAAATTCGTTTGCATTTATATTTTTACGAAACGAATTTATGTTTGTTTAGTAATTCCATTTTGGTTTTTGAAATTTCTAAAACAGATTTAACAAAAAGCCGTAGTTGAATGTTAATGAAAATAACAAAACGGATTTATGTTAAATCCGTTTTTGTTTTCAAAATTTCCAAAACGAATTTAACATAAATCTGTTTTGATTTTTTTTTGGTATTAATGAGGGCTAAAAAGTCCGAGTGTTATTTTATTAACATTCAACTACGGATTTATGCTAAATCCATTTTGGAAATCAGAGTAAAATGTTGGTGTGAAATAAACTAGGCTAACTATGGGTATTTATAGGAATGGACATTGATTCTGTGATGTTGATATTGTCGGTGCAATTTACACCGTTAAAAATCTTTCCATTGGGGCACAGTTATCAAGACGAACAAAAGGGGACCGTTGATCAAAATTGTCGATGGGATCTTGGCCGTCAAAATTATTTCAGTTAAGAAATTAATTAAATAAAATATTCAATTTTTAACAAAACGGATTTATGACAAATCCGTTAATAATTTTTAACAAAACAGATTTATTTATTATAGAGATAAATCCGTTATTATAAATTAACAAAACATATTTATCTCTTTATGAGGTAATTTTGTTATGTTAATTTAAAATAACGGATTTATGGTTTATTTTGATAAATCCGTTTAACCAAAAGAATTTAAAACGGATTTATGTTTTACGGTTTTTTGGTTAACGGATTTATCTAAATAAACCATAAATCTGTTTTGAATATTTTTAGATAAATCCGTTGGACAATTTTCATAGGGGTAAAATGGGAATAAAAAAATTGGTGGGGGTTTGATGTTTAAGTGTGGGGGTATAAAAATGCAACCCATTGCCTTATTACTTTGCTCTTGTTACTTGTTAATATTTTAAAACTGGATTCATCTATTAAAATGATAAATTCGTTTTGTATTAAATTATAAATATAAATTTTATATTTTATTTAAATTTTTAACGGTCATAAGATGCATTCATGACGAGAGAATATCCGGTAAAAGAGGGGATAAAAACAACTAAAAATTAAAAAAAGGTTATAAAAACACCACTTAAAATCCGTTAAAGAATCAAAACCAATCTAAAAATTATAAAAACAGCACTAAAAATCTAATAAAATCAAAAAAGAAGGTTATGAGTTTTTTTAAAGATTTTTTGGAGATTAAGACGAATTTAATATATTAATAGGTTTCGGGACAATCGGAGTAGGTTGCTCGAAAATCTGATTTTTTTGCCTAGATTATCTAGCCGGCGTACAACATTGTCACGTATAACAAATATCTACACATTGAACAGAACCAAATGATCACGGATATCCATATCTATTTTTTTTTAAAACAAATAATTATAATTTTTTAACAGATTAATATATTTTATTTTAAAAAATGGATTTATCTATTTAATAAATAAATCAGGTTTTGAAAATTGCAAACCGGATTTATCTATTTTATAGATAAATCCAGTTTTGAAAATTGCAAACCGAATTTATCTATTTAATAGATAAATTTGTTTTTCAAAATATCAAAACCGGATTTATCTATTTAATAGATAAATTTGGTTTGCAATTTTCAAAATCGGATTTATCTATAAATCCATTTTGCATTTTTAAGGGGTAAAATAGGGATAAATGATTTTTGTGGGGTATAAAAATCCTCACCCATATTTTTTTGAGTTTATAATTTCCTGGAAAAAAAAGAGTTTATAATTTCCATATTGACAAAAAAAAGACTATAATTGCCTCGGAAAAACATTCAATATTGAGAATTAATCATATTATCTCATTAGTATATTTTGTAACTATATTTTAAAAGTAACTCAAAATAGAATAGTAGTTTTTTGCTTTAAATATGTTTTTCGTTCTTGCAAATATAGCGATTTTTTCTATTTTTGGTTTGGAAATTTTAAAAATCCAAAATCAGTTTCTGTTTCGAGTTTTAAAAATTTCAAAAACAAAAACGAAATTCAGTTTTGAGTTAAGATAGAAAACTGTTTTGAAATTTAAGGAAACAACCAACTCAACTTCATTTTACCGGAACGTGTTTTGATTTTGAAATTGACTTTTAAAACCAAAAACTCGCAACCGCCCCAAACAGACCCTTAGTTTGTTTCTCATTGGCCTTATGCCTTCTTTTGTGCCAAAAA
Source organism: Astragalus membranaceus (assembly GCA_039519185.1). Taxonomy (NCBI): domain Eukaryota; kingdom Viridiplantae; phylum Streptophyta; class Magnoliopsida; order Fabales; family Fabaceae; genus Astragalus; species Astragalus membranaceus. The sequence goes on along the minus strand of CM076846.1, from coordinate 160,893,012 downwards.
AAGGTCTATTTTTTTACTGGAAGCGTTTTTTCAAAAATTTTATAAAAAAAGTGCCTATTTTATACTCGCAAAAACATGACTACTTAGGTTAGCATAATAAATTTATTTAAGTGGCGAAAAATCAGTTTTGAAGGAAAATTATGGGAATAATTTAAAACTTCTAGGAGTTTTGTATCATTTATTAGTATTAGAGAAGGAAAAAAATGTGTACTTTTATAAAATTTAATTCTACTGACCAAAAATTTATAAGAAATGCTGCTTTTAAAAACAGATGACATGTGTTGTAAAGAGTGAAAAGATTTAATTTATATACAATATTCTCACGACAAAGGAACAAAAAATAGTCCTGGTGACATTTTTTTTTACGTGTCAATGATTTCATTAGGACCCTCTAATATTAGAGGTCAAAGATAAAACAATACAAGGAGGAATCTCCTCAATCCAAACAGATTCAGAGTTATAAAAGGGCAAAATTAGCTAATTGACGAGCTACAAATGTAATAACTGAAAGTTACTAAAAATCTTTGAGATTTCACTACATTCATGTAAAATTCTATCAGAGTAGGAACATATCTCCTTGCAAGTCTTCAAGTCAGTGACCAATTGTAGGCATTCTGTTTCAATCTGCAAGTCAAAGAAACAAAGTTCTAGAGCAAAATTCAAAGCAAATCTCATAGCCAAAGCTTCAGCAATATAGGGATCTGACGGTCCATTAAAAGACCAGGCTGCAGCGGCAAAAAGTGAGCCAGAATGATCTCTCACGGAAGCACCAAAATCCCATTTATTATTTATTGGGCCAGCAGCATGAAAGTTAATTTTATAAGTATCATGGGGCGGCGGCATCCAGCGGTTCGGCCCTGGAGGATTAGAAGAAATTGCAGCACCTACTAATGATGGTTTGGCCGAAACAATTGAAAGGAATTCATTCACTTTGCTCCAAGCACATTCTATTACTTCTGTTACATGAAATACTTTGGCTTCAAAGCATAATTTATTTCTACCCCACCACATTGAACAAATGAGAGATGATATATAAACTATGACTTCATCAGGTAAGTGATTGAAGCAATGAATAAGCCAACCCCTAAAATTGGCATTTGCTGTAGCAATATCAATTCCTAAAGAGGATGAAAACCAGATTATCCTTGCCCATTCACAATCCTTAAATACATGATCTATATCTTCCAATTTATCCCCACATCTTGAGCAAAAAGGTTCACAACCAATACCTCTAGACGACAATTTTTGTTTTACCACAAGAGAATTATTTAAGATCCTCCAGGCAAGATGAATATGTTAAGGAATGGTTTTAATCTTCCACAATTTTTTCCAAACCGTATTATGATTGGAAGATGTAGAAGCTATTGGTTTTTAATAAAAAACCTAAAATACCATCTGAATTTGGTAACAGCTATATAATACAAAACAGATAGCTGTTACTCCAGCAGTCCAAATAAACAGATTTTGTTATCTGTTTTAATTAGTTACAAAGTAGTTAGAGTCAGTTACAATCTATGTAACCAACCCTAACAAACCCTTAGAAGGGTCTTTTATTGTGTATAAATAAACATACAATCTGTACACAACATACACAAAATCAATACATTTGCTTTTACATTTTAAAATTACAAGTGTTCTATTGATTCCTTTACCCTAATACTCTCTGTCCCCGTGTGCTTCTTCTTCCCTTGGGTTCTTGAGAGGTGAGGATCTTCAACAGGTGGTTGTTGAACCTTGCAATAAGAAAAGAGAGGGTTAGAATACAATTTCAGTGACTGAAATTGAAAGAAACAAAAATAGAGAATCAGTTTAGGGTTTACCTTTGGGACAAGTTGTGTGGTTGAAGGTATTGCTCTTGAGATCTTGTTGTGTTCTCAAGATCTGTGTGTTCCAGTACATACAAACAACAAGATACAAATTAGGGTTTGTGTTTGAATAAAAGAACAGAAAGTAAAGATACACAGAGTCAGTATTTTTACCTGTTCATGCATGTAATCTCCTTCGTGTGAAGCTCCTGAAGGTGAAACAGAAACTCAGGTTAGGGTTTCTAGGTTTCTCATCAAACCAAAGGATCAGAAGCAAAGGTAAGAGAACTACCTTTGTTTGTGACGTCTGTGACTTGCGTTGCTCAGAAACGTCACATGTAAGAAGAAGATCAAACTCAGAATCAGTATTTGAAACTAGGGTTTCAAATCAGAAGTGAGAAAGAAATTAGAAAGGGAAAAGAGTCATACCTTCGTCTTCGTAGCTGTGTGAAGCTTCGTTGTTGATTTCTAGGTTGATTTCATCAAGAAATCAACAAGAATCAGTTGAACCCTAGGTGAACGAAGGAGAGAATAGCAGAGAAGAAGAAGAGAGAACGGCGTGGAACCAAGAAGAGAGAGAGTGAGATCTTGAATTTCTGGTTAGTCAACTAGGTTTTGAGATTTTTATACTATAGGTCAAAAAGATCCGCGTGTTGCTACAGTGGTGATCCATTGGGTGCCGCATGGGCATTTTTGGACCCAGTTGAGTGGAGCTGTTTTTGTTGGGCCTGCCTGTTTGAATCTACTGCCTGCACCCCTTGTATTACTAAATACAGCCTGTGGTGTGTGAGAAGATGTGCAAGTATACACAGTCACAAACAAGTAATATAATGATAAGAAAGGTCGAACCCACAGGGATCGGATTAACTTTGTGTGTGTTTAGAAAACATATAAATTAGTACTACTATTCTACTCACAAATTTTGGGGTTTTTAGTTTAAGTAAAAACAGAATGCAGGTATGTAAATTAAGATGAAGGAAATCAGTTGAGAAAGATAGTTGATATGTCTTTACTATATAATGTTTCTTTTGAGAGTTTCTATGTTTTTAGAGATGCAGAAGCACTATGATGCAGAAGCATCAAGTGCAGAAGCATCAAGTGTAGTAGCATTGAGTGCAGTTGCATAAGTGTGTGCTTTTCAGCTACTTTCTTCAGAGTTTCATTACAAGGTTCCCATGTCTGGGCTTGCTAAATAAGTTCACTCCTGCCTTTGAAGTTCCCACTGTTTCACCCTAAGGACTATGTTATCCTATGTCTAGGACTTAACATGGTTTTAACACTGTTTCTTTATTAAAACAAGTTTAACAAAGCCTTTATTAAAACACTCACCCTTATTAGTCTTGATTTCTAATTATAAACCATGTCTGTGAATATAACTCTACTTATTGTAAGAGATCAACCTTAAAATAAGATGGATGTAGTATAACACAAGACCCAAAATGCTACAACACTTAAAAACATAATAACTTGCTCAAAAGATCATTATCAGTTTAGAACATCTCAACTAAAGGAATTTAGCTCATGTTACTCATTATATAATAGAGAGAATCTGTAAGGAGCATGATAACATGAATCATATAAAAGATATTAATAGGGTAGAAGTTACACAGATTGATGTTCCTTTGCATGAATTCTGATTGGTGCAGAAGCACTAATTCCTTCGTCTATCTATGAAGAAGTGGAGGAAGAGGGTGTCACTTCCTTCCTCACCTTCTTACAACTAACTAGTAAATAAAATGCAAGAATTGAAACTACTAAAATATAAGTAAAGTGTTTGATCTACATATTATCAAGTGAGATATGCGATGCTCTTCAAGTGAGAAGTGGGAGCCCTTTTTATAGCCTTGGAGATTTCCTTTGCATGAGGGTTTGCTTGAAAACCAAGTTAACCTAAGGAGGCTTAACCATGGTTGCTTTTTCTGATCTTTAGATAAGGAGATTGAGTTCAGCACATTTCCATAAGAAGATGTCCAATTATGTAAGGCCATATGTCTTTACGTGAATAGCCTTTCATGATGATGTTTATGGTGGGCGCCTCCTTATGCATATGGCCATGTGCTCCATGTGAATTGTGACAAAGCATGATGTCATAGAAGTTTTGGAATAGAGGTATGATTTGAGGTGCTTCCATTGTGGGGATATAAATCTTCAGCGCAGGATGGTGCAGAAGCACTAAGTGCAGAAGCATTTGTGGTGCAGAAGCATTAAGTGCAGAAGCATCATCTGTAGGAAAACTAAACAAACACATCAAACATACCAAAATATATACAAAATGCTTTATTCATCACATAATTCCTAGAATGTTGTTATTTTACTAATATTACTATAGTTAACACACTTTGTACTTGAGTTTCAAGCAATTTGTTGCGTTTAGAAGTATAAATAACTCTATATAAATTAGAGTTATCAGCCTGCAAGCAAAAACTCAATTAAATGGTTAGCAAATTCAACCCCATCTTAGAATGTGGTTAAAGCCTAACTCAACCCCAAAAAACGGCTTGTAAGGTAAGGGCTTCCCACTTATAAACTCTTTTAAGACCATATCTCTAGTCAATGCGGGACTTGGGTTTTTCCCAATACACCCCCTCACGCCTAGCACTATTGGGCTTGGTGCGTGGATTATAATGGTGGGTGGCCCGAAGGATCTAGGATAGGCTCTGATACCATCTTAGAACGTGGTTAAGGCCTAGCTCAACCCCACAAAACCGACTTGTAAGGTAAGGGTTGCTTCCCACTTATAAACTCTTTTGAGACCATATCTCTAGTCAAATCCTCCACAAAATTACGATGACGCATTCTACCTATGTTGGTTATGACTCACAAATATCCCTGCCTAAGCCTATTCTAGATTTTTTATTGGGCCAAGATCTCTATTAGTCCACCTATTTTTTCATACTCCAGTTGTCCGGTCTTGGGTGCGAAGTGGTGTGTTGAGATCCTTCTTATTTCACCTGTATCAGTCAATGCTTCAGATGTCCAGTCCTGAGCGCGATGGCTGTGTTTAAGTCCCACATCGACTAGAGGTATGGCATAAGCAATCTTATTAGCTTGAGAATTCATAAAATCAAATGATTTTCAAGGGTATATTTGTGATGCCAAACAATTCCAAGACCCCTGTTCTCAGAACTCATTGGCAAGATGGGAATGCTTGACATCTATTCTCCATCTTGAGGGGGGGGGGGTATTAAGTTACACTTCAATTATTTATTTAATTGCATTTTACTAATTGTATTTAATTAGTTTGTTATTATCTTTTAGAGTTTGTTTAGAAGATAAAGGGTAGTCAGAGAAGATAAATTGTACATTAGTATTATTTAAACTCAGCTCTACTAAGCTTTGATGTACGTTCAATTTCACTCATCAATCAATAAAATGAGACTTTCACTCTCAATTCTCTGTTTCATATATAATTGACGTCACATTTTTAATATGGTATTAGAGCCAATCCTAGATCCTTCGGACCACCCACCATTATTATCCACGCACCAAGCCCAATAGTGCTCGGCGTGAGGGGGTGTATTGGGAAAAACCCAAGTCCCACATTGACTAGAGATATGGTCTCAAAAGAGTTTATAAGTGGGAGACAACCCTTACCTTACAAGCCGGTTTTGTAGGGTTGAGTTAGGCCTTAACCACATTCTAAGATGGTATCAGACCTAGTATTAATAAGGTTTATGTTAGAAGGAACAAGAGCTCTAATAAGGCTTAGGAGGGGGTATTTGGGTCTAATAAGATGTACACAGGGGCATTGTTGTAATATACTCTATAAAGGAATTGTATAAATAGACCCTGCATAGAATGTTTATGGATATGACAGTTATAACAGAAATAATAGATTGAGCTCTATGAATGCTCTTGTTGCTGGACAATCAAACCAGAGTGTTGAATTCCCTCTATACCATTGAAATTATTCTCAATTCATCCCTTATATCAGTTGAATCTTTCAACTGGTATCAAAGTGAGACAGTTCTTGGTGAATGACGCGAAAGAAGACTGCTGTGATCATGGAAGCAAGACTCGATGAGGTGGAAAGGAAGATTCAAGAAATGGAGGTACGCAACCAATTGCGCCTCGAAGAATAGACCACGCGCATTGAACAACACATTGCGACAGCGCTACAGAAGGCGACGACAGCTACGGGTGACCCGAACCCGAAAGCGAAAGACAAACCCGATTACAGCAGAAACGAGTTCGAAGGGGAACGACGCCTGAGGAAGATTGATTTGCCCGTTTTCAACGGCGAAGACGCCACAGGGTGGTTGATGAAGGTTGAGCGCTTCTTCAAAGTGCGAAGGATCGAGGAAGATGAGAAATTAGATGCTGTGATGATGGCGGTGGAAGGCGAGGCACTGTCGTGGCTCCAATGGTGGGAGGCGAGCAGTGATGTCGTTACTTGGGACGGGTTGAAAGACGCAATCTTGCGCCATTTCCAACCCACTGTAATCACAAATGCTTGTGAAATCTTGATGAATATGAAACAAGACGGGACAGTGCGTGATTTCCGCAAGAAATTTGAGACCATTTCTAGCTATGTTAAAATCAAAGATCCAGAATTATTCATGGGATTATTCTCCAATGGGCTAAGAGAAGATATTAGGGCTGAAGTTAGGTTGCAACGACCTAAAGATTTAGCGGAGATGATGGATGTGGCATTGTTGGCCGAAGAAAAGATAGGAGCAGTGGGAAGGTTTGGGGCCCAGAGTAAACAACCATGGAATAACCGTGGATATGGAAACACTAAGAATTAGCGCCAAGATACTACACCAAAGGAGAATACAGAGTCAATGGCGGTCACCAAAGGATCAGAAACAGGGAAGGATAATCAACCTGCTGGTGCCAAATCAATTGGGGGTAAAGAGATGGATGAGAGGCGCAAGAAAGGCCTATGCTTCACTTGTGAAGAAAGATACACCCCAGGACATGTGTGCAAGAACAAATGGCTGAGATTGTTGTACATAGAAGAGACTAATGAAGAGAATGGAGTTGAACAGAAAGAAGAGGAGGAAGAGATTGTTTGGGAAGCTAGTATGAAGAGTCTTCACTTACAAAGTATGGCTGGTTTGACCTCTAAGAACTCCTTCATGTTGAAAGGGAGGCTAGGAAACATTGAGATCATTGTGTTGATAGACTGTGGAGACACTCATAACTTCATATCCATGAAGTTGGTATCTGCACATAAGCTGCCCATAGAAGACACAACTCCATGTTGGGTTAAAATTGGCAATGGCCAAAGAATTCTCACTAGAGGAGTTTGTAGGGATGTGGAATTGACTCTCCAAGGGTTAACCATCAAAACTGATTGCTATGTTTTCCCATTAGATGGGGAAGATTTGGTCTTGGGAATTGATTGGCTTGAGAAGCTTGGTGAAATCAAGGCCAATTTCAGAGACATGTCATTGAAGATAAGGGTAGGAAAGAACACTATTTGTTTGAAGGGGGATCCCTCATTATCTAAGAGGGAAGCTAGTGCCAAGGAAATCATAGTGGAAATGCAACATGAAGAGTCATTTATGGTTGACTGCAAGGGCCTCCAGATCACAGTTAGAAGAGACAGAGCTGCCAGAGGTAATTGCACCTGTATTAGTTGAATTTGATGATATTTTTCAGGATAGTGGTAGTTTCCCACCAGAAAGATCCATTGATCATGCAATTATATCGAAAGAGGGAGCCAATATACCTAATTTGAGACCCTATAGATATCCACACTATCAAAAAAATGAGATAGAAAGACTAGTGATGGATATGATAAAGACTGGTATCATCAGGTCTAGTACAAGCCCATATTCTAGTCCCATTATCTTGGTCAAGAAGAAAGATGGCAGCTGGCGTTTCTGTGTTGATTACAGAGCACTGAACAAGGTGACAGTCCCTAACAAATTTCTTATTCCATTAATAGATGAACTCCTAGATGAGTTGGTGGGTGCTGTGGTGTTCACCAAATTGGATCTCAAGGCTGGTTATCACCAGATAAGAATGAAGCAAGAAGATATTCGAAAAACAACATTTAGGACTCATGGGGGCCATTATGAGTACCTTGTGATGCCATTTGGATTAACAAATGCTCCATCTACATTTCAAGCCCTAATGAATGCAGTGCTGAAACCATTTCTAAGGAAATTTTGTTTGGTTTTTTTGATGATATATTAATATATAGCAAGAGCATAATGGAGCATGTTGAGCATTTACAGAAAAATTTTTCTACACTAAGAGAACATAGCTTGAGAGTGAACAAGAAAAAATGCAATTTTGCAGTGAAGACAGTGGAATATTTGGGCCATGTGGTCAGTGCAGAAGGGGTCTCTGCTGATCCTAACAAGATCACTGCCATGACATAATGGCCAACTCCTAAGGACCAAAAGAGCCTGAGAGGATTCCTAGGTCTCACGGGTTACTATAGGTGATTTGTTCAAGGCTATGGGGGTACTTGCTAGGCCATTAACTGACCTTTTGAAGCAAGATAAATTCACATGGAATGGGGAGGCAGAGTTAGCAATTCAGCACTTGAAGACAGCTATGTCTACCATACGTGTACTAGCCATGCCAGATTTTACCAAGCAGTTCTACATTGAAACAGATGCCTCTAGTAAGGGTCTTGGTGCTGTCTTAATGCAGGAGGGTAAGCCTATTACATACTTCAGTCAAAAATTATCCACAAGAGCACAACAAAAATCAGCATACGAAAGAGAATTAATGGCCATTGTTCTAACCACCCAAAAATGGAGACACTACCTATTGGGCCAGCACTTTGTCGTCAGGACTGACCAACAAAGCTTGCAATACCTGACAGATCAGAATTGGCTGGGTGGAGAGCAAATTAAGTGGACATCTAAGCTCCTTGGGTTTGATTTTGAAGTGCAATACAAATCAGGCAGTGCTAACCGTGCAGCAGATGCCCTATCAAGACAAATAATGTTGGCAGCTGTCTCTAGGGTCACTTTACCTGAATGGAATGATTGGGAAGCAGAGATACAAGCCTGTCCTAAACTACAAACACTACTACAGCAAGTGTTGCTCAAACCTACAGATCACACTCAGTTCTGTCTGAAGAAGGGGTTTCTGTATAAGGGAACATCACTGGTTCTTCCAACAAATTTTTCCAAAATACCTTCCATTTTGTTTGAGTTCCATAGTTCTTTACAAGGTGGTCACTCTGGACTATTTAGAACATATAAAATGATTGCTTCTGTCTTCTATTGGTTTGGGATGAAAAACGACATCAAAGACTACATTGCTCATTGCCAACAATGCCAACAAAGCAAGGTGGAAACACTAGCCCCAGTTGGCCTGCTTCAACCTCTACTAATTCCAGCTACTGTGTGGTCTGAAATCTCAATGGATTTCATTGGAGGCCTTCCTAGAATAGGCAAGCAAGACACTATTCTGGTGGTCATTGATAGACTCACCAAGTATGCACATTTCCTACTGCTAGGACACCCCTACACTGCTAGTGAAATTGCTAATTGCTTCATAGCAGGAGTGGTGAAGCTTGATGAATTCCCTGAAGCTATTGTAATTGACCGAGACAAAAAAAAATTTGAGACAATTTTGGAGGGAATTGTTCAAACAAGCAGGCACAAAATTGAAGTATAGCACAGCATTTCACCCCTAAACAGATAGTCAAACAGAAGTGACCAACAGGTGTTTAGAAATGTAACTAAGATTCTTTGTACGTGACTATCCTAGATCATGGCCTAAATGGATTTGTTGGGCAGAACTTTGGTTCAACACCAACTTCAATAGCTCTATTGGTATGACACCATACAAAGCCTCGTATGGTAGGGAACCTAGTCCCATCATCCGAGGTCCAGCCATTCCTTCCAATATGGAGGAAGTGAACCAGTTATATGCTGACAGAGACGCACTTCTAGATCATCTCCACCACAACTTGTCTCAAGCTCAGCAACGCATGAAGAAACAAGCAGATCAGCACAGAAGAGAGCTATCCTTAGAAGTGGATGATTGGGTCTACTTGAAGGCCATTCCTTATAGATGGAGGACATTGGAAACGAGAAGAAATGAGAAGCTCAGCCCCCGTTTCTAGGGACCTTACAAGGTCATAGAGAAAATAGGCACAGTGGCCTATAGATTGGACTTGCCTGAAGGCTGCAAGATTCACCCAGTTTTTCATGTGAGCAAGTTAAAGAAGACTGTACCAGGTAGCCACACTCCTCAACCAATCCCTCCAGCACTGACAGAAGACGGCTTCCTGCAACCTGAGATTGAAGATGTGTTAGAACTTCGTTACAATACCTCTAGGCAAGAGGAAGTCTTGGTCAAATGGAAGAATCTGCCACCATGTGACAACTCTTGGGAATTAACAACCAAACTGCAGCTGGTTTTCCCCAATTTTCCCCTTGAGGACAAGGTGAAAGTCCTAGGGGGGGTATTGATAGCAGACCTAGTATTAATAGGGTTTATGTTAGAAGGAATAAGAGCTCTAATAAGGCTTAGGAGGGGGTATTTGGGTCTAATAAGATGTACAAGGGGCATTATTGTAATATACTCTATAGAGGAATTGTATAAATAGACCCTGCATAGCCTGTTTATGGATATGACAGTTATAACAGAAATAATAAATTGAGCTATATGAATGCTCTTGTTGCTGGACAATCAAACCAGAGTGTTGAATTCCCTCTATACCATTGAAATTCTTCTCAATTCATCCCTTATATCAGTTGAATCTTTCACATTATGAATGCTCTTGTGGTCCCAATTTTGCTTCATGAAGTTACATTCACATTATTTATTTAATTAATTCCATTTTAATTCACTAATTGTATTTAAATTAGTTGTTATTATCTTTTAGAGTTTGTTAGAGAAGATAGAGGGTAGATTAGTCTTATTTAAACTCTCAGCTTATCAAAGCTTAAGTTGTACGGAGTCCTACACTCTCTCTTTTACCAATCAATGAAAATTTTTCCTTTAGCTATCTGCTTTCATATATAATGAGGGCCAATCTTCTAATATGGTATCAATAGAAAACACAAAAACTCCTTTCAGTTTCCGCGTAACCGTATTATGTTTTTGCGTTCGTTCCATCTTCAACCGTCGTCATCCATGGCTGCTCCAACGGCGAATCCCTACACGAGCCCCTACCATATCGGTAACTCCAACCATCCTGGTACGGTCCATGTCTCGTATTTGTTAACCGGTGAAGAAAATTACTCCTCTTGGCCTCGTTCGATGACAATCGCGCTCCACGCCAAGAACAAATTTGGATTTATCGATGGTTCGATTGAGCAACCAACTGAAAACAATCCTACCTATCAATCTTGGTCCCAGAATAACAGCATCGTCTCCTTTGGATTATCAATTCCATATCCAAAGGCCTAATCCCTAATGTGATTTACTCTACATCTGCTGCTGAAATGTGGAATGTCCTCCACGATCAGTTTCATCAACCTAACGGTCCTCGCATATTTCAATTGAAGAGTGACCTAATCGGTTGTGTTCAAGGTAATCTCTCTGTGAGCACCTATTTTTCGAAAATTCAAGAACTGTGGAAAGAACTTCAAGAAGTCACAGTTACTTCCAATTGCATCTGTGGAGGCTGTACCTGCAAAGCAAATCAGCAAAAAGATCATGTCATGTCTTTCTTGATGGGCTTGAATGAGGAATTCAGTCCCATTCGTGGCCAAATCCTCCTTATGAATCCTTTTCCCAACATCAATAAAGCTTATGCTATGATCCTTCAAGAAGCTAAGCAAAAGGAAATTGGAAGCCACAACATAGCTAAGGCACAACAACAGCTTGCTTGCACTGTTGGAAAACAAGATCACAAACCCAAGCCTCCGTTCAAGTCAAGAAAGGAAAGACCTCTATGCACTCACTGCAACATCCTTGGTCACACTGAAGACAAGTGCTTCAAGAAACATAGCTATCCACCAGGCTTCAAGAAGGGTTCCACAGCTGCTGCCAATCAAGTGGAAGATACCACTACTCAGCCTCGTGACACCACTGCCCTCACAGGACCTCAATACCAAGCAATGATCTCATATCTCCAGCAACAGATGGCTAACACAAGCACCACTGAAACTGAAGATGACACCATTGTTGGTATGATTTTTTTCCCTATATGAATCTATCTCTCTTACATCACTCATATATGGATCATAGATACGGGTGCCTCAGTTAATATTTGTCACACCTTTAGTGCTTTCCACTCTTATGTTCCTTTGTCCAATAAGTTTGTCACTTTGCCTAATCATGTTAAAATTCCAGTTTTAGGTAAAGGATCTGTGACAATTAGCCCTCATATCACTTTGCATAATGTTATGCATATACCATCATTTAGAGTCAATCTCATCTCTGTTAGTTCCTTATATCACCATTCTCATTGTAGTTGCTTCTTTTTTGATATTTGCTTGATTCAGGACAGACATTCGCAGGTGATTGGGCACAGTAAACCCTCCAATGGCTTGTACCTGTTTGAAGCAAGTACTCGTAAGGCACCTCATAATGTAGACATGAATAAGGCTCCACTGTTAGAGCCAGTTTCCTCTTCTATTGTTTCTCTTGTGCACCCTGTATCTGCACACACAGTCACTGCACATGCTACACCTACTGCCACATTATGGCACAGTCGTCTAGGTCATGTTTCGGATGAAGTTTTACATTCACTTAGTCCAAAATTGAACATTGTAATTCCTAAAGATTTTAGTAGTCATTCTTGCACTATTTGCCCTATTTCTAAATTCAAGCGTTTACCTTTTACTTCTCACAATAATTTTTCTGCAAGTTCTTTTGATTTGATCCATTGTGATGTTTGGGGCCCATATCACGAGCCAACATATGATGGCTACAAGTTTTTCTTGACTATAGTTGATGATCACAGTCGTTTCACCTGGATTTCATTGCTTAGACACAAGAGTGACGCTACTACACTCTTGAAACAGTTTGTCAGTTATGTCCAGACTCAATTTGGAACCACCATCAAGGCCATCCGTAGTGATAATGCAAAAGAACTAGCACTAACAAATTTCTTGCAGGATAAGGGTATTTTGCATCAGTTTTCTTGCCCCTATAGACCACAACAAAACTCCGTTGTGGAACGTAAACATCAACACTTACTTAATGTAGCAAGATCCCTTATGAATCAGGCTGCAATTCCTATTCAGTACTGGGACCTTTGTGTATCCACTGCAGCTTTCCTCATCAATAGAATCCCCTCAAAGAACCTTGAGTCCTTGACACCCTATGAGCTTCTATACAAGCAGCCACCACACTATGACAATCTCAGAACCTTTGGTTGCTTATGCTATGTTGCAACCCTACCTCTTGCCCGCACCTGATCCTTCCCCACATAACCCTCAAACATTCACTGTGCCAAATACAACACCTACCATAACTAATGTTTCCGAACCTATTCCCCTCAGACGATCCACCCGCATAAGCAGACCACCAGTGACCTTGCAGGGCTATGTTTGTGCTGTGTCACACCCTCTCCAAAACCATCTCTCCTATGATCATTTATCACCTACCTACAAGAACTTCATCTGTCAGGTCAATTGCACCTTTGAGCCTGAATTCTTCCATCAGGCCGTTAAATTTGAAGAGTGGCGTACAACTATGGCAGAGGAAATCACAGATCTAGAGTTAACTAATACATGGTCCATTGTTCCTCTACCTCCTAGTAAGCAACCCATCAGCTGCAGGTGGCTATACAAGATTAAATATAAGGTTGATGGCTCTGTAGATCGTTACAAAGCACGTTTGGTAGCTCGTGGCTTCTCACAGCAAGCTGGCGTAGACTTCATAGAAACCTTTTCACCAGTGGCAAAATTGACCACAGTCAGGGTTTTATTGACCATAGCTGCTCAAAGGCAATGGAAACTCCTTCAATTGGACATTAACAATGCCTTCCTCAACGGAGAGCTTGATGAGGAAGTCTACATGAAGCTTCCTTTAGGTTATCCTCATCAAGACAAAGGCATGGTGTGCAAGTTAAATAAGTATCTCTATGGTTTAAGACAAGCTTCACGACAATGGTATGCTAAGTTTTCTTCTACCATTCAGCAGCATGGTTTCAAACACTGTTCAGCAGACACCTCCTTGTTCACCAAAGGATCCGGCACCAACTTTGTTGCACTCCTTGTGTATGTTGATGACATTGTCATTGCAGGACCAGATGCTGCCCTCATCTCCTCCACCAGAACTATGCTGGAGCAACATTTCAAATTGAAGGTCCTAGGCAATCTCAGATATTTTTTAGGCTTGGAAATTGCAAATTTAGCTGAAGGTATTCACTTGTGTCAACGAAAGTATGCACTATAACTCTTGTCTGACACAGGCTTCACTGCCTCCAAGCCGGCAACTATTCCTATGGACCCAGGCATCCCTTGTCATCAGATACTGGTGACCTTCTTCCCAATCCTTCTGAATACCGAAGACTCATTGGACGACTTATGTACCTCACCATTTCCAGACTTGACATTGCCTTCACTGTCAATAAACTCAGTCAATTCATGAGCCAACCTCGTCAACCACATCTACAAGCCATTCACCACCTTCTCAGATACATTAAAAGTGCACCAGGCAAAGATCTCCTCTTTCCTGCCAAGTCTACTCTATCTCTATCTGCCTATGTGGATGTTGACTGGGGCAGTTGCTCTTCTACCAGACGATCTACTACTGATTTCTGTGTTTACTTAGGCTCTGCTCTAGTGAGTTGGAAGTCCAAAAAGTAGGTCACTGTAGCTCGCAGCTCTATAGAGGCAGAATATCGTGCTCTTGCCTCTGTTACTTCAGAACTTCTCTGGCTCAAACAGCTTCTTCGCACATTTGATATCCCTGTTGATGGCATCATGGTTCTTTGTGATAGTCAATCTGCCATTCAAATGGCTAGCAACCCTACTAGCAATGAACGGTCCAAACACATAGACATTGACTGTCATTTTATCCGTGAACACATTCAGTCCAAATTCATCAAGCTCATTCATGTCGCCTCCAAAGATCAGGTTGCAGACACCCTCACCAAGGCACTACCACGACCTCTCTTCTCAGACCTTATTGGCAAGATGGGAATGCTAGACCTCTATTCTCCATCTTGAGGGGGGATATTAAGGTACATTCACATTATTTATTTAATTAATTCCATTTTAATTCACTAATTGTATTTTAATTAGTTGTTATTATCTTTTAGAGTTTGTTAGAGAAGATAGAGGGTAGATTAGTCTTATTTAAACTCTCAGCTTATCAAAGCTTAAGTTGTACAGAGGCCTACACTCTCTCTTTTACCAATCAATGAACATTTTTCCTTCAGCTATCTGCATGAGTGGATGAAGTATTCTTCCAATGCTTGATACCGTGATATGCTGATTTTACAGAAAATTTACCTTTTTTGTCAGGGCCCCAAATTATTGCATCTTCTCGATGTACTTGTGGTAGAGGAATTTGAAGGATTTGCATTGCTTCAAAAGACAAAAATATTGACTCTATAAAATATTGGTTCCACGATCCCTCCACAAAAAGATAAGCAACTTTGGATATTTCAGAATTGTGTGGTTTTACTGTCCACAATTTGTAGTCAAACTGGTATGGCAACCGGTTATCACTCCAAACATCAATATGTTGACCATCCCCTTTTAAATCACCCAAGATGCTTGGTGAATACTCCTCCAAGTGAAACTTGGATTATATCCAATCTTGGCCTTCATAAAATGGCTCTTGGAAAATATCTAGCCTTGTAACATCTAGCAATTAAAAAAGCACCTTCCGTCAAATTTTAAAAACATAAGAAGCACTTAGGTTTAAATGATAAACAATTTGATTTTTCACAAATAAAGATTTGGACACATAGGTTTATATAATAAATAATTTTATTTTTCTTAAACAAAGATTTGGACTTACATTAATATTCTTAGGACAAAGGAATAAAAAATAGTCTTGGTGACATCTAATAAAAACACCTTTCGTCAAATTTTAAAAACAAAACCACTTAGGTTTAAAGGATAAATAATTTGATTTTTCACATATAAATTTTTGGACGCATAGGTTTAAATGATAAATAATTTGATTTTTCTTAAATAAAGATTTGGACTTACATTTTTAGAATTGGAACAATAAGTTAATTATGAGACAATTTCATCATTTTAGGCCGTGGTTGGTTAAAAGTAGTAGATACCAGACAAACTAGTTTATATCATATGAGCTAATAACGAATAGATGATAACAGATAATCTAACAAATTGAATTTAAAGTGTTAAGTAAAATTAGTAGTTAAACTAATCTTCTCTATAATAAAAACATATGCCAGTAAATTGACATTTTTAGACATCTTAAAATTTTATCATTTGTCAAAAAATGGGGGTAAAGTTGTAAATTCACCACTAAAAGACAAAAAAAACAGCTTTTCGCATTTTTTAAAAAATAAAAAACTACTTTTTTTTTCATAAATTTTTTTCCTGAATTTTTTATTCAGGTTTTTTGCCAATTTTTTTTTACTAAAAAAAATTACTCGCTATTTTTATAATCTACTCAAACTACTAAAATTAATCATTTTAACCACTCTCCACTTTCAAAAAAAGACTTACCTCTAAAACAAAATTAATATTACTAGCAGTGGACCCGTGTGTCGCACGGGGCAAAAACTTCAGTTAATAAGAAATTCCAGTTTTGTTAAAAGTTGTTTTTAAAATTACAATATGAAAGTCTCATTTGTTGATCATTTGAATGCTAAAGTACCTCAAAACACGCTGCTTAGCATCACACTATGTATTTTGTCACGAAATTATTATTTTTTTCACCAAACCGGTTTTTGAGGCACAAGTTTTGCATATTTGAATCATTGGATTTTTTTTGCAAACACTAAAACATCAAAAAACATACTATGGCGATCACTAAAGCATCCAAAAACACACTACATGAGAAAATATTGTTTAAATTGAAGGTAAATATGAATTAAACAAAATATGTAATAAAAAAGGCGATTGCTGTAACACCCTAATATTTCTATCAAGTAGAAATACTAAGATGCACGAAATGGCATACATCAGAGTAATATTTCCTGTCTAGATATTGAACACAACTAAAATTTTTCTCTTATTAACATCAACAGTCTTAACATTCATAACTCAAATGAAAACCACATCGGTTTCATGTCTTTTCTTATCCTCATGACCTAGTGTTCAATACCATCACAAGAAAAGCGGAAACGATTACATAACTTAAAACAATTTCAAGTCATAATATCGAGTTACAAAGACAACAAGGGAACTCAATATCGAAGATAAAAGAACCAAGTCTTCTAACTTCTCCTCAAGCACGTCACCTACTCGTGCCTCTTCGCTTTCTTCTTTCCCTGTTTCTCTGTAAAACAACAATATATAAAGGGTGAGATAAACATTATCTCAGTGAGTCCTACCGTAACCCTTCACAATGACTCTCGGTCCATTTATTCCATTTCATTTAATCGTAGTCCATAAAGGTCCTACGTGCATATAACCTTTCCTGTCATGCCATAGTACATCTCCAGTAATGACCACGCCTTTACCATTGAACCTCTCCACTAGCTTACGCTAGCTTCAAACCTTCTGAGGCCTAGGTTCTGGGGCTCATGACTTCCCCTCCCCTAGTATACTAATCTACTGGGTCGTCACCCATCCTTTTGATATAATTTATATATCCACCCGCTTTGGACCATCTCCTGAATTCGATATAATTTATATATTTAAACCTCAACAGTCTTTGATGAAAATGTTCATTCATCCCTTTTCATTACATGTCATTCATGTTAATACATAAACATAAATTTGATTGAACTTAGTTCCATAACCTTTAATCAATTGATTGAACATTTAGTTCGCTCGCGTATACTACTTTACGGTTTTTGAAACAATTATGACTTTCAAAACAATTCATTTTAAAATTACAATCATGCTAAAAAACAGAGTACCAATAGTTCCATAACATGAGGGATGGTTGGGAAGAAGATTAGAATAGGTTTGGAATCGAAAGGAGCGACGAAACGAATTTTGGTAACTAGGAACAGAAAAACTGGCACGACCCGTGCCATACCTAGCACGACTCGTGCTGCCTGGAAATGTAATTCCAGTCAACCAGAAAGGTTGGCACGACCCGTGCTAAGGGTAGCACGACCCGTGCTGCCTGTAGCAGAGTCACAAATCGCTTATTTCGTTCCGTTTCACTTTTCCTATCGCGTCCAATCCGTAACCCAATCTTAATCCAACATAAACAGAGACAATATTCCAGTCCAAACAAGTAACATCAATCAATTCCACAACAATCACACGATACATATTCATTAAATCGTTAAAAAACGACGCCGAAACGAGACATTTTCGAAAACGCATTTCTCGACTCAAATTTCATAAAAACGATATTGCACGTAAGGTTCCAGCAACTAACAACAATCAAAACTCGAATATTAAAAACCCTAAGCGAGTAGAACTCACCGTTTTGACGAACTCGCGAGAAATCACGTCCTCACGCGAAACGACCGAACCGTAACCTCTCGAACCACCCCCGTAATCGCGAACTCGCACCGAACTTGTCTGATACTCGAAACTGAACTTCCCACATTTCTAAATTCGAAATTTAACCTCTTTGAGCTACTGCAATCGCTTTTAACATGCATGACATGGATAACAAACTTGGTCAATGGAGCTCAAGAATTCGAAAATGGCACAGAGGGAAAGAGGAGGAATGAGCTTCTCAAATTAGTATCATTCGAAAGGAAATTGAAAATGGAAGAGAATGAGCTATAGATACCTCACATGCAAGAAGAATCCAAGATTCACCCTTCACCTCTTCTCCTTCTTCCTCTCGTATCCCTCTCTTCTCCTTCTTCCTCTCGTATCCCTCTCTTTTCTGGTTTCTGGTGAAGTAAGGCCTGGTCAGCTAGGCAAGGCTTTAATCGGAAATTTGGGGCTTTGGGGCTTCCTACGTGGCAGAACTACTAGGCATCCTCCACGACCTTGAATTTGGTTGGAATTAAGGCATTGCAGTAAGATAACTTACTTTTTACGTAAACAAAAATTTCAGGTGGAAGGCTCTTCGGGCTTTTTAGCCCTCATTAATACCAAAAAAAAAATCAGATGGAAGGCTCTAATCTGTAAATTAAATTTCATTTCATAACTGAAACAATTACAATTGTGTCAAAATTTATATTTCACAATTCCTTAGACAACTCTTTTGTTCGTGATCTATAGACTCCTCTTTTTCTCGAGGAACATATTGTGTTTCCGTGTTTAATAGAATGAACAAATGAGTGGTACTACCTCACCTACGTGTTTCTTTCCCTTGAGCCTTAGATGGTGGCATGTGTTAACTCCTGTGGCATTAAAAGCAAAACAAGGGGTGGTGGAAAAGAGAGACGGGGGAAGCTGTCTTTTTTTTCTTCATGAACTTCACCTGATGTATACCACCACTCCATACATCAGACAAATGTTGTAGGAACATCCAAACTACTCTGTTGACCAAAGAACAAAACCTGATATACAACTTAATTATCTGCTTAAAACTCAACCTCATGAAGATCTCCAAAACTCCCACTCTTCATAGGTGAACGCATTAAAGAAATCTCATCAGACATATATGTTGATGGCGGCATTCCCAAAGCTTCCCCGAGAGACCTAATTTCACCCATTTTTGTGGGACTAAATGATTCACCAACACTCCCACCCCATGAAGCTGTCCGTCGTGAGTGAGGTGAGGGAGAGTAACTGCCATTCACCACTGGTCCTTGGTTTGAGAAGTTGTCCATACTTGGAAACCTTTGCCTGGCCACCATTGGTGATGCGGGGTTGGAGGAGTGGTAGGACCAATCATTCCTATATGAGGTTGAAGGATTTTCATGAGCTAAGTTATCTTCATGATTGTTTTCAGGTATAGCCTCCATTGTCTGCTCATTGGATGATGGTGCAGGAGCAGGAATAAAAAACTTTGCATTAGCAGCAAGAGCGGGTTTGACAGATGGTGACTGGAACAAGTTTGCAGAGCCTCCACCACCTTGGTTAAAGGTATCAACATACCTGTATGGTACATAAAAATTAATCAATTTGATATGCTTTTCAAATGCTGCAGATGAGTATAGAATGAAATATCAGCAAGAAAAATTTTCCTTGATCATAACAGGAGTTATAAAGTATCTTCTTACCTTGATCGAACACCAGTGCGACCCCGAGCAGAGAATTGATTTGTGCTAGGTGGTATTGGTGGAATTCCTGGAGTAAGTTCAGAACTCAAAGTTTGTAAATCAGAGCCCTTTTTAGGTGATCCTTCTGACTTCAAACCATTTTGGAAAGTAGTAGTTGTTGGAGGTGGTGGCAGTGCAGTTTCTTCAGCTGGAGGATCAACACCTTCCTCTACCCATCTTTTCAATTGTTCATCATAATAGAACTTGTTCTTTTCACCTAATTTTGCCTTCATATAGGGGAGCATAAGAACCATTTGAATCGGCACAGTTGAAAGGAATATGAAAATAAAACATGAAATATAAGAGAACTAATAATACCTGTTTGCCAGAGCGAGGTCTCAAGACTAGCCCCATCTTTTGCAAAAGTAGTGAGCCAAAACTAAAGCGAGATGTGGCTCCTGATGCTGTCGTTTTTCCCTGTGCATCTGGTGATGTTTCCTACGATGAACCAACCAAATTTGCTTCAAAAAATACAATATACTTAGACTTAACCAAATGCATGAAGCTGAAAACCTTCAAAGTACACTATAAACGTCACACACCTGTCGTGGACTCCTACCAAAGTCTGGCTCTGAAACACTTCTATTGGGCTTTGACATTCTATTATCGTCAGATGACCATTCACTAATGGGTTCCATTGAAGCAGATGGGACTAAGGATGACATGGCCATTGTTGATTGGCTATTGGACACTCGTTGTGACATAGGCTGATAATTTTGTTCGTTTCGATGAACAATGCCTTGTGATGATGATGATGGAGCAGGTGGTGGTAAACCACCACCAACAACTCGATGAGCGGTGTTATCAAAAAAGTTTAGCAATTTACCCACTAATTTTGCAGGAGCCAAATTTGCAGCATACCCACCCTGGATACATATAGATAAACAAGAGGATAAGTAACAAGATTACCAAATAATTAAGACTAAATAAATGACAAGTATGTACCTGCTGGTGAGTTTTAATCCTCTCTTCAAGAGATGATAGCAATTGTTTCCATGTATCAACTTCTGGTGCGCGACCAGTTTTTAGGGATTTTTGTACTGCTTGGCAGTACCTGAAGTCACATAACAACAATAAGGAAAATTACATAAAGCATAATATAACAAATAATATTCCATGAACTCACTTCAACGAGTCTGAAACTTTTCCCACTTCAGCTAGTATATATGCATATATAAGCTTATATGGCTGAAACGGAAGCAAAATAAACTGAGAATTTCCAAGCACCTTTGAATATTCGTATAACTCAGTCCTCTGTCCAAAAAACCATCAGGTATAAGTTTGGAGTGCTTCCAATAACACATTTATAAATTGCATCGATAAAATTGTGGAAGAAGGAAAAGAGCTAAAGAGATTTCAATGACCTGGATAGCCTCTGGACTGGCGTAAGTTCGAGGGAATTTCCAGTGATCCGCTCCTATCAGACAAAGCCTTGCACTGTCTGAGTATGACTCGAAGTTCGCTTCAGCAACTAAATAGCAGATGTGTGCAGCAGTGATCTAAGATACGAGCTTCAAATCAGAGGCAAAATACAAATCTACAAAAGTTATTACATAGAAGAAAATATAAACCGAGAACTATACCTCACTTTTATCCTTCCACAAACAATCACCAAGATGAACGATTACAAGTTCATCATCTTTAGTTCTGTTTGCAGTTATCACAGCCAAATTCTCCTCCCAATCTTCAAGCATGCAAGTAGATCCAAACTAAATTTGTAAAGCAAGCAAGCAGCAGCAAGTATATTAGCTTTCAAATTGGATAAAATCTAATACTTTCCAAACTATTAACCCGAAGTTGCATGGCTTGTTAGTTTTTCCTACTGAAATTACCTGTGAAGGCTGCTGAGACATATTAAAAGCACTAACATCGCCACTATTTGAGCTGCTAGAAGAGAAAACTTCAGCTGGTTGGCCAGCAATCAGAAGGCATAATGTGCGTAGAGGAGACCCTGCAACCAGTTGACGAAGTGCCATTTGCTTCACTGTATCAACATAAAACTGCAGTGCAAACATGTACCAAATTCATTCCCCCAATAAAGGCATGATGAAAAAGAACTGTAAGACACATAAAAGACCGTCTAACTCAGACATTACAGGATTAGTAATTCGGTATAATATACATCGGAAAAAATTAACACCTTACCTTTTCTCCAAGTTGTGATGCAAGAACAAGTGCAGGTCCCCACAATTGACCTTCTTGTGCATATTGCAAAGCCTCCTTCTTTTTGCCAGAGACAAGAAGATTTTGAACCTCAGAAGCTGTTGCCTATCCCAAGATAAAAATCAGTAAAGGTTACAGATTTAAAAATTTGAAGAGTGGGGGTCAGTTAGGGGTTAATACACACCCGCATTTGTGCTTCAGAAGGTAGATTTTGCAGGCAGTGGCTAAGTACACCATACTGAGTGAACTCCTTGCTACTCATCTTGGCAGATGTAAAAAGCTTTGCAACTGCTGACTCGGGAGTATCAGTTTCCTGTATATAAAACAAATCTTCTAGGTTACCAAATCTGGAAGTGATCTTATTAATAATAATATGATAGAACTTTTTTAAATAATTCCTCTGATTGTATTCATCATATATGGGAAATGGGAACTATCAACTATCTTCCAACAGAATGTTACAAGGGAAATTAAGGAAATAAAATAAAGAGAAATTTTACAAGGTAAATTAAGGAAATAAAATAAAGAGATGGAGAAACGAAAATAGTGTTCGTAACCACTATACCAACTGCTCGATCCCTTTTTTATTCTTACATAACTACTATACTAACTGCTAGTTATATAACTACTGCATAACTAATTATATGGTCTTCCTCCTAGAATAAGTCTTTACTATTGGAAGTCTATTACTAACATAATATTAAGCAGTGATATGAGGGGTATGATAAGTAAAGTAGGTGAATCATAGGAACTATTTTGGACCCCTTAAATCCATAAAATACTTGTTCTGGTGCTAAAGAAGGAACCAAAGATACCATGTTACAAACATCTATTTCCTTGTTATCCTAAAGCAATATGAATGTGAATTTAACTTCAAGAACTACACAAGGTTGACCTTTTGATCCAACGAAAGAGAATAAGGCATAGCAGCCATTTGGAGTGCAATTATAATTTTATAAACCACTCCAAAAGAGAGGTGATAAAAAAATGCCATGAAACAAGGGCACATATGTCATTTATATCAACATTAAAGAGCTTTTGAGGGTCGCAAACATAAAAAGGTAGAGTACTAGAGATCCAAGATATGCTTTGATAAAGGATAGTATTAGAAAGCAACATTTAACAGTGTTCCAATCAATCTAATCTACAACCAACTCTGAAAAGAATTCCAATCAATCATGCAAAGTGAGGAAAAATCAATGAACAATCATGTAGAAAAATAAATATTAAAGGATTTGAAGGGCAAAAGATGTATATATATATATATAACTTACTCTCGATATGGTGTCTGTACCAAAAGGAGAACGTAGTTTTCCGTAATGCTGACAAGCTATTTTAAGCAATGAGAGAAGGATTCTCAACCTTTCACCTTTCTTATAGTCCATGTCTGGGGATCCACAATGTGAAATCCTCTCATCCACCCATTTGTACAACTCTTTACTTCCAACACTCCCACCAACCAATGGACCTGGGAAAGAATGCTGGCCAAGAGCACGAAAATAATCACCGGCGCTGTTTCCAATGCTGGAAGAATCCGTGCTTCTCGAGACGACTTCCATCAAGTTTAATAAAGACACAGTGCCTTGTACATCACTCTTAAGATGAAAATAAATACACTTTGTTAATCATTGTAAAAACCATACGAATCTTAGATTGAAATTGAAAAAGGAACAAAAATTAACCTGAGTTTCATATGTTGAGCTCGAAAGACTGGAATCTTTCATTACAATGAGTTTTCCACCAAATCCAAAGGTTACCAAGGCATGAGGAGGACGTCCAGCTGATGATCTTTCAACATGAGAGGCATCAGAATATTGATGCCCACCCTGGAATGATTGTTGGGAGTAGCCGAAGGGTTGTTGACTTTTACAGTAATCATTTGAGAAATTCCTTTGTTCATGAAATTGCGTATTTGGATAATTAAAATGTTGAACAGAATTTCCACTAGGTGCAAAGTGTTGCACCTCAAGAGTTCCATTAGTCGAGCTGTGACCATGGTTAACTTTGTTGTACGATGGAATTGATCCAAAGGAGTCAGAAGCATTTTGTTGTTCTTTGTTGGCAGAAATACTAGAACCAAAAGTATGACTAAATTGTTGGTTTCCACCATAAGTTGTATTATCCTCAGTTTTAGGAGCAATATTAGTTGTGTGGGTATTCAAACCTTGCTGATGATTCATACCATATGAACCATTCCAGTTGTCATCTGCAGCCTGGCTACCAACACTCTGTGACTCGTAATTACCAAGTTGACCCAAACTCTGCTGGCGGTTCATACCATATGAACCACTCCAATTGTCATCTGTAACCTGGCTACTAACACCATGTGACTCATAGTTGTCGGCTTGTCCCAAACTCTGCTGACGGTTAATAACATATGAACCATTCCAGCTGTCATCTGCAGTCTGGCTATCAATGCCATGTGACTCATAATTGTTGGCCTGGCCCAAACTCTGCTGACGGTTATTAACATATGAACCACTACAGTTGTCAGCTGCAGTTTGGCTACTAACACCGTGTGACTCGTAATTGCCAGATTGGTCATAATCCCTATACAAATTATTATCATTATGCGAAAAAGTATTGGTAGAAGCGTGCTCATTATCAAGTCTCAGAGCAGCAGATTGAATAGATGGATTGTAAGTCTCTAATAAGCGCCATTCCTGAGCAATGGTGTCATAATACCAATCAGGATACTGAGAATCAAAAACCATATGTTCCGGATACCCAGTATTCCCTTGTGAAACCTGATTCCAGCTAGGCACACTTTCAACAGTGCCAAATTCAGCTAAAGTTCCAGCAACAACAGACTGTGCAGTTTGTTGCATATAAGAAACCTCTGCTTTAGCATCAGACACAGTTGTCCAACCCGAAGCTGTGTTAACTTCTGAGCTTCCCTGAGTAGTGACTGTTGCATTATTATCATCACTTACTTGATACCATTGACCAGTGTTGTAATCATACTTCCAGCCAGGATAAAGACTCTCCCAATACTCACTGCTATTCAGATCTTGCTCACTCGTGTTATTTACCACAGATGCATCACAACCTTGACCCTCTTGATAATGCCCATAATCAACTGAAGCATTCAAGCCAGCACTTGGAATTTCATTGTCAGGTTTCACCTCAGTATTAGCTTCATGATATGCTTTCCCATTTTGATCTCCAAATTCACCATAAAAGTCAGAATATGATTCAAACCCAACATCTACATTTGGATCAGCATTAAAAGCATTCCAATCAACCACCTTAACCTCTGAATTGGGTATTACATTATTCTTATCCGCACTCGAATCAGACGCGATCCCTGATCCCACCTCATGATCACTATGATCCATATCACATCCAAATGAACTCTCCACTTGTGCATTTCCACCATCCAATTTCACACCACATTCTTCCTCTTCCCCTTTCAGCTCATTCCCGCTTCCTCCTTCACCTGAATTCTCAAATGCAGCATCATCATCAACATCAGCTTCATCACTGATACCTAGATTCACAAATGCTTTCACGTCATCAGAATCATTGCCTTCATTGTCGTGGCCAGATTTAACGGGACCCACATCATCCTCAACCAATTTATCAAAGAAATCTTCATCCGTATCCTCCACATGAAATGGAGGATTTGAAGCCATCACACCAAAACCCCAACACTTCTCAATCGCACCACAACCAAATTCAAAAGTAAACCAAAATAAATGCACAAAAAAATCTTGAATTCACCTCCTATAATTCCCAACCCTCGAGATCCAAATTCAAAAAATAAATCATTGCTTCTTAATCTTGTATTCAAAAAAGTCTTGAATTCACACAATACAAGAATCACAAAGAAATTATATAAAATGGCATTACCTGGAAACTGCAAAGTTTCAGTCTCAAGAAAACGCATTGTTTTGTGCTACGGAGCAGAAAAAGGAAGGATGAGGAAAAAAACAAAAAAAGAATGAAAATGAAAGTGCGTTAGAGATCCATTTTCAGAATTAGCAGGGAATCAGAGAGAGAAAACGAAAGAGAGGAGAGAGAGAGAGAGAGAGAGAGAGAGAGAGAGAGAGAGAGAGAGAGTGAGGAAACAGAGGAAAGCCCTTGATTTCGCACCACCCCACCACTCTCTACCCACAACACGGAACTACGGCGTTTTTAGATTATTTATTTTTATACTTTTATTATTATTATTATTATTATTATTATTATTATTATTATTATTATTATTATTATTATTATTATTATTATTATTATTATTATTATTATTATTGCTCTATTTTGCATTTTGTGTATTCGATTCTTTTCTATTTATTATATTTTACCGCCAAATATATAAAGCAATTATTATGAATCGAATGAAAGCGGGTACGTGTATTTACTATTTACATTTTGCTTTGCAACTGAAACTTCCATATCCGGTATTTTGTCGCGAATAATAAAAATTGACGGTACCACAAAATTCAGGTGTATTTTTTTTAGATAAGCAATATTTCATTGAAAAAGTACTAAGAGTGCTCAAACTCAAACAATCAAACGTTACATATTGTTTAGGTAAAGAAGTGGATCCTCCAGCCAATCAGAAACATTAAAAGAAAAATTACATTTAGTTCGATAGATCAACCAACTCCAAGACAAGTGTTTGATACGAGAGATAATAGAATCCGTGTTAGGAGGCTCCGTCTTGAAAATTAAAGCGTTCCTTGCCAACCAAATATTCCAACAAGTAGTCAACCAAATGAGGTGCTTTACACTCTTAGCCAGCTTCCCTTTAATCAATCTTCCCCACCCGTGACAATGATCAAAAGGGCTAACAGCATCAATTGGGTTTATATGACACCAACCACTAATCCGGTTCCACACAAACGACGCAAAAGCACAAGACAAAAACAAATGCAGCTGAGTTTCGGTAATACCTCCACAAAACGGGCATAAGGACTCCCCCTCTGAATCAATAACATGGCGATAAAGTATATTATCACGCGTTGGCAAGGACTCCCTCAACATTCTCCAACCAAAGACAATGACCTTTGAAGGAGTGGCACATCTCCAAAGCTTCTCTAACAACTTAAACAAAGGCGCGTTCTCAACGCTGACAGCCATCGCCAATAACGAAGCATAACAAGATCGAACCGTAAGCTTTTTGGAACTCTCTAGCATCCACCTCCACTTATCCGTACCCCCCTGCGCTAGACTAACCGGTAATAAGAGCTGTTGTAAATACTCTGCTTCCGACTGATCAATCGAAGCTTGAGACTGCAGCCACACTACATTCCATCGCCACAAACCATCAACCCACTAGCCGAAATCCTGCACAAAAATACGATGTCTTTCTCGTCCAGCATACAGACGAGGAAGCAACTGAAAAAACGGTGTCGTGCCCAACCACTTGTCAACCCAGAAATCAAACATCGCACCATTACCAACACAAGGAGATATATTCTGACCGAACCTAGCAGCCATGGGCAATGAGGAATCAAGCAGTAATAAATCACGCCACCACAATCGTCCTCCACTTCCATTTACTCAAAAGACCAACATTAAACAATTCTAAGTTTTTAAAAACGAGACCGCCCTCCTTTTTTGATTTGCAAACTTTTTCCCAAGCGACCCAATACATTCCACGATCACCTTCACTAACTTGCCACAAGAAATCTCTTTGGATCTTAATCATTGAATTGATAACCGCTTTTGGTGCTTTATAAAAAGAAAAGAAATAAAGCGGTAAACTATTCAAGACTGAATTGATGAGGATGACTGTAACACCCCAAAAATAATAGATTAATTTATTTAATTAATTAAATGAAATTGGGTGGTAGAAATAATAATATAATTATTATTTATTAAAATAATTATAAGGTGATTTAAATAAAATGAGGAGTGGTATTGTAATTGGAGGTGGTGTTTTAATTAAATTGGGCTTAAGCTGCGGGGAAAGCCCGCAATCCAAGCCCACTAGTCTAGGCGCATATTTAAAGTGAAAAATTAGGTTTTAGCTCATTTTTGTGAAAAGAAAGAAAAGAGGCGAATTGAGAGAGTTGAGGAGAGGGTGGAGGCGGCGCTCATGAGAGAGGAGGGAGAGAAGAAGGGCATGCCCCAGAGCAAGAGGAGAGGGGATCGTGTTGCGGTGATCTTTGGAGCTTACGTATACGGAGATAGCGTGTTCGTCATAACCTAAGGTAAGAGTGGGTTTAACGGTTATAATGGGTTATGATGGTGGTTTATGGGTAGTTAGGTGTTGTGTATTTGCATGATTAAAGTGGATATGAAATTGAGTGATTGAGATGTGGATTATTGTGTGATTGAAATGTATGTTGAGTTGATGCCCTATATGTGTTTGTTGAAATGTGCAAGAGTTATGAGATGTGTGTAAGATTTGTATTGTATGCCAAATAATTGATAAAATGTGTAATTGAAGATATGAGAGTGGATTTGAAGTGTTTGAAATAATTATTGAATGATTGAGCATGTGAAATTTGGAAGAAAATTGAGTTTGAAGGACCCTAGGCGCCTTAGGCGCCATTGTTGTTGTCAATCCGTGCTTTGTTGCTGCTGTCTGGGCGCCTGTTGCCAATTCTGCCAATTTTCGCCTCACTTGCCCGCCAGTCGCGCTTCAAGCGCAAGTCACTGGGCATTTTCTGCCGTTTCGCGCTCCACTTGCGCCTAAGTCGCGCTCCACGCGCGAAAGTCTCGGTTTTGTCCCAAATTTGTTTTTGACATATCTTTTGACTCGGGTGTCCGTTTTAAGTGCTTCAAAATGCGTTTCGAAGATCGTTCAGTCCTCTATATGTGTATGCTACTGTAATGTGAAAAATAATTATTTGATGAGCTGAATAATTTTTGATGAGCTGAATATTTAATGATGAGCTGAAATATTTATTGGTGATGGTTAATGTGGTATAGTATTTGTACGTGCTTTGTTGTGGTTATGTTACGAGGTAGCTGTGATGCTACAACACGAGATAGTTGTTAATGTGGTATAGTATTTGTTACGTGCTTTTTTGTGGTTATGTGACGAGGTAGATGTGATGCTACAACACGTGGTATTTTTATGAAATGATTTATAATGAGATATGGTGATATAGTATTTATTAATTGAATGCTTTGAGTTGGTGTAATTGGTGCATGAGTCATGAGTCGCATTGTCATATGCATTCTTACGAGGTAGCTGTGATGCTACAACACGAGGTTTATTACGAGTTGCGCCCGTCGTGGCATTTACGAGATCGGTACCGCATGCATATGCCCAGAGGGGTTGCATTTCATACATTCATTCATGGTCCATGTGTACATAACTATTGTGGTTGGCGTTTTATGTCTGATAGAGATATGAATCTTGTGCTGTTGTGTGATAAGGTATATACGTGTTTGCCGTGTTGTGTCTGTTGCTTATGTACTGCTGTCATGTGCTTATTATTTCTGTTAAACTCACCCCTTCTTCTTGGAATGTTGCTCTTGTGTGGCAACGCTGCAGGTGATCGTTAGCACTCGTGGAGGATTGCTAGGTGTAGTCTTCTTCTCGTTGGGTCTGTGTCAGCTCTGATGCGTAGCACCGGGGAGGGGTTTTAGGGGTCGTTTATGTTTTATTATGTTGTTTACTGCTGGAGACTGATGTCTTAATTATTCATGGGGATGTTTGCACGAGTTTGAGATTCCGCTGTTTAATGTTATTCTGAGATTAAGTGTTTTTGAAGATTTTAAATCATTTGTTATTTGTTTTTGGTGAGAAAAATGTAGCGCCCTTCTGAGGTGACTCTGATAATTGTTCATTTAATTATAAATTAGAAAGGGGGTGTTACAATGACTCTACCTCCGATGGATAAATGACGCCCCTTCCAAGAAGCTAACCTTTTCCTTAGCGAATCAAGCACCGGTTTCCAATTTGAGACTCTTCTCGGATTTTCCCCCACCGGAATTCCCAAAAACTTGAAAGGAATAGACTCCGATCTACAATGGAGAAAAGTTGAGGCGGAATCAAGAAACTCGTCGGAAATATTAATACCGATGATCTTGCTCTTATG
The DNA here is from genome assembly GCA_039519185.1 of Astragalus membranaceus. NCBI lineage: Eukaryota > Viridiplantae > Streptophyta > Magnoliopsida > Fabales > Fabaceae > Astragalus > Astragalus membranaceus. Next base: position 160,862,890 of record CM076846.1, on the reverse strand, counting down.
GAAGTTCACTCGAAGACCGGAGACCAATTAAAAGCTGCGCAAAATGGATTTTATCCCCCACAAATTGTTCCAAGTTGGTTTACCCATCAACACCGTATCATCTGCAAATTGTAAAATAGAGAAACTAAGAGCATTAGTGATACTATAGCCATCAAAAGAACCAACCTCCACTGCTTTAGCCATCAAAGCCGACAAGCCTTCCGCCACAATAAGAAACAAAAAGGGGGAGAGGGGATCCCCCTGTCTCAGACCTCTGTGAGTAATAAAGTCGTTTGTAGGACTCCCATTCACCAAAACCGACAACGTGGTGTTGCGCACACAAGATTTCATCCACTGAATCCATTTATGGGGAAAGCCCATCCTGTTAAGCATATAGAATAAAAAATCCCAAGAGATGGAGTCATAAGCTTTCTCAAAATCAACCTTAAAAAAAAGACATTCATCCTTTGATCTTTTCGCATAATCCACAACCTCATTTACCACGGCCCCCCCATCCAAAATTTGTCTACCTTCCAAGAAGGCCGACTGACAAGAAGAAATAACCTTAGGGAGAACCCTTTTGAGCCTAGATGCCAACACCTTCGCCAAAATCTTATACAAACACCCTATCAAAGAAATAGGTCTATACTCCCCCAGACTTTGAGGATTGTCATTCTTGGGAATCAAAACAACAAAAGTAGCCGAAATAGCCTTAGGGAGAAAGGCATTGGCGTGAAATTCATTGAGGAAATCTACAATATCGTTCTTCACTAACTCCCAACATAACTTTTTAAAGGAAATATTAAAGCCATCCGGGCCGGGGCTCTTATCACCGTCACAACTCCACACCTCCTCCCTTATTTCTTCCTCCGAAAAAGGCTCAATCAACAAATTCGCATCAAATTGGGATAAACGATTAAAAGCAAGGCCCCCTAACGTAGGGCGATCAGTGCACGATTCCACAAAACAATTCTCAAAATGATCCTTGACCTTGTTTTTCATGTCATTCACGTCCTCTATCAGCTCGCCGTTGTCTCCTAGCAACATCACACTACACTGTCTTCTTCTAGAACGCAAGATAGCATGGAAATACCTAGAATTCATATCCCCCTCCTTTATCCATCTAATTCTTGATTTCTGAGCCAAAATGGATTCCTTTGCTTGAATCTCCTTCCAAAAGGATCTCGAAACCTCCTTTCTATTCTCAACCAACCTACTATCCCACCCATCACATAAAGCAAGATCCAAAGAATTCAAATCCCGCACCAAAGACTCAATATTCAGATCGACTTTCCCAAAAACTTCTCTATTCCAACTTCTCAAATTTTCCTTTAGAAGCTTGAGCTTCTCTTTCACCACACGTGCTTTAAAACCTGAGACTTTAAAATTCTCCCAACTACTTCTCACAAAAGGAATAAAATCAGGATGCTCGAACCAAGCATTAAAAATCTAGAACGGCTTTGTCCCCCAATCTTTCGCAAGGCGAATAAGCCAAATAGGATTATGGTCAGAGATGTCACGATTACCGACCCATTTCCCGGAAATTCCCCACAAACCAATCAATCTCTTCGAAATGAGGAACCTATCCAGCCTACTCATAGATAAACCATCCACACTAAACCAAGTAAATTTATTTCCTGACACCGGAACATCAACTAAAGCCATGGAAACAATAAAATCATTGAAATCCGAAATCTCCGAATGCGAACTGTCATTCCTTCCCCTTCTCTCCTCCACACTTGAAACTGCATTAAAATCTCCTACTAGACACCACTCACCCTCGCCAATTAATATTCTGTTTAAGAAGCACTAAATCTGCCCATAACCTTCTCTTCGCAACAACAGAACAATGGGCATATACATTGATAATATGGACATTATAGGACTGAAAAGATATACTAACCCCCAAGAAACCATCACCATTGAAGATAGACGTGACTGCCCAATCCTTTTCGACCCAAGAGCATAAGAGACCACCTGACAAACCATTCAACGGTTGAACAACCACTTTAAAAGGTTGATTTCCCCATAACAAACCCACCTCCCTTTCATCAATCACTTCTCTCTTCGTCTCCTGAATGCAAACAAACTCAAAACAACCTGCTTTGATACTAGCTGCTAACCGGCATCGTTTAGAACGATCACCCCACCCTCTCATGTTTAAAGAAAGCAAATTCATGGAACCCCATTACTGTGCACCCTCCTGCTACATGCTTCTTCATCTCTAGCTTCCCCTTCCTGAATCAAATTCACATAATGTTCATCCGGCATATCACCCTCCACACCCAAATTTTTCGCAGCCTCCCACACCTTTTGAGTTACGGAGTTACTACGTAAAATCCAATACTTGTTATTACAACAAGCAATGTCACCTGATGAAATAGAAGCATCACATAAAACAGTTCCTGCTGAGAAGATAGAGGACGCATTTGGCCTTGGATGGGATGGTGAAGAAGCTAATCTAACCATTCCACCTTCAAGTGACGTATTGGAAACGGACTTTAGGTCACGAGGAGCTTTTTTCAGTTTACCATCTTTTGGATTGCGCTTGGGACCAACCTTCAAAATCTTGCGTTGTTTCCTAGGCTTACTCGCAAGAGGGATAGGTGGCACATCTAGTGGACCTTGGCTGAGAATAGTAATGGGCTCGTCCACAGGACTTGAACGCTGGTCAACAATAGCTTGATGTTGGCCCACTGAAATAATTTGGTGAGGTGACACCCTCGTAGGCCCCACAGACAAGTTGACAGCACCAGGGGATTGCGTTGAGGAAAACGCCGTACCTTCCACCAGAACTGGATATTGAGGACCACAATGGGGCCCACCAATCATTGAACTTCCATCCCCATTAACATTGGAATTTGAAACTGAATTTACGGTTTCACAAACAACCGTATCGTAACCTGCCTGAGTATCCGTCCCATTTACTCCATAATTATTGCATGCATTAAATGACTCAATAACAGCTTCTTCTTCCTCATCGTCGTCTTCTTCACCATCACCGGTACTTGAAAATTAAGAATCCAGGAAATCATCGTCGAAACTAGACGAATCATCATGAGGCACAGATTTTTTGTCTGTCTTAGTCCACACCATCGGACCACGCCAATCTTCAACCACTTTAATGGTAAAAGGCACGTCGTTAATATGAATTTTAAGAACCTTGTTAACCGTTTCCGTGACTTGAGTGCGAACCATGATCCGAGCAACATCAAAGGATTTCTTCAACGCCGTATTATCATCAGAGCATACATAATGACCCGCCCTGGCCGAAAGAGTTTCAAAAAAATCCGCATTCCAGGCATGCACCGGGATCCCATAACAACGAATCCATGTAACTCTTTCTGTATCAACATCTGTAGGCTTCCACGGATGAACCCATTTAAACCATTGAGACAGCCACTCCCTAGCCTCTTCAATATAACCATGAAAGTCCTCCTCATCCTTACCTCCTTCCAACAAAACCAGATTCGAGCCCATCAGAGTAGCTTTTATGGTGAACACCCTCTGCCTAGCAAACACCTCTTGAATATTATAAGCATTCCCCGGATTAATAACCTCCCCCACCATTGCTTGTGACAAAAGACCTACCTCCGGGATCACGTATTTCCACTCCGCATGACCGTTGGCTTGCTCTCCAACCTTATGACTTATATTCGAAGGAAGCTTCTCCTTCCACACTTTCAATGGCTCATTCTTCTTAGCAACCAATGCTCCTCGAGATGTAGGATGAACTACTTTCTCCCTACGGAATCTCGAAAGATTGACGTGAATTTTGACCCCCTCCACAAAAATATTGTCCAAGATGGTTGCCATCCTCTCCATCTCTCGAACGTCCAAGAAGCGAACAAAACCAAACTTCTGACCAAGAGAGTTTCTCCTACCCGGAACACTACCTCCTTCACATTACCATGTTTGGAAAAGATCTCCAACATGTGTCTTGCCCAAAATCTCTCCGGAAAGTTTGTGAAGTAAAAAGACGTGCACTCTTTTTCTCTATCCGCTATTCTTACATGACGAGACGCAATGTCCATTTTTCTCCTACCTTGATCAGATCCAAATCTTCGGTTTCTTATACCTGTAACCACTTACGAGCCATCAGCGTTAGAGCGCCGACCACCCCACTGTCCACTTGTGTCCCTTTCCCACTTATTCATACTAACTGTTGTTCAATATACCCGTTCTGCGTCAAAAGTTCTTTTGTTCAGAACATTGTATTGCATCAACATATTAGATCATGGGAGAGGAATCAAATTTTGATGGTGGTGGCGAAGAGCACGTGAACGACGACGTTATAGAACGGTGACAACGCTAGGAGGAGAAGAGCGCCAGCGCTAGGGTTTATGGTCGGTGTTAGATAAATTGACGTGTATTTGCATTTAGATTTGGGAGATCAGTAGAGAAAAAAAATTAACGGGGCACAATTTTTTTTATCAAGATTAAGAAGCAATGATTTATTTTTTTCCTCTACTTATCTCCCAAATCTAATCTAAAGATATAAATCCTAGATTGATCTCCCATTTTTCCCCACCTATTTGTCAACAATTTGTTTGTCCTTCAAATACATACAATTATATATATATATATATATATATATATATATATATATATATATATATATATATATATCAATTGAGAGAATTTTTATAATAAGAGAAGTAAATTAGGACCGTATAAGTAGGGATGGCAATTGAGCCCATGCCCATAGGGTTCTCGCAAAAATTACCCGCACACGGGCGGGTAGTTACCCGCACACATGGGCGCGGGCTCGGGCTACTGTGCTTGTAACAGCCCCTTTTTCTTAATCTTGAAAAGTGGTGCTACACTTAAGTAATAATCCCATTTCTAAATATTTTTTTCAAAACACATTGCTTTATTCTCGATATGGATTTTCTAAATTTTGAGAAAAAATATAAAGGAAAATCATATCATACAAACATCATAAAAATATATATGCATCATATAATGGTCAGCGTCTATCATGTCATGATCATGCCCTTAGGCTTACAAAATATCAACAACTAAGCACCATATCTAAGAGTATCCAAAGGGTAGTCACGTCCTACGAGGTTATACCTATCACCAGTCAGGCTGAGTCTTAAGCAGTCAGGTTAATATACCGAAATACCTGATAATTACTGCCTCAAAATATAGAGTTATATAAGAATACAAACCAGTCTAACTCCCAAAAAAACTCTTATACTCTAACCTCCAAAAGTCATAAAAAAAACCAACGTCCCATAGATACTAATGATAACCATTGGGGATATCCCCGTTGGTACCACCACTATAGGAACCATCAGAGGGTTCCCACTCAGGTACAACAGGCACTGGGACATCAGCTTCAGGAACTACGACTTCGGGGACTACATCATCGGGTACTTTTACATTAGGAATCCCCACATCTGGTATCAATGCATCTATCATGCTGTCCATGGGTAGCTCTATCTCTAAAGTCATATGGGAAGTAATCGAGGTCATTGGTACTCCCCCGATTCCATTTGTTGTCTGCACGTGACCAGTATAAGTTAGAGTTTGAGCTACTGGAATGATTTACCAGATGGGATTGCCCTCTTCCTCCAAAAACCTAATCTGTCGGTGTCCCAAATGACCTAGTGGTCTTTCTGTCATCATCTGAAATGTAAGGGGTGAAATACTCGTACACAAGTTTGCAACACGATGGTTACACAAGTTACACAAGTTACACATAATAGTATACAATCACAAGCAATAATATAGACATAATAAGCGACACACAAACTCAATCAAAACTAAGGAAATTAACCACACCCAATCACCAAATCCTGCAAAACATGACTAACATTCTAGTGAAGTCAATTATTGATAGTTAGTCAAATAAACTAGATATCACACTTATTATGTAATCCATCAGTAAAGTTAGTCTGCTATCTAAAAAATTATATACTCAACCTACTCCATGGAGATTTCTATCATCATGAGCGTAAGGCCGTTTCAACTGCGATAACATGATCCTTTGCAATGAGCAGATATCCAATCCATACTCCAATCATTCTGGCCCGAGCGCTGCACCTTATTATAGATTCTCCCGTATAGTCAGGCTCACCGTGTCGGGTAATACAATTTCCTCCAGCCAGAGATCGATAGTACAACTGACTATTGGTAGGAGTTCGAAACACAAGTTCCCCCAGAAGGTCTGTAGTCGACCCAACCGAACCTATCCTCAGTCTTATATACTTGTTAGTACTATAAGAAACATCCTGTAATAGCTATTAGTAAAATCATCAGTCTTACTAATCTAATCCATAATCAACTTGACAAATAAGTCCTTAGGATCCGTAAAAACAATTTGTGAGATACACCTTAACTTATCAATCCTCATAAGTCATATCACTAAGTAAAATAGACAACTCATATTCTCAACCAAATTCAAAATGTACTTATTTTGACACGTTTGCATAGAACTCAAACAAATCAAAATCACACAAATCACCTAAGAATAACTAAATAATATATATACAAGCAACACACAATTTGTCCCCATCAACTTATTATTAGTATTTTCCCTTACCTTGAAATTGTTCCAAACTAGCTTGATGGTCAACACTTGCTTCAAATTCTACAACACCTATTACTCATCAAAACAACTATGTCCTAACTCACTATAATCATAACTAAATCATAACTAAAATTATTTTACTAAAATTCTACTTAATACTTGTGTGTTTCAATAGACATTTTTTTAAAAGAAAAACCCCTTTGATAGACATATTTTTCATTCACAAATTTTAGGTGCATTGAGAGTACATCTAAGCTAGAGTTAAAATCTGAACCAACGTCTAATATATATTAAGACATTTACATTTTAGCTAATACCATAAATAATTTACCTAAACCATATCCTACATTTTTAAATAAAGAGGCAATGAAATAAAAAGGAAAAACAATAAAAGTTCAACGCTAGTTAGCGCAGAGAAAAAAATTGAAAGTTGTCTATAGTAATCCTCAAAAGTTTCCAACGTAAGTATCTGGTTTTTGAAAATAATAATAACATTAATAAAGAAAGAAACTACAAGAAAATAAAGAAGTAAACTACAAGAAAATAAAATAGCAGAGAAGAACTAAAAAGCAAAAAAAGAGAAAAGAGTGAGATGAAGAAAACCTGATGAGGAAAAGTGAAAAGCTTGCTTAATTTGTTTCCGTATAAGTGTGAGCTTTTGAGTAAAAGTGTGTGATGGTAAAGTGAAGAGTGAGCTTCTATTTATAGTAATCCTAATAGGTCATCCGATAAAACGATGCGCATACGTACCAGTAATAAATGTTTCTGTTCATTCTCTTTTCAACCACACACTCATCCATTACTTACTTATTTGTTATACTGGTAATAATAAAAGACATATCTTTAGTAAAATAAAATTCTGCATATACAATTTCGATCTTTATATTTTATAGAACTTAACGAACAAAATTTCAAAATTTTCCGATAAATTTGGACTTTTTAGTGTAGTACAAATTTGCAGTGACAGATACTTTTTAGCTATAATTTGATAGAGTTTTTAGCTCAAATATTTTTCATAACCTTCTATAATATTTCTCTCTAGTTCTACAAAATTATTTTTCTTAAAAACACTCTCTAGATACTAAACTAATTATTATTCTACAAAAGGTAAATATATAGTCATAATATATAGAAAGAAACTAAAAATTTTTAGGGAGTTACATTACTACCCCACTAAAAAAATTTCGTCATCGAAATTGTGTATCTTAAAATAAACTCGGATATTGCGCTCTCATATCATCTTCTAACTCCCATGTTGAATCTCTGGTTGCCTGATCCCATACAACCTTGACCAAAGATATTTGTTTTCCTCGAAGTTGTTTGGTCCTCCTATCTTCGATCCTTACAGGAGATGTCTCATATGACAAATTTTCCTTTAACGATACTTCATCGGGTTCAATGATGTGAGATGGATCAGAAATATACTTCCTCAGCTGTGAAACGTGCAATACATTGTGAATGTTTGAAAGAAAAGGCGGTAAAGCTATTTGATAAGCTACTGGACCGATGCGACGAATAATTTGATATGGTCCAATGAATTTTGGAGTGAGTTTCCTTGACTTAATAGCTCTTCCGACTCCTGTAGTTGATGTAACTCTTAAAAACACGTGTTCACCTTCTTGAAATTCGAGAGACCTTCTCCTTCGATTAGAGTAACTTTTCTGTCTGCTTTGTGCAATCTTCATCCTTTCACGGATTTGTTTGACTTTCTCCATTGTTTGTTGCACAATCTCAGGTCCTAAAATAGCACTTTCCCCATCTTGATACCAACATAACGACGTTTGGCATTTCCTTTCGTACAAAGCTTCGTAGGGTGCCATTTCGATACTCGAGTGAAAACTGTTATTATAGGTAAACTCAATCAATGGTAGCAGACTATCCCAACTTCCTCTATTGTCCAGAACACATGCTCTTAGTAAATCTTCCAGAGATTGAATTGTCCTCTCTATTTGTCCAGAGATTGAATTGATATGAGAAGGTACAGAATTGAGAAGGTTTGACCAAGGTCAACAGAAGGTTTGACCAAGGTCAACAGAAGGTGTTCTGTACCGAGAGTGTCCCGCGCGACTTCACACATCCGGTAGACCAGCGAAAATCCTTCAAGCCAAGACCATCCTCCGGAATAATCTCGGCTTGGGGGGAAACTGTTCTGGAGTTGACCAAGGTCCCATTAGCAAAACCAGGAGCTGCGCTTAGCAAATAATGTGGATCAGCCCAACCGATTCAGCCCATATCCACCTCATGCGAGCCCAACATGCTTGGACGGTCAAGATCGACTCTACCCATCCAACGATCCACGAGAGGGCACGATTTCCTATAAATACAGGCAAACTTTGCCCTAAAAAAGGTTCAATCTCTAATCCTTATACCTTCACTCATATATTCGATATACTAACTTGAGCGTCGGAGTGGCTTGCAGGTACCCCCCCGGGCGCTCACTGACCTAGTGCCACGACAACAAGGAACCTACCAATAGCAGTCCACCAAAAAGCTGCTCGGTACAGAACAGAAGGTTTGACAAAAGTCAACAGAAGGTTTGACCATCTCAAAAGAAGGTTGACCAAAAGTCAACAATAGGTTTGACCAGAATGTCAACAGAAGGTTTGACCAAGCCATCACATATGCAAGACCAAAGCAAAGAAGGCTCGCCAATGAGAAGGTTCAACAGTTGAGAAGGTTCACGATGAGAAGGTTCAAGAACAGTAACCTACTCATTCTGGGAAACTTAAACAACTCAAGAACATTCATTCTCATTAATGAGCTGAAGCATTAAATGGAGAATGTTGCATTTAATGTGTTGAGAACTTCTTTTATCACCTCCATGACATGTTCTCACAAGGCAGGCAACTGCACTACTGTGCACCTAGCATCACCAACATCAAACACACAGCTGCACACACATAGGGATCCAATGCTAAGGTCTGTCCTCTCTCAAACCCTTTAATCACGTTTTAAGCCTACAGGACAGAGACCAACGCCTAATCAGAAAAAGCAGAAAATGCAGTATCATGAATTTGGACACTCTTTTGTTTTTTGTTTTTTTGCGGTTTATTTATTAAATTGGGGACACTCTTTTATCGGTCGTAAATAAAATGGGTTTGATTGAGGTGTACATATTATCAACCCGGTTTAAGACGCTTGAGTTGTACAGCTTGGTGTTCTTAAACCCCTTTCAAAAATTAAAATCAACAAACAAACAAACTTTTTCTCAGGAAGAACTACGTGGCATTTGATTCTCCGCTTCGGAGATACGTAGGAGCGGGGCTTCCCTGTCAAGCTAAATTAATTTTTCTATAATAAATAATCAATTTTTTTTTCTTTAACACCTATTTTCCAAAAAACTAAAAGATGAGCTTGATTGAGATGTACATCTTGTCAACCTCGCAATCCTGGTTTAAGACGCCTGAGTTGTACAGCTTGGTGATCTTAAACCCCTTCAAAAAAATAAAATCAACCAACCAACAAACTTTTTCGGGATGAACTACGTGACTGTTGAGTTCCTCATTGCACCGGAGGATACGTAGGAGCGGGGCTTCCCCGTCAAGTCAAAATTAAATTTTCTTAAATTGGTCCTTATTTTATTTATTTCTAAATAATTCTTTTTTACTTAATTTTGGGGTAAACAAATGACTCGTAATTTATTATTATTTGCACAGTCGGATTTAGGGTAACTGTCCCATGACAGATGTACTAGGGGTGCAGTGGGATTAAGTTTCCACCCTTCCCTATGCATAATCGGCTCCCGAACTCAATCTAGTTTACGCAGACCAATAACTTCTAGTTAGGTTTTTCTCAATTTTTCCTATTAAATAAATTGGCTGGCGACTCCTAAAATTCTCGATTTTTGAGCTGTCCACGTCGGGATCACGGTCACGACAGATGGATACTCCACTGGGAACAGGTGAGAGTCAAGCCTGTTATATTTGATTGTGCAAAAGTTTATAAGGTACGTGCATTTGTTTACCCCTCTTTACTTTTATTTATTTCTTTAGTTTTTTACGTATATCTTTATTTTGTGCTTGATATAAACCCTAGGGTAGAAGACACTTGATATTATGGTCCGGTTGTGGTTTCTAGTTACTTTTTTTTTCTTTACTTATTTTATTAGGATCTGAGGTTCGTATGCCCCTTCACACACACTACACTAACACTTTGAGCACACACTGAGAGTTGGACTCATACCGGAGCCCTAACAAAAACACATAAGTTAGAACGAGGTTGTGTAGTGGAACTCATTTTGGATGTACGTCCTGTGTGACTTCCACGAATTCCTCATCTAGAGTACGATTCTTCTTTGCGGGTATCCACATTTTGGATGTACATCCTGGTGTGGTCAAACTTCTAGTTGAGTACTTGACTCTAGAGACCTTGAAATATCTAGGTTATAACAGCCAACCCTTGTGAGTGTTCACTGTAGAAGAAGCATTAGATCCATTGGACCCAAAACCCATTATTATGGTCAACCCATCATAGGCCACAAAGGGAGCTATTTTATCTTATATCCTTATTCTTGGTTGTACATCCTTTTTCTTTCTCTCATACGGTTCATTCTTCTCCGGCAAAAAAAATCAATAAAAATCATATCGCGTTTCATGCATAAAAAGCATAAAAAAAAATCAAGTTGCATTTGTTGTATAAAAATGGCGCACTTCATCTTGCGTTATGCCGCATGTCATTGAAAAGCATAAATTTATTTGCATTTTCCTTTGCATGAGTTTTCAGAAAAAAAAATTATTTTTCTGCATGTGGTGCGCATTTTCATTGCATCGTCATTCTTCATAAATTTCTCCATATTTCATTTGTTTCTTTGCTTGTATATAAAAATCTATGCATGTTATGCATCCTTTCATTAGTGAATAAAACAAAATACATTTGTCAATCCTCATAGCATTTCCTTGCAGAAGAGGGGAAAAAAGAAAAAAATCGCATTACATTTCATCCATAACGTATCATGTCGCATTCTAAGAAAAAATGTCTGCATATAGAGGCATTTTATGTCAAAAAAATATAGTCTCTTCTTATTGAGCATTAGATCGAGTGTCTTTGAAAAGTACAATTTCCTCCACATTTAATATTTTTCATGGAATAAATTCTAGAAAAAAAAATATTTTTGCATTCTCATAGGTAAATAAAAAAAAATCACATTGTCATTCATCATTCATCACGGTATATTCTCTTTCAAAGGTGCATGGGTTTTGACAGCCGCTTCTTAGGCTAAATACTTGCATGCATAACAAAAATACATGCACTTTCATAGCATAACATCATAAAATTTCCCATATTTTGTTTTTTCTTTGCATATACATAAAAAATTGTTCTTGCATGTTGTATGTATTTTCATGAGTAAATAAAACAAATCACATTGTCAATCACCAAGCTTCATGACATATTTTCTTCAAATATGTACAAACTAGGAAATTGCATTGCATTTCATGCATAAAAACAATTCAAAAAATGTATGAAAATAAAAATTTCTCCCTATTTCATTGTCGCATGTTGTCCATATCTTAGGAGTAAGTGCATCAAAATGTATTGTCATTTGTCAATCTTCATAGCATATTTCCTTTAAAAAAGTAAAAAAAAAACTAGGAGAATTGCATTGCATTTCATGCATAAAAGATCATGTTGCATTCTAAAAAAAAAATCTTTGCATATATTCAAATGAATAAATTTTTTTTGCATGGTGTCTCATAAAAGAAATACATTGAATGTGGCATCATAGGGTAAACATCGGTATGATGGCTCTAAGTTCATGCACTTTCATAGCATAACATCATAAGAATTCTCCATATTTCATTTTTCTTTGTCTATACATAAAAAATTTGTTGCATGGTGTACATACGTAAACGCGTAAATTGAATTACATTACATTTCTTACATAAAAACAATAAAAAAAATCACAAAACAAATGCCTATTGCATCTTAGGACGTATGTTTGCATACATGAAATATATCCATGCACTCCATGGACACATTTTCATTTGTCATAATCTTTCTTGAAATAAAGAATTTTAAAAGTCATTGAGTGTCCATCCACATTTTTTTTTCAAGAGAAAGTTGAATTTTGTGTGCTTGCATCAAGGTGGAAAGCTTTGACTCATGCAATCAAATCATTCTTTTGAGACTTGTTGGAAAGAGGCGTAAGGAAGTGTCCTGAGTGGGAAGATTTCATGGGGCATTCAAAAAGGGAAGGGAGACATAAGGTTGGGAATTAGTTCTTGAACTAAAAGCTCAAAGCAAATATGATTGTCATTAGCGCTTTGTAATCATGTTGTGTAAAGGCAAGTTGGCTTTGTTGAAGCTTTATATTAATGGATTTGCATGGACTTAAAAGCCCTGTCCAATTCTTTACACCCCATTAACCCTTTCAGATTTGGTCCCCAGTTCAGCGATTGCCTCAAGCTATAATTCTCAAAGTGCTTTTGTGTGTGTGTCATTAGAGGATGAGCTGGTGAATGGATGTCGATTTTTAAAGGTCCAATTCCCCCAAAAAAAGAAAAAAAAAGAAAAAAAAAAGCAAAAAAGAAGAAAAAAAAGGTAAAAGAAAAGGAGAGCAAAAGAATTTTTTAAGAGAATAATGTTAGCCATGCGCTAATGTTGTTTCAAAATTAATGTCTGAAAATGTGGAATCATGACTTGAAATGAAGAGTGGTCATTTTTCTCTATCCCAAAAACGAACCATTGCTATCCCCTTTTGGCCTGTAATCTCCTTTCATTAAACCCTGGACAAGGATCGACCCTACAGTGAAATTTAGTGCATTTAGATTTCCAAAGGTACAATGAGATAAAAGGTAAAATGAAGCCCGCGAGACTGAAAACTTGTATAGGCAGTCTTGGCAAAAATTAGGGCATAAAAGAAAGAGAAGGAGAGTCGTAAATGAAGAAGAGGTGAAGGATGAAATCAACTATGCCAAATTAGAAAGAAGTAAAAAATGAAAAAAAAAAGTGAAAAAGTAGAGAAGTGGAAAAAATCAAAGTCATGTAAGAAGGAGAACGGATGGGTTTGACAAGAAAAATGTGATGTTTCGGATCCCCGTAGGAAATTGAATGCACTAAAGATCATTGATCCTTTTAACCCATAAATCATTTTTTAAGCCTCCAAATCCTTTTTTTCTTAACCAATAACCCATGAAATAGGTTCTTGAGCCTTCTAACCCTTTTCGTCCTAACCCACAACCCATAAAACAATTTCTTGAGCCTTCTAACCCCATTTTTCTTAACCTTATAACCCATAGCCACATTACAAGCCTCTAAAGGTCCACTCTGAAAGATGAATGATTATTTTCATTTTCATAATGTTAATTTTGAGAAAAATCATTTATTTTCTTTTAACTATTCTTTGCTCTAAAAAAAATGAACAATAAGAAAGTGAAAAAAGAAAGAAAGAATGAGACCCACTAGATCGAAAACCCGAAAGGGCGGTCTAGGCAAAAGTTAAGGTCAATCAAATCTCGCTAGATCGAAAACCCGAAAGGGAGGTCTAGGAAAAAATTAGGGTCTTAAAAAAATTGAATCAAAGCCCGCTAGACTGAAAACCGGCAGTCTAGGCAAAAATTAGGGCACAAAAGCGGAATCAGGCTACATTTGAGAAGTTTATGTTTGATATGTTCATTCACTAGCGTAATCTCTTCCTTTCGAGTCTAACAGAATGACATACACATTGGGACAATTTTTGTGGTTTGAGGTAACCTTGGGAGTCTCAAGAAATCCACTCTGAGCCAACAAAATTTTTGCACAACCCCTTCATGAATTGAACTTTTCTTGCAATACCAACTTAGTCTTCTCTCAGGGCAATGCCTTTCACCAACACTGGGGCAAGCATTTGGCAAGACGTTCATGAGTCAAACTTTGCGTGCTAGGCTTAGTCTCATCCAAGGGGCAATACCGTACACTAACTCAGGGGATAAATTTTTTGTGTGACCCTTAATGAGTGAGATTTCGCCGGTTACATCAGTGTAATCTACTCTCGGGGCAACACCTTTCATTAAAACTAGGGCAGAAATGTTGCAAGACTTCACGTCGTTTAAACTCCGTTTGCCACACCTGTGTAGTCTTTTCTTAGGGCAATGTTGTTTCACCAATACCGGGGCAAAATTTTGCAATAAACCGTTCGTGAGTCAAACTTTGTTGTTTTCTCTTTGGGAATATCATTTGCCACCTAAGGGAAAATCTTTTGCAAAACCCTTCATAAGTCCAGCTTTGGTTGCTGCACCAGTCATCCCTTTTGTGTAAAACCTTTTACCAAATTCTACCAAGTAAGCTGCCTCAAGAAAATAGAAATACACTAAAAGATTAATCTTGAGGCAAGCCTAATCCCTTTTCCCAACCATCTCAGTTTCTCTTCGTCTTCCCCATTTCTTTCACTTTGTAAACAGCATTCACTTCCAAACTTTCAAAAATCCAAAACAAACAATCCAGAAACGTGAAAATCCCAGCTTGTTTATACCCGTGAATCCATGCATGCTCTTTAAGTAATGCTTCAAAAAGAGTCAATTTGGAATCATTGATATGATTTAGAGAGCTGATGACAATCGGTGAGAAAGGGTCAAACGGGAATGTGTCAGGCTTTGGAGGATGGGGATCGTAAAAGAAAAGAGACCTGGCAAGGCAAATATAGTGATAAGTTTCCAACCGAGGACAAGCTTGATTGGTTTCAAAAAAAAAAACATGCACGAAAACATATTCTCAGCAAATATAACCTTTAGAACATGTCCATCTCTATGCGCTTGCATAACTCATACATTTCATGTCATAACATGCATACAATTCATATCAAACCATGCATTCCACTTATGACAAGAAGCATGTGTTTTCCCAGTCTCTTTGTGAATAAAGTAATAATAATAAAAAATAGAGTCATTCAAAGCAAGGCATGCATTGCATTTCCCTTCCATGCTACGGTTTAACATCGCAAAAGGTTTCCAAAAGCATAATTGATAAGACAAGTAAGAAGGGTTAATAGGGTCAGTGAAGGAAAATGGGTAAAAGGTTTGATTGGTCGAGGATCGAGAGTTCGGCGCAATGGTTCAAGTTCTAAAAATTGACCTTTTATAGAACATTCATTGCATTTTACTGTCAGCTCTGACACTACATTTTCTCATCATCAAAATTTTTTGTTTTATGCTATCGATTACGCCCTGGCACTGCATGCTATCGGTTATGCCCTGGCATCACATTTTAGTTTTGTGCTATCGGTCTCGCCCTGGCATTGTCTTCAATTTTGTGCTATCGGTCTCGCCCTGGCAATGTTTTTAAGTTGCGTGCTATCGGTCTCGCCCTGGCACTGCATGCTATCGGTTACGCCCTGGCATCGCATTTTATTTTTGTGCTATCGGTTACGCCCTGGAACTGCATGCTATCGGTTACGCCCTGGCATCACATTTTTAGTTTTGTGCTATCGGTCTCGCCCTGGCACTGCATGCTATCAGTTAGGCCCTGGCATCGCATTTTTAGTTTTGTGCTATCGGTTACGCCCTGGCACTGCATGCTATCGGTTACGCCCTGGCATCACATTTTTAGTTTTGTGCTATCGGTCTCGCCCTGGCAATGTTTGTAAGTTTCGTGCTATCGGTCTCGCCCTGGCACTGCATGCTATCAGTTACGCCCTGGCATCGCATTTTTAGTTTTGTGCTATCGGTTACGCCCTGGCACTGCATGCTATCGGTTACGCCCTGGCATCACATTTTTAATTTTGAGCTATCGGTTACGCCCTGGCACTGCATGCTATCGGTTACGCCCTGGCATCGCATTTTTAGTTTTGTGCTATCGGTCTCGCCCTGGCATTGTCTTCAATTTTGTGCTATCGGTCTCGCCCTGGCAATGTTTTTAAGTTCCGTGCTATCGGTCTCGCCCTGGCACTGCATGCTATCGGTTACGCCCTGGCATCGCATTTTATTTTTGTGCTATCGGTTACGCCCTGGCATCGCATTTCTAGTTTTTTATGCTATCGGTTCAGCCCTGGCATTTGTTTCTAAATTTCATGCTACCGATTCATCTCTGACATTGTTTTTACTTTCAAGCTACCGGTTCAGCCCTGGCATTGTTTTTTAAATTTCGTGCTACCGATTCAGCTCTGACACTGTTTTATTTTCACGCTAACGGTCCCGCCCTGGCATTTTCCTCTATCCGCATGCTATCGATCCTGCTCTGGCATGGCAGTCTCTTCTTTCTTTCATGCTAACGGTCCCGTCCTGGCATTCTCCTCTATTTCCATGCTAACGATCATGCTCTGCCGTTGCGTCTATTCTTTCTCTCATGCTAATGGTCCTGCCCTAGCATTTCACTCTTCTTTATTTATTGGTATCGATTCAACCTTTTCATCACACCGCGTTCACACATGACACCGGTTAAAATTGAGGTTCATATCTGTACTTATTTCTTACTTTGATAATACAACAAAACTTGGTTTTCTGTATTATTTCATAAGAGAATAAGCACAAAGGGGCAACTGTGAACACCCAATTTTAACCGGCATTTCCTTCTTTTTCGTAAAAATTCCAAAAAAATATATTGTTTATCCATTTTGTGATTTTAATCGACTTTGTGTGTCATTTTGGACTTATTGGTGATTTTTGCATTTTGTATTAATAGTACCTTTTTATTTTTGTGAATTGTTATTAGTAGAATTTTAATAAAATAAAAATAAGAAATGTTGGTTATGTATTGTATTATGATATTATTTGTTATAAAAAAAATACAAAAAAAAGGCATCAGGTAAGCATTTTCTATTTTTGGTTAAGTTTAGAACTTCTTTTATGATCTCCATGACATGTTCTCACAAGGCAGACAACTGCACTACTGCGGACCTAGCATCACCAACATCAAACATACAGCTGCACACACATAGGGATCCAATGCTAAGGCCTGTCCTCTCTCAAACCCTTTAATCACGTTTTAAGCCTACAGGACAGAGACCAACGCCTAATCAGAAAAAACAGAAAATGCAGTATCTTGAATTTGGAAATTGAGAGAGACCTTTCAAGAGCTCACAGCTAGCAATAGAAAAAACAAAACCTGAGGCCTCTATTAAGGAGACAGAAACGAAAACGCCGGGGAAAAAAGAAACTTCAGAGGAAGAGGAGGGAGGAAACAAACAAAAGCAAAGGGGAGGGGAGAAAGAAAGTTGGAAAATAGGAAGAGCACTCACCACCTCCTCCCTCCCAACAACCAACAGCCACCTCACAACCAAAACCGCCACCCACAGCCACCACAAACTCGCGGCCGAACCACCACCACCATCACCCCTCCCGGCCAAACCACCGCAACCAACAACTCACGGCCAACCACATACACCACCCTCTCTCTCCACCCCCACGAACCACCGTGAACCACCACGTCGTCCCTGTAACGCCGCCACAACGCTGGCGCCTCCACGGCTCCCCAATGTGTTTGGCTCCCTCCAGCGTAATCCTTTCCATCGTTCTCACACCACCACCTATCGTCGCCTTCCCTTCCATTTTCGATCTCACCCTCCGTCTCTTTCATCTCTCTCTCTTCTTTCTCGCCGAAGAGCTCTCCTTCTCTCAGAGGAAGGGCTGAAGCGCAGATGAAGAAGGAATGGAAAGCAGGGTGGGTTCTGTGGGTGTATTCTTTTTCTTCTAGATTTTTAATTAGTTCCATTTTATTATAATATATATTAAAGGATAGAGAATTGGTACAGCTACCCACAGGGCCAAGAAAGCCAACGACAGATGCTACCCACCCTTTCTCATGTCACTATCACCTTTTGTCCTTCTTTTTATTTTATTTCATTTACTATTTTTTTTCTTTCACATTTTTTTTTCCATTTAGTCACTTTTAAGTCAAACAATGGTTTTTTTATTTAAAAATAAGTCTTGATCCCCCCGACCACTTCTAAAGCCACACGCCCCCTTTACCCCCCTTTTCACATGATTCTCCTCGCATCACTCTTGTTTGGTCAATTAAATGTTTATCTTGATATTTTGTTTTTTTGCGGTTTATTTATTAAATTGGGGACACTCTTTTATCGGTCGTAAATAAAATGGGTTTGATTGAGGTGTACATATTATCAACCCGGTTTAAGACGCTTGAGTTGTATAGTTTGGTGTTCTTAAACCCCTTTCAAAAATTAAAATCAACAAACAAACAAACTTTTTCTCAGGAAGAACTACGTGGCCTTTGATTCTCCGCTTCAGAGATACGTAGGAGCAGGGCTTCCCCGTCAAGCTAAATTAATTTTTCTCTAATAAATAATCAATTTTTTTCTTTAACACCTATTTTCCAAAAAACTAAAAGATGAGCTTGATTGATTGAGATGTACATCTTGTCAACCTCACAATCATGGTTTAAGACGCCTGAGTTGTACAGCTTGGTGATCTTAAACCCCTTCAAAAAAATAAAATCAACCAACCAACAAACTTTTTCGGGAAGAACTACGTGACTGTTGAGTTCCTCATTGCACCGGAGGATACGTAGGAGCGGGGCTTCCCCGTCAAGTCAAAATTAAATTTTCTTAACTTGGTCCTTATTTTATTTATTTCTAAATAATTCTTTTTTACTTAATTTTAGGGTAAACAAATGACTCGTAATTTATTATTATTTTCACAATCGGATTTAGGGTAACTGTCCTATGACAGATGTACTAGGGGTGCAGTGGGATTAAGTTTCCGCCCTTCCCTATGCATAATCGACTCCCGAACTCAATCTAGTTTACGCAGACCAATAACTTCTAGTTAGGTTTTTCTCAATTTTTCCTATTAAATAAATTGGGTGGCGACTCCTAAAATTCTCGATTTTTGAGCCGTCCACGTCGGGATCACGGTCACGAAAATCAACATCTGGGGCTATTTAACAACTGGGATTCAAAGATTACAAGTGTGAGATTTAATTGGAACCTACTCAAAGATCAAGCTTCTCAAAGTAATCCAACCTTCTCATCCGACACTCTAAGCTACTGAAGTTCATATTATGGGATCCATTTGCTGAGTGTGCGATTGCTTGATACTCTATATTGTAAACACTTACTAGAGTTTATCTTCAAGCTTTTCATCATCCCAAAAACCCCAAAACCATTGTTGTAAATTGTATGTTGTGAACATTCCATCAAACTACCTAGATTGTGAGGTGAGTGTTGGTGTGAACAGAAAAGAGAAACCTTTAGGAAACTAGGAGAGAGTTTCTTAGTAGGTAAATACAGCTTGGTGAAGCTGTGCAAGAGTGCACTTGTCTTTTGTGTGGTGATCAAAAGAAAGTGGTGGTTGTAAGTCTTTTGTGGTTGAGCAAAAGCAAGTGTAATAGCTATTTGGAGAATAGTGGAAATACTCACTTGGAAGTGAGGAGAGGACGTAGCCTAAATTGGGTGAACCTCTATAACTTCTCTGTGTTCTTTAAACTGCTTTCCATACTATTCTTTAAACTGCTTTGCACTTGAGATTGTTTTTAAAATCAAGAGAAGGTTAATTTCATCAACCTTCTCAAGACAGTTTTCAAACTAATACTTGTTTTTCCAACCTACTCATCTCTGTTTGAAAACTACTTCTCTTGCATAGTCTAAATTTATTAAAATCATTATTAGTCTTCATCCTTTAAGGATTTATACGTGCTTGTTGTTTTTACCACTAACCTTAACCTTCTCATCTCCAAGTTAAGCTTGAGAACAAATTGTTGAGAAGGTTTCAGGTTTCAGAAATCAAAAAAGGGTACACAATTCAACCCCCCATTCTTGTGTAACTTAGCCACTTCAATTGGCATTAGAGCTCACCTCTAGAGGCTGAGCACACTTCGCAGTGTGAGAGGAAAGATCCTGAAGGAAGTGATGAACAATCCAAACTCTGTCATGTTTCTCCCAGAAGGAGCTTCTGTAAACAGACCTTCTGGATTCACTGGTGAACACTACTACTACTGGAAGGACCAGATGAGATTGTTCTTAGAATCTCAAGATACTGATCTCTGGGGTATTGTTGAAAATGGACCATTTGTCCCTACAACAACCTTTGATGATGGAACTACTATTCCCAAGGACAGAAAGAACTGGACAGCTGATGACAAGCGCGTGATACTCCTAAACTCTAAAGCTAAATTCTATCTAACATGTGCATTAGGGAGAATTGAGTATGACAAAATAGATGGAAAAACAACTGCCAAAGAGATCTGGGATACATTGAAAACTGCTCATGAAGGAACTGATCAAGTCAAGGAAGCAAAGATCAACCTTCTCATCCATCAATTTGAAACATTCAAAATGGAAGAGCAAGAAACGATCTCAGAAATGTTTAGCAGATTCACAACCATAACAAATGATCTACACTCTCTTGGCAACATTTATACAAGTCAATCCAAAGTAAGAAAGCTTCTGAGATGCTTGCCTAAAGTGTGGAGACCAAAGGTGACTGCTATAACAGAAGCCAAAGATCTGTCAACCCTCAAAATAGAAGATCTACTGGGATCTCTAAAAGTGCATGAGCAAGAAATTATGGATGAACTTCATCCCAAAAAGTCAAAAACAATTGCACTCAAAGCTACGCAAAAATCTCCTCAACCTTCTCAAACTGTGGCTCTCAAAGCACAGAATGAGTCACATGGAGAAAGTGAAGATGATGATGATGATGATGATGATACTGATGAAGAAGATGATTTAGCTCTAATCTCCAGAAGATTAAGAAGATGGGCTTTCAAAAGGAACAATAGAAAGCCATTCTTCAAGAAAGATACATCCAAAGGAGAGAGCTCAACCAAGACTCCTCCATTGTGCTTTGAATGCAATAAACCTGGACACTTCAAAAATGAATGTCCAAAGTTGAAAGGAGGCAACAGAAGATTCAATACTAAGAAGAAGGCTCTACTAGCTACTTGGGATGACTCTGAAGGATCAAATTCAGAAAAAGATACAGCCTATCTATGTCTCATGGCAGATATAGAAGAACCTTGTCAAACTCATCAAAGCACTGATCCAGAGTCAGATAGAGAATCAACCAACTCATGCCTGATGGACGATCCTGATCTACAAGAGGTAATCACTTTTAAACCGATAGGCCGCAAGTGCACAGTTCTATCGCATAGTAAAAATATCGATCCCACAGAGACTTATGTGATTACCAATTTCTTTTTCGGTGGTGATTAGTGGTGTGTGAAAAAGATGTGTAAGTATACACAGTCACAAACAAGTAGTATAAAAGATCGAACCCACAGGGATTGGATTAACTCTTGTAGTTTAAAAGTGTATAAATTAGTGTGAACTATACTACTCACAAATTGGGATGATGGTGATAAGTAAACAGAATGCAAATAAGTAATAAAATGTGGAGGAAATCAGTTGAGAATGATAGTTGAGATATTTTCACTAAATAAATCACTTTTGAGAGTTTTGTGTGTTTATGTGGTGCAGAAGCATTGAGTGCAGCTGCATCAGTATGTGCCTTTCAGCTACTTTCTTCAGAGTTTCGTTACAAGCTTCCTATGTCTAGGCTTGCTAAATAAGTTCACTCCTACCTTTAAAGTACCCACTGTATCACCCTAAGGACTATGTTATCCTATGTCTAGGACTTAACATGGTTTTAACAAAGTTTTCTTTATTACACAAGTTAACAAAGCCTTCATTAAAACACTCACCCTTATTAGTTCTTGATTTCTAGTTATAAACCATGTCTGTGAATATAACTCTACTTACTCTAAGCGATCAACCTTAAAATAAGATGGATGTAGTATAACACAAGAACCAAAAAGCATACAACACTTAAAAGCACAATAACTTACTCAAAAGCTCATTATAAAGTTAGAACATCTCAACCAAAGAGGTTTAGCTCATAATATGCATTGCAAGGCAAAAATAGATGAAATGAAACATGTTGATATAATGGAAAGCACAAGAGATACCAATAGGGTAGAGATTACACCGATTGAAGAACTCTTGCATAAGTTGCCCAGCAGTGCAGATTCACTGATTTCCTGCACCTAACTAAGTTGATGAAGAAGTGACGGGAGAAGTCGTCAATTCCTTCCTTACCTTCTTACAAACTAACTACTAACTTAAAACTATGAAAAGAAATAAAATACAAGAAAGGGAATGATTATGGATTATATTGGAATGTATATGGATGTTCTTTCAAGTGAGAAGTGGAAGCCTTTATATAGCCTTGGAGGTTTCCTTCAAGTGAGGTTTTGCTTGGAGATCAAGGTAACCTAAGGAGGCTTAACCATGGTTACTTTTCAGAACTTTGATGAAGGGGTTTGAGTCCAACACTCAACTTCAAAGAGTGGTCCAATCGTGGAAGGCCATGTGTCCCTTATGAATGACCCCTCATGATGGTCTTCTGTTGTAGGCGCCTACTTTTGCATGTTGGCATGTGCCTCCATGTGACTTGTGACTAAGCACGATGCCATTGAGGTGTTTATGCATTGGTATGGTTTGAGGTGCTTCCAATGTTGGGTAATCTGTCTTTAGTGCAGGATGGTGCAGATGCACCTTAGTGCAGTTGCCTTGTTGTAAATGTATTTAGTGCAGATGCACTGTTGTTAATGCTTTTAGTGCAGATGCATTGTTATTTTCCTGGTGCAGGTGCATCAACTGCAGGTGCATTGAACAAACACATCAAACATACCAATATATATATACAAAGTGCTAAATTATGAATGGCATTCATCTTGAAACCATAAATGTTGTTATTTTATTCATACTAGTATATTTAACACATATTACACTTGATTTCAAGCAATTAGTTATGTTTAGATGCATAAATAACTCTATATAAAATAGAGTTAGCTAAAAAGAATGGTTTTAGGAGAAGGAGTGGTTGTTTGATGTAAAATTTAGAAATAAAAACAATCTCAGATTATAGTTTCATCACAACAATGAGGAACCAACATAATTCTTTAGACTATTCACCAAATTATAAGAGTAATGTATTTCAAAGACAAGGCAGCGAATATAACTAATGTCTCCTTTCAGAGTACAAGAGCGTGTTTTGAACTAACAATCTAGCCTATTCTCATGGTTGATTGTCACCAAAACCCATTAAGCATAACACCTTTATAATGTCTCAAGAGTTTCAAAACTATTCTCATGTTTTGATTCCCTTGTCTAATTTCATAGATCCAACATCAATACTTCACCTTTCGGTTCTTCGTTTGATGTTTAAAATAAGATTTGAAGGACAATAAAATTAGATTGAAATATAAAACAATTTGGAGTGGAGAATAGTCTTGGGAATTATTAGGGACCTATCATTGGATTACTAAAGGATAAATGACAAGAATTGTAAATGACAGAATTGTAAATTGCGTAATGTAAATGACGGAAAGTAAAAGAAACATATAAAGGACTGAGAGTAGAAGTGCAGAAATATAAAGTGCGAGAAAATAAAGTGCTGGAAAGTAAGAACAGAAATTAAAATTGCAAGAAAGTAAAGAACGTGAAAATAAAGAACAAAAGCTTAAAAGAAATGCAAGAACTTAGATTAAATTTTGGAGTCAGTTTACAATGAAGGCCTCTCCCTTTTGCACTCATAAATGAGCTCTATTTATAGCCTAAAATGATAGACAAGGCAATCAATTCGAGTTACAAGCCATAAAGAAAAGAATGGGAAGAGTTTTGTAACTGTTTTCGCTCATAGAACCACGTGGATTGCTTTCGCTCATAGAACCCCGTGGATCGCTAGCGTACCCACATGGGTCTATAGACAAGCCATTAAATTCGAGTTACAAGCCATAAAGGAGGGAATTGGATCAGTTTGTACAGTTTCGCTCATAGAACCACGTGGATCGCTAGCGTACCCACACGAGTCTATAGTCATTCCTTTTAACAGTTTAAATAGCCCTTTTTTGCTGCATTATTCCCTTTCTTAAATCGCTCCAAACTTCACTTCTAGCCTTGGGATTTCATCATTATGCATTATAAACTCAAATTCACTTGCTTTGCTCAATACTTGTCCTGAAAATAAAAATAAAACAAAAGGTAGTAAAATAGCTCTAGAATAAAACTAAAATACCAAATTGTGGTTATATTGCTTTTGCAGGTTAGGTTTTGATGAGTTTTGATGATGATGTTCAAAGCAGAAAATGACAAAGCGGAAATCCAAAGAAAACAAGACTCAAGAAGTAAGGGTAATCTCTAGTGTTTGGGTCGTGTCTTAGGATATTGTGTAAGCCGCTTCTGAGGGTCAGCTCATCTCACAGTTTCATAGCCTTCATAGTTTTCAAAATGCATGCATGCACATAGGTAAGGCACGAACATAAAAACTATTTTGTGGAAGTTAGAAATCGATTCATGACTTCTTTCCTAAAGCCAAGAATCGATTTCCAATCTTGTGCATAGGATAGAAATCGATTCATGACTCATTTACCAAAGCAAAAAATCGATTCCCAAACTGTTTTAAAAGCTAAGAATCGATTCCTATTATTTCTCATAAGACCAAAATCGATTTCCATCTCTATTTTTAAAGTGCAAAGTCGATTTCCTTCCTGTTTCCAAAGCCATAAATCGATTTGCCTCTTACCTTAATCAAGCAATGAATCGATTCATAAATTATACTACTTCAAACTAATAATCGTTTCTTCTCCTCATGCATCTAAGCATAAAATCGATTTCCTTCCTTTCTAAAAGCCTCAACGGTCATATTTTTAAGCACATAATCGATTTTGTCACTTGATCTTAGAAGCAAACAATCGATCATTCACTTATGAAGTGTTCTCATTTTAAAGCAAATGATCGATTATTATACTAAGTGTTTTTAAGTAATTAATCGATTCCTAAAATCATTCAACGGTCATATTTCTCCTAAGTCTATAAATAGGGACTTAGCTTCACAGAAAAACACAACCCATTCTTACGCTTACACTGAAACGCAAGACTCAAAAACCCTAGCACACACACCTCTGTTCTTCAAGTATTTTTCATCGGTCAGAGCTGATTTTTCTCAAGGGTTAGAGTTGGGTTGGTGATCTTCAAGTTGTGTAATCTGCCTTCATAAGAGGTATTTTGGTTTTTCAATTTGTAATTTGATTTACGTTGTTCACAGTACTAGGGAGTGGGGTATCTCTCTAGGGTTGCTGTTGGTACTAGGGAGTGGGTATCTCTCTGGGGTTATTGGTTGTAACAAGGGTGGGGTATCTCTTGTTGCTGTTGTTGTGGTAGATTTGAGAATGAAAGGTTTGAAATTTTTTGTGAAGAATCTAGTATTGATCACAACTTCTCAACACCTAGAACTCCTCAACAGAATGGAGTCGTTGAGAGGAAAAATCGGTCTTTGGAAGAGCTTGCCAGAACCGTGCTGAATGATCATGACATCCCAAAGTACTTTTGGGCTGATGCTGTAAGTACTACTTGTTATGTTATGAATAGAGTTTTGATTAGGTCTATTTTAAAGAAAACCCCTTATGAACTTTACAAAGGGAGAAAACCAAACATTGCACACTTACAGTGTTAAACAATGGAAAAGATAACCTAGGGAAATTTGATGCTAATGCTGATGAAGGAATTTTTCTTGGTTATTCTGTATCAAGTAAAGCATTTAGAATATTTGTGAACACCCAATTTTAACCGGTATTTTACATTATTTTCAAAATTCTAAAAAATATCATTGTTTTCGTGCACTTTTAGATTTTTGGCGTTTACACGTGTTATTTCGGGATTGTTGGCAATTTAGCCATTAATAATGGGATCATCATAGTTATTGTTATTAGTTTGCTTTATTATTGTTGTTATAGAGAAAAACCAAATTTGAATGAATGTTTTTTTATTATTATAATCAATTTTTCTTTTTTACAAAAAATGGTACAACCAAAGAGGTCAACTTTAGTACATATATGGACAAAAAAATTAATTAAAAGCAAGATAGTACACAAAAAAAAATATTAATTAAATACAAAAAAAAGGTACAAAAATTAAAATCAAAATAAAACAAAAAATGAGAGTGGAGCGCCTTTACTGCTTGGAGAATGGAGCCAATTGCTCTTTCTTCTTGTTCCCTTGTTTTTTTCCACTTTTGCACCAACAAGCCAGCAACAGTACCACACCACCTTGGTGCTATTTGTTGTGTCCTTCAGAGTTTGTCTCCAAATGGCTTCCATTCTCTGCTCCACTACCCTGCAAAAGCATAACAGAATATTTTGTCCCATTAATTTGCTAGCAATATAAAACCAACAGACAGAATCAAAATGAAGGGGGGAGGATCGATTAGAAAAAAATTGTAAATGGGGCACAATGTAGAAAATAGACGAAAACGGTTCTGAGAAAAGAAAGAGAAAATCGAAACAAAAAGAGAGAGAAGGAAAATACTTAGTTTCTCACAACTTCATAATCCATAGCCTCACCATAGGAACATTCTGTCAAACACTATGTGTGTGATGCTTCTCATTCTCACATATATACATATCACACCCACACTCAGTGAAACTCCAAAAAAAAAAACAAAAGGGAAGGCAACACAATACAAGAACAGAGGTGAGAGAAAAAGGAATGTTACACGAAAAGAGAGTGAGAGCAAGCAAGCCTCCAATCCCTTATGCTCCGCCGTCATCTCCGCCATCACGCACCACCGCTGTCGCGCAGCCACCGCCGCTCCAGGCCCCATCACTGCCGGAGCACCACTGCCCACCACCCTCTCTCTCTTCGCACAGACCACCGCCCTCTCTCCTCTCCCTCCGTGTTTCTCTCCCTTCGCACAACCACCATCGTACCCATCCTCTCTCTCCTCACCACCAAAGACCACCAAACACCATCTCACGCCCCCTCTCCGTTCATCCACCCTCTGAACTTCGGTCTCCTCCTCGTTCTCTCTCCCTCCCTTGCGTGTTTCTTCGTTCCTCCTTGTTCTCTCTCTCTCTCTCTCTCTCTCTCTCCTTGTTCTGTTTTTTTGAAGTTTCGTTTTCTCTCTCCAGAGGTGGGAGCGGCGCCGTGAGTTTGATAAAAGATTAGGGTTATGGGTATGTAAAGGGCCAGTGCTGTTGCCTTTGTTTTGTTTATTTTTGTGTATCAATTTTATTTTTCACACCCTCCATCCTAATGTATGCGCCCCTTCCCCTTTTCTGTTTTATTTTTTTTTGTTCAAACTGATTTTCACACCACCAGTTTTACTTATATCAATCCCATTTCGTTTTTATTTTATTAAAAGCCCAAAATGCTAATCGCACCCCCTATTTTACTTCAACAACACCCTCCTCTTTTGCAAAAAATAAAGGTTTCAACAACTTAAGTTTTGGGCCTAGTCCATGCCCAATATACTAATTGCACTTCCTATTTTTTTAACACCTTTTGTCTACTATAAATAAAAAAGGATTGGCTGAGATGCGACATCTTGTCGATCCTGGTTTAAGATACCTGAGTTGTACAACTTGGTGATCTCAAACCCTCTTCAAAAATTAAAACCAATCAACGAAAAATTATTTTCTAGAAGAACTACGTAGCCCTTGATTCTCCGCACACGAAGATACGTAGGAGCGGGGCTTCCCTGTCAAGCTAAATTAATTTTTTCCAATAAATAATCAATTTTTTTCCTTTAACACCTATTTTCCCAAAAACTAAAAAATGAGCTTGATTGAGATGTACATCTTGTCAACCTCGCAATCCTGGTTTAAGACGCCTGAGTTGTACAGCTTGGTGATCTTAAACCCCTTCAAAAATAAATAAAATCAACCAACCAACAAAATTTTCCAAGGAAGAACTACGTGACTTTTGAGTTCCTCATTGCACCGGAGGATACGTAGGAGCGGGGCTTCCCCGTCAAGTCAAAAATTAAATTTTCTAATTTAGTCCCTTATTCATTTCTTTGTAATTCGAATTTTATTTACTTTTTCGGGGTAAACAAATTTTCTAAACTTATCGATATGGTGCACAGTCATATTTAGGGTAACTGTCTTCGGACAAATGTTTAGGGGTGGTGTGGAATTAAGTTTTTGCCCTTCCCAATACATAACCGACTCCCGAATCCAATCTAGTTTACGCAGACCAAATAACTTTAAACGTAGGTCTTTCTCAATTTTTCCTATTAAATAAATTGGGTGGCGACTCCTAAAATTATAACTTTTTGGGCTGTCCACGTCGGGATCACGGTCACGACAGATGTCGACTCTGCTGGGGATACATGAGAGTCAAGCCTATTTAATCTGTTTGTGGAAAATACAACCAGACAGTAATAGCATGGGCCAACCAATTTAGGTTACAAAGGTAGCTACTCCACCTCTTACCTCATTTTTCATACAAAAAAAAACCAAAAAAGTCTTTTCCCCATAAACAAACTTTTGGGTTCAGAAAATCACTCATGTTTTTCTGTAAAATTAAAAATTATATTGCATTTCATGCATAAACAACATAAAAATAGCATTACATTTCATGCATAAAAAGCATAAAAAAACCGGTTGCATTGTAAAATAAAAGTGCATTTCATGTAAAAAAAATAGAATTTGCATTTTTCTTTGCGTAACTCCTTAGGAAAATTTGTTTTTTCTGCGGGTAATGCATATTTTCATTTCATTGTCAATCATCATTCTCATTTCTCAAAAATCATTCATCATAAAATTTCTCCATATTTCTTTTTTTTTCCTCTCTTTGCATGTATATAAAAGTCTTTGCATGTAATGCATACTTTCGTGAGTGAATAAAACAAAGCACATTATCATTTGTCAATCCTCATAGCATTTCCTTGCAGAAGTGAAAAAAAAAAGGAAAATCGCATTACATATCGTCCTTAAAGCATCCTGTTGCATTCTAAGAAAAAATGTTTGCATATAGAGAGGCATGTTATGTCAAAAAAAAATATAGTCTTTTCTTATTGAGCATTTGATCGAGTGTCTTTGAAAAGTACAATTTCATCCACATTTAATATTTTTCATGGAATAAATTCTAGAAAAAAAAATATTTTTGCACTCTCATAGGTAAATAAAAAATAATCACATTGTCTTTCATCATTCATCACGGTCTATTCTCTTTCAAAGTTGCATGGGTTTTGACAGTCGCTTCTTAGGATAAATACTTGCATGCATAACAACAATACATACACTTTCATAGCATAACACCCTAAAAATCATCCACATTTCATTTTTTTTCTTTGCATTGTTCTTGCATGTTGTATGTATTTTCATGAGTAAATAAAACAAGTTGCCTGGTCAATCCCCAAGCTGCATGACATATTTCCTTCAAATAAATACAAATTAGGAAATTGCATTGCATCTCATGCATAAAAACAATTCAAAAAATGTATGAAAACAAAAATTTCTCCCTATTTCATTGTCGCATGTTGTCCATATCTTATGAGTAAGTGCATAAAAGATCATGTTGCATTCTATAAAAAAAAAGCTTTGCATATATTCAAATGAATAATTTTTTTTTATGGTGTCTCTTAAAAGAAACACATTGAATGTGGCATCAGAGGATGAACATCGGTATGATGGCTCTAAGTTCATGCACTTTCATAGCATAACATCATAAGAATTCTCCATATTTCAAGCTTCGACTCATGGAATCAGATCATTCTTTTGAGACTTGTTAGAAAGAGGCGTAAGGGAGTGTACTGAGTGGGAAGATTTCATGGGGCATTCAAAAAGGGAAGAGAGACGTAAAGTTGGGATTTAGTTCTTGAACTAAAAGCTCAAAGCAAAAGAATTTGATTATCATTAGAACTTTGTAATCATGTTGTGTAAAGTCAAGTTGGCTTTGTTGAAGCTTTATACTAATGAATTTGCATGAACTTAAAAGCTCTTTCCCATTCTTTACACCCCATTATCCCTTAAGATTTGGTCCCCAATCCAGTGATTGCCTCATGTGATAATTCTCGAAGCCCTTTTGTTCGTGTCATTCGAGGATGAACCAGTGAACGAATATCGGATTTTGAAGGTCCATTTCCCCAAAAAAAAAGCAAAGAAAAAAGACAAAAAAAGAAGCAAATGAAATAAAGAGCAAAGAATGTGTAAAGGAGTGAATGTTATTTCGAAATTAAAATGTGGAATCATGACTTCAAATGAAGAGTGGCCATTTTTCGCTATCCCAAAAACAAACCCTTGTTGTCCCCTTTGAGCCTGTAATTTCCTTTCATTAAACCCTGGACAAGGATCGACCCTGCAGCGAAATTTAGTGCATTTAGATTTCCAAAGGTACAATGAGATAAAAGGAAAAATGAAGCCCGCAAGACTGAAAACTTGTATAGGCAGTCTTGGCAAAAATTAGGGCATAAAAGAAAGAGAATGAGAGTCATAAATGAAGAAGAGGTGAAGGATGAAATAAACTATGCCAAATTAGAAAGAAGTGAAAAATGAAGAAAAAAAGTGAAAAAGTAGAGAAGTGAAAAAAATCAAAATCATGTAAGAAGGAGAACGAATGGGTTTGACAAGAAAAATGTGATGTTTCAGAGCCCCATAGGAAATTGAATGCACTAAAGATCATTGATCCTTTTAACCCATAAATCATTTTTTGAGCCTCCAAATCCTTTTTTTTCTTAACCCATAACCCATGAAAGAGGTTCTTGAGCCTTCTAACCCGTTTGTCTTAACCTATAACCCATAAAATAATTTCTCGAGCCTTCTAACCCTTTTCGTCCTAACCCATAACCCATAAAACAATTTCTTGAGCCTTCTAACCCCATTTTTCTTAACCTTATAACCCATAGCCACATTACAAGCCTCTAAAAGTCCACTCTAATCGATGAATGATTGCTTTCATTTTCATAATGTTAATTTTAAGATAAATCATTTATTTTCTTTTAACTATTCTTTGCTCTAAAAAACTGAACAATAAGAAAGTGAAAAAAAAAAGAATGAGACCCGCTAGATCGAAAACCCGAAAGGGCAGTCTAGGCAAAAGTTAGGGTCAATCAAAGCTCGCTAGATCGAAAACCCGAAAGGGCGGTCTAGGCAAAAATTAGGGTCTTAAAAAAATTGAATCAAAGCCCGCTAGACTGAAAACCTGCAAGAGCAGTCTAGGCAAAAATTAGGGCACAAAAGGGGAACAAGGCTACATTTGAGAAATTTATGTTTGACATGTTCATTCACTAGCGTAATCTCTTCCTTTCGAGTCTAACAGAATGACACATTGGGGCAATTTTTGTGGTTTGAGGTAACCTTGGGAGTCTCAAGAAATCCCACTCTGAACCAACAAATTTTTTGCTCAACCCTTCACTAATTGAACATTTCTTGCTATCCCAGTTCAGTCTTCTCTCAGGGCAATGCCTTTCACCAACACTGGGTCAAGCATTTGGCAAGACGTTCATGAGTCAAACTTTGCGTGCTATGCTAGTATAGTCTCATCCCAGGAGCAATACCGTACACCAATTTTGGGGCAAAAGTTTTGGATGACCCTTTAATGAGTCCAACTTCGCTTGCTACACCAGTGTAATCTTCTCTCGGGACAATGTCTTTTCAGTAAACTGAGGCAATGCTTTTTACTAAACTATGTTTGCCACACCTGTGTAGTCTCTTTTTAGGGCAATGCTTTTTACCAATATCGGGGCAAATTTTTTGCAATAACCCTTTGTGAGTCAAACTCTACTTTCTAACATCAGTGTTATTTCCTCTTTGAAAATATCATTTGCCACAAAAGGGAAAATCTTTTGAAAAACCCTTCATAAGTCCAACTTTGGTTGCTTACACCAAGTAGTCATTCCTTTTGTGTAAAACATCTTACCAATTTCTACCAAGTAAGTTGCCTCAAGTAAATAGAAATGCTCAAAAAGATTAACCTCGAGGCAAGCCTAATCCCTTTTCCCAACCATCTCAGTTTCTCTTCGTCTTCCCCATTTCTTTCACTTTGTAAACAACATTCACTTCCAAACCTTCAAAAACCCAAAACAAACAATCCAGAAATGTGAAAATCACAGCTTGTTAATACCCGTGAATCTATGCATGCTCATTAAGTAATGCTTCAAAAATAGTCAATTTGGAATCATTGATATGATTTAGAGAGCTGATGACAATTTGTGACAAAAGGGGTCAAACTGGAATGTGTCATGCTTTGGAGGATGAGGATCGTAAAAGAAAAGAGATCTGGCAAGGCAAAGATAATGTTAAGTTTCCAACCGAGGACAAGCTTGATTGGTTTCAAATAAAACATGCACGAAAACATATTCTCAGCAAATATAACCTTTAGGACATGTCCATCTCTATGCGCATGCATAACTCTTCTATTTCTTGTCATAGCATGCATACATTTCATGTCATAATAACGTGCATACAATTCATGTCAAACCATGCATTCCACTTCATTACAAGCAGCATGTGTTTTTCCAGTCTCTTTGTGAATAAAGTAATAATAATAAAAAATAGAGTCATTCAAAGCAAGGCATGCATTGCATTTAATTCCCCTTCCATGCTACGGTTTAGCCCTGGCACTGGTTATTTTGATTTTGTACTACGGTTCAGATACTAGCCATTATAATTTTGTTCTATCGGCTACGCCCTGGCATCGCATTTTTAAGTTTTGTGCTATCGGTTGCGCTCTGGCACTGCATGCTATTGGTTACGCCCTGGCATCGCATTTTTAAGTTTTGTGCTATCGGTTACGCCCTGGAACTGCATACTACTGGTTACGCCCTGGCATCGCATTTTTAAAATTTTTAGCTATCGGTCATGCCCTGGCATCGCATTTTCGGTTTTGTGCTATCGGCTACGCCCTGGCACGGCATGCTATCGGTTACGCCCTGACATCGCATTTTCTTAATTTTGTGCTATCGGCTACGCCCTGGCACTTGATGCTATCGGTTACGCTCTGGCATTGCATTTTCTTAATTTTGTGCTACCGATTCAGCTCTGGCACTATTTTGTTTCTCGTGCTATCAGTCTCGCCGTGGCATTGTCTTTAATTTTGTGCTACCGATTCGGCTCTGGCACTATTTTTTTTCATGCTATCGGTTTCGCCCTAGCATTGTCTTTAATTTTGTGCTACCGATTCAGCTCTAGCACTATTTTGTTTACGCATATTTCACCGATTAAAATTGAGGTTCATATCTGCACTTATTCCTTACTTTGATAATATGACAGAACATAGTTTTATGTATTATCTCGTAAGAAAGTAATTACAGAGGGGCAACTGTGAACACCCAATTTTAACCGGTATTTTACATTATTTTCAAAAATCTAAGAAATATCATTGTTTTCGGGCACTTTTAGATTTTTGGCATTTACACGTATTATTTCGGGATTGTTGGCAATTTAGCCATTAATAATGGGATCATCATAGTTATTGTTATTAGTTTGCTTTATTATTATTGTTGTTATAGAGAAAAACCAAATTTGAAGGAATGTTTTTTTTTTATTATAATCAATTTTTCTTTTTTACAAAAAATGGTACAACCAAAGAGGTCAACTTTAGTACACATATATGGACAAAAAAATTAATTAAAAGCAAGATAGTACACAAAAAAAATATTAATTAAAAACAAAAAAAAGGTACAAAAATTAAAATCAAAATCAAAATAAAACAAAAAATGAGAGTGGAGCGCCTTTGCTGCTTGGAAATGGAGCCAATTGCTCTTTCTTCTTGTTCCCTTGTTTTTTTCCACTTTTGCACCAACAAGCCAGCAACAGTACCACACCACCTTGGTGATGTTTGTTGTGTCCTTCAGAGTTTGTCTCCAAATGGCTTCAATTCTCTGCTCCACTACCCTACAAAAGCATAACAGAACATTTTGTCCCATTAATTTGCTAGCAATATAAAACCAACATACAGAATCAAAATGAAGGGGGGAGGATCGATTAGAAAAAAATTGTAAAGGGGGCACAATGTAGAAAATAGAAGAAAACGGTTCTGAGAAAAGAAAGGGAAAAATCGAAACAAAAAGAGAGAGAAGGAAAATACTTAGTTTCTCACAACTTCATAATCCATAGCCTCACCATAGGAACATTCTGTCAAACACTATGTGTGTGATGCTTCTCATTCTCACATATATACATATCACACCCACACTCAATGAAACTCCAAAAAAAAATAAACAAAAGGGAAGGCAACATAATACAAGAACAGAGGTGTGAGAAAAAGAATGTTACACGAAAAGAGAGTGAGAGCAAGCAAGCCTCCAATCCCTTATGCTCCGCCGCCATCTCCGCCATCACGCACCACCGCTGTCGCGCAGTCACCGCCGCTCCGGCCCCATCACCGCCGGAGCACCACTGCCCACCACCCTCTCTCTCTTCGCACCGACCACCGCCCTCTCTCCTCTCCGTCCACGTTTCTCTCCCTTCGCACAACCACCACCGTACCCATCCTCTCTCTCCTCACCACCAAAGACCACCAAAGACCATCTCACGCCCCCCTCTCCATTCACCCACCCTCTGAACTCTGGTCTCCTCCTCGTTCTCTCTCTCTCCCTCCCTTGCGTGTTTCTTCGTTCCTCCTTGTTCTCCCTCTCTCTCCTTGTTCTGTTTTTTTGAAGTTTCGTTTTCTCTCTCCAGAGGTGGGAGCGGTGCCGTGAGTTTGATAAAAGATTAGGGTTATGGGTATGTAAAGGGCCAGTGCTGTTGCCTTTGTTTTGTTTATTTTTGTTTATCAATTTTATTTTTCACACCCTTCATCCTAATGTATGCGCCCCTTCCCCTTTTCTGTTTTATTTTTTTAGTTCAGACTGATTTTCACACCCCCAGTTTTACTTATATCAATCCCATTTCGTTTTTATTTTATTAAAAGCCCAAAATGCTAACGCACCCCCTATTTTACCTCAACAACACCCTCCTCTTTTGCAAAAAATAAAGGTTTCATCCACTTAAGTTTTGGGCCTAGTCCATGTCCAATATACCAATTGCACTTCCTATTTTCTTTAACACCTTTTGTCTGCTATAAATAAAAAAGGATTGGCTGAGATGCGACATCTTGTCGATCCTGGTTTAAGACACCTGAGTTGTACAACTTGGTGATCTCAAACCCCCTTCAAAAATTAAAACCAATCAACAAACAAATATTTTCTAGAAGAACTACGTAGTCATTGATTCTCCGCACACGGAGATACGTAGGAGCGGGGCTTCCCTGTCAAGCTAAATTAATTTTTTCCAATAAATAAACAATTTTTTTCCTTTAACACCTATTTTCCAAAAAACTAAAAAATGAGCTTGATTGAGATGTACATCTTGTGAACCTCGCAATCCTGGTTTAAGGCGTCTGAGTTGTATAGCTTGGTGATCTTAAACCCCTTCAAAAATAAATAAAATCAACCAACCAACAAAATTTTCCAAGGAAGAACTACGTGACTTTTGAGTTCCTCATTGCACCGGAGGATACGTAGGAGCGGGGCTTCCCCGTCAAGTCAAAAATTAAATTTTCTAATTTAGTCCCTTATTCATTTCTTTGTAATTCGAATTTTATTTATTTTTTCGGGGTAAACAAATTTTCTAAACTTATCGATATGTTGCACAATCAAATTTAGGGTAGCTGTCTTCGGACAGATGTTTAGGGGTGCTGTGGAATTAAGTTTTCGCCCTTCCCTATACATAACCGACTCTCGAATCCAATCTAGTTTACGCAGACCAAATAACTTTAAACGTAGGTCTTTCTCAATTTTTCCTATTAAATAAATTGGGTGGCGACTCCTAAAATTATAACTTTTTGAGCCGTCCACGTCGGGATCACGGTCACGACAATATTCATTAAAAGAAATAAAGTAATTGAGGAATCTGTGCATGTTATCTTTGAAGAGTCTAACCCCAAAAGGTTGGGAAAGGTTATTGATGATGTTGCAGATGAGCTTGAAGCATTAAAGCTAGAAGGAGAAAAGAAAAGTGAGAATAAGGAGAAGGAAGCTGAACCTTCGACTCAACAAAGAAATGAGGAGGATTCGAGTAAAGAACCACCAAAGGAATGGAGAATCCCAAGGCACCACTCACTTGAAAATGTTATAGGTGATGTATCAAAAGGGGTAACTACTCGAAACTCTCTTAGAAATGCATGTAATCATACGGCCTTTGTATCTCAAATCGAACCTAGAAATTTAGATGAGGCTATAATAGGTGAATATTGGACTATTGCTATGCAGGAAGAACTAAATCAGTTTGAAAGAAATGAAGTATGGGATCTCGTCCCTAGGCCTGATAATCACCAAATAATTGGAACAAAATGGGTGTATAGAAACAAGCTAGATGAGTCAGGCATAATAGTTAGAAACAAAGCTAGACTAGTAGCTAAGGGTTATAATCAGGAAGAGGGAATAGACTATGATGAAACTTTTGCACCCGTAGCTAGATTAGAGGCTATTCGCATGCTCCTTGCTTTTGCATCTATCATGGATTTTAAATTATATCAAATGGATGTCAAAAGTGCATTCTTAAATGGGTTCATTCAAGAAGAAGTGTATGTTGAACAACCACCTGGCTTTGAAAGTTATGAAAAACCTGATCATGTTTTCAAACTCAAAAAGGCTCTTTATGGTCTGAAGCAAGCTCCAAGAGCTTGGTATGAAAGACTAAGTAAATTTCTACTTGAACATGATTTTCAAAGAGGGAAAGTTGACACTACACTATTTATAAAGAAGTCCAAAAATGATATATTGTTTGTACAAATATATGTGGATGATATTATTTTCGGTGCTACTAATGAATTACTTTGCAAAGAATTTTCTAGTATTATGCAGAATGAGTTTGAAATGTCAATGATGGGAGAACTCAACTTCTTTCTCGGACTTCAAATAAAACAAACCAAGAACGGTATTTTCATCTCTCAATCAAAATATTGCAAAGAATTTCTCAAGAGGTTTGAAATGGACAAAGCAAAAGAAATGGCTACTCCGATGAGCACCTCATGCTACCTAGATAAGGATGAAGAAGGTAAACCAATAGAATTGAGCAAATATCGAGGTATGATTGGTTCACTTCTCTACTTAACTGCTAGTACACCAGATATCATGTTTAGCGTCTGCATGTGTGTTAGATATCAAGCGAATCCAAAAGAGTCACACCTAGTAGCAGTCAAGAGGATAATGAGATATCTTGTAGGAACACAAAATGTTGGTCTATGATATCCCAAAGGCGCTACATGTAGTCTTATCGGATATTCCGACTCTGATTTTGCTGGTTGTAAACTGGATAGAAAAAGCACTAGTGGAACATGTCACATCTTAGGTAGTGCATTAGTGTCATGGCATAGTAAGAAACAAGTCAGTGTCGCACTGTCAACTGCTGAAGCAGAATATGTTGCAGCAGGAAGTTGCTGCGCACAAATCCTTTGGATGAAGCAACAACTTCTTGACTATGCTGTAAAGCTAGATCACAGACCAATAAAATGCGACAATACAAGCGCAATCAATCTTACAAAGAACCCCGTTCAACACTCTAGGACTAAGCACATAGAGATTAGGTATCATTTTCTTAGAGATCATGTCCAAAAAGGCGATTGTGTGATTGAATTTTTTGAATCATCTAAACAGCTAGCTGATATTTTTACAAAACCCTTACAAAAAGAAACTTTCTTTTTCATTCGAAGAGAACTTGGAATCATTGATTCCTCATCTGTTTGAATGTGCTGTTCTTTGATTCACAAACTATATCTCATCGTCACCCTTTTGATCATGACAAAAAGGGGGAGAAGAATACAGGACGTTTATGCATATAGGATTGATATAAAATTGTCATTTTGCATATAGGATTGATATAGGGGGAGCATCAAGCGAGGGGGAGTCCAGTTATATTTTATGCATTATTCTTGTTTGATGAACTAACCTCCCACCTAAAGATGAGTAAAGTTTTGTCATCATCAAAAAGGGGGAGAATGTGGTTATATTGCTTTTGCAGGTTAGGTTTTGATGATGATGTGTTCGAAGCCAAAATGACAAGCAGGTTAGGTTTTGATGATGATGCTCAAAGCGGAAAATAACAAAGTAGAAATCCAAGGCAAACAAGACTCAAGAAGTAAGGGTAATCTCTAGGGTTTGGGTCGTGTCTTAGGATATTGTGTAAGCCGCTTCTGAGGGTCAGCTCATCTCACAGTTTCATAGCCTTCATAGTTTTCAAAATGCATGCACGCACATAGGTAAGGCACGTAACATAAAAACTATTTTGTGGAAGTTAGAAATCGATTCATGACTTCTTTCCTAAAGCCAAGAATCGATTTTCAACCTTGTTCAAAGGATAGAAATCGATTCATGACTCATTTACCAAAGCAAAGAATCGATTCCCAAACTGTTTTAAAAGCTAAGACCAAAATCGATTTCCTTCTTTTTCCAAAGCCATAAATCGATTTGCCTCTTACCTTAATCAATCAATGAATCGATTCATAAACTATACTACTTCAAACTAAGAATCGATTCTTCTCCTCATGCATCTAAGCATAAAATCGATTTCCTTCCTTTCTAAAAGCCTCAACGATCATATTTTTAAGCACATAATCGATTTTGTCACTTGATCTTAGAAGCAAACAATCGATCATTCACTTATGAAGTGTTCTCATTTTAAAGCAAATGATCGATTATTATACTAAGTGTTTTTAAGTAATTAATCGATTCCTAAAATCATTCAACGGTCATATTTCTCCTAAGTCTATAAATAGGGACTTAGCATTTCACAGAAAAACACAACCCATTCTTACGCTTACGCTGAAACGCAAGACTCAAAAACCCTAGCACACACACCTCTGTTCTTCAAGTATTTTTCATCTGTCAGAGCTGATTTCTCTCAAGGGTTAGAGTTGGGTTGGTGATCTTCAAGTTGTGTAATCTGCCTTCATAAGAGGTATTTTGGTTTTTCAATTTGTAATTTGATTTACGTTGTTCACAGTACTAGGGAGTGGGGTATCTCTCTAGGGTTGCTGTTGGTACTAGGGAGTGGGTATCTCTCAAGGGTTATTGGTTGTAACATGGGTGATGTATCTCTTGTTGCTGTTGTTATGGTAGATTTGAGGGCTCTTTATAGGTGGGGTATCCTAGGAGAAGAGTGCTTGAGTCTGTAAAGGTTTCCAAAGCACCTGTAAGCTTTATTGTGTTAGTGGAAAATCTCACAAGGGTGTGAGGACTGGACGTAGGTCACTTGGAGGTGACCGAACCAGTATAAAAATCTGTGTTCTTTACTGCTTTATTTTCAGTTTTCATTTCTCGTTAATTCGTTCCATAAACCTGCGCGAAAAATCAATCAAGTCGTTAAAGGGGGCGTAAATTTTAAAATCTCAATTCACCCCCCTCTTGAGACTGAAGCCACTTGGTAACACAAATAACTTACTTAAAATAAATACTAAAAAGACAACTAAAATGGACTTATCATAAACCACCTTCTTGTGTTTCATGCAAAGAAACTGAGTATGCTTTTGAAAATCTTTTAGCTGATTCAAATACTTTAGCTCAAAAGTGTGGTATGTTCAAAAATCAACTCTATGATGCAAAAAGAGAAAATGAGGAACTTCAAAAACGAAATGAATTTCTTTTAAATAAGGTTCATACTCTTCAGCACACACTAACTAGAATTTGTGAACAACACCAACTCTTGAAAGAACAGCTAGTTGAAAAATCAAACCTTGCTCTTTCAGAACTTGAAAAACAAAACAACTTTCTCAAGAACAAAATCTTGTTTCTAAATGAAGAACTAGCCAAGTCT
Organism: Astragalus membranaceus; assembly: GCA_039519185.1. NCBI lineage: Eukaryota > Viridiplantae > Streptophyta > Magnoliopsida > Fabales > Fabaceae > Astragalus > Astragalus membranaceus. The sequence goes on along the minus strand of CM076846.1, from coordinate 160,822,935 downwards.
GCTAAACCTACTTTTGAAAAACCCTTAGAAAGACATGTTGAACCAAGTCCTAGACCTATCTCAAAAGCTAGAAAAACAAGATTAAAGTGCACATACTGTAAAATGCTTGGTCATGATATTTCTGTATGTTCCAGGGTTAAGAGAAACTTATATTGGAAGAAAACTAACCAAGAACGACCCAAGAAACTCTGGGTACCTAAAACTTTACTAACCTCTGAAACAGGAATGCCGCTTAGCATCCAAGAAAAAGCTGTGGTTCTTAGACAGTGGATGTTCGAGGCACATGACAGGAGAGAAGGATAAATTTCTCTCTATGGAGAGAATAGATGGAGGCTATGTTGTCTTTGGCAATGATGACAAAGCTTGCATCAAAGGTATAGGTACTATAGGTAACTTTTCTTCTCCTAAAATAAAGAATGTTCAGTATGTAGAAGGTTTGAAGCATAATTTGTTAAGTATTAGTCAATTATTTGATAGTGGTCATAAAGTGTCTTTTAAGTCTGATAAATATTTTATTAAAGAAATCTCTTCTGGAAAAGTTTTATTCACTGCATCTAGAAATAAAAATCTATATAGCGTATGTCTTGATGAATTATCACAAGAAACTTGCCTTATGTCTTTTGAAAATGACAAATGGATTTGGCATAGAAGAGCTGGTCACACAAGCATGCAAATCATCTCAAGGCTTTCCAAAAAGGAACTAGTTAGAGGGCTGCCCAAAATTAATTTTGAAAAAGATAAAGTGTGTGAAGCATGTGTTCATGGAAAACATGTCAAATCAAGTTTTAAATCTAAAAATATGATCACATCTCAAAAACCACTTGAGCTACTTCGACTTATTTGGCCCTACTAAAACTGCTAGCCTAAATGGAAAGATATATGGTTTTGTGATTGTTGATGACTTCTCTAGATTTACTTGGGTGTTGTTTCTGAAAAATAAAGATGAAGCTTTTGAATCCTTTAAAGTCTTTCTCAAAAGAGTTCAAAATGAAAAAGGAACAACTGTTGTTTCTGTAAGAAGTGATCACAGGGGGAATTTGAAAACATATCTTTTCAAAACATTTTTTAATGAAAATGGAATTTCTCACTACTTCTCATGCCCTAGAACACCACGACAAAATGGTGTTGTAGAAAGGAAAAACAGAACCTTGCAAGAAATGGCAAGGACTATTTTAAATGATTCAAAGATTGAAAAATATTTCTGGGCTGAAGCTGTAAACACAGCATGTTACATTTTAAATAGAGTGTCCATTAGGAAACTGTTGAGAAAACCCCCTATGAAAATTGGAAAAATAGAAAGCCAAAAATTGCCTATTTTCGTGTCTATGGTTGTACTTGCTTTATCTTAAACAACAAAGACAATTTGGGAAAATTTGATTCAAATTCTGACAAATGAATTTTTCTTGGTTATTCAACAACATCTAAGGCTTATAGAGTGTATAATCTTAGGACTCAAACTGTAGAAGAAAGCATGCTTGTCATTTTTTGTGAAACTAATAGTACAAATGAAGTGATTGATGTTGATGATGTCAATGAAAACAAAGAAGATGGTATAGTAAATGAAAACAGACTTGAGAAGGATGAAACAAAAACTTCTCCTCAACCTTCTCAACAATCAAATAAAGCTACTCAAGCTTCTGACCAACCTTCTCAATTTCCAAGAAGTTGGAGAATGGTAGCACACCATCCTCAAGATCAAATCATTGGTAGCACTTCAGATCCTGTTAGAACCAGAACATCATTCAGAGACAATGCTGCTGGAATGGCACCCATCTCTGATATTGAGCCAAAAACCATCAATGAGGCCATACACGATGAGTCATGGATTGAAGCTATGACTGAGGAACTTACTCAATTTGAAAAGAATGAAGTGTGGAACCTTGTTTCACCTCCCAAGCATCAATCAGTCATAGGAACCAAGTGGGTGTTCAGAAACAAATTAGATGAAAATGGTAAGGTGGTGAGGAACAAGGCAAGACTTGTTGCTCAAGGATACAACCAACAGGAAGGTATTGACTATGATGAAACCTTTGCTCCAGTAGCAAGGTTGGGAGCAATTAGAATTTTACTTGCATTTGCTGCTCACAAAAATTTCAAATTATTTCAAATGGATGTGAAAAGTGCTTTTCTAAATGGCTTTTTAAATGAGAAAGTTTATGTCAATCAACCTCCTGGTTTTGTTTATGAGAAGAAACCTAACCAAAACCTAACCATGTTTTCAAACTTGCTAAAGCTCTTTATGGGCTCAAGCAAGCTCCTAGAGCTTGGTATGAAAGGTTGAGCAGCTTCTTGATCAAGAACAACTTTTCAAGAGGATCTGTTGATCGTGAAAATATATGTAGATGATATCATTTTTGGATCAACAAATGAAAAGTTATGCAAAGATTTTGGAAATATCATGAAAAGTGAGTTTGAAATGAGTATGATGGGTGAGTTAAGATTATTTCTTGGTTTACAAATAAAGCAATTTGATGAAGGCATTTTTATTTCTCAAGAAAAGTACATTAAGGACCTTCTCAAGAAATATAAAATGGATGAAGCTAAAGCCATGGCAACCCCTATGCATCCTTCCATGAAAATTAAGAAGGATGAAGAGGGAAATCAATATCTGAGAAAGAATATAGAGGCATGATAGGGTCACTATTGTACCTAACTGCTAGTAGACCAGATATTGTATTTTCAGTTGGCCCCTATGTGCTAGATTTCAAGTTTCTCCAAAAGAATCTCATCTTACTGCTATGAAAAGAATTTTCAAATACTTGTGTGGAACTACAAGCACTGGCTTGTGGTACAAGAAAAATACTCATTTTGATCTAATTGCATACTGTGATGCTGATAATGCTGGTGATAAGCTTGACAGAAAGAGTACTAGTGGTACATGTCAAATATTGGGAGAATCTTTAATCCCCTGGTCTTGTAGAAAGCAAAATACAATTGCACTATCAACAACTGAAGCAGAATATGTATCTGCTGTTGGATGTTGCTCTCAAGTTCTATGGATCAAAAATCAATTGGAAGACTTCTCAGTAAGGTACTCCTATATTCCCATTTATTGTGATAATACTAGTGCTATTAATCTATCAAAAAATCCCATCCATCATTCAAGATCAAAACATATTGATATTAAACACCATTTTATTCATGATCATGTTCAGAAAAAGGATGTAGAATTAATTTTTATTGACACCTTCACTAAGCCTCTATTAGAAGAAAGTTTTAATTTTATTAAAAAGGCTTTACATATTGTAGAATGTCCTTGATATAGGAAAAAATTCTAAACCCCAACCTTCTCAATCCATGAGAAGGTTGACTAAAGGAAGTAGTCATGAGAAGGTAGGAGTCACTTAGGACAAATCTAGGGACCACGTGTTTCAGTTTTATATTAAAGTAAAATTGTTCACTTGTCTTATCTCAACTGTCTCATTACCGTCCCATCCATCAATTCTCAACGGCTACCCCTATTCACTCACCAAACACATCAAACCTCCACTTCCCAACACCATTAATCCTATCCATCTTCTTTCTCATAATCTGAGCATTCTTCTCTACAAAAATGGTAAGAGTAAAAATCCCAAATGTAAGAAAATCATCAAAGCCACAATCTTCAAACCCGCAACCAGTTACTGAAATCGAACCTTCTGTTCCACAACCCATGAATCCTTCGCAATCTGAAACAAAATCCTCCAAGTCAAAATCAGCTTCAACACTATCTCGAAGATCATCAAGAATCATGGAAAGTGCTAGAAAACCCATTTTGGGTCCTGGTGCTAAAGAAAGCGAACCACTAACTATTCATGATGATGATTCTGATGTTACTATTTCCAACCTTTTTGCTTCTTCAAAATCCAAACGAAACCCTTCTCCCATAGCTGAACCTTCAACCAAGAAGCCCAGAACTGCAAAACTACCAATCAGGAGCAAGGCTAAAGGAAAATCAGTAATGGAATCCACTAAGAACGATGAACAGTTGGAAGAAATCCAACCTTCTCAAAAGTATGAACCTGATAAGTGGGAAGGAAGAGGTGTTCTGATAGGAAGAATCTATCTATTGGATGAACTTAAGTTATCTGGCTGGGATATTTATACTCAGATTGCTAGGCAAGATTGGGGAAAGATTCTATCTCAAGAAGAAACTTCATATCCCCAACTCGTAGGAGAGTTCTATGGTTGCATGAACATCAGCAACAACAAGCAAAGCTTCACAACCAAGGTTAAGGGAACTACTCTGGTTGTAACTCCCAAGATGTTAGCTGAAGCATTTGAAATTCCCTCCAATGGTGCATCCATCTATGGTGAAGATTGGTATGAAAAAGCAAAAGTTACAAAGGAAGAAGTTCTAGAAGAACTGATGAAGGATCCTAAGGGAAATCTCATCTCTTCTTCTCTCAAAGACCATGCAAGGATCATGCATAACATGGCTGTGCACTCGTTGGTGCCTAGAGCAGGGAGTTTTGAGAGAGTGAAAACCACTGACCTTCTCATTGTCTACCATTTGTACAAGAGGTATGTGATCAACCTACCCTATGTCATTTTCCATTATATGATAGACATCATTAAAACCCTTAGGAAACATCTTCTTTGCCCTATGGCATGTTCTTGACCAAATTCTTTAGAAGACACAGCATTTCACTTGAAAATGAGCCATTCACTAGGGACAAAATTGTTTTCTGGTCTAAGAGTGCAAAACAAATGGGCTTGAAACCTTCTAGCCAACCCATAGAACAAGATGATGAAGCAACGGAACCTTCTCATGAACCTACTCAAGTCACTGAACCAGCTATTGAACCCACTCATGAACTCACTCCTGAACCCACTTCAGGATCAACCAAAGAACCTAACTCGGAACCTTCTCAAGAACCCACTCAAGAACCCAAACAAGCTTCTGATACACCTCCTATTCCTGAACCCATCTTAGATGACCCACAAGAACCTATCTCACCTCCAAAAGAAGTCAAGGAACTAGAAAAAACATCTTCTTAGGGGGAGATAGATGTGAACATAGATATGGATATCCAAGATTCTCAACCTGCTCAAGCCACTCAAGTCCCCTTCTCATAAAGTTGATGAAACCACTCAAGAGCAACCTTCTCAAGTGCCTGCTGAAAATCAACCTTCTCATAAAGTTGATGAAAGCACTGTTGAAGCTACTGAACCAAAAATTGATCAAGTGGTAGAAGAGAGAAACATGAATATGGACCCTCCAAGTGTCAAAGTTAGTGAGAAAGTTACTGAGTTGTCCTTGGTTCCCTATGGCTCATCTCATGGGACCCAAGAAGACATGGATGTGGATCCAACTCAAAGGGAGTTTGACATAAATGAACCACCTCAAGAAACACTCCATACCACCTCTCCTAACCAAAACACTCTCTCTCAAATCTCTCAAGCAGTGCATGAGATAGTTCAAGAGATTGAAGATCAAACCTCTCCAGTGAATCCTCCTCCAGCTCCACAAACAAACTCTGAAGTTCTTGCCTCAATAGCTCTCATAGAAATGCTACACACTCCTGTGCAACCAAGTGCTCCACCTTCCACTCCAAACAAATAAGTCCAAGGCTCCACTGGACAGTTCATAAATCCCTTCTCCCCGTGGAAAGATCTTCCAAATCCCTCTCCTGCTAAGACTGGGAATACACTTGCTTCTGAGAACATAAACAGGTTTCTGCATACCCCTGTTTATGATTCTTCTGTACCAAGAATTCCTGAAGCTTCTGGACCATCAAAGCTGCCCTCTGATATGCCCACCCAGTTTGGATCATTGGATCTTTCTATCAAACCATGAATGCTCCTCTGTCATCATCTGAAAAAGCTCCATTAAGCAGCAAGCCCTCTGTGGATAAAGATGATTCCTTCTCTTCTGGTGACAAGAAAGAAGTTATGGCTGCTATGAGAAAGATGAGAGCCCGTCATGATAAGTAGATAAAGAAGATGCGTGTCCAAGAAAACAACCTTCTCAAGAGCATTGGAATTCTGCAACAGGAACACAGAATTGAAGCTCAGTTTTGCTTATCAGGAATGGGTTATGAAGAATGTGATCCCATCTGTCATGCCTGAACTCAGCCCACCCGAACTCCCTCCACCACATCCTTTTGAAGACATCCCACAACCAGCAGCCTCCTCCAACTCTTCTGATGACTCCTCTCCAACCAAGTAGCATCATAATTTCTTATCTTCCCCTTTTTTGTTGTTGACAAAAGGGGGAGAATAGAGATTAAGTTTTAGCTACTTAGTTTTTAGTCATATTTTGGGGTTTTTGTGACATCCTAGTTATCTAAGGATATTTTGCCATGTATCATGTGATACAGTCACATAAACATGTTTTTAATTTGCAGTCTTTCTATGCTTTTGCTTGTAATGATAGTTATCAAACAATGCGGTCATCATGTTGTCTTGAATGATTAATGATAATTATCTTTTTGCTATATGTGAATTTGATTTGTTTAAATGTCTTTGTATCATTGATAACATGCTCAAAGTTCTTTAAAAATGAAAACTAGAAAACCTAAAACTTAGTTAAGTTTGTCATCACCAAAAAGGGGGAGATTGTTGAAATAAAAATCTCTTTTATGTTTTGATGAAAACAAACTTAAGTTAGAGTTAAGTTTTCTGATTATGTGTGATCCAACATGTTTATCTAAGTGCAAAGTACATGCCCTAAACTAGCAAAATAATCAACTACCTAAGAATCAATATGTACAAAAATCAAAGGTAGAATTGATATGAGAAGGTACAGAATTGAGAAGGTTTGACCAAGGTCAAAAGAAGGTTTGACCAAAGTCAACAGAAGGTTTGACCATCTCAACAGAAGGTTGACCAAAAGTCAACAGAAGGTTTGACCAATCCATCACATATGCAATACAAAAGCAAAGAAGGCTCACCAATGAGAAGGTTCAACAGTTGAGAACACTAGTGCAAAAAAGGGATTTAAAGTCAGGCGAAAATGGGATTTAAAGTCAGGCGCCCGCTTGACTTTTATAATTAAGTCGACTTTGTATGTCAGGAGTTTTAAAGTCAAGTGATAGCCTGACTTCGTAAATCTGATTTAAAGCCAAGCATTTATTTCGCCTGACTTCGTAAGTCCGTTTTAAATTCAAGCATTTATTTCGCCTGACTTCGAAAGTCTTTTTTAAAGTCAAGCATTTATTATTGCCTGACTTCGTAAGTATGATTTAATGTAACACCCCGGTATTTCTTTAACAAAGAAATACCTAAATATACAATTTGGTACAAATCAGAGTATAAAAATTCCTGTTCAGATATACATCTTTACAAGAAACAGCGGAAACTATAAAAATATAACATGATACAATTTCGAGTCATAAGACCGAATACAGAGACTACATCAGAAGAATCCAAAACACAGATGGAAGATTTCATCTTCAACTTCTCCTCGAGCCTGACGACTAACTGTGCCGCCTGCTGTCCTTATAACCCGTTCTCTGTAAAAACAACAAATATGGATTGGGTGAGACAACTTGTCTCAGTGAGTCCTACCGTGCCCCCTCACTAACACTCGGTTCAATTTATTAAACCGTTTACATAGCTAAATTATAACTATTTATACCAACATATATACCTAGCCCATTACCGGCCGTGCAAAGCCCACAATCCCGGTGAATGAAGTGCTACCATATATATTTTAGCCTTGTCAATTATTATATAATTACAAGCTTTACCAAACGAAACATCGACCGTGCAAAGCCCACAATCCCGATGAGTCGTGAACCAATCTTAGCATAAATCGGCCGTGCAAAGCCCACAATCCCGATAACCCATGAATTGACCACGCCAAAACGTATACAGGGCCTAGGTAAGGGGTCATGACTACCCTCCCTAGTATTCTACTTGTCGGATCGTCACCCAACGCGATACATATGACAATACGTATCAATTCTCGAGAGTTAGATAATCTATATCTTTTTGATCACCAAAGGATCAATCACATAAGCCTATTAGATAACATATATCTTTATCGATCTATAACCCGTTTAGATGAATTCTAAGTTAGACATCCGGCGTTATAATCATAGCGTCGAGAAGGATCCACGATCCGGTTTGTTATGCCAAAAACATTATCTCACATGCGGTCTAAGTTTCGGTTTTTCAATAATTTAAACCTTCAAAAAAACAGAGTGTTTTTATAATTCAAACCACATATTTTATTAGGTCTTTTAAAGAGCTTTCCGACGCATCCGAGAACACCTCAATCGGGTTCCCGGATCAAAAGTTATTGCGAAAACAAGTTCAGAGACTTTTTAGTGAAAACTGCAAACCATCGCGACGCGAACAGATACCGTCGCGACGCGAAAAGTGACAGAAACTTTTGCGTCACAAAATTCACTGGGGTCGCAACGCGATGGCCACGGGCCGCGTCGCGATGAAAGCCAGAATTGGCTGAAAACAGCATTTCGAAAACCCGTTTTGTACCGTTTCGCTTTCTATTCGACCCTGAGACATTTCCTAACCATCGAGACTTAAAAATAGATATGATAACCAACATTTCAGTCCATATTCCAGTGAAAGCGATAAAATCAACAAATCGATAAAAACATATATATTCGCCGAAAAACCGTAAAACGCTATTTTCCCGAAAACGGTTTTTGACTCGATAAAATGTTTCGAAAGCGGAATAGTTTCACAAACAAAATTCCAGAGTATTCAAGTCAATAAAAATGAATCCCTAATCGTGAGTAAAACTCACCCGATTGACGATCCCCGAGAAGTCACGCCGGAGCACGAACGATCGGACCGTAACCACTCGAACAATCCCCGTAATCACGAACACGCTTCGAACGTCTCTAAAACCGAACCCAAGGGCTCCACTTGCTCAAACAGCAACTTCAACACTCTTGAGACTTCAAAATAGCAACTCAACCATTTTTCTATGAGCTTTGATTCCCAAGGTAGTTGCTGAATTTGTCCCAAACAACAATGTAGCTCCACTAATTGACTCTCTTTTGCTTTAAACTTAACATGCAACCTTAAAAATGGAGACAACCCATTTTTGAGCTTCTAATACCAACAATGGCAGATTTAGAATCAGGGAGAATCAGTTCATAAAATTGGTATCATTAGGAGGAGGGAAGAAAATGGAGAAGAATGATAGCAAGAAAGCTCACATGCACTTGGAATGGTGATGTTTCCCCCTCCCTCTTTCTTCCTTCACTTTCGCCTCCTCCTCTCTCAACATCCCTCTCTTTTCTTTCTGGTTCAGAAACTTTGGGAAATGAGTGAGAGTGTGGCTGAGTGGGTAAGTGGATGAAAGTTTTAATTGAATGTGAGATTACCATTTTGCCCTTGGCCCATTAAGTCTTGATTTTTGAGGCTAAAACCCCAATAATCTTATGGCTTTCCGCTCGGCATAGGTTTCTCGACTACCTCTCTCTCGAGTTGCGATTAATTATTTCAATCAATTGATAAATCTTCGAAGTGAGGCGTAAATGACGATTTTACCCTTCAGCTGGATTGTTCAATTAATATATGACTAAGCCACCATTAAGTGTAGAGTAGGATTTCTTTGGACTTTTCCTCGACTATTAATCCCCGAGACACGACCAATTATTCCCACAAATAGTTACTCGGTCTTAGGCATCATAGTACGAGTCTTTAAAAATTAGGGATGTTACATTTAAAGTCAAGCATTTATTCTTGTCTGACTTCGTAAGTATGATTTAAAGTCAAGCGTTTATTCTTGCCTGACTTCGTAAGTATGATTTAAAGTCAAGCATTATTGCGCCTGACTTTAAAAGTTTTTTTTTTCAAAATTTGGTTTAATCTATACACCCTGGTTATACGAATTTTGGTTCCATAGAAGCGACTCCACTGGGGATCGAACCCAGAATCTCTGGTTCCGTAGACCAGCGCCTTATCCATTGGGTCATGGAGTCATATATCAGGGTGTATAGATTAAACCAAAATTTGAAAGAAAAAAAGGGAAAACCCCACTCATGAAACAGAATAAAGGGAAAACCCCTTCCAACATGTAATGACACACTATGCATCTAAATCATAAAATTTCAGAATACAATCAATACATTAGAATATGAAAAGTGCACTATTACAATCAATACAATCAATAAATTTCAGAATACAATCAATACAATCAATAAATTTAAAATTTTGGACAGCCATCCCCAAAGAGTATAAACCATATAATATTATTTAGAAGAGTGTTGGACAAATACCTCAATGTTTCGGATAGGAGGAAATGCAATTTCCTGAAGCTGATATATAATATTTCGAAGTGTAAATAAGCCTTGCTAGTTCCTAGACAACACAGGCCAACCATTCGTTGCACAGTAATTAATGAGTACTGACCATTCTAGCCTAACTGCCAAGGAATAGAGTGGTCAAACAATGGAATTGGCTTTGTTGGGGCAGGTAACCTTCCAATGCTATCAGCTTTATCCTTTTGCTTTGGAGGAGGTCTGGCTACTTTAGGCAACAATCTTCCTTTCTTTTCAAACCATTGAGGCTTCAGCAGTGCCCTCAAGCCTAATTTATTGTAATACACTCTTCTTACAGACCCACCAGCCGCTTCAACTGCTTCCTTAGCCTTAACAGTAACCCTTAATACCTGCAAACTCAGTATTTTAAAACACATCAGTGTTTTAGGCCTAAAGAGTTTTTTTACTGTGAAAGACCTATATACTTCAGAATTTAAAAAGACCAAATTGACAAATAAAAACATAATATGGAATCATAATCTCAGAATATGAGAGTTTATTTGTTTATTTGAAAGTACACAGTTAAAGAAAAAAGGCATTTAAACTTTGAAGATGATAATTATACCTACTTTCTTCAAAACAACAAAGTCAAAGTTACATAACCTCAAGCCAATAGTTTATTCTTTAATCCTTAGACACCCTACAAACTTTATATACCAGTCCAATACAGTTGTCAAGGTCAATTCATTCACACACCTTCTCTTTCCATGACTTTGGAGAACTTGCAACAATTCTTGTGCTTCCGTGGGTATGCAAAACAATTATTTTGCATCTCTTCAACTTCTCTTTCCATGACTTTGGAGAACCTGCAACAAAAAAGACATGTTCATCAAATGTCAGTGCTCTAAGCTGGAAGGAAGCACAAACAAATTAAGAAAAATGACATATATACCTTTTAGTTTTATTCTTTCAACAACAATGTTTGCAAGTGATTCTTAACAATAATTGTGAGATAATACAGTGATCTAGTTCATTTAGACAACACATCATAATAACTTCCTCCCATTTCATGTTGAATCTACTTAATTTTACCTCAACAAAGTTTCTGAAATGGGTGTTTTCAACACGGTGATTGCAATGGAAACTGAAACAGTGTGTTACCTTTGTTGAAATGAAGCCAAGTTAGGGACTGTTAAACAGAGTTCGTTTCTACCAGCTGCAGTTTTGAGTGTTTCAAACAGTTTTTTGTATGATTTTGAATTAACACATACATCTCAATTACACCTTTTTTAACAGCTACCTTTTTTAAGTTCTCTGTGAACATCAACAAGCTTGTAATAAAAACTTTTTACGGATTCTAATTAAGAAATTTCAGAAATCAATACAAGGAGTGCCAATAAACTTTTTACGGATTCTAATTAATAAACTTGGCCACAACCCATGTACATACTTCCTCATGGTGCTTGACTGACATGAAATCATGCCTGTCAAAGCAGTCCAGTATTTTGATGCTAGTCGTGCTATATGAGGAAGTTGGGCTTATACAAATGATTGACATGTTTCAAAAAAATTGCAAAAATTTACCTGCCAATATTTGGTGCCCATGCAACAGCATAAACCTGATCACCCTTGTCCTCAGGCAGTGCCAATTCTGCCACCGGAAGCCATCTTTGATGAACCTGGTCAAACTCCCATACCTGCACAACAAATATCGTGAGTCAAAGATGTAGAATCCCCCAAATCCAATAGGACAAAGATGTGGAGAACTTTTTGCAGGTGCTAAAACACTGAAATAAACTTGGTCACAACCCATGTACATACTTCCTCATGGTGCTTGACTGACATGAAATCATGCCTGTCAAAGCAGTCCAGTATTTTGATGCTAGTCGTGCTATATGAGGAAGTTGGGCTTATACAAATGATTGACATGTTTCAAAAAAATTGCAAAAATTTACCTGCCAATATTTGGTGCCCATGCAACAACATAAACCTGATCACCCTTGTCCTCAGGCAGTGCCAATTCTGCCACCGGAAGCCATCTTTGATGAACCTGGTCAAATTCCCATACCTGCACAACAAATATCGTGAGTCAAAGATGTAGAATCCCCCAAATCCAATAGGACAAAGATGTGGAGAACTTTTTGTAGGTGCTATTGTCTCAGACTGTCTGTAACATTTGCAAGGCTATACACATTACACAGTTCAGACTCAACAGACATTGATAGACAACTCTAGAATACAACAGTCATACCATGGAAAATTCAAGAGAATGTAACGGAAATCTAAATGAAATGACAAAAACTTCATATCAGAGTTACCTTGGAAGAATTAAGTTTTGGTGTATTTGAATTGAAACCTACAAGGAAACTAGATTCCTGGCCTCCACCCTTTTGTGGATTCAAAGATATGGATGCAGAGAGGCACATAGCCTTTCCAAATGAAGACACTGATTCAATAACATTTTGAAATTCAGCCTACAAAGAACGAAAAAACGAGTCTGAGAGATTCCAAATTGAACATCAAGGACTTTGCTAGAACTGCTACCAAAGGTTTTGAAAATCTTTCATTGAAGGGACCGCGAATCTACAAAAACAAAATAAGTAAATAAGAAGCACATTTTTAAGAAGCACAATTCTCAGCTTTAGTCAACGATACCTTCCACAACATCTTCCAACAATGAAACAATTCCATCAACTGAAATACACGCAACTGCATCACCATACTCAGGTGGAACCCAAACTATCTTCACGATGTTTGCTTCATGAACCTTCACAGTATTATTCAATGTACTCACTAACAAAAAATAAAAATGGAAATGAATATTTAATTCACTAATAGGGCTACAAAACAAGTATGAAAATATGAAAATATGGAACAGCAAAGCAAATTGCATTGAGTATAAGATATTGTTTGTGTCAATAATGAAAAACATAACAAAGATAATAACTTCAAAATAAAACTATCATAGAAAGCAAGTACTTAAACGCTAATTTTCATATATCGTTGTTACATTTCATACCACAGATAATGGTGTTTGCTGATGCTGGGTTTGCCACAAATAAGAAGGTGTAATTCCAAGAAAACGATTGGGAACACCACCAACTCCAGGTTCCGCTGGATCTAGAGCAGCAAGAGAAGAATTAGCCCCACTAACAGAGCTGTTTACACCACCAATTCTGGATTTATTGCAACCTAGCAGCATCTGGGTGTGACTTCACAAGTGGTGAAGTCCTGTGCACTGTTCCAGAATCTGCATAAAGAAGAACCAAGTTAGGGTTCGTGTATATGCTGAAATTGATAAGATCAAATAGAGGGGTTTTGATTCTTACAGTTGCTGAAGCCTTCACGTTGCAGATTCAAAGAGAAATCGTGCTTCAACTTGGTGAAATCAGTGAACAAAAAGAAAAACAGATAATCAGTTTGTGTGAATATAAAGTTTTACAAAAGGTGTAAAACAGCAAACAAATCACGAGTGGTGATTTGGAAATCTTCGATTCAGAACTTCAACAAACAAATCGCACATACAAACAACGAAATCAAGGGTGTTTTTCGTTAATACCTGTGTGTGGTGCCTTTCGAACCTCCATTGCTGTGATTCCAGGTTCAATCAGCAAGAAATCAACGAGGAGTGGCGGAACCCTAGCTAAGCTTCGTGGAGAGGACGGAGAACCAGAAGAAGCTTCTAGAGGAGAGGATCATCGGCGTGTGAGAGGAGAGGATCATCGGCGTGTGAGAGGAGAGGAGAGGAGAAGAGCGGCGTATGAGAGGAGAGGAGAGGAGAAGAGCGGCGTGTGAGAGAGGAGAGAGAGGAGAGGAGAAGAGAGGAGATCGAAGAGAGATCTATCTGAGAGAGAGAGAGAGTGTGTGAGGGAGTGAGCGTGTGAGGAGCGTGAGAGAATAATCTATCTAAGATATTTTTGGACTTTAGAAGTCAGGCGTGTATTCGCTTGACTTTAAAACTTTACCTCTTAATTACAAGTTTGCCACCGTGTCTACTTATGTAGTCACGCGCCTGATAGCATGACTTTAAAAGTCTAATTTTTTTGCTATTTTTTCACTTTAGAAGTCAGGCGTGTATTCGCCTGACTTTAAAACTCGCGAGTTTTGCCTCTTAATTACAAGTTTGCCACCGCGTCAACATATAAAGTCAGGCATCTGAGCGCCTAACTTTAAATGTCTAATTCTTTTCCTGATTTTGCACTAGTGGAAGGTTCAAGAACGGCAACCTACTCATTCTGGGAAACTTCAACAACTCAAGAACAATCATTCTCATTAATGAGCTGAAGCATTAAATGAAGAATGTTTCATTTAATGTGTTGAGAAGGTATTAAAAGCAAGAGAGGTAATCAATGATTCTTCCTAGGAGTATCAAAGTTTGTTTGTTTAAAGAATAATCAGTTGAGAAGGTTCGTGAGTTGTCAAAAGCAAAAAGAAAGTACTGTGTCAGATTGAGGAGTTTCAAAATGTGCAGAGAAGGTACAATATGCAGCTTGAGAAGCTTCAAAAGCTGCAAACTAAAGCAACTCTCATCATGACTACTCTACAAGGCTAGAACCGATTTCAAATGGCTCTCTTCAACCTTCTAACGGCTATAATCAACATCTGGGGCTATTTAACAACTGGGATTCAAAGATTACAAGAGTGAGATTTAATTGGAACCTACTCAAAGATCAAGCTTCTCAATGTAATCTAACCTTCTCATCCCACACTCTAAGCTACTCAAGGTCATATTCTGGGATCCATTTGCAGAGTGTGTGATTGCTTGATACTCTATATTGTAAACACTTACTGTAGTTTATCTTCAAGCTTTTCATCATCCCAAAAACCCCAAAACCATTGTTGTAAATTGTATGTTGTGAACATTCCATCAAACTACCTAGATTGTGAGGTGAGTGTTGGTGTGAATAGAAAATAGAAACCTTTAGGAAACTAGGAGAGAGTTTCTTAGTAGGTAAATACAGCTTGGTGAAGCTGTGCAAGAGTGCACTTGTCTTTTGTGTGGTGAGCAAAAGAAAGTGGTGGTTGTAAGTCTTTTGTGGTTGAGCAAAAGCAAGTGTAATAGCTATTTGGAGAATAGTGGAAATACTCACTTGAAAGTGAGGAGAGGACGTAGCCTAAATTGTGTGAACCTCTATAACTTCCGTGTTCTTTAAACTGCTTTGCATACTATTGTTTAAACTGCTTTTCACTTGAGATTGTTTTTAAAATCAAGAGGAGGTTAATTTCATCAACCTTCTCAAGACAGTTTACAAACTAATACTTGTTTTTCCAACCTACTCATCTCTGTTTGAAAACTACTTCTCTTGCATAGTCTAAATTTATCTTACAATCATTATTAGTCTTCATCCTTTAAGAGTTTATACGTGCTTGTTGTTTTTACAACTAACCTTAACCTTCTCATCTCCAAGTTAAGCTTGAGAACAAATTGTTGAGAAGGTTTCAGGTTTCAGAAATCAAAAAAGGGTACACAATTCAACCCCCCCCCCCCCCCTTCTTGTTTGTTTTTTCTTTCATGTACCAATAAAAATACAGGTATTTGTGACTTAAAAACAATTTTATGAAATAACTAAAAAATTATATATACATGTCACTTATATATATAAATTATTTACCAAAAATATAGAAACTTATATAATGTCTGATTTATTTCAGTCATGAATTATATTAAAGCATAATAATTTATATATAAATATCAATGTTTTTTATGTAAAAAATTATGAAGTCTTGTAAAATTTCATCTGAATTATATATACCTTTCCAAAAGAAAATTATAATTATTTTTTAACAAAATATTTGATAATTTTTTTACCATGTAATTGTAGTTTTGTGTTAAGCATCGTATATATTTAATTATTTTAGTAATACGCCAAGAGTTTATCCTTGAGTTATACTTTTAGCATCCATTTTCTACATTTAAAATTAATATGTTAAAAATACTAAAATCTCGTTAGATAAAAAATCTCTATAAATCACAATTGTGGGAGAGATTGAAAGAGGAGTGACAGAAAAACAAAATGAGTATATTTGAGTTAATGATGTAGTCAGAAAATTTGGTCATAAAAAAGAGTTGAACCATTATACTTTAGTTCGATTTAATTTTATATTTGAAGGGAAAACTATAAAAAAAAGTAAATATAAGAAGTTTGAAGCATTAAATGATAAACGGTTTTTGAGAATTCATAATTACCTCCAGGTTATATGTATGGTCTGACAGCACCGAAATTGTATGTAGTCCGTGGATAATGTGAAGCACCCATAAGCAGCATAAACATCCATTTGATTTTGTGTTCACACAAATATTGTGCTAAAAATTAAAAGACTTGATTTAGTAAACGTGAAAAACCACATTGGAAACGACTAATAAAAAAAGAAATTTTTCTATACATTCTATGCAATGCGGGTAGACAGATTAGAAAAGAAAATTAAGAAATCAAGAAATTGTTTAAGAGACGATGATGATGAAGCTGAGCCAACATCAGCTGCATACTCCTGTTTGAGGCGGGGAGTTACTTCCTCAATATCAGTATCCCTTCCTTTATCGCATGGTGCTGACTCTTCTACAGATCTGTAAACTTTCCTATCAAATCATGCATATAAAAAATAAAGAATTTTTTAAACCAATTAAATAATACTACGTATATGTGTGGTTTAAAGTTACATGATCATTTGGAATGTAACAGTTAGATCAATCAGAGTTTTTGGAGTGCAATGGATACCTGTGCCAGATCTCCACCATCCATTTGCATGCTCACTATTTCTTCAGATGGAGTGTTACTAAGAAGCAGTATGTCCAGAGAAGGACAAGATGCAACCTGAAGGCATTCGATTAATTGTGAGACTAAAGTCTGAATTAAATAGTGATTCTATTAGAGGATAAATACCTCTCCATAATTCTCCATGTCAGATATTGTATACCTCTGCGCCACAGATAAGAAATCAGACTGAGTATATTGTTATACTTGGTATCCTGACTCACAATAATACTTGGTGAAGCGACAGATTGGGACAGCCTAATTACATGAAAAGAACATACCCGCATTTAGTTATATAACATAAAAAAAAAGGAATGATATGTAATTTATGAGTTGATGAACAACGTGGCAATAAGATCCGCAGCATCCAGTATGTTTGGATTAATAAGAAGCTTTAAAGAGTGCATGGTTGTCTGAATTGATTTACCCCCTGAAATGCCAAATGAAATCTAATCACAAATGATGTAAATTGCAATGTTCACAATATAGAGTGGATTCAACATGTAGGAATGTCTAGCTAGAGGGATAATCACACAACCTGTTCTAGCCCTCCAAGCCTTCTACCATACCATCCATACGTTTTTTTTAAATGTACTATAAATAGTAAGAAAAAATTAGTAAGAGATAATCCAAAAAATGATATACACATTTGTCTTTACTAAAGGTATGTGAAGGTAATCTTTTCTGATATGATGTCCTCAAGGAGAAGATGAAAGAAATAAAAAACCAAATATTATTTAACTTGCAAATAATATAAATAAATAATATGGCAGATGTATGTTGATTAGGCAAAGGAAATACACAGTGATTCTTGTTAGAACATATTATATACAGTAACTCATAAAATATAGTAACTAAGAGAGTATTTGATCAACAAAAAATGTGAATCAACCTGGCAGAGGAGACAATATTTGATCAACAAAATGAATCAACTTTTGGAACTCTATCACATACTCACCGAAATACTTGCAAACAATATTTCAAAAAAAAATACCTGCAAACAAAAACTAAGAGAACTCAAAGCCCCATTAGCAGTGTTTAGCATTTGATAATGAAATCTAGAATTGCTTTGTTCTACAGCACCTGCTACAAATGTGAGAAACGAAAATGCAAAGAAAAAGATGCATGCTTTTAAAAATTTGCAGAAAATTGTATCACCTTATATTGACACCCCAAGCGGCACGACCATGTCAATTCTTCCCCACCACCCGCAAACACATGCTTCTCCATTAAACCCAATTGTTCCAAGAACCTGACGCCAAGGAGAACATCAACCGCATCTTCAACAAAACTAACTCTTGCAACAAAAGAAAGAAGTAATATGAATGGACAAATAAGATTTACAAAATTTTAAAAAATGTTTGTACAAGGAATATATCTCTTTATCCCTGAATCGGTGTAAATGGTGATGATTCATATCACCAACGAAAATTTCTGGCTATATGCCAAGAATGCTAGTTGGTTTTTAGTGTTAAAGAATGTAGAACATTTATTTAATTTTATGGATTTGGATAATTGATCCCAATAAAACATTGCCATGAATTTCGGTCAGTCATTTTATTATCACCACGGATTAATGCCCGAGTTTAATTTTGTAAGGAATGTATGATATTAAATTGATTGTATGAGCTGTTAACATTTTTTTTCCTTGATTTTATGCCTGAATTGATTGTATGGACTGTTCATGAATTTATATAGTTATGATTATGATATATATAGGGGCTGCTAATTTACTCCCACCTAAAAAAATAGAAGGTGTACATTAGCAGCCCAACACCTTTTATTTGGACCAAAAATCACACTTCCTATTTTCAATACAAATATCAATAATGGACAATAAGGTAATTTTATATTTTCTATTTTTTAAATGACAATTAACTAGTATTCCTACCCGTGCCCTGCACGGGGAATCTCTAAACAACTATTATCACAAATAATAAATTATATATTACGTTGTATTGTATAATGAATATTACTGGTTTGTATGACCCGTGCGCTGCACGGGTATACATGTTCTTTTAACTTAAAATGTGATTTTTTTTATTTGGGACTAAAAAAAGATGCAGTTGTATATTTATGTTTATTATGTGAGATAAAAAATACTTTGTACACCATCTAAAATAAACCTATTATATTATAAAAAGTAGGTAGCAGACTAAAATATACTAAAGAGACAGAAGAGAAGTAGGTAGCAGGCGGACTGCAACAGGGTTAATAGTTAATGAAAAATGGAATTAAAACATAAAAATAAAAGGAGGCTCAGCCTTCCATGAAAAAAAATATAGAAATGTAAATGCAGAAAACTAAATAATATATATATATATATATATATATATATTATACTAAGATATATATTTAATTTTTGATTAAAAGAAATATATTTCATAATCTCGAATTCTCTCATGGTATTTTATTCTATTTTGAAAAAATTTATACATGTGAAAGACAAAAATAACAAATTAGGAGAATATATTTTGATTAACAATGCTAACAAAGTAAAAACCCGCCGAGTGACGACGGTTCCCACCGAGTCGCTGCATTTCTGATCCATAGTGTGACTCAATCAGTCAACCCCTCCGGTTCCCGGTTCGCCCAGTCCGACCGGCCGGGCCGAGCCGGTTTTTAAAACACTGGGTTGAAGTGTTTTCTCCGGTGAAATCAGATTAGTTCTTTGATAATATCCTGTTTGTTATCGCGTAACAATAAGAAAGTAAGAACGCATGTATGCCTTTGACCACATCATCATATGTTAGTTCCATTGTTCACCGTCAAATTTATACATTATTCTCCTATCCATTATTCATATTGGTTACGTCTGTATTTAAATTAGTATTCCTATTCTTGAAGTTCTTAATTTGTTTGTTAAGTCATTAAAATTGAAGGCTATCTTTTTTTTGTTTATTGTCTTTGTATCTTCCTATGCTACTGTTGGTTATTTTATCTCACACTAAATATATATTTTTATACCTAACAAAAGCTCTGCTTACCAATGTATTAGGTTTTTCCATACATAATAATAAGTAGCCCTATTTTTTCATACACCCACCATACTCATATTCAGTTTGCCATATTTATGTTATGGAAGTCACTTCAAATATATTTTATTGACCGATCGTACAATAGACTTAATCCCCTATTTGCTTTGTTTGGGGAAAAGGTTTATTTATTAAATATTTTTTTATAGGAATTTTAGGACTCTTGAGCCGTACGGTTCATTCGTCCTAAGTCGATGGTTAACCCGGCCGTACGGTCGACTTAACCCCTATTTGTTTTTTTGGGGAAAAAGTTTATTTATTAATTATTAGTTTTTATAGGGGTTCTAGGACTTTTGAGCCGTGCGGCTCATTCATCCTAGAACGACGACTAGCCCGTCAGTACGGTCGGCTTAGTCCCCTATTTGTTTTTTGAGAGAGAATTTATTTGTTTTTTATAAAAATGTGATTTTGTGGAAGAAATTGTTTTTGTAGAGAAAAATTAAAAGGAAACGAAAAGGGGGCGCAGTGGTAAAATAGGGTATAATTAGCAGATAGGGGGTTGTATTATTAAATGGGTGGTGTATTTAGTAGATACCCAATTTTCGTAATTGTGTTTGAGGGCTGAAGGCTTACAGATTGGGCTATAAACAGGGGGTGTAAGAGGTAAATCATGGGGGTGTAATTATAATTATGATATTAAAAATTAATAAAACAAAATAAATAACAACACCATGATATATAAGGCAACTAAGATAACCCTAATTTCTTTCTATCACTTCTCAGGCGCCGTTTTACCGAGTTCAAAGAGAGAGAAGAGCAAACTCGCCGGAGAGAGAAAATGAGAGAGAGGGATTGCGACTGAGAGAGAGAACGAAAGGGAGCGAGCGGTGGCGCGAAGAGGGCCACGCCTGAGGGAGTGAACGACGGTGACCGGAGGGAGTTTACGGCACTGGGGTGTTGCTGGTGACGGCGACGCAGAGAGGGTTTCACGACGGTACTGGCGGTGGTGTTTTCGTTTTTGACGGCGTTGGTGGTTAAGGCGTGACTACGGTGGAGGCGTGGTTGTGGTTCGTGGTGGTTGTTTGGTGGCGAGACGGTGGAGGGGACAAAACGACCACCGTGGAGCCGTTTCCATTATTCACCAATGCACCAGTGGTGGTTGTTGTTTGCTGGTAAATTGTTTTTGCAGATATACTATTTGAAGAGGTTCAGTAGAGTGTTATTTATGGGAGTCATTTGATTTTATTCCAATGCTGCACCATGGGTTTTTAGAGGTTGAATTTGAATTTCAAAATTTCAATTTGTATTACTGCTGTATATTGATGGAAATTAGGAAGTTATTTATCATTTTAGGAAGTTATTTTTCTTTGAGGTCATTGCTGAAATTAAAGCGGTTGACTATTTAACCGTGGTTGTGGTATGATTTGATTTGATTCCTACATATTAATTACCCATGGCCTGCGGAAATGGTAAGATTTTATTGACACCAATTATTTAGAAACGTAGGCAACAATACTTAAGATGCCATTTAATAAATTTCCCTTTTTTTTATAATTGCTTACGTGGCGGCCATGTTAACATGAAACGATGAGCTAGTGATTCGTCATCAATGACGTATTTATTTTTGTCGGCTGACATGTACAGGTGAGGTGGATGATTCATGGTTTATTATTATTAAGATTAAGATTAAGATTAAGATTAAGATTAAGATAAGATAACTTATATAATATACACAATTGACTTTATAGGTATCAAATTTTGATGTTTCTAAGTAGATAAATATATGTAATTATTGCTATATACATAATTGTAGTGATTTTTTTGCTGGCTTGATATAATTTTTTGATAACAACACATTTAAACACAATTTTTATCTTTTCAAATGTGAACTTAAATCAGCGTGTTCAAGCACAAATAAATTACGTATACGACTCGAACTTCGTTTTAGGGTCTGATTTGGTCTTCAAATCGATTTTTATATTGGTCAATATTGTCCCAATTTCATATTTAATTTACAATGATATATAAATTAAATTTGTCTTATTATTTACGTTTATGACATGTTTGTAAAATATATAATTGTATTTTATATATATATATTAAATATTTGTTTATATTATTCAAAATAAATTGTATTTCTCGCCTTGGGTATGAGCATTAATTTACAATGATATAACATGAGGCATTTTTCTGATATATTGAATCATTCCTTAGTTTACATGTTACATTTACATAGAATAATACACTCCACTATTATATAACTTGTTGATGTTTTATAGTAAAAGAAATTTGTATTAAGATATATATTGATATAATTATATCAGAAAACCATCATATTTATAAATATAATGAGAGGAATATATACTAAAAAAACTCAAAGTCTTAATTAAAGCCATGGAAATTCCATGGAAAGCCAACAACTTAAGTCAAAATCAAACAAACTTCAAAAGATGCAAAACCAAAAATCCTTGCATGAGATAACACTCACGCAAATAGTACAAACCAAAAGTAGATAGCACTACTCCTTCTCAATTTTGATCTTCATCTTTGGAATTGGAGTTGGCTTAACGGGTGTTTCAGCCTGGGTAAATGGACACGACTTGGTAATTGGAGGAGTCTCATTCGTATCATCACACAGGTCAACAACATCAGTAGCAGTTTTGACACATGGAGCATCAGTGCCATTATCCATGAAGTCACCATACAAATCCTGCACGGGTTAAGAAAAGTTCTGATTAGAATTACACCCTACCAAATACAATGTATATCTACTATTTAAATGTAAATTATTAACAACAATTGAAACACTATTATTGGTGTTATACCTTTGTAACTTCAATAGCCAGTTCTCCCTCATTGGGTCCACCTTCACCAATAAATCCATTCTGCAGATTGTAGATTATATGAAAAATTAACAATTAACAAATGTCTACAAATACTAATTTCATGAAGGATAAAAATATTTATGAACTTATTATGTATATAATAGGAAATGAAAATATACATATAGGAACGAACCTCATCATTGTATTGAAGCTTGAACTTATCAATAATGACGGGATCAGAGCAAACACGCTTCACACGGTAAGAGCGATCGTAACGGGATCCGTTCTCAACTCAATCTTAAACAAAAATGCCTTATCAGTCAAATCAGCAATTTCAGATGGAATTGATGGGCGCTCAGGATCCTGTTTCATGGACTCAATTAGTTCAACAAATTTATTGTTCAGATTGGTGGTATAAACGAATATTTAAATGTTTAATACCAGATTCATGGCCTCAATCAGGTCAACACATGTTTTGTTCAGCATTGAGTTGGCCTCTCTATCAAAGAGAACAAATGTTGCCGATGAGGTGTGATCAATCACACACAGTTGCAAACGGTACCTGGTCATATAGATAAAAGTTATAACGTAATGCTATTATCCAAATCATGTATAAAGTTTGTCATTTTATATAAATTCAATATGGCCAGAATATTCAGCCTATCACCAACCTCTGAACGACATTCACAACGTGGCGGTTGCACTTCTCGCAATAGTACATCCCTGAGTCAGAATACACCTTCTTGTTACAGTGGCACGTTGGGTACCACCAGTTATGTCCATCGACAACACAGACCACTTTGCAGAACCACCAAATTGAGCTTCCTGAAAATATTTTGTCAAACATAATACTGTTTATAATTATTATTTCCCATAAATATATATATATATATATATATATATATATATAGAGAGAGAGAGAGAGAGAGAGAGAGAGAGAGAGAGAGAGAGAGAGAGAGACATATATATACCTCTCTATGTTCCTTCAGTGCATCAATAGTAATCCTCTTAGTCAATTTTAGCAGATCTTCATCAATCTGAACCTTGGGGGAAAATTCTTGGATTTGACTCAATTTCAGATTAGGTGATTCCGGATTGTCATCGAATCTATCACGTTGAGACGTGATACATTAATAACAAAAATACATCAAAACATTTAATTAAGATATCAAGTTGTAGTAAATCATACAAACTATAAATCATGAATATAAATTCAAATCAGCAGCGACAGGACCACCAGGGTTGAACAAAATCTTTGATGCCTTGATTGAATTTTGAAGGGAAGGGCTGCCTGTTGTTTATATTAACATATAAAATATAATATAATACAGAATTTAGTTTATTGCTGTATAAATATTTACATATATATTCAGACTTCTAAAATACATATATAGATATAGAACATTTAATTTAGACTATTATATTATTGTTTATTAGAGATAATTATATATAATAAGGTATTAATGTTAATATAATTCTATGTTTATTATTGAAACAAAATATGATTGTTAGCCTCATCAATTGATGTGATATGATTACCTTTTAATAGCGTTGATCATTGTTTTCCTCATAATTGATATGATCAATTGTTCCATTCGCAACTACTGATTAATTTCTGAGTTAAATACCAACAAAGAAACAGTTTTTCTTTCAAATTCAAAATGAAAACAATAGCCTCACCAATCAGCCGAAATGATTTCAGAGCCATAAACCATGACTATATGATCTGAATCCTGTCAAAACAATACGAAAAAGACTGAAAAACATAGTGAGTTTTTGAAAAGAAATGTTGAATAACGAAAAAGTAAGGAAAAATTGAGAGTTTTATCATTTTGTACATGTGTTCCACCATGGATTAGTTGAGCAAGGTTTCCATTCTTGTTTAGCAACAGGAATTCCTCAACCATTTGAGCATTATACACTAAAAAAACTTGAAAAACAAAATGGTGAATGGTTTTCGCACACACACACTTCCACCCTTTATATAGCATTCCAGCTACTGATATTTGGTGGGAAGATTTAATCAAATTTCAATTAAAAGAGCCAAATTTGCAAAATTTCAAAAATTTGAATTTTTAATTGGGTAGTAAGGTTGTATGATAATTCATACCAATTTTGGATCAAATGTTTTCTGATTTGCTATTTAATATATTCATTTTTCTGATTATTTGATTGGTAGGCATTTAAAATATGATATGGTTGTGAGATAAATTGCTAAATTGAAAATTTCCTATTATGTTTCAAATGTCTGGAATATAATGTCATATTTTAACCAATAGCATTATAAAATCATAATTTATCTACTAAATGAAATCAGGATTAATAGTGAGTTTGTTTTATGCCTCACTATGTTTCACGTTCATAAATAATATGAAACTGATCTGAAAAATGGTATTATACTGGATAAAATTATGAAATATTGAAATTATGTTATTTCTTTGATACAAATTATTAAAGATATTTTATTAACTTTTTAAACTTAATATTGTTTTGCAGGCGAATAAGCAATGGGTGGACTTCTAATTTTATTTGGACCTAATGAAGCACACGGTTGAAGTCCGACAATTTTGATATGCCCAAAATATAATATTAAGTTAGACTATTATATTATTGTTTATTAGAGATAATTATATATATTGTAAATGATAGGTGGGACCTTGTAAATATAATTAATGTATGTTTAACCAAAACTTGACATTTGGCAATGCATTTATGAAGATGCATTGTCAAATGTTAAAGATATAGATATTTATGAATTCCTCTCTCTTTTAATGTGGGCAGCTCTCCAATCTATCTATTAATTATACAACCATGCATATTCTCTCTCTTTTTGACATACGTTTTTTTTCCGTTGATGTGTCCTGTTATATTAGCCACATATCTCGTTGTTTTTATAAATCCATTTTAGATAAGTCCATGTCTGTATTTTTGGTGACATGGGACCAATTTAGTCTCTCCTTTGAAATTCAACAATTTACAATACATTATTTTGCATCTTCTTCCTTCTTCTTTAGTATAAACCAACAAAAATCCCTTAAGAAACCGGAACAAAAATCCACAATCTTCAACGAAAAAACACTGAAGAGAAGATACATCGACACACATATATTTATTTTTCTAGTTCATTTTGGGTGTAAATGTGTACAGTTTGTTGTATTTAGGTTAAAGATTACATTCTGTGTGTAGTCAATGTGGTTAGTCACTACTATTAATCAGTGACATAATCCAAGTTTGAGAAAAAGGGCACTCCATTCACAAGAGTAAGAAAACGATGTATGGACATGCATGAAGATGCAAACAAACAAAAACCTTTTTCAAGTATATATCTAACATA